>JANUWI010000014.1:0-1210008 GCA_025504975.1 Plenodomus lindquistii
AACCCTAACCCTAACCCTAACCCTAACCCTAACCCTAACCCTAACCCTAACCCTAACCCTAACCCTAACCCTAACCCTAACCTAACCCTAACCCTAACCCTAACCCTAACCCTAAACTAATAGACAGATAGAAAGGTAAAACTAAACTTTAGAATAGTACTTTTAATACTACTACTATTTAGAATAGAATAACTAGGTTTTTTAGATATATATTAGAGAATATTTATATAATAATAGTATTTATATAACTATAAAAATAATACTTTTCTAAACCTATACTAGATAGAATCTAATTAGGCTAGAATAGTCTATAATAGCTATACTAGTAGAAAAAAGTCCCCTAGAAAAGTAAGTCGCGTTAGAAGTATTTAGAATTTAAAAAAAATATAAAAAAAACATTATAAAAGTCTAGAAATACTAAAAAAAATACGCTAATAAAAAAAAATTAGATATTTCTTTTAAAATAGGTAATTAAGTTCTAGTTTTAAATAAAAATATCTAGTTTTTATAACTAAAAAAAAAATTAGACTAGAAATATATTAGGCTAGGCTATATAATAGCCTAGTATAGTTTAAATACTTTAAAGTAGATTTACCTAAATTTAAAAAAGTTTATCTAGTATTCTACGCCTTTTTACTAAAGCTTTATAATTTTTTAAACTCTATTTTTTATTTAAAAAGTAATTCTATATATACTTTACAGGAAATAAGTAATAATATATATAAAGTAGAAAAACTACTAGATAAAAAAAAAAATAAAGTAGAGAAATAGTAGTATTTAGTAAAATAGATAGAATATTTAAAAAAAAAAATTTATAAAAGCTAGAGCTAAATATTTTAGCTAATATATTTAAAAAGTTCTAAAAAAAAAACTAAAAGCTTACTAAGCTAAAAGAAAAAATAATATATAACTACTAGAAGTTAATAATAACTTTCTAAAAAAAAAAGCAGCTATAATATAGAATTATAAAAAGTAAAAGTAAACTTTTATTTTTTTTTTCTATAGAGTTTTTAAAAGTATTTATAGGTACTCTACGCGTAATCTATACTAGTATAAATTAGTATAATCTACTATAGCCTATAAAAAACTAGAGTAGGCCTAAATACTATAGGTAAAATAAATACTAGAGATATAGTAAAAAATATATAAATTACTAATAAAATAGATATATATAGAAAAGTAAAAAGAAGTTAAAAATTTAGAGGTATTATTTAATTACCTATACTATTAAGCGCTATAAAGAGTAATAAAAGGCTAGAACTACTAGAAATAGACCTTTTAAAGCTAGAACGCCTAGAAAAAAACTAAAAAAATAGAAAAGAAGCTAGAAGGGTTTAGAATAGCCTAGAACAGCCTAGAAGTAATTATTTAGTATTAAAAGCTACTAGATTAGCTTTTTTTTTAGTAATTTTTCTAGTTAGCTTATTTTTTACACTACTAGAAGTATTACTACGTTTTAATTTAAAATTAGTAATCTCTAGAATAAAAGCTTAGTAAGCTAGTTCTAATAGATTAGAATTCTAAAAAAATTTATACTAGAAAAAAGTTAGAATAGTCTATAATAGAGCATAATAGTATATACTCTACGCTTTTTAAAAGTACTAGGCAGGTTTTTACTATATTTATACTTTTTAGTTTTAAAATATTTATAGTTATTTTTAGTAGTATTAAAGCAAGTAACTATAGTTAATTTAGTGTAAAAATAGAAAGTAAAGTATAGTTTAGATTTAGAATCTTTATTTTTACTTAAAGCACTACTATATAGAAAAAGGTAGTAATAATAAAATACTTAAGTACTAGAAAATATTAGTATAAGCTAAAATAGGCTAGAATAGCTAGAAAAAACTTATTTATTAATATTTTTAGACTAAACGCTATACTTCTAGTAAATAGTGTCTAAAGTAGCTAACTATTTAGTAAAAAAAACTTTTAAGCTGTCTACTTTATAGAGACTAGTACTAAAGTTCTAGAAAGTAGGCTAAAAAAGCTGTATAGCTATATAAACTTTATAATAGGTACTAGTAGTATTTTTATAGAGCTATAGCGCTAGAATAGATTAGTATAAACTATTTAAAGCTAAAAAAAAAATATACAGCTACGCACTTTTTATTTATTAGAAAATAGTACTAGTACTAAATAATTTTATTTTTTTTACTAGCGTTCTAGGCTTTATAGAGAATAATATTATTATTAGTAATAACTAGTATAATATAACTATAAATACTAGTAAAATAAAAATTACTAGTAGTAAAAGTAATATTATAGTAAATATAGTAGTAGTAAATTATCTAACTAGTATTAAAAATATTATTAGAAACTTAGCCTTTATCTATTATAGGCTAGAATAGGTTAAATAAAGCTAAAAAAGTTAGTTAAAAGTATAAATAGTTCTACTAAACTAGTTAGTTTTATACTGCGCTAGAATAGAGTATTATAGCTTATATTAGACTATATAAAAGTTTAACCTCTATAGCTAATAGCTATATAAAAAACTTAAAAAATATTTACTAGATAAAAAAATAGTATAGAAGTAATAGGCTAAAATAGAGAAAAAGTAACTTTTTATATTATAGCTAAAAAAGGCTAGTACAGGCTATAAAATAGTAGTAAAGTAAAAATAAAATTATAAACTATAATCTATAAATAAAGTTATAGGTAAAATTAAAATTTTTACTTTTATTTATTACTTTAAAAATATAATATAGTATTATCTATAAAATATAAATAAGTATTAAAACTATCTAATTAGATTAATTAGAGTTTAGAAAAAGAATAATATTAGGCTTTTAAGTAGTTTCTTTACTATTTAAACTAGAATAGCCTATAAAAGGTTATTATAGGCTAAAAAGGGCTATTATACTCTATACTAAAGTATAAAGGCCCCTAGCTCTCTACTTTAGGCTAGAGATTCTATAAACGTATAGAAAAAAAGTAAAAAGTAGAGTATAAAGCCTACTAGAGGTAGAAAAATAAAAAAATAATAATTTATCTATTTTTAATCTCTAAATAGTATTTTTATCTACCTATCTAATTAATCTATTCTATCTTGTATTATCTATTGTAGTAATATTCTATTAGGTATTATAATAGTAGTATTAGCGTAGTACTCTAAAAGTATAGTTTAGTCTAAATAATTACTTTATATATTTAATATACTTACTAAATATAGTTTCTAGTAATAAACTAATATAAAATATTCTAGATATTAAATTAATATAGTAAAGTATAAAAGTATAGATAATTATAAAAATATTTATAAATTATATAAATTAAACTTCTAAAGTAAAATACTATATAAAAAGCTAGTTTCTATATATAAAATTAAACTATAATATTTTTACTAACTAAAACGCGCCTATTTAGGCCTAGCGCTAGTAAAATAGCTCTAAAGCTCTAGTAACACTTTAGTAACTAGAAGTTATAGATTTAATTTATAATAAATTTAAAGCTATAATTAAAATTTCTATAGATATTAAACTATATTTCTACTATTTATTAGCTATAATTAAGATTTTTATAGGTATTAGTTTAATTTAATTTCTAGAAATACTATATCTATTTACTAGCCTATATTTATATAACTATACTCCTTTTAAAAATAAACTCTAAAATTTAAAATCTATATTCTAACTCTATATAACTCTTTAGCCTTTATTAGTAGTTAAATAAAAGCAATCTAAAAAAAATATACCAAGAATTGTACTTATGAACACAAATGTAAATATCGCGCGGACGTCCTGAGAATAACTGGTGTAGTAATGCACAAGTGGTTTGCGAATAGATGCAATCACTCGTGCGTTCTAGCAACCCAGCTTTTAAGTCTACAAGCTGCGGCAACATATGAACACCTGCGAGGTACGTGAACGCAGCCTCTATTGTGTTAGCGATTGGCGATGACGCGCAATGCTCCATCTCCGAGGTTTGGATCGGTCTGTGGTGGACGTTGTCACGTGTAGCGTCCCGCGGAGGTTCCGCCGTCGAGCATCCAACGGCAGGATCCAATTATCTAGACTGTCCCTGCACTAAGCCTATTTGGACTGTTCAATAGTGAGAGAACGGTTCGCTCGCAATGTACAAATGCCATCTTCATGAGTTCTTGACGGCTCCAAATTCTCGACATCTTCACGCCAGATTCCACACCAAAACAGTCTTCCACGTCGCCCTTGGATAAAGTATTAGCCATGTCTGAACCGGTTTCGTCTTCGCCTTGGTTTCATGGGTCCAACGTACCCTATGCAGAGCCTCCATGGTCTCGTGGCTCGCCGTCTCCATATTTGAAGGACTCGCATCGCAAGCTACGGGAGGCAATGAGATCGTGGGTTGAGACTGTGAGTGTCACTGGTAGGGAAACATGCACACATTTGCTGACGGTGATCAGAACGTGATACCATTTGCAAATTCATGGGAAGAAGATGGAACGCTACCTCACAGCCTCTACCGGAAAGCCGCAGCCGATGGTCTCCTCATGCCAATGGCTGCCGGTAAATCGATTCCAGATGAATGGAGGGGGAAATTTCCCATCATGGGTGGTGTCGACCCTGCCGAGTGGGACGGATTCCATGACTTCATCATCCACAGTGAGCTGAACAGAGTTGGTGGAGTTGGGTGAGCATTTCCAAAAGCCTTGTTGAACCCTGCCTCTGTCCCAAGTGCTAACACAGAAAGTGTACAGAATGGACTCACCGGAGGAGTGGTAAGCCCAAACATGAGCAAATGGTTCAGGAATACCGCTGACCCTTGACTAGACCCTGTGCATGCCAGCTGTGCTAAACTTTGGCTCCAAGGAGCTGAGAACTAGGTAACATTGACCCACCGCAGAATGCATTGCTCAAGCTCACGTTCTACAGAATAAGCAACGATATCTTGTCTGGCACCAAACGAATGTGTCTTGCAGTTACAGAGCCTGATGCAGGATCGGATGTAGCCAGTATCTCGACTGAAGCAGTCTTGAGTCCCGATGGCAAACATTACATTGTCAATGGGCGCAAGAAGGTAATTCTGGACTGAACCGCGAGACACATTCTCTACTGATTGTATGCTAGTGGATCACTTCAGGCATGTACGCAGACTACTTTCTCACATTGACCAAAACCTCCGACGATGGTATGACTGTGCTTGTGATTCCAAAGTCCGAAGGTGTGACTGTCCGCCGCATGAAGATGCAAGGATCCGGATCCGCAGGGACTGCATTTGTCGAGTTTGACGATGCCCTAGTCCCAGTCGGCAACGTTCTTGGGACGGTCGGAAACGGCCTAAAGAGCATCATGTCCAACTTCAATCACGAGGTATGGTTCAGGCGCCATCACGCTCTCTTCGATACTCTCTTACCGATCTTCAGCGACTATTCATATCTTTCCAATCTTTGAGCTGTTCCAGAATTTGCTTGGAGGATTGTATAGCGTACGTCGAGCCTTCAGAGCGAGTGCAAGTTCTGAAGTAATGTTTAGTTATGCCACAAAACGTGAGACGTTCGGCAAGACGCTCATCGACCACCGTAAGCGACTACAATGATTACTCCAAGCTTCTTGTTGACGATGGCAGCTGTTATACGATTCAAGCTTGCCAATATGGCCCGTGAGACTGAAGCTCTGCAAGCGTGGATTGAGGTTCGTTGGTGTATTTGTAAGGTTTGAGTTCAAGCTAATCGTGTATACCAGTCAATGATCTTCCAAATCGGCGCGATGACTACTGCCAGTGCCGAATTACTTCTGGCAGGTCAAATTGCGCAACTGAAAGCGCATTCAGGTATCGTCGTTCAGAATGTCGTGCGCGATGCTATACAAATCTTGGGCGGCATCGGCCTGACTAGAGGCGGTCGTGGAGAGCGGGTCGAACGTATCTGGAGGGATGTCAAGGCTATATCTGTACCTGGCGGGAGCGAGGAGATTATGCTGGATTTTTCCATTCGAAGGGCTGTTCGGGC
This sequence comes from Plenodomus lindquistii, assembly GCA_025504975.1. NCBI lineage: Eukaryota > Fungi > Ascomycota > Dothideomycetes > Pleosporales > Leptosphaeriaceae > Plenodomus > Plenodomus lindquistii. The sequence goes on from JANUWI010000014.1 coordinate 5,924, forward strand.
AGGTCAACACCAACCCAAGGAAATCCAGAGACAAGGCTCGAAGTTGTAATATCAAGTACGAAGAGTTCCTCCAGACGTTCTTCCATATTTTGACGTATGTAACTACTATAAAGACGATCAAAGTAATAGGATGATAATCTTTCATGCATACGACTTGGACTTGGGCATACAATGTACGTGAACAATGTACTATGGTGGTGACAAATACACATTCAGCTGCTCTCAATGTATTAGAATGCACTATCACGTCTACTGTGATATAATAGGTCATGTTGATAGGCCGTCTTTCATTTGGTCAACGGTAAGCGCCAGCTGGTCTCTGCGTGCCTTGTCCTCAAGCCACATCGCCTGCTTGGCATCGAGTTCCTTCATCGCAGCCTTAACTCCTTCGCTTGGGACTCCAGCAACCTGACTTTCTGCTCAACTCCACCAGCTTCAGAGCGCTGGCACGCCATCCCCGCGGACTAGCGTGGTTGACTGACAACATTGGCGCAGTCGCAATGATTCGACCGCCACTTCGATGTGATGTTGACTGCGAATTTGAGGAAATTGGATGACGCGTAGTCTTGATAGTCACAGGGTACCAATCTAACTTGTTTCTTACGCATACAGCTTCAGGTACTTTGCACAAAACACACTGACAACGTATCAAGACGGCCACGGCACACAAATCAAGCTCCTACTGGGATATCATATGAGACAATTACATCTACAATGATATCGTGTATCGCGGTAAAGATGGAAGAGTTGACCTAGGAGACTATCCCTTTTCAACCAGAGGTATATCTATGACCTATTGTTTTCTATCTGCTCCGCTATCGCTCGCCATTGTCCATCTCACGTTGGATCCAGGAAAGTGGCTTGTGTAATTGTGTAATCATCAGGGTGATCTAAGGTACTCGCTAACATGGTATTGCTGACCGTATATCCATCTCGGTGGTGTATTAGTTCATCCAGCACATACCGATAATGTACCAAGATGGTGAAATTTACACATTCAACTCCTTCTAACATACTCTGGGGCACTCAAAAGTCTGAAGCAAAATGTGGGTCGCGGTAGAGCCGTGATCGTTGTCCTAGAAGAGCATCCCTTCCCAGCCAGACATTCACCCGCCACCCCTCGGGATCCTCCTCTCCGACTACCTTGTCGTCCACTCATCTAAGAGATGCTGTTCGCCACATGTGATCTCGACCAACACGTTGTCCTTCTTAACCTGCTGCATGAGTTTCCACATGGCCTCCTCGGTACTCATTCCAAACCTTGGACGACCATGCTCATAGGAAGTTCGTGGAGTGAGGAATTGGCCGAGACGATCTTCTGCTCCCAGAACGAGAAGTTGCCAACGATTAACATTAAATTTTGAGCGCGGGTGATGGCAATATTGAGACGTCGGATGTCAAGAAGCCAATGGGATTGCCACGAGATTTCCACGCGGCAGAGCAGTGCAGAATGCCGATTTTTTCCCTCTTCCCCGGAAAAGAGTCAACCGTCGGAACTTGGACGTTGGGACGCCCAAACGTTGCAAGGGTTTCCATTGATTCTACCCACTTCATAGCCATACATGGTGATAACTTGAACTGACTCCGCTCCAACCGATGAAGCAATCACGGAGGCAAGACGAGCAGTGTAGTTGGATCCTTGAGGGTTCCAGCTGCAGTTGGAGCGAGGGGCCTTTTCAGAAAAGCCCGGAGTGTCGATGAACCAGATTCTGCATTTGTCGTTCCACTTGCCCTGTCTATTCGGGTCGAACATGCCCCAGGAGATGTTCGGCAGCGTATCCCTCAAGAACGATATTTCAAAGTCGGTGATTGGGCGCGGTTGACCATCTCTACCCATACCCTCAACCATCTTGCCGTGTTATGTGATCTTGGATGCGAAGTCAATGATCTGGCGATGACTGCGGTAGTTCTGTAGCAGGAATGGGGCTGAGAATTCCGAGGAAGTGTAGCTGAAATGGGAACAAGAGAATTAAATGATCAATACATCCAAGCGCACCCAAGTCTTTACAAGTTGACAAGTCGTTCGGATTTTCGTCTAGGTATTTCATGAGCGTCAGACTGAAGACATTAATCAGGTTTAGCTATGATCATCTGATGAGCATAGTGAAGTGACATGTATGTGACTGTTGCGTCCGCCCAAATATCTGGACTAGTCCGCTTCGGGTGACGCGCTTCTAGCCTCTGCCAAAGCTTCATTCCGGGACACCCACTTGCTCGGGTTACTGGAACAGCTTGCCTTGCCAGGAGTGCGATCACTAGTTTGTTTCCAAAAGTGGTACGCTTCGCGCTAAAGCAGGGTTCGGCATCGCCACCACATGATCACTCCAAATAACTGCGAGTATATGGCTTGCCAACCTGATGCAATTAACTGCGTTGCGATGTATCGTTCATCTATTTCTCTTGTCCTCTGTTCCACTACTCAGAACTCTCAGCCTCCTTTTCCTCGCCCTCTCCATTGTCTCTACCATCGTAGCTCTCCACTGATACCGTTTCAACCTCCACCATGCTGCGAATTTCTCGAGAACGCCCCGACCCCTCGTTGTACCGCATGAGATTCTGCACCGTAATGCTCAGCTCCTCTATCTCATCTCTTACGACTAACCCCTTATCTACGCTCACCTGATTAATGGTCCCCAAAACCCGATGAAGGTCCCCAATCGCCGCTCTCTTGTTCTTTGTTACTTCAAGATATAGTATCTTGGACTACTCCGTAGGATACAGGCTTGATATTGGTAATTCTCCAAGGGGTGTAGAGCACCGTAGTGGCCGTGCTGTTCCGAGCATCTACCCACGAAAACCAATGGCGTTGCGTGGGGAACTGGGGATGATTTTGGCAAGTGGGTAAGTAGTGGTAGTCGTTCAATGGATGAGGATATCTCGCGTAGGTGACTCGCTCTGAATGCACATTGAGAGAGACCTGAAGAACACATACTCATAACCACCAGTCTGATGTATATCTCGAGCCACTATAACGATTACACTATGTTATAAATCACGATGAGTATCGTCTCACACTACTGCGACGACTACATGGGCAATACTGATACATTGATATACATCTCGAGCTACCATATCGAACACGCCATCATAACCACCATCCCTCTAGCGCCCAAACGTCCCCCCACTACTCTTCACTTCCATCTGCTTCGTCTACGATATCCCCATCGTCCTCCGTATCTACCAGGCCGGATTCTATCATCGTCCTCATTTCATCGTTCTGCTCCTTGTACTTTAGCAGCAGCCCGTTCAACTCAATGCACTTGTTCCGGCTCTTTTGCAGCCTCTCCAGCAATTCTTCCCCAAAAGCTATGTCATCCTTCCATTCCATCTCTTTGTTCTTCCAATCGACGTCTTTCTCGCGAAGGTCGCGGATCATTCCATCTCTCTCTTCTGCCTGTTCTTGCAACAACTTGATCTGCTCCTGCGCGCCCTCCAGACTTTTCTCCGAATCGTTCTTCTGACGGAGCGCATCGTTCTTTTGTACGATGATACTTGCCTGGGTATCCTGGAGGTGCTTCAACGTGCGCTGCGCTTCCTGCTTGGCATCTTCAGCCTCTTGGGCGCGTTTTTCAGCGGCTTGGGTCGTGCCTTGGAGTTCCTCGATCTTTTGGTTCTTTTGCTGGATGATGAGGTTGGCGTTTTGCTCGTTGATCAGGAGTTGTTGCTGGGCGCTGGATTGTTGGGTGGCGACGTTCTGCAAGTGAACAGCCTCCAATTCCGCAAGTCGATCCTCGGCAGCCTTCTTTGCTTGCTCGGCCCGTTTGACACGCTCGTCGGCTGCATCCTGAATGGATTTGATGAGCGTTTCCTCGCGATTGCGTTGATCTTGCACTCGTTTCTCCGCTTCATCTCGGACCTCTTGAATCGTCATCGTATTGACCTTGTTGTTGGCAAGTTGAAGCATCAACAATGCGTTGGCCTTGCTGAGCTGCCCGTTCTGGCTTTGCAATTTCCCGATCGTCCTTGCTTGCTTTGCGGTCTGATTGCGAATGTCTTCGACGTGCTTGCGCTCGCGCTCTTGGGCACTAGCGTAGTTCTTGGCGGCCTCCTCGTTGACTCTGCGGGCTTCCGTGACGTTGTCCTGCTCTCGTTGCAGTAGTTGGTTGAGCTTGATGATTTCGCTCTCGACCGCGGTTGAACTCAAGGTCTCGAGGGCTTCGGCCACTTGGTGGTTTGTCTCGCGTTGGACGGCCGCCTGCTCCGCTTTGGCCTGCTCAGCTGCCAACTGTTTCTCGACCTCTGTCTTGGCCGCGACGAGCTTGTCCTTCTCGTCCTTGACGTCCCCCAGTGCACCCGTTGTGAATTCCACCTTCGCTTGCAGCTCAACGCATTTCTTCTGGAGCTCCTTGTTGACGGCGTTGTTCTTGTCCAGGGCGTTCTCGATAACCTTGAAGGGGTCGTCCGAGTCGCGTAGGAACCAGTCTGGAAGCTCGATGCCCTCGATAGAGCTCGCGGCCGGGGCACTGGTCTGGTATGTTGTGACCAGGAGTCCTCGCAGAGTCTCTTCTCGCGCGGTGAGGACATCGACAGTATTCTGCAGAGCGGCGTTCGTTTGCCTCAGCAGGGATTCTTCGATGACAGCAGCATCGCCATTGTCTGCCAGCAAGTCGGCGTAGGCGCCCCACAACATCTCGATGAAAGTGAGTAGTTGGGCGGACCGTTCGTCAAGCCCCGAGTAGATGGAGTTGCCGTTTCTGATCTCGGCGAAGACCTGCTCCAGCTTGGTCACCGATAGCTGTATCATATTCAACTCATTGGCAAGCTCCTTGACGTCGGCATTAACTTCGCGCGCTGCCTTGAACAGATCCGTTGCAGCTATGAGGTTCCCTGCATTGCTACCAATATTGTCAGATACTGTGTCTTGCATGCGTTTGATCGCTTTCATGCGAGCATTGGACTCAGCCAGGCTGGTGACGTAGTGTTCCTCCATCTCACGATACGCAGAGACGCCCGTATAATTGCGGGTGATGCTGACAGAGGTGGCGGCGGTGGCTGCGATGGGTTGTTTTCCTTTCTTGGCCATGGTGGAGGCGTGTGGGGTGTGTGAAAGTAGTGGAGAATGGAGCAAGCAGCAAGAGTTGAATGGCTGGTGCGAGGGTATGCAAAGATCTTGAGATCCGTATCTGTAACCCCGAAGACGAGGGAAAAATTTGGCGTTGCGCGGTGAGACTGAAAACTTATACCAGCGAGCGAGCGCAGCACCCAAAGTGGACTAGCTTGATAGTTTGAGCGGACGCGACGCTGCGATTCACTTCACCTCTCTCATCATTCACATACTCAGGCCATCATGTTTAAAGGTACTCATCTCATTCACCTTCTCCATCTCTACTCGCCTCCAATCCTCATCCCAACCGCCAGCATTACACCAATCCTTCCCCAACACACCCCTTATCTAAACCAACAAAACGCTGTGCCAAAAGATCAGAATGGTATGTCCATAGCCCCAGTTTCCAAGAAAGACACAAAATATGCGCTCTGCTGCCGCCGAAGCCAGCCAGCCAAACAACCAACCTACAGATAAACATGAGAAAACACATCGAATCTCGCGGAGTGGTATCCCGAACAAAACCCCCTTCCTCGTGAAATCCCAGTATAACAACGTAAACGCCTCGCTCGCTTGTAAATGAATGATGAATCTCATGCTGCGTCGCCTGGAACACCACACCCTGCTTCCTCAACGTCTCAACACCTCAATACCTCAACTTCCCCAACAAACTATAACAGTAAGCACACTCCCTCTCGCTCTTCATTTGCACCATAAACACCCTCGCCCTTGCGCCAAGCACACCGCCGGTATGACCGACACCTCCCACCTGACCAGCATCATCAATGTGATCTTCCCAAACACTCACGGCGATACCACTGCGGGCCACGCGCTCAAAGCACGTCTCTGACAGCGTGACATCGAGAAGCGTCTCGCCCTTGCTCTTGCCCGTCACCACGATGCGGCGCTCTTGCGTGTGGTCTCTCGTTCCCGGTGCGCGCTGGCGCGGATTTGTCGGCGAAGAAGGAACACTGGGGTTGGGCGAGGGCAACATGATGGTTAGACGGGCGCTGCCCATGTCGCGCCACTTTTTGGACGACTCGCGCTCGTAGAGGCGGCATTTTGTGTTTGTTATACCAGCGGGTGCACCACGCGCCCTGCTAGCTTCACCAGTAGGAGTCGATGAGCCAGAGTCGGGGCGCGATCCGCTATCAAAGGAACCCGTACTGCGCGACCCAAGCGTAGAGTCGCGAACGCTGAACATGCCGCGCTTGCCAAAGGAGAAGCGGCCGAGCGCCGATTTGAGTGCAGTGTTCATTGTCCCGACCGAAGATTCGGTAGCGGCTGAGATGGAAGCAGCGCGTGTGCTTGTCTTGCGGTAGCTGCTACGGCGGCCGAGGGTTCCTCCAAGCCATCCCGAGTTTCCTGCATTGCCCCGCGCTGCGTTCTGCCGGTCCATGGCTTCCGCCCAGCTCGATTGTCCGTACGGGCCACGTGCGTTTTGGAGAGCCATATACGTAGGATTGTTGATGCGCGATTGATTGATCATGGCGTATAGCTGTGCGCATTCTGCTGGACTTCGGCTCCTCAGCATAAGATTATTGCCAGTCTTGATGCGTGAATCTTCGGTCGGTGGTGAGCGAATGGAAATGTCAATGGCCGTGGACTTGCGTAGAGGCACCAGCGGGGTAAGCTCAACCGCAATAAGGGGAGCACGTCCTTCAGTCTGGATAATCTCATCGCCGTCGGCCATGAAGGGCTTGGAGTGGTGGGCGGTAATCTCAAACACCTCAATCTTGCCTGGCGTTACCACAATGCTGCACTCGTCGGGATGTAGGCTGTCCCATCGGCCTGCCTCGGACCAAGCAAAGAGCGAGGCGATAGTCTTGGAAGCCTTGCCAGAGCTTTGCGGTACGGCTCGGTATGGCGTGTTGGAAGCAGACTGCGATGGCGTGATTGTTTCATTGGGCAGAGTGTAGATCGACGCTGGAGGCGATACCTTGGGAAATGTCTTGTCGTCTTCTTGCGGCTTCTCGGTCGTCGGTGGCTTGGGCTCCCTTGCGCTGTTCATCGGACGCGATGTAAATCCACGCGGACCGGGATACCCTATCGGCAGCAAAGGCATGGGCACATCGTCATCGAGGTCATCTTCGGACGAGTCTGATGTAAGACTCTCTTCGTCAGATTCGCTCAGCTCTCCATCCGACGCAACGTTTTCCTCGCTCTCGCTAGAGGATGACGAAGTGGACTCCTCCGTACACGTAGAAGGCTCGTATTCGTGCTTCAACGGCGATGACGAGCGGCGTTTGTTCTTCCAACCCGGTAATGAAGGTGTAAAGACGGGAGTCTTGGAGCCTTTCAACGTGACAGGCGTTGCAGGGCTGGGCGATCGATGGGGCGGAGTGGCAGGTGGCCCGACCTCTTCGTTTTCAGGTATCGCGTTCGCCTCCTTCTCCAGTTTCGACGGTGCGGACGCTGGACCGTCGCGGAACTTCTTGGGCGGATCTCGAGGGCCTCGGATAGGTGTTGAAGGTGTACTGGTCTTTCTTTGTCTTGGTATGCTTGGGAGGTCCAAAGACGGCACGGAGGACACCCTTCGATGGGCCTGTGGTCGTTGAGGTGATGGGGGTGAGCCGGGTGGTGACAGATCGTCGGGTTCTATAGTTTGATCGTCGGATTCATCAGACTCATCCGAGTTGTCCACGTCTGATGAAGGCATCCATACACTGTAGCCCTTACTTGATGACGATATAGTGGAGGCATTCGCTGGGAGAGACTGCGGCCGACGCTTTGTAGACTTCCTTCGCGGCTTGGGGAGTTGCTCTACAGCAGACGTTTCATCAGGCTCGGCAGGATCTTCAAGGGTGATCTGGCGCGATGCTCGTGCGGCGGCAGGAGAAGGTGTGTCTTTGGCCAGTCGCTTCGTTGCTCTGGCTCGCTTGAGTCCCGACGGCGAAGCAGTACCGGCCATGCGCACTGCCTCGTTTAGACTGCGAGGTGTGCGATCGAGATCTTGCTCGGGGCTGCCCGGTAGAGAGCCCTCACTCACTACATGTCGCTGTGGCATGTCATTCTCGTCGTATCCCATGGTCACATTCGAGTAATCCTCGCTCGGTGGAGTGGTTGGTGACGAGATACGAGATTGTCTCTGCTTTTCAGGTGTGTCGTAGTTCCACACCTTGGACACCTCCGTATGCTGCTCGCCAATTGGAATCTCAATCTCGTGCGGACTTGGCGTTCTGCTCTTCTGTGGGATTGTAGACTGTGTGACAGCTGACTGTAGGGACGACGATGCATGGCTGCTACTTGGCCGTGGAATCGCAAGTCCAACTGCACTCGGCGACTTGCGCACTTCTGCAATCTGAGGGGGTATCGGGTTGAGACCCAGCATCTGCACCCAGTCGAATCCGGCTTGCTCATCGTCGGTCAGGAGCGACATCACCTCGCTCCATTCAGATCCGTCTGCTTGGTTTCCGCGGATCATGACAATAATCTCTCCTTGGGCATCGCCATTGCGAGCAGAACATTTGCTCAGCTGAATGGGAGGGAGCAGTAGCCAGCGTCCCGTCGGATCGACCTCGCAGATGAGTATGTCGCCTCCATTTCCTGTACCTGGCATGTTATCGCGGAGTAGAATCTCAACGCGACAACTAATTTCCTGGCCAGTGGAGTGGTATAGATGGAGATCAAAGTGATCTCTAGCTCTCACACATCGCTTGGAATCGATGCGTACACCAGCGAGAGGAGCTAAGCTCCGAGGATCGCGAGAGCGGGTAGGGTCTATATTAGCCGCGGCCTCATCTTCAAGCCGGGCTTGTTCGTCATTAGATCGCTTGCGTGCAGCAGCAACAAGGTCTTGGAAAACGGACGATACGTTCTCTGCTCGTTCAGAAGGCTTGACATGATTGACGCCCTGCATTGATGTCAGTGAATGAAGGTGGAGAACAAGTGCAAAAACATACCCTCAAAGTCTTGGCCAGATACTTCAAACGAACAAGCGGTCGCTTCAACATGTATGCCACGTCAACACGCTCTCCATCGCCGTTGACAACGTAACCATCTGCATTTCGTGGCATTCCTTCGTCCCAGGGAGCGCCGTCTTCAGGCCCATTGACTACCTTGGCCGGTTTGAACGGATCATCATCTGCTGGCGCGAGGCTAATAACCACATCTTGAAAGCCGAGTCGCCAGGCTGCAATGTAGTCAGAATAGACGCGTTGGGCACTCTGAGCCCAGGACACGAATGCGTCAGAGTCTTCTTTGGGCACACGCTTGTGCAGAGTCTTGAGGCGTTCGAGACAGACACCCATGTTCACAATTGGCTTGGTAACGTCAATCGGATCTGTTGTGCCTGAGCGAGAGAAGAGTCCAGCTGCAACGGCCGAGTCGGACTTTGAAAGAACGCAGCTGAGCAGCACAGGAATGACACCGTCGACGATTGTGCGTAGCTCCCGCATGTATTTTGCCTCGTCGGAGGTCAGTTCCCGCATAATGTCCTCAATGGTTGCCGTGGCCAGGCGGCTCCTGTTGGTGCGGATGCTTCGAGCGGACATGATGCTCTTCGTGCCTGCTGCCTTGGGCATGGAAAGCACAGAAATTAGGTCGGCATGATTGGCAAGTTTCCTCCGCCTCGTGCTTCTGCGACTGACAATGGTAGATGTTTCGGGGTTCAGTAGCGACCCGACTTCTGATGCAGTCACTCCCGAAATGACGCTTCCCTCGTGAACAGTCTGCAGATATTCAGATTCTGTAATCTCAGAAAGAGCGCCCTGTGTTCGCGTAGCATTGGACTCTGAAACAATGGTGGAGAGCTTCTTGCCTCTTGAAGGAAATCCTCGTTGTATTGAGAGTGGGCGGGGCCGCAGTGGGATGTTCTCAATGTCAATCGTGGATGCGTCTACCGAAGAAGAGACTGCAGATGCAGTGTCCACGTCATCTTGTGGGTCGTCGACTGATGTGGTTTCTCGAAGTGGCGATGACATGGAGCGACTCTTTGTAGGAGAGTGCTGGCTGCGTCTGGCACCGCGGCGCTTCAGGGTTGGTGTTGGGGTGAGCGATACTTCACTCTCTGTTACTTGCACGGAGGACTCGGTCATGACGGTGGAAACGACTGTCGATGCCGCATCGTCTACAGACTGGGTCTCGGCGGACACCTCACGGCTGCGCTGTCTACGCCGTCTCCCGCTGCCACTTCCGCTGCTGCGTCTTCGCGACTGTTTTGCGGGCTCATCCTGGGTATCGGTAGAAGTGGTGACATCTGATTTGTCCTCCTTTGGCTGCAAGTCGAGGCTCGACATGGACTCTTTCGATGTGCGTCTGCGCGAGCTGCCCTCGACAAAAGGGTCTGGTGTGCCGCTGAGCCAGGCTTCTAAGCGGTTTCCAAACGTCTTGGTGGGCGGCGGCGTCTCCTCTGCAATGGCAAGCTCCACGGGTACCCTGGCGACGTCGTCCTCGCTCGTGCGGGGCCATGATCTACGGCTGCGTCGTCGCGAGGGTTTTGGAGCTGCTTCTGGCTCCTGTGCTGGCACGACTGCATCTTCCTCGTCGGTGCGGGCGAATGATCTGCGGCTCCGTCGGCGGGTGGGCGTTGGCTCGTCTCTCAGGGCGTCTCGTGGCGACTGGGCTGCTGCGCGGTCGCCCTGGCTTCGTGGCCGCCGTCTGCGCCGTCTTTCTCTGATCTCGTCGTCTCGCGGCGATGTGATGGCGGTGATGCGGCTCCTGGGCTGGCTCGCCGGCTGGTTCTCCTCATACTCGACTGTGACGGTGTTGGCAGGGTCTTGGGTCAGGGCCGACTCGGACTTGTTCGCTCTCTTGTGTGTGTATGGCGCCACCGGCGCGACCAGCTCTGGCGAAAGGGATCTGCGTGGCGAGGTGCGTGCCCGCCGCCTTCGCCGGACCTTGACGAGCTCCAAAGGATCCTTCTCTGGCTGTGGTGATGCTGGTGCGCCTGCGTCCTCCCCGCTCTTGTCCCCGCTCTTGATGTCTTGAGCGCTGCCGGAGCTGCTGCTCTTCGGTCGCTGTTCGCTCTCGGGCTTGGAGGGTCTTCGCTGCTTCGGCGGGGCTTTGGTCTGTCCTGTGCTCCTCCCGACATAGGAAACAAGGGGCAGCAGCGGGTTCAGTGGCGGGGTGCTGGGTGCCGGCGGCTTCACCTCCTTGGCCTCCTTGCCAATGGGCCTGTCGTTTTTGACAATCTTGGACGGGCGCACCCATGCATTGGGGATCGTCTTGGGCGGGGGCCGGCCAGTGTCCTTGGGGGGCGACTGTTTCTGGCGCCAGTGCGAGTCGCTGATGACGCGCTTCTTGGGCGCGGTGGCGGTGAGGACGTCGTCGTCGAGGGGATTGTGGGGGGCGGGCGTCTTGATGGCGCTGGCGGGGCGCTCGGGGCTGCCGTCGACCGACTTCTTGGCCGTGTGGGCGGGCTTCCAGTTGGGCTTGTCGTCGTGGGGCCTGCTCTTGGGGGTCGTCGGGGGCTTTGGGGCGGGCGTGGCAGGCTTGCTGGCCGTGTCGGGGGCGTCGGGGGCGTTGGGGGCGTCGGACGCGGGCGATGGCGATGATGGTGCGCCGGGGGTGGCAGGAACAGCGGGCTCAGGCTCGGGCTCGACGTCGACCTGCCAGCGCTTGATCTTGTCGCGCACGTTGGCGGGCTTGTTGATGCCAATGGCCTTTGCAAAGTCGTTGCCGTTCATCGTCTTGGTGCTCTTGTCGGGCGCGCCCTTGTTCTTGCCCGGCGTGCCATGCTTTGCGTGTCCAGCCGGGTCGTCGGGGTCAGTGGGCAGCGGCGAGGCGGGCATCGAGTCTTGCAGTCATTGGAGCTGGCGCGGGCGGGGCGCAATGTCGTGGGTGGGTGTATGCGTCGTGTTGTGCGGCAGTCGTCACTTCCAACGTCTCTCGCTCTGGCTCTGACTGGGGAGAGCTGGGAATCCCCCGCAGTCGACGTGACGAGATGACAACCGGGCGAGGCGTGGCGAGGCGTGGTGTGGCCAAGGGTAGCGAGCGTGTTGCGTGCACGAGGGAAGCGTGGTGAAATGCAGTCACCCCATCAGGTGCTGCTCGAGCAAAGAATGGGGCGGTGCGATTGTGATTGCAAACCTGGACGGTGCGTTGACAACGCCCAACCACCATGTGGAGCGACCGGCGCGATTCATGCACGTGTACACCCAGCAAATCGATGGCTTAGTTGTGCACGTCAGAAGCTTTGCATGCTTTGATGCAGCGTCAGTATACTTCCCCTGTACTAATGCACCCCCGACAAACCTCGAGTCTGCCCTTGCAGCCTTTTGTTTAGACTATCTACATCTTTTGAGACTTTGTTGCCATCAGCCCATCGTGTCTCGGGAACAGGCCCCTGTCGCTCCTCCCTCGTCTATTCGCCCAATCGCCGTAGCGCCTTCCCCCAGCCTCAGATCGACAACAACAACAACAACAACAACAACAACAACAACAACAACAACAACAACAACAACAACAACAACCACCACCACCACCACCACCACCACCACCACCACAATCATATACCATCACATGCCATGCCCTATTCTCTACACTCTACACGTCAACACCTCTCAATCTCCAGACTTGCCAACACAAAGGCCGCACTCCCCAACACACTATCATACAGAATGGGCCGCCCCACATAATACTGCATCACCGTTAGCTCACATGCTCAACCTCCTCTACACCAGACTCACCTCAAACGTCGCGGTAGAATTGAGACTACACACTGCAACCGTGCCATTCCATCCCAACACCCCTCCCTCACCCTCCTCGACTACAAACGTCTTGACCAGATACGCATACGCTCTCCTCGCTATGCCTGTATAGTCCGTGGCATTCGTGTCCTGGATCAATCCCAGCTTGACTCCTTTGAGTAAGGCATAAACAAACATGCTGCTCGCACTACTCTCCACGTAATTCCCTTGTTGGCCCGGTCGATCGAGCACCTGCCACCATGCCCCTGTCTCTGCATCTCTCGTCGGCTCCAGCACCAGATTCTTGGCTAGTTGTTCAAAGGCATCGGCAAGGTACGCACGTGCCTTATGATACGCTGGCGTGGATGGCAGCAGTTCATGCGTGTCAACAAGCGCCATTACGTACCATCCCATACTCCGACCCCAGACATGGGGACTGGCTCCCGTGGCAGAAGTCTTGTCAACCCATACCGCCGTCCTCGAGGCATCGAACCCGTGTACGAGCAGGCCTGTCTGTGTGTTGAAACAGCGGGACCATAGAATGGAGAGTTGTGCGAGGACATTGTTAATGGTAGTAGTGTTGTCGACTGGGTCTTGCGACAACGAGTATGCAGTAAGAAAAGGGACAAAAGAGTACATGCCATCAAGATATCCCCAGTGCGGATACACATAGTACCATAGACTCCCGTCTGAATTTCGAGGCTGCAGGTCGATGGAAGCCCGGAGTGCAGATACACTTTTGTTATAGCTTTCCGAGCCAGTCTGGGCGAGGAGAGAGAGCAGCGCGTTCCCGTTGCCGAGCCGATCCAGTGAATATCCCACGTTTCTTGTCGCATTCGACAGCGCGGGGCTGATAGCATCTACAGATTTCTCAATGTATGCTGTGACTGCGTCGGTAGTCGACTCATTGGGGTATTGGAGAGCTAACTGAGTAAAGGCTTTTTGCACAAAGGCTGCTTGGAGAAAAATCGACGAGTCGGTGGCGTTGGCGAAGATGCCCTGGTTGCGAGACATGATGCTTTGAGCCATTCGCAAGGAATATCTCTTGACGTTGGGCCCTCCATCCTGAGTTTGTGCTTGGGACAGTGCAACAAAGGCTGTAAATAGCCATGCGCGTATTCGCAGCATGGTGGGAAAGAAGATTGGATTATTCAGAGTTTCAGCAGCGTCGAAGAGCTGGCATCTCACGAGTAGCATGTCATCCTTTAACTCGATGATTTGATCGACGGGCATCAGCATTGAGTGGCGCTTTGAAATGTACAAATCGGGACATGCCGAGTGAGCCAATGATAGGTACCAGGATTAGCTAATTGTTGAGTCAGACGGGCCGAAACACCAGCACGCATCAGGTCTACTGTGGTACAGTAAATCACCGCCAGGCTGATGAACCAATGATGGTGCGGTGCGGTGCGTGCAAGCGCCAATGTGAACGTGTGCGATCTGACCTTTGATGCTCACTCATTACATGCTCGTCCCGACATTATGGCTGCACTAGACATGCGCCGCGTCTATACTGAATAATCTATGTAGAGTTGCACGCTTTTTTCTGTAACCACATGCTTTCCAAACATGGTGAGAGACTGTAATCGGCATGTAGTACCACCTCGTCCGCATCCTGGCCCACTGGTACAACGCCCGACTCCCAAAACTGCAACACGCCCTATGTGCTCTTCTTGACGTATCCAGCCTTTTGTGCGCGCTCCATGAGCTTGGCGGCGTCGTTGACAGCGGCGAATGCGCTCCAGGTGGCCATGACGCTCTGGTACATGAGATAGCCTGGAATGACGATCCAGAAGGCATTCATGAGGACAAAGTAGCCCCAGTAGTAGAATTGCTCGGGGCGCGAGTAGGACAGGTTGAGAATGTAGTGGTCAAACAGCGAGGTGGCGTAGTAGAGGACATCGCCGTAGAACTGGCCGAGCGAGACGATGAGCTGGGCCGAGTAGCGGAGCGGGTGGTCAATGGAGATGAGGTAGGCGGTCAGGAAGGAACCGGGGCCCCAGAAGACCTGTCATGGGTGTGTTAGTACGGCGCATCTCGAGCAACAAACAAAGGCTACTAGGCGTCAAACGTACAGCAGTGACCGTCTCCATGCACAGGACAAAGGCGTCCTGGGTCAAGTAACGCGAGTCGCTCAGGGCATACTCCTTCCACAGCTGGCCAAACAAATCATTGGCGCCTCCCATATGGCGAAAGTTGTAGGCAAAGTAGCCCTCGAAGAAGGAGTGGATGCATCCGCAGAGGACAAACCACATGATGGTGGAAAGATCCCCCGTGCTGGCGTTGGGGCGAGTGCGCTTGACCATGGCATAGGTGGCACTGAAGATGGCAGCAATGCCCGCGCTGAAGATGGTGAGGAGCTCAATGGTGCCCCATTTGTTGGCCAGATAGCCTACAATCTCCACCTCGAGCGGGTAGTAAGGGTGCTCCCCAGCGGGCAGATGGGAGAAGTTTGCGGCAGCCATTGCGACGAATGTAGTGAAAAGTGAACAAGGTAAGAGTGAAGGGGAAGGGGAAGGGGAAGAAGAAGAAGGAGGAGGAGGAGGAGGAGGAGAAGAAGAAGAAGACTAGGACTGGCACTTGTCTATCAAGTCCCCTTTCCAAAGCCGGTGTTGGTGTCGTAATGGGGCTTGGGGGAGGATCTTAGGTGGCTCAAACTTCCAAGTTCAATTGGGAAAAATTCTGGGGCCGCTGGGGGACATGGCGCGCTCGAAGCGGCAGGGATCGGCCACAACAACAACAACCTTGGGGCAAGGGTCCTGACTCCCGACCTGTCACCACCACCCTTTGTCAGCAAACCCTATGCAAGTAGCCTTTTGCCAGCAACTGCCAGCGTGCCAACCTCTCCGCCGCTGATTGCAGCTCCAGGCCACTCAGTCCACTGGCAGTCCGCAATGCTCCATCTTGGCGGTCGTGGGCGTCTTGCAGCGTCTTACTGCTTCTGGGCAAGCCTTCCAGCCCACACGTACGTGATGAAATGGAACCTGGAACAGGTGGGTAACACGTCCAGGGTCGTCTACGACATGTTGCAGACCCGGCCGCAAGAGCAATCAGCAATTCCATCTAGCTGCAAGTTTGCTGCGCCGCAGTCGTCGGCCGACAGCCTTGGCGGCCATCCTGAGTGTAATCGAGTACAAGTCAATGTAGATAACTAGATGCAAAGTAGGTGGGTTAGTCATCCACCTCTTGTAAGTTATCGCCCCGCAGCCGCCAACCTCG
This sequence comes from Plenodomus lindquistii, assembly GCA_025504975.1. Lineage (NCBI taxonomy): Eukaryota > Fungi > Ascomycota > Dothideomycetes > Pleosporales > Leptosphaeriaceae > Plenodomus > Plenodomus lindquistii. The sequence goes on from JANUWI010000014.1 coordinate 21,815, forward strand.
GCCCCACTATTCACACCTTCACACCCATGAACCCCAGACTTCATCATGACTTTCCACGCCGTCAACAATCGCCGCCATGTCAAACAGACAAGGCCAGCCAGACCCAGCCAAGTGGCAGCTGGTCGCGCGGTGGAAAAAGGATGAGCAACACGCCCGCATTCCCTCTGAGTGGAGACTCAACAAGTTACCCGATGCGCGTGTCACCGACTACACAAACATCCCGCGCAAATGTGGACTTTTATCAACAGAGGAGCTGCGAATCACAGACGAATACGACGCTGTTGGGCTGGCGCAGGCAATCAGAGAACGCAAGATCAAGTGCGTTGATGTTGCGACTGCTTTTTGCAAGGTAATTGCATTAATCACTACACCTGACAAAGCACTAACATGTCCACAGAGAGCAGCCATTGCACAACAAGTCACCAATTGTCTTACTGAAATCTTCTTCGACGATGCCCTGGAACGTGCAGAAGAGTTGGACGCACATCTAGCCTCTGGCAATCCTCCTCTAGGACCACTTCACGGCGTTCCAGTATCCCTCAAAGACACCTTCAAGGTCCGCGGCTACGATGCGTCCATTGGTCTTGCCAGTCTAGCCTTCAAGCCTGCTACCGAGAACTCTGCCCTGGTTGACTGTCTACTCAACGCTGGAGCAATCTTGTACTGCAAGACCAATGTCCCACAGACCCTCATGGCTCTAGACTCTCACAACAACATCTTTGGCCGCACGATTAACCCTCTCAATACTGCTGTCACGGCGGGTGGAAGTTCGGGTGGAGAAGGCGCTCTTCTTGCCATGCGTGGGTCAGTTCTTGGTGTCGGCACCGATGTTGGCGGCAGCATCAGGATTCCAGCCATGTGTGATGGGACGTTTGGAATCAAGCCCAGCTGGGAGCGCGTTCCCTACACCGGACAAGAGGGTGGTATGCTTCCAGGCCAGACCAAAACTGGCATCCCAGCCAGCGCAGGGCCATTAGCGCATTCGCTGCGCGACATCGAGCTCTTCTTCAGCGCTGTAGCTGACCAGAAGCCCTGGACTATTGATCCAGATGTTGTGCCAGCCCCTTGGTCCTTTGTCAAGAGGAAATTGAGAATTGGCATCGTCAGAAGGGACGGTGTCATTGATCCCCATCCGCCAATCGCGCGTCTACTGGACGAAGTCAAAGACAAGCTGCAGAGAGCCGGCGTCGAGGTCGTGGAGATGGACATCACTCCACTCTTCTCCCAATGTCAGTCCCTCGCAAACGCCATGTTCGGCGTCGAAGGCGGAAACAACATGTTTGATCTGCTCGAAGCCGCGGGAGAGCCCCTGTCGCCTTGGCTGTCTACACGACTGAGGCGAAAGCCGCCGATGGAACTCCCCAAGTTACAAGCACTCCATGGCAGACGCGAGAAACTGCAAAAGGAGTTTCTGAAAATCTGGAGAGATGAGCACGGTGAGGTTGATGCGTTCATCTGCCCCGTCGCTCCACATCCCGTACCGCCCATCGATCGCTACAACGGTGTGAGCTATACCAGCTCGTTTGTGCTTCTGGACTACCCTGCTGGCACGGTACCGGTGCGGTCGTTCACAAGGGATGACATGGCCGGCGAAATGCCAGCTACAAAGCCAATCAGTAACTGGGACAAAGCAAACAGGGAACTATGTGAGTGCAGTCTTCGGTAATGGTGTACGCGTCTAACTCATGTCAGGGACCGATTTCGACCGTTCTGTGTATCTGAATACGCCGCTATGTGTGCAAGTCGTTGCCCCTAAATTGCATGAGGAGCAACTTGTCAACGCTATGACCATGATCGATGACGCGATCAAAACGAAGAGTCAGGTAAACGCGAAGCTGTAGACTACCGCATAGTTTCATTCCATATCACCGTTAAAGCATTTGCTCGAATAGGAGATTTCCCATGGCATTCAACCTACTCTTCTTCCACTACTAGACGCGCCAAACAATCGAACCATATCGCCTACACATTTCTCAGCTTATGATTCCGTCATCTACACCGCAAGGTAACTTGACGGCCGAGAGCATGCTATTCCAGTAGTGGGAACATGACACTAGGAAGCTCTCGTTTTCATTCAATCAATGCACCAATAGACACGGCATCATACTCGCGAAATCTCATCACAACAAGCGGAAGCCCGTCAATCAAGTCAATGATGAGAAAGATGGTGGCAGTGACAAACCGGAAAATGCTTTGGGAAAGTTTGTACGCTCGGCACGTCTCGAGTAATATGAATGTTGTGTTTGCGGCTTGATCGAAGTATTTGACTCACTTGAGTTGACGCGGCGCCCTGGCTGCTTTGGCGGAGTGAAGGTGATGGGAGGATGGAACATTGATGGAGGGGTGAAAGAAGATGTGTAATACAATAAGTCTGTTACAATTTTCACACGTTCTGGCTGTGCGCCAGGTATTTTGGCAACGTAGACCAGTACAGCCTTGAACTTTGGACAAATCCTCAACAATGCAGGAATTCCGGATCAACACAACTACATGCGGCTATGACTATATACGATACATGTCCAGTACACCACCCCAAAGCTATTTGAAAACCCTCCAGCGCTGTGGAGCTTATACACCAAACAGTCTCGAACCCAGTGCATCCCTTACTTCAAGTCACGATCTCTACAACCCTTCGGCGCGTTGATCGGATTACACCTCGCGACCCTCCCTCCCTTCAACCTAGCAACATAGTCCCATCCCCAGCGCGAACTCATTCCCCAGCTTGGGAAATCCGTACTCACTATCTGCGCACCGCTTGCAAAAGCGCTGTCTCTCATCTCAGTCGTGCGGTTCAAGACTGTGTCCAGGGGTAAATCAGCACGAGTGCGCACAATATACCCTTTACGGACAAGGCGCTGAATCTCCGCAGTGTTGTTGCCACGCGGCTCATTGTACTTGATTATTGCTCCATCTGGAGATCCTTCGAGCGAGTTTGTAAAGACTGTCCGGTTTTGCAACGACGGCGCATTCAAGCGGTAGAGTTCGCGGGGTGAGTTGGGATCTGTAGGCTTGGGATCATTGTCGAAGAAGAAGAGGAAGCGCCCATGGACGTCTTCAAGTTTGGGCCAGCCGTGCTGGAGAACGGATTGCTCGAGCGTCAGATTGCCGACGCGTACGTCGTCGGGACGGATGAGCTTGTTGGGTGGTAAGACGGACAGGATCTCCGCATCGACATTGAGAAGACGGGGTAGGGTCCAGTTTGTAGCTTCGCCGGCGCAGACACCGTCGAGGACGCAGGCTGGGGCGTCAGTCTTGAGCTCCAGATCAATGATGATGGGGACGTGATGGGGATTCGCATTGGACCAGGTCTTGAGCTGAGTGAGGCACTCGATGAAGGTGTGGCATACAGCGTCGGGATCAAAGTCTGTGACGTGAAAGACCTTGATGCCGGGCTTCTTGAGCACGGAACCATCGTAGGGAGTGTCATTGGCGGTCAGGTTGGACAATGTCCAAATGACAGGGGGATAGTATAGACCGCCTTTCTCGTCGGAGTGTAGATCGAGCTCAAGAGATCGCACGGATTGATGCTCAAGCTGATTGTCGAGCGTTGGATGCGAGTAGTAGTAGTCCTCGGGTGAGGGGACGTATTTCTCAAAGACTGCTCGCTCGGCAAGAGAGATTTCGCGATGATATGAGTTGTGCGTTCCAACGACCTGGATATGATTAAGGCGGATATCAGGTTTAGATGCCAATGCAGTCTCTATATATTATAAGTGTGTGTTGATGCATATTGGAGGAAGTTCTCACGCGCAAAGAGCATCACACTCGCAGTAGCCTACAGTCATCAGCTGGCGACATATCGCATTATTAATTCAACCTACGAAAGTACCCAACATGGTGTTTGATCTTGTATTTCGTGAGTAAGGAGTGGAGCCACAACGAAGACAAGGCATCTCAAGCAACATATATGTAGTTCCAGCCCATGTCACTGTACACATATTCCCGTGTACTAGGGCTAATTAAGACCAGGCTAGTTGCGCAAAGCCTCTGGTGAACTGCCACATGCATACACCAGACATTGTGATTGGCTCAACTTGCCACGTGCGGCGCTATCATGGGCCGACAGGGATAGGAAAGTTAGATGCCGACAAGATTGACGGCATCAAGGCACATGAGATTACGCGCTGTAAATTATTGCAAACTCTGCGATCGAGTTGACGACAATTTCGTGAATTCGAGTATAGCTGGGCTGAGGCAGGGGGCGCCACTAGGAAAAGCGGGGGGGGTAAACTTAGTTACGCCTCTTCCCCCAAACTGGATGATGAAGATCAGTCCCAGTCGTGATACTTGATTAGATAATGCCAGCAGAGCATGACACTACCAGGGATACATTCGATTACTCTGCAAGCAACTTCTCAAACCTTGGTCTCAGCAACCTCCGTCCTCACCGGGCTGTGCTCAAGTTTACCCTTCTCCGCATCCAGCTCGCCGCGCTCTGCACGCTTCGAGTTGCTATAGTCAACCTTGGTCTTCCAGGCCGGTACGCCAGCAAGGAACATCTCTTCGACATCTTCAAGGGACTTGCCTGCCGTTTCGGGGAAGCAGAAGAATGTGTGGATTGCCATGGCTGCGCAGAAGATGCCAAACACCAGATAGACCTTCCATTTGATGCTGACAAACGCAGGCGGCACGAAGTATGACAGAGCGAAGTTGAAGATCCAGTTACTTCCAGTCTTTCATCCATGTCAGCAATCAGTTGATAGGCCAATCGTGGGTAAAACTTACTGTCAGCGCTACAGCCTTGCCACGAATGCGAAGAGGGAAAATCTCCGGTGGGTACACCCACGACGCCGGGCCCCAAGTAGGCGCGTACGAAGCGACGAAGAGATATGTGCATGCTATGACAGCGCGTGCTGGTGCTCCGGTGATTTCCCAAGACTGCTCGGCGACGTGATTGAGACCACCCGGTGGAGCGGCGTGGCCGTATGAAGCCATGAGGCCCGCATTCGTAAACATCCAGATCGCCATGAGGATTGCGCCGAATACAAACATGGGGCGACGACCCCAGCGGTCCATAAAGATGAGGGCCGGGATAGTCATGCCGACGTTGATGACGTATTGAATCGAGGAGGCCACGAGGTTGATATTACCGGTCAAGCCAGCCATACCGAAGACGTAGGTGATGTCTTGAGAGCGTTAGAAACAAGCAACGTTGGCGGGAACTGAGATACTGACAGTACATCATCACGTTCATACCAGTCAACTGGGACCAGATCTGAGTGAAGATTCCAATGTGGAGACGATTGAGCATGCGAGGTCGGAACAGCTCTGCAATTGTGACATCGGCGTTTTGGCGCTCAAAGTCGATCATTTGGCGGATCTCGTCCATTTCTAGCTTCACAAAGGGGCTGTTGGGGTCTCCCTTGCCGTGAACCAAGATGAGCACGGCATGTGTCTCTTCCCAGCGGTCATGACGAGCGAGCCATCTAGGTGACTCGGGCAAGAACATGAGACCGATGGCGAGAATGATGGCGGGGATCATCTGGAGGGCCCATGGGATACGGAAGGCCTGGGGACCTTCGAGGAAGGTGCAGCCGTAGCTGATGTAGTACATAATGAGGATACCCCAGGTTATGGCCCATTGCTGTGAACCGACGACACGACCGCGTTTAGACGGCGGGGCGAGCTCAGACACGTAGACAGGTACCTGGGCGGAGCAGATACCGACTGAGATACCGTTGATGAAGCGACCGACGATGAGCATGCCAATGTTGACCGAAGCGCAAGAGATGACTGAGCCAATGATCCAGATCAAGCAGCCTACCATGATGGCCTTCTTGCGGCCAAGCTTGTCAGTGAGGTAGCCGGAGACGAGAGCACCGAGGAAGGATCCACCGGGCATAGCAGCAGTGATACCACCCTGAACTGTGGAGAAATGAGCGCGATTCACGATCGATACACAACACGAAGCATACCGTCTGCACGAGGACCAGAGCACTGTGGAGGACCTTCAGGCCCCTGATTGAAGTAGCATCGGTATTGTTGTGTGGGAAGACTAGCTCATGGTCAGTCGAGATGGTCATGAACAAACAAATGAAGCTTACATGGCGCTCATGGAGCTGATGTCGAAACCAAACAACCCACCACCAATGACCGCAATGGCGGTGATGCCGTAGATGTTGCCAATCTGATACATGTTGTCGGTACGTCCCTCAGCCCCTTGGAAAGACGTGTGGAAACGGTGCAAAGCGCGACTGGAACGGCACAGATGCAACGGGGTCGCAATGCCCTTATATGTCAACCCTCCCCTCGGTACAGCTTTCAGACGAGACCAGGACAGCGTGGAAGCCCCGCAGCGGGCCTACCTTGTTTCCTCAGTAATATGCACTGATGGCAAGCTGAAGTGATGCCTACTGCAGTATGGTGTCCGAGATGCAACGATGTGATTGGTAGAAACAGGGGTGAGCAAGGCGTGAAGACTAGGGGCGGGAACAAGAAATGTCAAGCCTGACACGATCGGGGATCTCTAGTGCTTGTGCGGCAAGTTGCAATGTCGCGAATGAAGGGCCCGATGTGCCGATGAAGAGGTGCAGAAGAAATTCGAAGGGGGCCCATATCTGGCAGGTCGTGTGCACAAGGTCTGGTAGGCTACTGCAGCATTGCATCTCTGATAGCGATAGACTACTTGCGAAACCGACGGCGGTGTTGTTGTCCGCCTTGCTCTCCACACTCGTCCTCTCCAGACGTCTCCAGGTCTCTCCATATCTGCGCCCCCAATCTTTCTCCATGCGACAGAGTTTTCTTGTTCAGAAATGGGGATTCCATGACGTCGGCCCGCTTTTCCTCGTCGTCGTCAATGTAACCGTTTCGACGCTAGTGCCCGCGTCGCGGAAAGCTTGTGTCCTTGTCTGCCGAGAGCCGAGCATGGCACTCTCAAGCTTCAGACCTTCAGACCGTGCCGTGGCTCGAGTGTGACCTTGAGCCCAAGGAAGCAGTCATTCGCCGTCAGGTTGCCACGAGCTACACGTGCCGTCGTCGAGGGGGAGTGGATTGCAGCATCTTATCAGCCTACCGGGCAACATGTTCATCACGGCCCACTTGCTGCCCATGTGTACAAGTGGGAAGTGGGTTTCGCAGGGCTCGAGGATTCAATGGGTGCGAATCCCGAGGTTCGTGCGCAACACCAACACAACCTGCTGATACCTGTGCGTGGTACTCGCAGTCCTGCTTCATACAGGTACCATTGTCTGGTGTCTGGTGTCTGGTGGCCTGAGTTGGCCTGAGGCTTGCGAGATGATGAGAGTGGAGGAGGCGAGGTGGTGAACGTGTGGGCAAGGCGCGGCGGCGTTACGTCACCATGCCATCCCATGAAAAGCCCACCAGCCCGCCAGCCCGCCAGCCCACCACGCGCGCGGCCAAGTGCTTCCCCAGTGAATGTCTTGTCTGGTTGGGAGTATAGAGTAGCAGGTTGCCGACAAGATGCCCAGTATCGTGCGCAAGTTGCTCATCTTCGCTGCCGTCGACGGGCTGGTGCTGCAGCCGACGGCTCCGAAACACCATTCGCCCACGACGCAGCACGCCGTCAAGGTCGACTACAAGGGCAACGTCGGGCCTCAGCTCCAGTCGCAGCACGGCCAAGACCAAGACTCAGACTCAGACTCTGCATCGCCCCCTCTCGAAGCACACGGCATCATTGGTACACCTCCCCGCGCCCTGACATGACACTGCACGCCCATGGCCATACATGCCGTATACATTCCAGAGTACATCAGCGACAAATGCTGATGCGCACGGCACAGGCCTCCTCCAAGTTGCGACCTCGCGCTTTCTCATCTCCATAAGCGAACGCGAACAAGTCGCCCACATCCGCGGCAAGCCCGTCTACAAAATCACAAACGTCGCCCTCATCCCCCTCTCGTCGCAGCCCGAAGCCACCAAAGCCATTGCAAGCGCCCGCGACCACCTCAAGCGCCACAACCGCGTGCCCGGCGCCGAGGACAGTCACGGCGACAGCGACAGCGAGAGCGAGCGCGACGACGGTGCGCCCAGCGTGACCGACTCTCTGCTTGACGAGGATGCGCCGGCTGTGCACAATGTCACCGATCCCGTGACTGGCCAAAAGGGCGATGCGCAGCACAAGACCACCGTCGCCGAAGATGTCATTCAGCGCAAAGGCGTCTATGGCAGATTCGCCGACAAGTGGTTCTCGCGCAAAGGCTGGAGCGCCGACAACAGGCGCCTGCAGGGCCTCAAGTCAGACGAAGATCTCAGGGCAAAGAACGCGACGCAAAATGTCGACTCTGTTGTTGCCGGCCAGTCGACTTCGCCTGCAAAGCCTGATGCGCTACCCAGCGACGACCCAAACCTCAAAGAGCCCATCAGCCCCAAAGAGATTCCACAGGCCTTGGGCGGCGAGAAGGACGCAACTACGCTTGCGCTGCTTCCCAAGATCTTGCAGACTACCACCATGTACTTTTCCTCTGGCAACTTCTTCTTCTCCTACGACTACGACATCTCACACAGCATTGACAAGCAGCAGCCACACTCCAATCTGCCACTCCACAAGCAGTTTGACCCCCTGGTAAGTCGAGATATGCCATTGTCCATCATCTCCTAGCTGACTGGTGGACAGTTCTTCTGGAACCAGAACATTGTCTCGCGATTCATAGATGCAGGCCAACATTCCTTTGTACTCCCCATCATACAGGGCTTCGTCGGTCAAAGATTCTTCGCCATCAAACTCGGCAACTCGCAGGCTGGTCTCGTCGTTGATCCCGCGGCCACTCCAGATGATATTCAGCTTCAATCGTGGCACGAGAAGCAAAAGGAAGCCGACCTCGGCGCATCACAAGAGCTGCCCGTATCTCAATCTTCCAACCCAGATAGCAAAGACTTCTCGCTAGTGCTCATCTCACGAAGATCGACAAAACGAGCTGGTCTGCGCTACTTGCGGCGAGGCGTAGACGACGAGGGAAGCACAGCCAACAGCGTCGAAACCGAACAAATTCTATCGTCTCCTACGTGGAATACCGTTGACGATAAGATTTATTCCTTCACCCAGTTTCGTGGCTCAATCCCCCTCTTCTTCTCCCAGTCGCCGTACAGTCTGAAGCCCCAAGTCAATACGTGGGGTTCTTTCGAGACCAACGCCGGCGCTTTCAAGCGACACTTCATAGAGCTAGCTTCTCGGTATGGCGACATTTACTGCGCTTCCCTCATTGACAAGCACGGAAACGAAGCCAAGATTGGCGAGCTGTACGAGAAGCACACCAAAGCGCTCAACGAGAACGGCGGCCTCGACGGTAAGGGCAAAGAGGTCGGCTTCGAGTGGTTCGACTTCCACAATGTATGCCGTGGAATGCGTTTCGAAAACGTCTCGAAACTAATGGACTCTCTCGAATCCTTCATGAAGTCCGCCAGCTGGGTCGAGATCGCAGATGACAAGGTCGCACGGAAACAGACTGGTGTGCTGCGTACGAATTGCATGGACTGTCTCGATCGCACCAATGTCGTTCAATCTGCCTGTGCGAGGACGGCCCTAGAAGCCCAGTTGTCTGCTGGCAACTACACCATTGATCTCCAGCACGATCCAAGTACCGCATGGTTCAACACACTCTGGGCCGACAACGGCGACGCCATTTCCCGCCAATACGCCGGTACCGCTGCACTGAAGGGAGACTTTACACGTACGCGGAAACGTCAGATCACTGGTGCGTTGACTGACTTTGGACTCACACTCACCCGGTACTACAACAACATTGTCAACGACTACTTCGCGCAGGCTGTCATCGACTATCTCCTAGGCAGCGCACCCGACACCATCTTTGCCGAATTTGAAGCCGACATGAAGAGTTCTGATTACTTCATCGATGTTCGAAAAGTGCGACAACAAGCCATCGATCGGTCCGCGGGCATCGTAATTGAAGACCACGATGAAGACCTGATTCATGGCTGGACGCTCAGTGTACCGACGTCTGTGAATCAAGTCAAGACAGCAACATTTGAAGAAGCAGTGCTTCTCCTTACCAACAAGGCGCTGTACTTTTGCAGGCTGGACTGGGGGACCGAAAAAGTGCGCGAGTTTGAGCGCATTCGATTGGAAGATGTACAGGGGATCATGCGTGGTGTGTACATCACCTCAACGCTTGCTCAGCGCCACATGGACACGGAGAAGAACGTCGGCTTCATCATCCGCTATCGCGCCGAGGCTGCTGGTGGCCTGGTGCGACGGAATACCCGGGCGTTGGATGCCAGCACTGCCGAAGAAGAAAACATTACGCCCGACGCAAAGGCGGAGAAGAACCAAGGTACGACTGGAATGGGCCGCTTTCTCGCATTCAAAGCCCTGCCGCCGCGTAGTGGTTCGTCAAGCGGCTCGACACCAGAAAGCGAAGGCGAGCTTGTAAAGTCAGTCTGCGCGGAAATTGTCCGAATCGCTAACAAGGTGACAACGGAGGAATTCTCAAAGCCCGGACGCGCCGATGGTGATGAGCGGTCACTCAAGGTCGAGGAAAAAGACATCATCAACTTGACAGACGCGAGGAAGACGACTGGGTATCTGGAGCAACTGGAATACTCGCTCAAGAAGCTAGTGTGGGGTTGAATGGTGACGCAGTAGATACATAGGCGACACCTGATTAGCCATGTGGTGAGTTCTTATTGCTGACCGTTAATGAACAATGTTATCGCTGTCTCTCCCATGTCGCACTGGTCGCTAGGCGCCATATTTGACTTCAGTGGGCTTACAGAATCGGTCGCCATAATCCATTCTCATCCGGTAAGAACATGTAACAAGTCTTCGCATAGAACAAACATAGCTGCATCTCACATATATGCCTGTTCATATACACTGCAGTACACCAAGAGCATATCAGAGCATCTCAATAGGTGTTCGGTAGGTGCTTACTATGTTTTGATGGTACTAGTGATAGGGGTACCCCGGGTCGATCCAAGCATCAAGGGTACTCGCTACAACGGCGGACCTTGCGCAGACCCCTTACTGAAACATATTTCAGCACCTCAGCATACTGCGTGCGTCTTGCCCGTCTTCGCTTGCAAGCTGTGATCCTCATCGAAGATGTCAGTAGCAACCTTCTTGAAAATCGGAGTATGAATGGTTGACCGGCGGCGCATAGCAAACTGGTGTCTGTTCATCACGTTAGCAGAGCTCTTATCAGGTGAATTTGTTGCCACCACATACTCTTTGTGTTCCTGGATCTTCTTGACGTCAAGCTTGTCCAATGTCTGCAACGCTAGCTTGAAGTCCGCCAACAACGCGTCGCAACGAGACTTGGTAAAGTCCTCGCGCACAACCACACGAAGCATCTTCATCTTCTCGGAGTGTGGAGCCATGGTGTATGCGGGAACAACCCAGCCGCGTTCGCGTAGTTGGTGGGCACTGTTGATGTCAGTTGAAGAGTTCAGGACATGCACAGCACGAACCAACTTACACAGCAAACTCATCGTAGTGCTTCCCAAGATCCTCGTCGATTCGACACGCAACCAAAGGCAGGCCTTCACCGCTCCTCTGGCTCATAATGATGAAACCCAACGCTTCAAGATTGGCCGCCAAGTAGTCCGAAGTCCTCGTCAAGTTCAACATGATCCGCCTGTAACCACGCTTTCCGAGACGTATGAGCTGATAGTACTGTCCAATGATCTGACTAGCACCACGAGAAAAGTTGAGCGTGAACGACGCCTGATCAGCACCAAGGTAGTTGATGTTGAAGACGAGTTCCTTGGGCAAATATTTGGGATCGCGCCATACAACCCAGCCGACACCAGGGTAGACGAGACCATACTTGTGACCAGAGACGTTGATAGATGTTACTCTAGGGAGACGGAAGTCCCAGAGAAGGCCAGGGTTGACAAAGGGAGCGACAAAGCCACCAGATGCGGCATCGACGTGAATATCGACATCAATGTTGCGTTCGACAAGCAGATCATTGATGGCCTTGATGTCCTCGTACTCGCCAGTGTAGGTTGTTCCGAGGATAGCGCCTAGTTGTGTTAGAACAACTTGATGAAGAAGAAGAGTAATGAAACCTACAAATTCCAATAGTGTTCTCGTCGCAGAGATCGACGGCTTCCTTGGGGTCGATGACATATCGCGAAGTGGTGCAGTATACGTACTTCTCCTCGACGTCAAAGTAACGGCATGCTTTCTTGAGGTCGGTTAGTAAGGCATGTGAAATATTGTTGATTGGGGCTAAAACAGGACTACTCACCTCCCAGCAGACTTGTACAGCCGAGTTCATGACCATGTTTGGCTTGTCATACGGCTTGCCTTCGGCCTTGCGCTTGTTCTGCCACAGCTTCTTCATGGCAAGAACACCGAGCTGCGAGATATCAGTGTCTATTACATACAGTGCCTGTGTGATGCCTACCATGATGGCTTCCGAAGACCCAATGGTAGATGTGCCAATAGTGTTGGCATCATCGTGGGAGGGGGCGTTGAAGAGCCTGGCGATCATGGAGACACATCCTGTACATGGTCAGTCGCCCTGAATGAAGTTGGCTACAGACTAGAGACGTACGATTTTGGATATCGGCGCTGACGGGGTACTCCTCGTAATCGATAAAGTTCTTGGAGAAGGCGTCGCTGGGAACTTGGTCAGTGACAAGTTCTTACAGGCGGCCATGATGGATGCATACACCATAAGCTTCTCAGCCTCTTCTTCCTGGCATGTAGTCAGCGACGATGACGCGAGTACCAAGGTTTGCCAGTATCCGTACCATGTATGTTGTGACGAAAGACGCCAAGTTCAGTGTTGGGGTGCCATCGAGGGTGAGGTCGTCTTTGATCATACGGTAGGCGCTGTACATGGTCAGCTCGTGGCTGTTGCAAGGCATGCAATGGGTGATGGGTGAGGTTGGAGAGCAACGTACACCTGGGCGGGCATCTCGCGGTCCTGCCGGGCTTGGTCAGTGGTGCCATGGAAACAAGTGGCGTTGCCGGTTGTTCGCTTCTCACCGGCATCTCGTGTCTCGGGAGATCCTCTGCAGCGTACTTGCTGCCGTACACGGTTGCGGTAAAGTCGTCGGCGTCATCCTCGGGTGTCAGATCGATGCCATTGGAGCTTCGACTCGGCTCGTAGGTCGTCTTCTCAGACTCTACCTCTTTGAGGGTTGCTACGCGGTTGATGTGGACCATGGTGACGTGGAGGGCTCAATGGCAAGTGTAGTGGTGGCAGGAACGTGTGGGGGGGGGGGGGGGGGGGGTTTCCAAGGATACAGAGGGTGGGGAGAGAAAAGATGAGAAAGAGAGAAATATAGAGAGACAGAGAGAGAGGGAGAGAGAGAGAAAGATGGAGAGAAAGAAAAAGAGGCGGAGAGAGGAGAGAGAGAAGCAGGAAACAGAGTGCAGCAGGTGTTGCAGGCTTACGTGCCCATACAGCAGCCGCTCCACGCTAGCTTGCCGCGACAGCTCACTCCACCCCCGCGGGCAGCAACTACCCCTCCACTCCACTCCAACACGTCAATGTCAAATCAACGCCAACCGCCGTCTCCACCTTGAAGCTATGTGCGAGCGCGACATGTCCATCAGACGCCAGAGCAGCCGCTGTTTGGCACGCTTGCGGCCGCGCAGTGCTCACTCGAACAGCGTCCGTCAAGGCGGGGTACCGGTAACCAGCCACGCCAGCTAAGCCTTTTGCCGTCGAAGCTTGTTTTGCTGCAGTGGGCCCAGCTTTCCCAACGCCGCCTTTCGCTGTGCTAAACTTCACTGGGTGACAGGCCAACTCTTGTTATTCTTAGACTTGTTGCGAGTACATGTCTGGGGATCCACAGTGCACGGCGCCTGCGAGACTACTCTGGACCCAGTGATTGGCCAAGCTGTAGCTGAGCTAAAGTCTTGCCTCTGTGAACCTAATCTATTGCAGTGTTATAGTCCTCTAATTGCTCGACATTCATGTCCTCTTTGCCCAATGGTCCAAAGACCGATATATGTCTGTCAATTTGTGATTAAGGCATTAGATACTATCAAAGCTGGACCATGCTTGTTTCATCGTTCGCCCATCGTCTACATTACCCTCCTGCCCCCAAGTGCCTCGTAGATCAAAATCAAGGCTTTATATGTGCTCACAGAATCCACCCCTTTTTTGCTAGCTGAGGTGCTAGAGTCGCTATGGATAGTTTTGTTGGAGAGTGCATAATAGCTGCAAGTCGACATGTCCGGATGACCGCCAACTGCCTCCTAGTGATGCTCCCATCTCTATCATATTATATTCGCTATGCTGATACGGCTCGCGCTTGATGGCGTCGGAGTAGGGTTGCTACTAGGTTTCGGCAGTAGTCGGTCGTCTGGCGCAAGTTGTACTCGCTTCACTGGATTGTGTGGTGGCAGATAGTATGTCGGAGTCGGAGCACTCCGTGGTCTACTTTCCTCCTTCAATTGCCGTATTGTCGACTCGACCTGTCCCCAGTCGTTCCACACTGTGTGTTCGTGGTCTAGTGAGTTACCGGCCCCTCGTAATGGCAGTGTGTCGTGCATAGGCCCGTCATATGCATGCGGCCTGGTACTGACGCTGCGAGGTGAACTTTGCGGCGACGTCGTTGCGTTCATCTCGGCTCCTGTCCACACCCAGGAATGCTGGAGACTTCCCTGAGCGTCACCACTAGCATATGCAAGCAATTCCTCGTCCTGGTCTGGACGGAATGATGAATCGTTGCTCTTGCGCCAGCGATCGTGTAGTTGGCTTGTAAAAAACGCCAAGTACTTCCCGCACGCGCTATTGATTCTTCGGGCGTCTCCAATGGTCGATGAGAGGTGCAGACACATCAAAGCTGCTTCGTAGTCGCCCCTTAGACACAGCACGAGGATGCATCGCCAGAGATGCAGGCACACCGTGTTGCTGGCAATTGGCTGAACTCGTGCGTACCAGCTCTTCTCCGCCTCCGACCGTGATTGGTTGTGCAGAGCACTCGAAACAAACTTTGCCGTATCCTGTCCTACTTGGACGCATTGGTTGAGCGCCTCTGCCCGCTCGGTTGGATGGCAGAGAATCGTCATGTTGCGCCGATGGAGATGCAATCGGGCTGATAGCACTGTGAATACCGTAGGAATCGCTGTAGCTTCCAACATAACTTTCGAGCCAAGGCGGTGGCTTTCCGGTAGGAGTAACATGCTGGAGCGGAATTGTTCATCGTGACTTTGAAGCGCTTTGTGGTGTACGACGCTTGATCGCAAAGTTTGTAGTAGACCTGCATAGGTTCGTGTGATCTGAATAATGGCGACGAAACCTGCCGATGGTGCAGAATTCTCAGGAGGGCAAATTGAAGTGTGGTTTTGGATATAATGATCGTCCAGAGAAGATGGCAGCGGTATGGTGCAGTCCAGCTCGTGGATCAAAGCCGGCTTGTTCGAATCCAGGGCTGTCGTTCTATCAAGAACTTCCATTAGCGGATGTCATGGCCTGGTGCATGGGTTGCCTACCTGTCGCGTGTATAGATTGCCCACCACAGTCTGCGCCTCACTTCGCTCTCCACTAATCGCAAAGACTCCATGGCGCAGTTCAGCTGCAACTCCTGCGCAATCCTGACGGCAGATGCAAGCCACATGGATCCAAGAGACTTCATATTGCTCTCCGCAGCGTATATGCTCATTAGTAGCGCTGCCTGCGCGTGTACAATCGTCAGATCCTGGGCCCATGGTGTCAAGATTTTGCTGGCGAAGTCAAAGAAATCTGCGCCCCTAGACGTTGTCCCCGCATTGTGGCTGGTTTGCCTGTCAAGTTGCAAGCTGCCACATGCTAAAACTGCATAGAATAGCCCGCTCCATTCGGGAGAAGAGCAGCCAAGACTTCTTGTTGTATAGACCTCATCGACTTCGCCCAAGAATGTGGGCCAGTGCAAAACAGGGTACCAGCGATGTATGCAGTCTAGGTAGGCTCGAGAGAGGTGTGCAAAATCTGCTTGTGGTGGTAATCCTGGTGATGCCGATGATGGCCGTCGTGTGCGGTTGCTGCGGTTCTTGCGAGGGATATCGAAAAGATCCTGGGCAAATCTCTCAATGTTGTTTCGAACATGGTCGAAATTGTTGAGTTGAGGCTTCGGCGGACCATGAAGTACGGGTGCAACCGCTACCTGCGCCCCAGAGTGCCGGCGCTTCATGTCAATTCTCTCCACCTCTAAAGGTTCCCTGTCTGGTAATTTGGTCCGTAGCTGAGAGTTCACTTGTGTCAATTCGGCAATCTGGCTCTGAAGGTCTTGAACCTGTCTATGAATTGATCAGTGTGATGCTTCTGGCTCGGCGACTAGTAACTTACTTGATTGAAGACATGCGGCGATTGGTCTCCTTCGTAAATTGACACTTGTGGTTGCGGCTCGAGCATTCCGAGCATGCTGAGGTTTCGGTGGCATCGCACTGGTATGACGGTCAACAAACCGAATGATCGGGCATCAAGGAGCAATACACTCCACTCTGCTCCGGTCTTTTCGCACTGGTCCAGAGCCCTAGCATGGCTTCGCCCAAGATCTCCACGTATGAGTGTACGAGATGCGGTTGCAGAATTTTGGACACAACCCATTGCGGACCTGGATGAGTGCGATGTACGGCCTAGCGGTGGCATACAGAGCATATGTCAAAGATGGACTTGGACTAACCTTGACTTTGCGTTCCCTACAAGCATCACAAGACGGGTCTTTCCTTCTTTGACGATAGGCCCTTTTCTGTGCGTTCAGGCTGGCAGAAGATATTTGACCTGGAGCTGTGATTGACGCTGGAGTATCGTAGGAGTGAACGTCGGGAAGACTTCCAGAGGCTGTACTTGGTGAGGTTGAGTGACTGTACGAGTTGGACGAATAGCCAGGGGACTTTGACCCCACTTGCGGCAAGCTCGGAGCGGTCAATGTGCTCGCGCGAGCGGGTGATTGCGCTGCTCTTGTGAAACCGTGTGGTGGTGGAATCATGGTCTGTGATGAGCCTCCACTCGCTCCTGGTGGGGAAGGATGCATAGCTGTGGCGAACGATCGAGGCTGGCAACGATTTGAGCTGGACGGCGTGTAGTCCATGTGTAGTGAGGGACTACACTACCATGTGATGGAGACGAGAGATGTTTTTCGGTAGTAACCGAACCCAATACCGTTCGGAGCTGCCCAGCTAGTCAATGTCCTTGTTGCGCCAGTGCCCGCGAAGAACGTATGGAAGTTGACGATTGGCGCAGATGGCTCGCCAGACCTATTCCCCCCCGTGCACGAAATTGTGAGATATGATTGACTAGTACAAGCAACGGGACCTCCTCTGATGTGGAGCACCCGTACAGGCGGGTGATCCGAGAGCGGAAAGTCGAGTATTCCGGGTATCAAGACAGAAGCGCGCTGATCGGGTGGTCCCTGTCATTCGAGTAAGTATCGCTAGCACCAAGCTTGTAGACGGGTGCCAAAGGCACCGGACTTCGAGACTGTGGTGTGCGAGCCAGCTTACACAGAGCTTACGAATATGTGCAGGAGACCTCAGCTGTCTGGCAATAATGGATCAGATGGATCAGCGGCTAGATGGAAATGAAGGGTGCTTCAAGACGGCCAGGGCCTGCCATACATTGAGTAAAACCGGCCAGAGTTCGGCGATGAGCGGCTGAAGTAATCACTCTTACACTATTATCGCAAGGCGCGCGTTTCCAGAATCCAAGTTGTAACGCAGCAGTAGGGATCGGCGGAGCCAACTAGAATGAATGTAGGCATTTGGCGTACATTGTGGAGAGGCGGAATGGGGCAAGGCTGATTTGCCACTACACATGGACACGTTCGATATCGCGCGATGCCTTTCGAGCACGCTCAGAATGAGCAAGGTTTTCTTGTTCCGCGGCACGTGTCACTCAAGAGAAGCAGACTTGGTTTCATCTCACGTGGCTTTCTTGATCTTAAGTTAAGTTGGGCGGTCCAGCGACCACCGTCCCAACGAGGAAAGAGACGCCAGCCATGCGCTTTTTCACACATGGAAACTTACCATGGATGGGAAAGCGTATGGCAATCGCGGGCGGTACACTAGTCTTTTCAGTACTCTGGTCAGCTCGACGGCTGATGAGCCGATAGCTGTCACGCACAGCAGCACGCTTGTGCCGCCTGAGTTCTGCCCAACCGTACGGTACGGCACGTATTTTAATAAAGACAATTTGACCTCCGGGAGTATGCGAACCCGCTGCTGGTGCGCGACTAAAGAAACGGGCTGGAGGCTCCGTACTGTGGTAGTAGGCATAAGTGCTCCCCGTGGGTCTCGGTGACCAGGGGCCAAAGTGGCCGTGTGCGTAGACTTGCGATAGCCACAACTCGACGAACTTATTATTCTTTTCTTCACAAAGAGTAGGAGAGAGATTAGAGTAGCTATCTATATTTAATCATATATTTTTGTCATCCTCGAAACGTGGTAGGTGATGGTGGATATAGTGTTGCTAGGTTAGGCTTCGGAGGTGGCACAGACGCCCCACAGGGGAGCACTTATGCCTCCTATCATTACCATAGTAGCTATTTCGGATGTAGATCCGGTAGGTAGCCTAGCGAGGTGTATGGTACGATACAGACGGCATCTTGCTCGGCTCTGTCGCGAGCACTGATGCTCGAAACCCAGAGATGATCGGTTCGAGGCCCGGAGACTACAAAGTCAGAAAGGTCCACATTGTTATTCCCAATGCGTCCTCAAGGTGCGGATTATTGGGCGACGGGCAGATACAGGGGTGCTGGTACATGAGGGTTCTGAAAGCACCCACCGCGGTGGCTTTTCGCTCCGGCTCGTGGGGACTACGAGATCTCGCTGTTGAGCCCGCAGCACGAGGATTCTTCGGTTGGATGACTGGGGCCTGAGATACATAGCCATGAGGTTGCGAGCAGTGACCAACCTTTGGCGAATCTGCCTACCAGCAATAGCACAATGATCCGATAGGGTGGACTGTTACCGAGGGTGCATTAGCCATGCATGTTGATAGAGGTGATCAGGCTGCTATTCTGTGCCACTGCATATTCGGTAGTCGAGTTTTGACCTGTACTGATACAGATACATGGAGTAGGCAGGTATCTAGTCGCTGTCATGTTTCTCTAGTTTGACGCAGCACCTGATCAGCGCGTGAGCAAAAGGTCAACAACAGGGGATAGAGAATGTTTAGCCAGCCACTCTGTGACCCGGACATGGCTCCGAATGCCTCCCGACAGCAACCAGGATTTCCACAGCGCCGTGAATTACTCTAGGTGGGCGTAGCACCGCCTGAAAAATGAGCTTCCCCACGTTGCAGCGCGTGTACAAGCCCGTCCCGAGAGACCCACAAAGGGCGATGTACACCTAGCCTTAGCGACTTTGCACTATAGCCTTGGCAGAGCATCTGCTGTAGCCATTCATCATGGCTGCGGATGCAATTGGGCGTGCCGAGTCGACCAGGAACCAGGTTGCCGCGGGGGAGCACTATTCTCACAACTGCCGAACCGTCCTTCTAGACCGCTGCCACCCAGATCTGACAGCTGCCCGATGTCAGGCTCGCGGATCTGATCCCGTTTGAGGGTTTGGCCGGGCGTCTCAGGCACATTGCCATGTTTCAACACGCGGCCGAGCGTAAGCCGCCGTGCTGGGAAAAGTCCTCGAGCACCCGTAACATCGGGCAGACACTCGTCGATCTGCCCGTGCGCATGGACGCGACGGTCCCTGTTCATTGTCAATTATCTCGCCAGTCGATCTTGACATTTTGTGCGTGGTCGCCTGTGTACCTACCGCGCCGGGCGATAAGTAGAGTAGCACCGGCGGAGAGGCCCTGGTGGCTGCCGAGCACTATTGGATCGATGTTGTGTACATGTGTGCCTGTTCTTCTTCTGCAGGACCATGTGGGTTCCGAGCTGCGTTGAACCTGGCATAGCAGAGTAGACATGTACAGTACTAGAGTATCTACTCTACATGCCATGTCATGTGGGTGTACTTGAGTGCCGTGGACATGATCTGCGTGCCTGATCGCTTGTGATTGCGTGGCCACTGGCGGGTCGGTAGCTTCCGTGTCAGGAAGTCTGCCGATGGGATCTTGACATGTACGGTGTACGGTATACCCCTACTGTGACAGTACGCAGCAAAAAGTCTGGCTCCCCTTCCAGCTGTCTGGCTGCAAGACAGGACCGACTGCTTGCATGGCCGGGGCCTGACCGCCTGCATGGCATGCCGATAAGAGGCCGTTCAGCCTTCAGCCCAGTGCTGCAGGCGATTTTCTCCGTCGCCAACAAGAGGGTGATCGACCTGCGTCAGTCCAGTACCAGCACAATTGCTGCACATCTTCATCTTGGCCGCTTGGGGGCCTGCAAGATTTGGGGTGCGGACAGAAGGGCGTGGTGTTATTTGATCGTGGCGCCCTGCTGCCGTCGCCATTGTGGCGACAAGAACGCGCAATGGCTTGGCGGCGATGCGCCGAGCGGAGCAAACCACCACCATGGACGCCCAAGATGTTGACTAAAGACGAACACATGTCCCGACTCATGGCATTTGCAGCCATTCTCACCTTGTCCGACTCATTCAACCCGGCCTACATCTACTGCGTTGGGTACTATTGCTCCAAGAATTGGTCCGTTGAAATAGATCCGGCATCTGCTACGGCATTTCATCGTCAGATCAGATTCCTGGACAACGAGGTGCATGTGCATGCGAGGAGCTTGAAACACGCCTATCAAGTTCGGACCTGGTATTGGAGCCGCTGGTTCAAATGCACCATTGATTACATCCAGTATCCCATACCAGCAAAACAAGAGCACTCGTCTTTCCCCATCATCATAGCTTGTTCTGCCCATGTATTTTTCCCCCATCAAGCACAATTGTATCCCCATTGACATGCCCACCCGCCCTCGAACTCAAAAACACAACCGCGGCAGCAATATCCTCTGGCCTTCCTGTGCGGCCATTTGGGCTGCTCTTGTTTAACGCATCAGCACCTCCAGACCTCTCCATGAGTACTGCCGCCATCTTGCTCATAAAAAACCCGGGCGCGATGCCGTTGACGAGAATGTGGCGAGGTCCCAGTTCAACGGCCAAGTTGCGAGCAAGGTGCAGGACTGCCGCTTTGGAAGCAGCGTAAGAGTATGCTCCAGACTCGCCGAGAGAGCCGGTGGTGATGCCTGCGACGCTCCCAGTGACAATGACCCGGGATGGGTCATTGACGGACGCGCTTTTCTCGAGAAGTGGCGCAAATCTAACTTGCCGTCAGCATTCCGTTCCAACTGCTCTTCCCGCCTTTTTTCCATACTTTTGAATCGTGAAAAACACTCCCTTGACATTTAAATCCATGACCTTGTCCCAGCCATTCTTCTCGTCCACCTGGTCAAAGTATGTTCCCCAGGTCGCACCCGCATTCGCAAACAAAATGTCCACGTGATCCGTATGCTTCTCCACTTCTTTCACTAGTCGCTCTATCTCGCCAATTTTGGAGCTGTCTGCCGGAACCGAGTACGCTTTAGCGCCAGGTGTCTTGTTCTTGAGCGCATTGAGCGCTGCAACGGCTTCGTCACAGGCGCTGGCTTTGCGGCTGGTGATGAAGACCTTGGAGCAGCCTGCTTGGAGGAGGCTGGGCTATGTCAGAGATCGTATCGCTCGCTCTGAGACTTGGACAACATACCCAGATGCGGCATGGAGACCAAGACCTCTTGATCCACCACTCACGACGGCGACTTTACCCTTTAAGCTGAAAATGTTGGCAAAGTCGTGGAGCTGGACCTCTGATTCCGCAGAAGACATGTTGTCGCACGTGTCAGAATTGTACTTAGAAAGCGAGCTGCAAAATGGAGAGTAGGATCAAGAATGAGCCTATCTATCGAATGTCAAACAATATCTTGTTGTCAATGCCTACACCTCGGATTTGACGTCTGAGCTCGAAAGTATCGATCGTGCTGTACCGAGGCTCAGGATATGCGCTAGCTGAGAGGGGTACGAAGCCTGTTCATCACTAAAGTGGAAGTATTGATGACAGCTTCGCAGGCCGCTTTTGCCGTCTCAATCGAGAATCACGGCAGACATTCATCAATACCATCACTCTTCACCCTGCGGAATCTTCATCCCGTGCACCCCCCTGTACCCACTCTTATCAGGCGTCTTCCACCCCCGTAGCACCTCCTCCCTAACCGCCTTCTCAATCTCAAAAACCTCCACCCTAATCGGCCTGCACGTGCTCTTCATATCCTTTTCCTCTCCAACCACCTCCTTCTCCTCATCTGCCTGATGCCATCCCCACGCGCTCAAATCACCACCAGGACATGTGCTCAACGCACATAGCAGATCCTGCTCTGCAAAAAAGGTCAAGAAGGAGCTCTCGGTCGCTGGACTAGCTTCCATAAAGTAGCGCCCTTGGGAGTCGAGGCCCGTGACTTGGAAGACGTTGAGGACATCGTGGACGTCGAATTCTGTAAGGCCGTAGGGGAGGATGGCACGAACGAGGTTGGAATGGCAGTGGAAGTCGTAGGTGGAGCCCGTCAGCATGTTGCTTACTATTATATCGTTAGCACTTTGATGTGATGGAATTTCAAGCACAATTTCGTCCTACCATAAGGGTCACACCTCGTCCCCAGCAAATCATGACACCTCCCTCCCCACTTGGTCATCCCACCCCTCTCGTCCCTGCTCTCTTCCCTTCCCCCATTCTTCCCCTCTCCAGGGCCATCTTTAATCTCACATCCATCCCTCACAACCCCACACAACGGTCTCATAAAGGGTAAACAACTCCACAACCGGTCCCCTTCTTTTACATGGCTGCCCTGCAACTGTCTCGTTCTTGCTGCCCAGAAGCGCTCTCGTGGATCATTGGCATTCCAGATGTTTAGGTCGCCGACTTGTGGACCTGAGGGCGTGGATAGCCGGAATAAAGATCCGGCGGGGACGGTCCAGGAGAGGCCTGAGCGTGGGGGGATGACGAAGTCTTGTTTGTTGACAAGATGGTCTGGGGGAAGACTGCGGAGTTTGGTGTAGAGAGCTGTTGGTGGATGGAGAGGTGAATCGGACGACGTGGGGAAGTATGCGGGGGCTGGGGATGTGTCGTCTTTCATCTTGAGCGGTGTTGTGACGTTTGTGGAGTGGTGGAGTAGTTGGTGAACTTGGCAAGGCTATCTTTATGTTTTTTTGAACTAACGGATCAGAATGACTAGATACAAGCAGGTATTCCGTAGACAAGCCGCACAAGTAGACCCACTGTGCGAGAGCCGGCGATAAGCGTAGACTGGGCAATATCGCCGATGTCGGGTCTAGGATTGGGTTGTAGGTGAAGTATCGAAGGGATGTCTCATGACACTGGACTGGCATGGCTATAGCATCTTGATAAGATGACATATCACATGATACAGTCCCAGACATCACGGTTGAAGGTCGAATATTGTCGACTCACCACTGCCAGGGGAAGCCCGACCAAGACTCAGGCATCAACTCAAAGTGAAGCGAATTTGTAAAATCAGGGTATTCATGCTCATGCTCATGCTCAACTTTTGTAGTGCGCCATATGCGATGCTCATTGCCGCCCCAGAGTAAGAATCCAGCTCATATGCGAGACAATCCTCAACCATAAATCGTCCAACGAAGTTATATGAGACCCGCTCTATCAGCCTTTTCCCATGCCCATGACGCATCCGCCAGCTTTCAGCCTAATTACTGCCGTTAACGGCGGCCTCGAGTTTGTCTACAATTGTCGGTTTCGACTCCTCCTGTGAGGGACTTGATTCCGGGCTGGGAATGTCGAGCGTGTTTGACCTCTTAGGTCGGAAGGGAATTGGTGTGGAAGGTCTTGATGAGAGGAACTAAACATGTCAGCTGCACTCGTCAGGCGCATGGGTTCAATCTACTCACCGAAGAAGCAGCGCTCAACATGGCAATGAGAGAGGCCTGGACCACGTCGTGATGGATACCCACACCCCAAACCTTGACACTACTCTGCGCAGCCGTACATCCAATGTACGTCGCGGCCTTGGCATCCTTGCTCGTACCGATTGTGTGCTCGTTGTAATCGACCACATCCAGCTCGATGCCCAAGCCCTTGAGCGCATCGGCGAGAGAAGACAGTGCACCATTGCCAGAGCCCTGGATGCGGTGCTCTTGCCCATCAATCTCAATCACACCCTTGAAGATACGGCGCAGATTCTTGCTGCTCGCTGTCCGTCCGTCAGCCGCAGGCGCGGGTGTTGCAGAACGATCGGCGGTGATTTCGTAGTCGATGAGGGAGAAGCGTGGATTGTGCTTGAGATGGTAGGCCTCCTCGAACAGATTGGTAATCTCAGAAGGCAGGAGTTCGCGGCCGAGCATATCAGTCTCCTTTTGCACAATCTTGGAGAAGGCGACTTGCAATCCACGAGGCAGATCGAGCTCGAGCTGGCGCTGGATGATCCAGGCGACACCTCCCTTGCCACTTTGCGAGTTGACGCGGATAATGGCTTCGTACGTGCGGCCGATGTCCTGTGGGTCGAGCGGGAGGTAGGGGATCTGCCAGGGGCTTTCGTTGGTCGCGCCTTCCTTCTTGCGCTTCTGGAAACCCTTTTTGATGGCGTCTTGATGCGAGCCGCTGAAGGCACACACGACCAGCTGGCCACCATATGGCGCACGGGGGTGAACGGGGATCTTGTTGCACGTCTCGACCATGTCGATGATGGACTTGAGGTCGGAGAAGTCGATGCCGGGGTGGACGCCCTGAGTGTAGAGATTGAGGCCGAGGGTGACGAGATCGACGTTTCCGGTGCGCTCGCCGTTGCCAAAGAGGGTTCCTTCGACGCGGTCTGCGCCTGCCATCTGCGCCAGTTCAGCCGCGGCAACTGCGCAGCCTCGGTCGTTGTGGGGGTGCAGCGACACGCAGATCTTGTCCCGCTCGGTGATGTTGTTGCAGAAGTACTCAATCTGGTCCGCGTACACGTTGGGCGTGGCCATCTCGACGGTCGCGGGCAGGTTGAAGATGATGGGCTTGTCCACACTCGGTTCCCACGCAGCCTTGACGGCCTCGCACACCTTGATGACGAACTCGGGCGATGAGTCGGAGAAGGTCTCTGGGGAGAACTCGTATGCCCACTCTGTGCCCTCTTGGGAGGGATCGTCCTTTGTGATTGACCGCGCGTACTTTGTGCATTCGACGGCCAGAGCAATGGTCTCGTCGTCGTTCATGTTGAAGACGATTTGTTGGAAGCATGGGCTGGTGGCGAGATATAGGTGGAGGATGGCCTTTTTGGCGCCCTTGAGGGAGTCGACGGTGCGGCGGATCAGCTCCCGGCGACAGGGCGAGAGGACCTGGACCCAGACATCGTCGGGCACGATGCCGGGTGTCTGGATGAGGCGTTGTGTAAAGTCAAAGTCGGTTTGCGACGCCGAGGGGAACGAGACCTCGATTTCCTTGTAGCCGAGCTTGACGAGCATCTGGAAGTATTCCCATTTCTGCGTGCCGTCCTAGTACGTCGCCGCCGTCAGCCGTGTCAGTGGGGGAGAGGGTGCACACGCATCCACGCACCATGGGATCGACAAGACTCTGGTTGCCGTCTCGCAGGTCCGTCGACAGCCAGCGCGGCGGCCGCTCAATCGTCTTGCTCGGCCATTGGCGGTCTGCGAGGTTCAATGGCTTGAAGGCCTTGTACTTTTTCGAGGGATCCGCAAGCATGGGCATGGTGCTGCTATCCTATCACACGCGACTCGGAATTTGACGTGACAAACTGAGCAAGAAGTTACAGAAGGTGTAAGAGTAAGTCCCAGAACCGGCTATGACACAGAGCCCATGTAGGTGTAGCGTCGAGTCCTCTAGGCTATGATTCACAGGGCGCGCAAAAACTCTGGTGC
This sequence comes from Plenodomus lindquistii, assembly GCA_025504975.1. Taxonomy (NCBI): domain Eukaryota; kingdom Fungi; phylum Ascomycota; class Dothideomycetes; order Pleosporales; family Leptosphaeriaceae; genus Plenodomus; species Plenodomus lindquistii. Next base: position 47,493 of record JANUWI010000014.1, read on the forward strand.
TCGGTGGTACTAGGTGCTAAATAAATCCCTGAGCCGGCCACAGTCGCATATGACGACGCGGGGCGGGGCCCGGCAACTCGACTCATTGGCCTGCCCGAAATGCGGGGGTCCAGCAGTCCGACACCGGCGAATCACGACGACGCCAATTGAGTGTTTGCGACCTCTGCAGTATTCAGCCGGTTGGTTACGACGTCTGTTTCCAGACTCGCACAGGGCCCAGCCCGCCTGGTGGTGTGCTCAGAAAACAGGGACTCGGAGACCACAGCAGTCGACCTCGCTGCCCTTTACTTTGACCGTCTGTCCAAAGTACAGGCTGCCAAACTCGCTCACAAATGCCCGATCGGCTTCCGACCATGTATCCAGCCCCATCCGGGAGAGGTCGTCTCGGTCAACCACGACCACCTGGCCATCACCAGCGTCGTCGTTGGCGTCGCCGTCGCAACCACTGTCCCCCTCTCCGTGCCCCGACACAATCTGTGTGAGGGAGCGTACCAGCAGGGCGGTCTGGCGGTGGAAGTAGGCAATGATACCCGTCTCGACCGACTGCGAATAGCCGGCCAAGTCGCCAATCAGCTCCCGGTCCCGTTCGCGCTCCGTGGTCGTGTATGCGTCGCGCTCGCCTGCAGAAGCCCACCACATGAAGCCCTGGTAGGCCAAGCGCGACCACGTCATGGGCTCGACCATGGAGTCGTCGTATGTCTCGTTGAAGTCGTCGTCGGCTCGCTTGCTGTCCACGTCGTCGCAGGACAGCAGGGGCGCCGTGTCTGCATCGTTGTCGCCGTGCGGGTCGTCGGCATAGGCTTCGGGCGAGGCTTGCGAGCGGCTGCGTTGCTTGAAGAGCTCCTTGTGCAGTAGCCTGTAGCGCGCCACGTCTCGCTGGCTGGCCTTGACCGGGCTGCCGTCGCTCGTTCGAACTCTTGGCCATTGTCTCTGTTGTGCGCGAGCGTCGGTTGTGGGAGGCAGCTCGACGACGATGTCGTACAGCTGTGGCTTGGTGGCGATGATGTCGTCGGTGGTACAGGCTGCCCAGCCTGGAAGAGGCGCTTCTCCCGGTCGCAGGGCTTCGAGGGCGGGGATGTCGTGGACGCCGATGGAGAAGAGGGCGGGAAGGCGGAGGAGGTCTTGGGTGGCTGGCAGCAAGTGCTCGGTGTCGCGGGGAGATATGCTAGATAGGACAGAGAGGTTGTATACTGCACTGGTTAGAGTTGGTCTCCATGGAGATGAGATGAAATGACATGACATGGGATGAGATGAGATGAGATGAGATGAGACGAGATGAGATGAGATGGAGAGGGCGTACCAAATTCACAGGCTGCGCGTACGGGGGCACTGCCGACGAAGAGAATGCGTTTGCGCAGGAGGGCGGCCTGGTGCAGTCTGAAGGCGAGAGGGCCCAAGGTGTCGAGGTATTGTCCGAGGGAGCGCGCCGGGTGGTTGTCGGGCAGCGTCTCGTCGCCGTCGACCACGGCGCTGGCGGTCGAAGTGGCGCGCGCTCTACTGTGGCCTTTGGGCGTCGTAGTTGTCTGCTCTGCCCAAAAGTCGTCCAAGACGTTGACGGCCTCGCAGTCGTTGGCCAGCGTGCCCGCCAGCTGCTGCAGACGGGCAGCCAGCAGCCAGGCGCGCCCCAGCCGCCCACAGCCGCCCGTCTTGCGCACCAGCACGCCTACCGACACAAACGTCGCGTTGCGGTCCTCGGCGCTGCCCGCCCCCCGTGCAAAGGCACTGAGCCCGGCGTGGCCCTCGTGGGTGAAGTAGACCAGGTCTGACGGCACCGCATGCACGCCCGACGGCAGCGACTTGTACTCGACGGCATCCTGCAGCGATATGTCGCTTCTGCTGCGTTTCCAGGCAATGGTGTAGCTGTGCACGTGTCATCAGCACGCGTTCCAAGGTTGCATCTTGCATCCACGGCATCCCATCCCATCCCATGCACTACAGCACTCACCCAATCTTCTTGTCAAAGCGAATCAAGAACAGCGCCTCAATGCGTGGCGCTTCACTCGCAGCCTCGGCATCCACGTCCGACGCACTCGACGACGAGCCAGCAGGGGCAGACATGGCTGCAGCGAGTGCGTCGTCGTCGTTGTTGTCGTCGCCAGCTGACACGGCCAACAGCTCTACTCGCTTAGACCTGCCACCCCCAGCCTTCACCCTCGGTACCAGTACTCTGCTCTAGCCCCATCAGTCTCACCCAAAACCCAAACACCAAACACCAAACACCAAACACCAAACATGGCTGCAAACATTCCCAAGTTTGCTAGCTTCCGCCCAAAACCCAAGCCAGCGCCTGACCCACCAGAAGAACCCAATGCCAAGGTAACCACCAACGAACAACCAGTACGCTCGAGGAAAGCACCGCCTCCACCGCCACCCAGTCAACCCGACAAGGAACCCTCTTCATCCAAATCCTACTACAGTGATCGACGAGGCGATGTCAACGTCCTCCGTTATGGAACACTCAATCGCTACGACATCCCTGCATACCGTCGCTTCGGCTATGGCTTCGTACTGGGGCTGTCTACAGAGCACAAGATTGACCGTGAAGAGTCCACGAGCACATCCATTTCCATCACTCCAACACGCAGGCGTCAAAAGAGGCTGCTGACTGATAAAAAACTCAACAAGTCAAGCCACCGTGCACTTCGTCTGCTCAACCACAGTCACGACGCACAGAGCTTCGACCAAGACTTCATTCCCGTCACTACATCCACACTAGCTCACGACAGCAGCGATGATGAGAATAGTCAGCTTCCACAACCAGAATACCGTGATATCCAAGGGCGACCCAATCATGACAAGATACTTGATCCAGATACGCACTACGAGCCAGATGCCGACGTTATCATTGACACCGAGGTAACTAAAAGAAACTCACGACTTGGACAGCGGACCAAAGAAGAACCGGAACATGTACAAAATTGGCTGCGCCTCATCGAACTTCAGGAAGACATGCTGAAGCTTGAGCGGCCATCTGACGACTTGACTGCATCTGACAAGGCCCATCTTGCTCAAGTCCGAATCTCCATCTATGAAGAAGCTCTGAAAAAGACAAAGACGGACCAGAATAGTCAGGCCACGCTATGGAGAGGCCTGTTGACAGAAGCACGCAGAGTGTGGGAATCTACAAAACTTGCAACCAAGTGGAAACATGTCCTCGCAAAGCATCCTTACAATACCGACTTGTGGTGGCTGTACCTTGACTTTATGCAATCAAACTTTACAAGCTTCAAATTCGAAGACTGTCGCTCGGCCTTTCTTCAATCTGCAAAAGCGCTTCATTCAAGCCCTACCATCATCCCATCGGAAACATACCTGCACATCCTCATTCGCTTGACATCCATGATCTACGACTGCGGCTACCAAGAGCTTGCTCTCGCCATCTGGCAAGCCACCCTCGAACTTCACCTCATGCGGCCCCAGACCGTGGAGGGGACTGCAGCTCCGACTGCCCTGGAAGAATTTTGGGAGAGCGAGGTCGCTCGAGTAGGTGAGATTGGTGCAAAAGGATGGAAGAACAGCGCTAGTTCTGTCGACAGTCCGACATCTGACCCACTGCCATTGGTAGAAGCCGATCCGTCGTCCGATGTCTTGGAGGACTTTCAAAGGCGTGAATTGGACGCAATGACGAAGCTGCAGTATCCAGGTCGTATGACGGACGAGGTGCGCGAAGATGATGCTTTCCACACTATCTTATTCTCCGACATCGTGGATTATCTCGACATTGTACCGTTTGGAACATCGGCTGTACTCATTGTTGAAGCTTTTCTTTGCTTCTGCGGTCTACCGCCCTTGTCACGTCTTGCAGCATATCAGAGTGAATGGTGGTCAGACCCTTTTCTTTCCCATAGGTCCAATGACGGTTCGCGCAATGAAAGCGGAGCGAGTCAAGATGTGTCGGCATTTGGAACGCTTGCCTATTCTTCCAGTAGTAGTTACCAGATGACAACAAGGCTGCTGTTTGAGCAAAGCTTCACGCTTCGGAATCTCAGAATGCAACCCAATCCCCCGAGGCAATTGCTCAAGCTTGTAGCATCGACGTTGTCAGATCAAGATATAATTGGCGAGTATCTCCTCGCTTTCGAAAGCCGCCACTTTCCTTTGGATATACCCAAGACGGCAAAGCAATTGATCAAGGCGCGGCCTGCGAGCTTGCGGCTGTATAATGCATATGGCCTCGTCGAGTCAAGACGCGGCAACAAAGATAAGGCGAATCAAGTGTTCAGCATGGCACTGTCAATCCAGAAAGGCGGAATCGCACTCTCAACTCGGGAGTATCTACAGCTATATCACGACTGGGTATGGGAAGCGTTGCATCGAGGGGCTCACAAAGAAGCTCTGTGGCGGCTCGTGTCACCAGCTGGCAAGATCCCAGAACCACCCCCGCAGGACAAAGCGCCCGACCACGATCTACTGCTGCAAACCCGTCATCTACAGAGCGAACGAAGTGAGCGGGCTTTACTACGCGATGAATACGAGGCTGCGATCTTGAGTACTTCTCTGCAAGCCTTGACAGTCTACCTTACTAGCGACGCCAACGTTGACGCAGCTCTCGACATCCATCGCAGTCTAGCATCCTGGATGACGTCTCACAAAATGTCGAGTTCCATATATGCCGAGGTACATGCTCAGCAAATAGCAGACTTGCTGGCCTGTTATGCCACACATGCCCCGATCGTCAAACCCGCATTGATCCGTATCACCCTCGAACCGCTCATCGCCCAATTCCCCAACAACACCATCTTATTGTCCCTATACGCAGCAAATGAAGCACGATTTGCCATTGATGATCGCGTCCGAGGCATCATTTACAAAAACACCCTCCAGGGATCCGCAGAACCCAGTGTAGCAGGATGGATGTTTGCGATCCAGTACGAAGTACAGAGAGGTGAGGTTGCAGGCTCAACTTCGCATTCAGTCCGCGCATTGTACCAGCGCGCTACAACATCGGCCGGCCAACACTGTCCAGACCTGTGGATCTCGTACCTGCAGTTTGAGCTCAAGCAACTCCGTAATGAGGAAGCCAAGACAAGAAAAATTACGGAAAAGGGGGGTGGAAAGGACCGCCGAGTGCACGCAGCAAGGCAGCGTGTCAAAGACACATTCGAGGATGGATTGAGGCAGCTGCCGTGGTGTAAAGAGTTTGTAATGTTACCCTTTCTAGAAGAGTTTACTGGAGTGTTCGAGGACGAGAAGAGGTGGAGCTTCTATAGGGTTATGCAGGAGAAGGAGATGAGATTGTATGTGGAGCTTGATGAATCGGGGAGATGAGTGGATGTTCAAATCTAAGAAAGACACATGTGGTCTATGGTGATTATGTGGGGATGTGGTGAAATTCACGAAGACATGAGTAGCTAGTTGTGTTTGTACAAGGATATTCGGAAGTTGGTTAAGACACGAGCAGGCTCTTTCGAACTCTGCATTCATCATTCAACGCCACTTGTTGCTTAAGTCTGGAGGGAGTATACATGTCCCATATCCCTGATACAGTGACTTTGAAAGATGTCCTTCACATCGCGATCTCGATATTGGATTGAAACATTGTGTACCTTTACCGCAGTGTACTTGTAAGTGTACGTTGCGGAACTGACTACTCGACATCTCTTCAACATGTTGCAACATACTTTCGGCATGCTTCTAGAACGCGAGCGATAGACTATTAGTAAACAGTCAAGCAAACATTGTTTCGCGCTAGGCTGATTACGTCGACAATCTGTGCGTGGGTAATGCATGGTGTCGCTGCTAGCAATCTTGAAAATCTCCAACACTGTATGTGCCTGCCATATGTAGTACATGACTGAGAAGGCGACGGTGAAATCTCCCATGACTGATCGCATCGCCGTGTTGGTCCATGTTGGCGGTCTAGACGACGGTCTACTGGAGATTGGCTATCCGCAGTCAAGTGATTGTGGTGCAGTGGCCGCTCTCGTGGCAGAGCTCCGTGTGAGAGTGAAGGCGAAGCTCTTGGCAGGACAGAACAGAGACCTGCATGGCCAGCGTGCATGTGTCCAGATCGATGCGGACGTGAAGGGCTAGATGTCAAGAAGGGCCGCATGTGTCTTTCATACCATCATGGAGTAGCTTGCTCGACCGCTAAAGCACCATGACGGAATTGGAGTGCAACGTACCACCCGCGCGGCGCAGCACGTGGTGACGTTCGTCTAGGAATCAAGCTGCTGGCCTGCTTATTGGTCAGAGCTGGAAACAAACATGCATGCCGAATAACAATGGCATGAACTTGTGCTCGTTTCATACCAGAGTCGTTTCAAACTCGGATGATGCACGTCCAATAATTACTCATTGTGGCTCGCCTTCGGCCCGGCTTTCAAGACCATCGCGGCTCTGTACGGCAACACTTTCTTCATGTCGGCGTAATCTTTCTCAACCACTCTTTGCAAGTCGAGAGCTAGCATTGACCCGCGCGCCAGGCTCAAATGTACCTTGCGTTCGGCGAAACAACTGCCGAACGGCGCATTCAGCCCTGAAATCACCCCAAAACACATTATTCAGCTGCCCAGATGGCGATAGTGTACCTTTAGACACTACAGACAGACCTACGGGTAGCACCGAGGTGCAACCGGTGGGGCAATGGGGCTGGGACTCAGATCATACCATGGGCATAGTATACGAGATTGCCGCGTAGATTGAGTGCACTGTTTGAGTAATTGGCTAAATGACGAGCGGTGGCACAGCGGGACTGCACCGTAGAGATCCGTGACGCTCTGGCTATCAACATAAGTATCGTCTTTTCCTCTTTTCGAAGCAGCCATCAAATCAAAAAGACCAGCACCAATTACAAACCGACAGACACGATGCAGATCACCTTGATCCTATCCGCACTCCTCGCGCCTGTTGCTGTACTCGCCGCACCTCTCGACACTCCTGGCCAGAACAATGCTGTTGTAAAGCGCCAAGCGGCCCCTGTAAAGCCACCACCATGCGTCCGCGTCCCCGGCACCACCGTGGCGCAGACAAAGGCGCGGTCAATCGCATTTGCGCACGCATTCATCTACGAGCAGGATATCACCGAGGCTTTCACGTACATTGCGCAGGACTACATTGTATGACCACCCCCCTCCGTCCTCGCGGACCCCCAAAAGGAAAATATGCTCACAGGGAGTTTTAAAGAACCACAATCCATTCGCGCAAAATGGCTCGGATTCAGCATGGGGCATTCTATCGCCACTTTGGGCCTCGCAGAATATCACTCCCATCCGAACCACATTCCAAAACCCGCAAAGCTGGTTGAATTATGAGACAGGGACTTTTGGAGAAGTGGTCGACCGCTTCCGTTGGGAAGAAGGATGTATCGCTGAGCATGTAAGTTGAAGATGACCAGTGCCAACAGAACCTAAAACTGACAATTGAATGACAGTGGGATCAAGGAGAGACTTTCCCGACCACTGCTCCTGACTCGCCCACTGTTGGTGCATGCCCGGCACAAAAATGATGCGATGAGAGCTTTGGAACGTAGGCTACGACATGTGGGAAGCTCGGTAAACTCGTAGAGACAGCATGTAGCCAAATTCAGCTCTGATTTCATCAGGTCATCTATCAAGTCCACATATTACTCATAAATAATATTCGTCTGATGATGGAATATAACAAATTGAAGCCATCAACTCCTGCGTTCTCTACATCGAGTGATTGTCCTCCTCCAAATCCTACCCTTACTTTCCTCGACGTTTTACGCGCTACAAGGTCCTGTCACGTCCCCAATTCAAAGCTGGTACTGCCACATGTGAAAAGTGACAAAGTATACACCTAGACATCGAGTGCAGCCTTGCCTTTTGCATCGCCCTTTACATCTGCTTCTGGGCGAATCATGTCCTCGGATGGTCTAGCATCGGTATAATTGACTGGATCGGCGTCCGCATCGAGATAATCTTCCCCACGCAGCAAACTGTAACCAGCAAGACCTTTGCCAGCCTGCTTGATGTGAGGATCAACAACGATGTAGCTTCCATGGCAGTGCGGACACTGGCGCATTCTAATGGTGGCTAGTGAAGACCAGACTGACTGCGCGTTGTAGATGAAGATGTAGAAGTGAATCAACCTAGGACACGTAAGAACTTGGCTAGACCGAGAACCGAAGGCGACGTACATGTTCACAATCATGGGGGCAGTGAGGTAACCTGCCAGTAGCCCATATCCTGGCTGCACCAGGCGACCAACCTCGACGGCCCAGATTGGAATCAGTACAGCCAGGTAGAAAGTCGCTGTGAAGCAGTCGAGAAGCGCAAATCGAGGGCCGGGCATCTTCCCATGCCTGCGCTGGTAGATCAGACTAATGGCAGCTGCTAGTACTGATAACGCGAGGGGAATGTATGCGAAGCAAAATGCAGTCACACTGCGACCGTCCCTCCAGTAATAGTACTGTTTTTCCTTGTTCAACGAGACCACCGTGGTGGCGATGAGCATTGGGGTGGCGAGGGCACTTGTAAGTAGTGTGCCTATCCGGAGTGCTCGTTCGTGCGCCATTGTAAGAGTAGATGTGTGTACAAATATCGTATGTTTGATGATGCTTCGCAGGTTTTGATTGCAATGAGTAACAATTGCTGCTTGTTAGTGATGAAGAAGTGAAAAGCCAAGCCTAATAAGTATAACCACGGGACAGAAAGGGTGCAAAGCATCCGCCAGGCAACAACAAAAGAACGCCATGCGAGTCTGCGGTACGGCGTACACGCATGGAGCGCCAAGATCCCATGCATCCCAATGGCATTGCAGTAAGCTACGCGCTTTGACACAAGCAGGCCCCACATCGCGAAATCAAACACTAGAGTCGCATGATACTGATGATTCATCACCAATGATTGTTCCTGAAGGGGGTGGTTGAGTTTTTCCCAGAGAGTTGGAGGAGCAAGATTGGCTTGGCGGCCTACTCGGGTCCGTTAGCTCTGCAGCAGACCACGCGTTCCTATTACAGAGGCGTACTCAGTATTGACGTGATCACATCGACTAGCCTTGTGGGAACCGAAAGTATTGTTTTATCCAGAGCCTTGACAGCATGTTGGACGTGTGGTACTAAGCAGCAGCATCGCGGATGATTTCCTACTGCTTGTTGTGAAGACTCGGAACATGGATTGTGGACAGAATTTGACTGCATATTGTTAGAGTCAAGACTTCTTCATAAGGCAGAAGTCTTTCAGATTCAAGTGAATGGACTCATTCGGACGGCGGTGTTTGCCAGAAAGACCAAATCTCCTCATGGCCAAGTGAATGTGCATCTCGCGACCTTCTACGATGCTTTCAAGCCGAACTCAGCCCTTTTACCTACTCACGACAGTAGAGCTGGTTGAGCAAAGATGTTCACCTATCCCTCATCGCCCTACCTCCGTGAAAAAAAGTAGCAATGCTTTTCACCATCTGCTGATGAACATTTTACCCACTACTATCTTAAGCTACTCGCTATTCTAGTGTGCCTATATATGTTTCCTGGACAGTTTAACTAGCCAAAGCTACGTGATCAGTTTGGTCTTGTCTTCACAATGGGCGAGGGAAGGGAAATCTCACTCATTAGTACACGGAGTTGATGGACTAGGATAATTAGCATGTAGAAAGCATTGGCGATTACCGTGATCAAGGAAGTACACGGCTGTGGGAACTTATGCCATTACATTGTAATCTATAGCACTGGAGGTCGAAGATCGAAGATCATGAACCCGTACACCTATCCAAACCAAATTGCAGGACACACTGCTGACTACTCAATAGCCCTTCCATCCACACCAGAAGACACGCTCGAATCCCGCATTCTTTGGCATCCACATGGCTTGATTGAGGTCATCGCACCAGAGATCGGCCTGAAGCAGCTTGACGTCCTTCCTGTCCATGCAGTAAAATTCACAAGAGTTGACTTCAAACATCTCAGTCTCCGGTCGGTTCTCCGTGGTCATGGAAGGACGGCACGCATTCCCATCCGCAAACGTACACTTCTCCAATGGCTGCTCGAGGATGAATGTGACCCGAGCCTTGTCAACGTCCAGAAGATCCTTGCCTAGCATGGTAACGGCGTAACGGGCAGACTCTTCCATGGGACGATGCTGCGATTCGATACGTGCGCGAATCTCGCTTCCTTGCGCGGAATTCCAGCCTTGACCAGCTTCATAACCATTGGGATCATAAAGAGTCCATCCGAGGTCAGCACGTTGATGTTCCATACGAACGAGGACCTTGGCCTTCCAACTACCATTTCGATCCATTGGAGCCTTTGAAGGGGATGGAGTAGGCTTCTTGGAGGTGGTTGACGGCTTGACGGAGCTGCTGGATGGCTTGACGGAGCTGCTGGATGGCTTGACGGAGCTGCTGGATGGCCTGGTCGAGCTAGAGGGTTCGGCTGACTTGCTCGAAGATTTTGCCAAGCTGGAAGATTGTGACAAGCTCGAGGACTGTCCTGAGCTACTGGATGGCCACAAAGAAGACGAGAAAGCAGTTGAGGAAGCCAAGTAGGTACTGTTCGAGAAGATCGTTGAAGAAGCGATCCTGGTGGTGTTCGAGCTGTACCTAATTGACGAAGACAAGGGATCATCGTTTGACCCCTCGTCGTCATCGAGTGACAAAGGTGCCCTGGTACAGGCTGGAGCGTCAGAAGACGTCGAGGTTACGGTGTTAGCTAGCGTGGTCGTTGTTGTTGTTGTGTAGCCATCCATCAGACCTGGGCATACCTTCATGGTGGCCTCGATCAAAGGAACGCACACAGTCGAGATCATAGTCGAAGCCGTGCCTAAGATGCTGGTCGGAATTGCTGACACCGAGACATTGAAGTTCTCAGTGCAGTATACAAAACGCTCAGTGACACGTGTCTTGTCCTTCTCCGCACACTCCTTGGGCTTCCCTGAAGGCTGAGTGGGATTCGGACCAGGCGATGGACCATGTCCACTGCAAATCTCAGGAGGGCAAGTATCACATCCAGGGCCATAGCAGAAGCCATTACTTCCGATGAGACCTGGAGTATTGCCGGGACAACCAAAGAAACGACAAGGGTTCTCCCCAAAGAGACCACCAGGGGGAATGATACCGGTGATGTCAAAGTCAGGTCCAGGACACCCAGGTCCAAATGCAAGACCCATCCAGCCACATCCGCATCCAAACAACTTGCACTTCTTCTTCTTGTTGTTGGTCTTCTTGTCGCATGTATGCGGAATGCATGGACAGATGGGCCGCTTGAAGGCGAGGAAGGAGATGAGACGCCAACTAATACAGGTCTGGATACAGTCGTTGGGCACGCACTCCGGGTCGCTATCGCTGTGAGAGTCTGAGTCCCAATCAAGAGCAGGCACTAGGATTGGAAGAATGACATCAGTAGGGATTGGAGGATCCGGGTCGACTTGGGTAGGGGTAGGAGTTGGCTGGCCCGGGGTAACACTAGGAGTAGTCGGAACACCTGGAGTGGCACCTGGAGGAGACGTGGTAATCGGCAGGAAACCAAAGGGGGTTGAGGAGCTACTTGGGGGAGGTAGAATGATCGGGGTCGGGACCACAGGAGGGGAAGAAGGAATGACGGGAGTTGGTGTAGCGTTGGGGAGAGTTGGAAAATCCGTGTTCACACCCGTGGTGGTGATAGCGCCGTCCGATGTAGCCTCAGTGGTCGAGCCAGGTACAATCCAGGTTGTGCCTTCTGAAGTGGTGACTGTAGTTGAGGTCCAACCACCGTCCATCGACCAAGTGTCAGCATTGGAATCGGTAGACCAAGTCGCAAAGTTAGAGCCACTTGTAGTCTGGGAATTGCTTGTATGGACTGGGATCGGAATGGGGATGATCACGACGCCACCAGTAGAAGATGAGACAGTGGTCCAGCCTACTGAAGAAGCTATATTTGACCACGCAGGGACCGTCGAAGTTGCGGAGTTTGAAGGAGCGGTCGGGAATTCACCGTCAACAGTAGACTGTGAAGGCTTCACAGCAGAGCCGCTGGCTATGGCCGTAGATTGCGTGGGCAACATGATATCACTGGAAGACATGGCAGTCGACCCAGTAGGCAAGAACCGGGACGATTGACTGTCGGAATGAGATGCGGTAGGCGCTACGATCACAGAGGTACCCGGCCAGCTACCCGAGATGAACGACTCAGCTCCAGATGGCGAAGCAAAGACAGAGCTGGAAGCTGGGGCGCCAGAGGGTGTACCCACGGAAGCGAAAATACTTGAGCCTTGCACTGTAGAGCCGAGGTGAGAGGATGCAGTTGGCGCAACGGTAGTCGCGCCACTGGAGCCAGCCTGATACGAAGAAGTCACACCAGGCGAACCCGACGGCATCGGTACTGGGACAACCACAGGGATGCCAGTAGGCTCACCCTGAACAGAGGACGTGGGTAGTGGGCTCCAAGAGATTATGGACGCAGAAGCTGTCGAGTCAGCGGAAGAGGGGCCTGGCCAGGACGAAGGGGGACTGGAAGACGCCGCCGCCGAGTCTGTGAGTGAACCGATCACTGAAGCGCTCGTAATGACTATAGCCGAAGAACCAGCAGCAGAAGACCCGGGAATATTGGAGCCTTCAGTGGAAGACCCGGGCGTATTCGAACCCGCAGAAGATTTGGCCGTTGACCAAGATGACTGGGCCGGTGGAAAAGGTGCAGCAGTTGAGCCTGTTGTAGATGTACTCGGTGCATTGCTCGAAGCGCCCGGGGACTGTTGTGAGGGCGGGTGTGAAGACGGGCTTGGGACAGCGATCAAAGTCTGTGACGAGGGAGCTGGCAAGCCGACGGATGGCTTGGACGTGATGCCGGTTGCGACAGGCGGAGTTGGGACGACAGAGCTACCGGGTTGAGGCGAGGCACCATCGTTACCACAAACAGCGTAATCAATGGCCCAGAGAGCAGTCCCGCCGAGGCAGCGATCGTTAGCGAGCTTCAATTTCAGGTCAAAGGTCTCAGGATCGTCGTAGTTGACCCATTGGTCGTCCCAAGCAATCTCCTTGACACCAGCACCGCCATCGATGAGCTTCGGCGTGAGGTTGTGTTGGCTGATGATACGACGGATCTCGCAAGTGCTCAAGATGCCATTTTCCTTGGTGCATACGCCGGGTCGGCTGGGGCCCGTGAACTTGCAGCCGTACCAGGCGCATTCCTTGTTTTCAACAGTATAGCCACGACCGTAGTTGGCGAGAGCCATGACTACGTTCTTGGGAGTGACCCCGGCAGACCAGAGAAGGTCGAGGACCTTGTCGATGTCCTTCAAATCGGTGTGGGGCTTCATGTAAGGGCCAAGACCAGACAAATTGGCATCCCACGGGCCATGCAGATTGTACGTGAGCATGTTGAGCCAGTCAACCTGAGCTTCGAGACGAATAAGGTCCATGCCCTTGAGGTAGTCGTACTGGGCGGGGAGGTTGACGGAAATGAGGAAGTTTGGGCCCATGGCCTGGCGCAGCTCAGACACAAGGGCGACGAGATTCTCCTTGTCGGCGGAGTTGCCACCACGGTCAGAAGCACCAGGCCACTCCCAATCAATGTCAACGCCCGTGAACTTCCACGTGGAGAGGAACTGTTGGAGCGAGTCGATGAAAACGTGGCGGTGCTCTTTGGTGCTTGTCATGTCGGACCAAGTGAAGCGAGTGACTCCTGGATCGCTGAACTCCCAGCCTCCGAGTCCGATGATCTTCCTCAGACCTCCGGGGAGGGCAAGGAACTGACTATAGATGGCCTCATCGTCGGGGTTCATCAAACCAATCTTGAAGGATTTGGGGTCGATGTTGGCAAAGGCAAGGATGAGATGCGTAAGGCCAGTCGTGTCCAATTGGTTGGGCATGACCTTGTCACAATCGCGACGACGGGAGTTCCTGTGGCACTTTAGAACAAGTGTATCGTATTGTGAACAAGACCGGTCTTACCAAGTTTCGTAATAGGCAATCTTGCGAGTCGCGCTACCACTGTTTTCACCACACGAGGGAGCCTTGGTGTCGCCACAGTTGCCTTGACAAGGCGCGTCAAGGCCAGTCTGAGCTTGAACTTGGGCTTGACAGAAAGCCTCCGAGGCCCCACAGAAGCCAAAATGTGAACAGCAGAGGTTCAGAGGGCAGGATGTGGTGCCATCGGCACTGAACTCACCGCAGGGGGCGGTGGCGTCGCAGTTGGAGACACAGAAGGCAGGCGAGTCGGGGCGGCAGTGCTCAGGGCGGTAGCCACAGAGCCCTACACGGGTTGTCAGTGAGGAAGTGGAAGCGCATTGCGACTCTAGACTTACCGTCGCTGTTGCAGCAAGAACCGTCCACACATGGTGAGGCGGCGCTGCACCGGGCTTGGTCGGAGAGCTTGGAGATTGGAGAGCGGGTTTGGGCTAGAATGTAGCCCTCGGTGATCTCGAGAGTTGGCGGAACGCCGGTCAATGAGAGTCGAGGCGCACCGAAGTATGTGAGGTTGGACTCGCCAGAGCCCGAGGCCAGACCAAAGATGGCCAGCCACAGTGCAACGGCGAAGGGAAGCAGCCACCGCATACTGAGCAAAGGCAGAGGAAGAAGCCCCAAGAGCTGGTCGAGTGGGTGTTGAAGGGCGAGGTCAAGTGTGAGGGTGAGGTTGCACTCGTGGTGAGGAAGGTGCGGTGGAGAAGAGAGCGAGTGGGAGGATGGGCGGGGCAGGGCTTATAAGGTAATCGAGGGTCCACGCACGGGCACTATGATAGAGGGTGTGAAATTGAGATTCCCAAATGTGCGTGGCGAGTGAGAGCAGCTTTCGAGTAGTCTTCTGCCGTTTGTCGTTGAGCGGTGGTACGTGCGCAGATAACATGGTGAGTGACCTTGCAGCAGAGCACCTTGCGAGTGGGGCTATCGAAAGCAATGGCTGATAGGCCGGAGAGAGAGGGAGAGCCGATTCAAGGTGTCCTTAGCCGTCTTGTGGCGTTTACATGAGCCTTGCGCAATGCTCCAACGGCGACCTCGAGCTTCATCGAAACGCTGCCACACCCCGGGCTCAGCCTTGGAGTCTCCGGCTTCCTCCCAAAGCCGCTTAATGACAGTAAATATGCTCTGTCGACTCCCTGTTTTCTGGTTGCTGGTCACCACCTCTTAAACAAATGAAGCCATCAAGGCTGACACCTATCGAAAGCTCCCAAATCGCCGGACACCTCGTTTCGCGTCCGTGCTTGGAGGATGGTATCGTCCAAGGTCCTCAAAGGTTACGAAACATTGTACACCTTCGTGGAGAGAAGTCATGAAGGAACAATGGGCTACAATGCTGTGGGTGACAGTACTTAATATATGAATCCTCAATGCAACCCTCGTCGGCCTTTTCGTATCCTCTCAAGCCAAAAGAGTGTACTAATTCTGAGGAAAAGCACATCAAGAAGAACCGCGAATACGGTATAGGGACCGCTTGGTCGTCTAGGTCGACTAGAGGGGAACTGCGGATGAGGATCCCAGCTGGGCACAAAGGGACTGCATCCGAGCAGTAGACATAGGAAAGGATCAATCATAGATCAGCAGGGAGGAAGACCGCGTTCTCGTTGCATTGCGAGCGCAGATTGGAATATCTCTGTCACTGGAAGCTGTAGGTTGCCTGTACAGTATTGCTTACCGTAAAGCGCTGAGCCTATAGGAAACGATGAGGCAGAGATAAAGATTAAGCTGCCCTTATGGATTTGCTGGTTGATCTCCACCTCTCGCTTGAACCCGAGTGTTTGAAGGGTCGGTAGCGCACCGCATATTGAGGGCGCATGGCGAGGTAATATTGTAAAAATGAAAAAGATGGGATGAACACGAACGTTGTCGTCACGCATCGTTTGCCTTCCACACCGCTAAACTGTATGCGGCTTGGCATGTCTGCATCCCCTGCTCTGGCATCGTTACACTCGTCCTTGCCATGGTCAAACACGCCATCCATGAATGCAGCGCATAATCCGATAATTATACTCAAATCTAGAATCCGTAGTACCTTGCGGCCCTCCACATCGCCTCCTTCCAGTAAAATGAGATCACTAGGCTGCACTGTCAGCTTAGAAGTTACGCGATGCTCATACAAATGGGATGTATTCCAGTACATAGACTGTGGGCTTGCACATTCCGCTCAATGAGGCGAAGGATATGTACCCATCGTTGGATTTCTTCAAAAGAGTAGTCGGCCGGGACAGCAAATGCAGATTCGGGCGGCAATGCCACGACACTGTAGAGTGTGATGCATTATCGGGAAGAATATTCTTTTGCCTCGTATGAGGTAGAGGCGTTGCAGGTTTGTCGCATGGCCATCGCACGACGCCAATGACGCCAATGCGGCCACAATAGGTTGCCAAATTCAACGCCATCTAATTTTATCCCTATGGCTCCCACGGCTCCCACGGCCACGCTAAGGCTAATTACGTAAACAATATATATTTAAAATATAGACCTAATTTAGAGCTATAAAATACTTAATTCTAAATTTTAAAAGCTAGTCTAGATTAATAGTTATAGCTATTTTAAATATTAAAAAAAAGATCTTTTAAATTTTTAGTATAGATAAGTAACTAGACTATACTAAAACTTAATTAAACTTTATTTAAGTATTAATAGCTTAATATAGTAATATAAAATATTTCTTAAATAAATATTAAATATAAATAACTTTTCTATCTATTAAATAGAATATAATATATACTATAAAAAAAGCTATAGTAATTTATAAAATTCTAGGAAAAATTCTAGAAAAGTAATATATAGTAATATTTTCTAATATAATTTTAACTCTAATTTAATAAAGTAATTAAAAAAAATAGTAGTTATAAAATATAGATTTTATTAAATAATAAAAGGCATTTTTTATATACTTTATAATATATTCTACTACTAAGCAAGCTATACTACTAAACTAGCTACTTTTTTCTAGTATTATAAATACTATATTTTTAATTATTATTATTATTATTATTATTATTATTATTATTATTATTATTATTATTATTATTATTATTATTATTATTATTATTATTATTATTATTATTATTATTATTATTATTATTATTATTATTATAAGAAATATTTAACTCTACTACTATAAAGTTTATATATAATTTAAAAGTACTTTTTAAATAGTTCTAGTATATATAAGTATTATACGTAGTTTATTTATTATTACTATAGTATTAGATACTTAGTTAAATAGATATTAAACTACTATTACTATATATATATTAAAAAAAACGTAGGTAAAATAGATATAATAATAGTAGTTTATAATTTAGTACTATATTTAATAGTACATTTATACTTTATAGTTATAGATTAAAAAAAAGTATTTTAGTAAACTATAACTTTAATTTTTTTAATAAACTATAAAAAGCTAGTTTATATAGTTATAAATAATAAAATAGAATTTTTATATATAAACTTTAACTAAAACCTAATTTTATAAATATTATTTAAAGTTTTTAATTACTATAAATTTACTATATAAAAGTTAAAGTAAACTATATTACTATACTTAATACTAATCTAATACTATCTCTACTTTAGTAAAAACTAGCTTTAATTATTTTAAAGCTCTTTAATAGTTATTAATAATAAATATATTAAATAAAAATATTTAAATACTAAAAAATACTTTTTTTTAGTAATATAGAAAATATATTAGTATACTAAATTAATATAGTGTTATACGTACGCTAATAAATATAAAGCTTAGTATAACTATATAGGCCTAGTACCTTTCTATAGCATAGACTTTAAACTACTACGAAATAGATATATAACTACTACTTTATGCTTTTTACTCTAGTCTCTACGTATTAATTAGTAGCTAAAGCTTACTATAATTATACGCTATATTTTTTTAGTACTACTAGAAAAAGCTTTTATAAAGAAATAATATAACTATTATATTTATAATTCTTTTTAAATAGTAATAGTATAGCTTCTAGCTAATATACCTAAGCTTTTTACACGCTTTATATAGCGTGTTTAGTATATAATTATTTAAATATACTATTTACTAAATTAATTTTAAAAAATATACGCCTACTAGAGCTTACTTTTTTATACTTTTAATATAATATAACGCGTATATTAGTATATACTAGCGCTAGATATTCTATATACTAGATATATTATATTATAGTAGCTTAATATTTTATTTATATATTAAATTAAACTACTACGCGCTACTATAAGCTTTAAATATTAAAAATACCTATACTATTATTTATTACTATAGTAAACACTAGCTACTATACGCTAAATAAATATAGTAGTTATAATATAACTTTTCTAGTAGAAGCTAATATAGTATATTATTACTACTTTCTAGTTATACTAACGTAGCTTTTTTACAGCGTGTATTCTATTTATTAGTATATAATATAGTATTAGCTATATAATATAGTAAACTTAGAAGTAAACTAGCACTTTTATACTATTTATATATAAAATACTATTACTTTTAATACTATACTTCTACTACTACTATACATCTATACTATTACTAAAGTAAATTAGTATATTTTATTAACTAAAGTATATTAGTAGTTTAGTAATACCTACCTAGCTTTTAAACTATAGATATAGTAAAAAACTAAGCCTTTTTTATTTTTACTATTAACGCCTAGTGTAACCTGCCTAAAATACTAGAAAATATAGCTATTATTATTTACTATTTAGCTACTTTTATAAACGCTAATATTAACTATTACTAGATAGTTTTTAAAAAAAGCCTAAATATAGTTTAAACTATTACAGCTCTCTACTCTCTACTATTAGTAAAGTAACTAGTAAAAGTTAAAAAGCTAAATAATAAATATAATAAAAAATTTAGATACTTTTACTACTAGAACTTTAGTATTAACTACCTAGGCGCTAAATAATAGCTTAAAAAAGTAATTAAAAACTTTTATAAAGTTATAGCGCTGCTTAAAATATACTAGTTTTATAGTAAGTTTTTAATAAATAAATTTTATAGCTATTTTAAAAACTTATTTCTTTTAAATAAAGCTTTATTATTCTAGACTAAATAATAATAATAAAGAAATTTTATAAAAAAAACTTTCTACTAGAAGCTTTACTCTAAGCGCTTTTTACTACGCCTATTAGTAATAAAAATTTACTTTATATTCTAAAAACTTATAAAGTATAGCTAACTATAAATAATATAATAGTAGAAAACTATAAAGTAGTATAGCTCTAGTCTCTAATAAAAAAAGTTATAATATCTAAATTACTAGTAGTTATATTAACTCTCTACTAGAATATTTTTTAGATAGTGTTAATCTAGTATAATCTAGATATACTTATTTTTTTAATTAAAGTAGGTAATATTAAATTCTACTAGCTACTTTAAGCTATAGTACTACTTACTAGTATAGCTAGTTACGCGCCTTTAATTATACTAGTCTAAACTAGTTAGTACTTTTTTTTATAAAAGCGTAGTAATTTTACTAAAAACGTTAAAAAAAAACTATTAAAGCTAAAAGCTTTAAATACTATATAGACTACTACGTAGAAAGTACTAACTTTAACTACTAAATTCTTTAAATTATAAAACCTAAAGTATATAGTAGTACTAGACTAGCATAGAATATATTAGTAAAACTAGTTAGCTATTAACGCTAAAAAAAAATAGTTTTACGTAGTATAGAATAGTAGTAATAAATTATATAGTATAGATATAAAAGCTTTAGATAAAACTATAATTTAATATTTTAATACTATCTAACTTTTTTTAAATTTTTAGCTATTTAGTAAGATACTTTCTAAAGCACTTTTCTAAAATTCTATTATAATCTAATAAGCTTTAATAGTTATACTAGCTAGCTAGAATAGTTTATATAATAAAGTAAAAAAGTTTCTACTAATTATACTAAAAAAAAAGCTATTTATAGCTTTATAGAATAAAAATAAAAGCAAAGTAGAAGTTCTACTAGTCTAGACTGTATTAGTGTAAAATACTAAAAATAAAATAATCTATTAAGTAGCTGTATTTCTAGAAAATAAGTTTAATACTATAATAGATAAAATAGTAGTATAGTAAATAGCGCTAGAAGTATAATAGGTAGATAGTTAGAAATAAAATACATTATATTACTAGACTATTAAAATAATACTTTTATAAATAAATATAATAGTAGCTATAATATAAAAAAAGTAAAAATTACTATAATTTTTATTTTTACTAATAGTATAGCTGGTTACGCACTATATTAACTCTATAATATTAATTTTATACTAGTTAAAATAGTTTTTTATAATAGGCCTATAGCCTTTAATTTTACTTTATAAAGCTATAGAAAATTATTTAGATAGGCCGCTACTATAATAGCTTAACTACTAGATATAAATATAGCTGCTATAGGTACCTAGGCTTTTAGTATAGTATAGATATTTAATATAAATATAGTATTTAGTAATAGTACTAGTATATAATTTAACTATACCTAGGCTGTATTTTTACTTTTTTTTATTACTAAATACTAGGCTCTAGTACTAGCCTAAACTTAAATAATAACTAGAAGTAAAATAGATAAAACTAGTACTTTATATACTATAGCTCTAACTATATAATATTATTTATTAAATAGACTACTAGATAATTTAGGCGCACGCTCTAGTAATATAGCTAATATAAAAAGAATATTAATACGTAAAATAATAACTATAAAAGTAATACTATAGTAGAGATATCTATTAGTATAGAGATAGATAGGCCTATTAACTATAAAAAGAATAAATCTAATACCTACTAGTATTAGTACTAATAGTATATTAGAGTATAGTATATAGTAAAGCTCTACTAGCTTTCTAAATCTAGTAGTATATACTATAGGTATACTACTCTCTAGTAGGCACGCTAGCTATAGTATAAATAGTATAACTTTTATAGCCTATACTTTAGCTAGGTACTATTTATATTCTAATAGTATTAGCACCTATAATATAATAAATAATCTCTAGAGAGAACTATAAAAACTATAGTAATAGCTATATTTTAGTATTTACTATAAAATAGAAAATTAAAACTAAATATAATAGAGTAAAGTTTAAGGTAGTAGTAAGCTTTATTTTTATATAGAAAATATTAAATTTTTTAACCTAGGTATTAAAATTTATAATACTAATAGAGTAAATATATATTAAAGCTATACTATTTATAAATTTATTTAACTATTTCTAGAGGTAGTAAAAAGCGCTATAGTAATACTACTAGACTATATTATTTATATAAATTTATAGAAATACTTTAAAAATAATATATTAATATAGTTTACTAGTTAACTATCTAATAGTATAAAGTAATATATTTAAATTAGAAAAAGCTTTAAAAACTAAATAAAGCTGCTTATTTCTAAGTTCTAGCGCTTTAAAGTAGAGATTAGCTTAAAACTAGCTATAATAATATTTAAAAAGGTAGATATCTAAATAAAAAAGTTTATTAATACTTTTACTATAATAGTAATACGTAACCTACGTAATTTTAGATATAATAATAGAAATACTTTAAAAAATAAAGCGTTATAGATAGATACTATCTACTAAAAATTAAATTTAAAACTTTAGCTATTTATTAATAACCTAGTAGATAACTCTAGTATAATATAGAAACGCTTTACATATATCTTTAAAATAAAAGTAAAAACGTTTAAAAAATAACTATCTAGTAGATAAAATAGGTATTTAAATTCTAGTATATATTAAATATATATAGAACAACTTTAGTAGTAGTTTTAAAATTAAATATATACTAATTAATAGAACTATAGCGTAGAACTCTAATAGTAGACGTAGTAATATAGAAATAATACTCTATATAACTAATTTAATAATTACTTAATAGATAGGTAGCTATAAAATAGAAATATTTTACTATTAGTTTATATTTTAGTATAATAAAGCCTATAAAAAATAATAGCACGTATATTTTATAATTATAATATAATTAACTAGAGAATTATTAAAGCCTATTAGAGATATAAAAAGGTAGTGTAAATATATATATATAAAACCTTTATAAATATAATAAAAAATAATAGAACTATACCTATAAAGTTAATAACTATTTAAACTAAATATTTAAAAATAGTAAAAATCTCTATTCTACGCTACACAACTAGTATAATAGTAAAAATAAAAATAATAGCTAATAGAAAAAAGTAAACTATACTAGGCATTAAAGCCTATATAGTAATAAAGTTTTAAAAAATAAACTAGAGTAGTAACTAGGCCTAGTACGCCTTTTAGAATATAATTTAAATAGAGTTAATCTAGAAAGTATAGTCTATTATATCTATTTAAAGCCCTTTTTTATTAGCTTTAGAGAAAAGATTTTAGTACTACTATTATTTACTTTCTAGCTATAAACATATAGTATATATTTATAGTTATTCTAGTTAAATAATAAGCTCTAGAACTATTTATAAGTAATATAATACTTTATATCTGCTAGAGATTTTAAACCTAGCGTAGATTTAGATAATAAAAAAAGTAAAAGCTAGAAAAACTTCTAGGTATTATATTTAAAGTAAATAAGCTCTAGTTTAAAATAATCTACATAACTACTCTAGTAATTAGCGTAGATTAGTTATAGGTATTATTAGTAAAAATAGTTTAATAAGTCTAGAACTACATTTATATACTTAAAATATTATAGAAAAACTAAAAAAAACTATAATAGAGCTTGCTATATTATATTACCCTATCTAAACTATTTTAAGAATAGGAATAATAGTATTATCTAAAAAGTTTTACTAAATTTAGCTCTAATAAACTAAAAATAGAAATTATACTAGATACTAGTATATTAGTTTTATTTATAAATGCAATTTTTTTTAGAATATATACTCTATATATTTAGGTTTAATACCTTAAAAATTTAATATATCTAAAAGAAATAGGTAATATAGTTTATAAGTGCTATATATATATATTATTACTATTATATTTACTAGGCTATATACTATATAGTAATAAAACTTATACTAAAATCTAGATAGAGCTATATATTATTATAAATTTAATCTAGACCTACTATTTAGTATAGATATTTTTAGTCTAGAGTACGTAGTTATTAATATAAAGCAGCGCATAATTATATTTCTAAAAGCTAGTAGTATTTAAATTCTAATTTTTATAGAACTAAAGCTAGCGTAACTTTTACTAATAACTAAAATTCTAGCGCGCTAGTAGTATATTATTCTAGTATACTTAGTTATATATATCTCTATATATACTAAAGTACTATTACTAAAAAACTATAACCTAGAGTTTTAGCTATTATAGAAAAATTAATTAAAAGTAATAGTATATAACTCTATAGTAGATTATAAAACTTTCTATATTATAATAAAAAATAATACTGCTAAACTAGTTATAATTTAAAAAAAAGTATTTCTAGAGTAGGTATCTGTATTTAATTTTAATATCTACTATTAGATAGATACTAAATACGCGCTAAATATAGTAATTCTAGTAAAAAACTTTATAGTATTTAAAATAACCCTTTTTAATAGAGTATAAGTTTATAGTAATAAATATTTAGAGACTATTTAAGTGCTAGCTAATACTTATCTAGCTTTTCTAGAGCTCTTTTCTAACTATAGGACTATAGTAAACATCTCTACTAAAAACTATTTTAGAATACTATTTATTCTAGGCTAGAAGAATATTAGGTTAAATATTAAGCTATTTAACCTAACGCAGGAAGAAAAGGATCTAGTAGATAATATATTTAATTAACTATACTATTATAGTAGAATATTTTAAACCTAATAGAGAATATATTTTAGATATCTAGTTTTTATAGTATAGAAGACTATAGTTAGTAAAAATAGAATAGTAACTTATAAAAAATAACTAGTAATTAACCTTTAGGCGTTTAATAATACTATTATTAAAAACTTTTATTCTCTATACTATTAAATAGATATTATACAGGAAGTTAAAAGTTTATTTTATATTTTAGTAATTAATAGCGTTTTTTTTTATTAGTAGTTTATCTATAAAAACAATTGCAATAAACTTGTAATTAATAGTTACTAGAAGTAGAAAACGCTTTATATTACTATAATAGGTTATATAAATAGTATCTAGTATATCTAATACTAAATAGAAAATATTATATAGAACTTTTTTTTTATATAGGTATACGTAAATAACTTTATTATTTTTTTAAAAAACCTACTTTTCTATAAAAGCTATTTCTAATAGTTATTTAAACGCCTAGATAAGTTACGCTTTTTTTTTAATTTTAAAAAGTGTTTTATTAGGTACCTATCTATAATATTACTTAGCTAGAAAGTAAACACGTTTAGTCTAGTAACTATAGATAAAAAAATAGCAGTAATTAAAAAAATAAAATTTCTAATAAATACATTTTAGTTTAAAATATATATTAGCTTAGTAGAATACTTCTAAAATAAAATCCTATATTTTACCTAACTTATTGGGCTACTATAAAATCTTAAAGCTACTCTATTAAACTAGGCTCTAGTAAATAAAAAAAAAGAAGCTTTATAGAGCTAAAATACTAATTAAGCTAGAGCTAATACTTATTAAAATATTTAATACTATCTAGAGCATTCTATTTTAGAATATAGTACTTTACTATTTTAATTATACTAGGCCCCTCTATATAGAGGTAAACGCTTTAAAAAAATAGAGGTTTAAAGTATTTATTTATTACGTTATTAGTAACTCTAATCTAATTATAGAGGAAGTTACGCTACTACTAGAATTTAAAAACGTAGAAAATAGTTCTATAGTATAGCTTAAAAAAATAAAAAACTTCTTTAATAGATTAATTTAGCTAATACTATTTTTATCTAAATAACTTTTAATAGTAGAGGAGAACTATTTTCTAATAGAGCTTAAAATAGCTATAGTAGTATAGATAGTAATAAAACTACGCTATATTATTTTAGTATTATAAAAAATATAAATTATAACTAATTATAGCGTAGTTATAGCAATTACGTACTAAAAACTTTTTATATTAACTTTTACTAACTAGTTTAATCTACGCCTAATTTATAGCGCTTAGTACCTATAATAATTTTCTAATTTTATAGTTTAGTATAGGCTAGGCTAGACTTATTTTATATCTAATTACTTTAGCTATTTAGAAAGTATTTACTATAAAAAAGATATAAATACTAATATTTTAGAGGACTTTAAATACTAATATTTCTTTTTAGCTAGATTATTTAAGCGCTTTAAACTAAGTTATACATTTATATATAATAAAGTAAATAACAACTAGAGAATTTAAATTTAGTATAACTTAGAAAATATAAAAACTAATATAGACCTCTATACTACTATAATAGCGTATATTATAATACTATTACTACTACTAAATTTTTTAGAGGTAGTAAAATAGACGTATAAAGTTAAATAGAAAATAGAAATAGACTATATAAATATATACTATGTAATACTAGTAGGTTTAAATAATAACTTTAAAAATAAACTATATAATATCTATAATATAGATCTAATATAAAAGAAAATAATAGATATACTAAAGTAGAATAAAAGTACTAATAATCTAGACCTAGATAGTTTTTATAAATAATATCTATTAAATAAACTTTATAGCATTAACTTTATAGAAAAAGACTAGCTTCTATACTATATTAACTATAATACGTATATTAAACGCCTATATATACTTTAGAGTTTATAAAAGAAAGTTTTTATACTAGTATATAACTACTATTTATATAATAGCTACTATTAAATATATAAATAGATTTACTCCTATATATTTATTTATAACTTTTCTAAAAAGCTTAAAAAATTTATTAATTAGTATCTACTATACCTATAAAATTATATAGAGTAATATTACTTTTATAGAAGTTTTAAGCCTATTATAGAACTCTAGATACTATACTAGACTATTATAATTAACTTAGTTACTAGCTTACCTACTAGTACCTATAGAAATAATACTTTAATAATAGTTATATATAAGCGTATAAAGTAGGTTCTACTTATACTAGATATAACTAATTAGTTTATAGTAGAATAAAAAGTAGCTCTATTTAAAGCACTTATATAATATAAATAGGGCCTACTAAAAAGTATTATTTTAGATTAAAATTAATAATTTTTAAATATACTATAGGCAGTAATGTTTAAAAAAATAGATATTAAATTTCTAATATTAATAGTATAGTACCTATAGATAGATAGCTAATCTAAGTAAATAAATTAAATAGTAGAGATTACGCTTTAATATTACTATACTACTAATCTAGATATAAACTAGAAATCTACTTTTTTATACATTTAATTTTTATTTAATACTATATAGAGTGCTATAATAGGCGTCTTTCTATAGAAATAACTAATTAGTTTTAACCTACGTAATCTGCTAGAGGTACTAGTAGACTTTTATATAACTAATTTCTAAGCTCTATAATAATAATATTGCAAAATAGTAGTAAAAGCGCTTACTTTTATAGTAGTTAATATAAAGTACTAGTATAACTAGAAGTATAAACTTTTTAACCTTTAGATTAGAAACTAGGTTATATTTTAACTATACTATAAATATTAAATATAAAGCTACCTAAATTAAAAGCTAGATATATAAAAATTTTTACTAATTAGAGTTATTAGAAAAGTTAGTAAAAACACCTACTGCCTAGAGCTTCTAGAATTAATAAAAATCTATCTAGTAGTTTTAGTTTTCTAGTTTAAACTTTTACTAAAAGGCGCAGACTTTTTTAAAAAGTAGTTTAAATTCTACTAGAGCCTAGTAAAAGTAGTAGATAAAAAGAATCTATTATATAAAGTTAAACAGCTTTTTAAATACTAAATTAATAAATATTCTAGTAACTATAAATACCTAGTCTAATAGCGTAGATAGAGAAATATCTATAACTAATAGCTAAAAAAGTCTAACTTTATAAATTTAAAAGAGCTAATATAGAAATATAACGCTAAGCACCTAGAAATATTACTTAAAAAAAAATAAAAATAGTAATATAAAAAAATAAGTAGATAAAAAAGTAACTAAAGTTTATAAAAGTGCTACTATTACTAGAGTAAACAGCGTAAAATCTATAGACGTCTTTTTTAAAGCTTAAATAATCTCTAATAGCTCTCTAGCTAACGCTAAAATAGCTAGCCTAAAAAATACTATTATAGATTAAAATTTCTATAAAACATGCTAGCTAGGTAATATAAAACTATAAAAAAGAATAAACGTAGTATTTATAAATTTTTAGTAATATATATAATATTTTTAATAGTAAGTTTTATCTAATTTTTTATATATAATATTTATATAAGCGTTTAAATAGTATATTAGTATTATTTTTACGTTTTAATATATTTTAATATATATAAAAGGCTGTAACTACTTAGTAGATAGCTAATATAAAACTACTTTCTATAGTTTTATACTAGATAATAGGCAGCTTACCTATATAAATTTATAAATATTTAAATATAAGTTATATATTATTAGTATTTTTAAATAATAAATAAGCGTACTCTACTATTAGAAATAGAAAGGTAAATATTAACCTACTTTATAGTAAAGCGCGCGTTTACTAACTATCTATCTATAATACTAAAAATCTTTTTTACCTAGTACTTTTATATATATTAACTTAAATTTTTTATCTAGCTATAGTAAGGCTACCTCTGCGTAATAGCTAGTTACTTTAGTATATATCTAGTAAAAAAGCTTTTCTACCTTCTTTTTTTTTATATATACTATAGTATACTATATTAGCTAAGTTTCTAACCTAGTTTAATACCTACTTTTTATATACGCTAAAAACTAGTAGGCTAACCTGCGTAGTTAAAAGTTATATAGCTACTATTTTATCTAACGCACACTAGTAAATAAATAATATAGTAAATAATAAAAAAATAGGCTATAATCTACGTAATAAAAATAGAGAAAGTACTAAACTAATACTATTTAATATAATTAAGCAAGTTACTAACTAGAGAAAAGCGCTACTCTAGAAATAGAACTTTAAAAGTAATAGTAATAGTAACGTAGAAAAGCAAGTTAAAAATATAAAAATTAAAAAACTAGAAAAAAAAGTAGTATTACTAAAAGTAGATTTTATAATAAATAAAAGTAGTTTAAATAATATAATAAAAAAGCTAAATACTAAAATAAAGTATAGCTCTAAACTAAAAAAGAAACTTAAAAATGCTAAATAGAAAGTAGAAGCTTTTAAAAAGGCCTATAAAAAGGTAATAGCATAAGTACTCTAGAATAGAATAGAGATAGAAGTATTTTTAATAGTAATAAAGGCACTAGAACGCTAGAAGTATTAAATTTAAAGTAACTATAGTATATAAATAATATTACTTTTTATAGAGAATAGAATAGATAGTATAGTAGAAAGCGCGTAAATAATATTACTTTTTATAGAGAATATAAAAAGTAATATAATAAATAGCACGTAAACTATATTACTTACTATAGAAAATATTATAAAAAGTATAGTAGTAATAATAAAGCTCTACTAAAAAACTATATAAATAGCGTGTACTATAGTCTAGGCCCTAGAAACTATAATAGTAATAGTAAAGATATTTATACTAAAAACTTTATAAGCTTTTAAAGTAGCCCTACCTAATAAAATATAAGCTATTAGTAAGCTACTAGAACTATACTTTATAAAAAAATTAGAAGCATTTTTAAAGTAGCTAGAATATAATATAATAATTAACGTGTAGCGCGTTACTACTACTACATTTAGTATAATAATTTTAAAATATAAAGTTTTTTAAAAAATAATTAATAAAGCTATTTCTAATAATATAACTAATATATAAAGTTTATTTTTATAAATATTATAAACGCTATAGAATATAAACCTAGTAACTCTAGTACTAGTAAACCTAGTTACTATAACTAGTAAAGTACTAATATCCTCTATTATTCTACCTCTAAATAAACTGCGTAAGACTTTAATAGAACTAGTAGAGAAAAAAAAAATAGAAATCTAGCTATTATCTCTCTAGAACCTACTAAAGCTAAGCTAGGCTATAAAGTTTAAAAAGTAAAAAGTAGAATTAGTATAAAAAATAGAGATAATATTATTAGTTAATATTTTAATATAGATATCTACTATATTTTAAGTACTACTAATAATAATATTATATTTTTATATTTAACTTTATAGAGCTTAAAAGTATACTAGAATTTTAATATAATTACGCTAAAGTTTATAAAACCTATAACTATAGATAATAGTAAAAAAAAAGTAAAGTTATATACTATATACTATAGTACTAGTATAAAGCTAGTAGTTAAATATTTTTTTAAAATATATTCTAAATATAGGTACTCTAGAAAATAGCTAGAGCTTAACTACTATATATAGCTAAAATAGGTAATTCTATACTTAAAACCTAAAAAATTAGTAGAACTAATAGGTTACGTTAGTAATAAAAATATAAAAAACTTTAATATTACTATAGTAGATAAACTAGAAGTAAATAGAAAATAGATCTAATTTTTTAGTAATATAATAGTATAGAGCCTAGGTAAAAGCTACTATTACTATAAATAGTAAATGCCTAAAAAAATTCTAAAATTGCTAATAATAGTAAATATAAATAATAAAATAATATTACTATTATTTAAAAGTATAAATTTAATAGGTCTAAAAAAATTAGATAAGTTAAATAAGCCTTTTTATAAGCTAGAACTTATTAAAAGAGTTTATAAAAGAAAACTATTTATAAAGCTACGCTATAATACTCTAAAAAACTAGGCTCTATTAAATACCTTTTTTTTAGAAAACTATATAGCAGAATTCTATATAAAGCGCCTATTTAATTTCTTTATAATAGAAAAAAATAAATTAGATAAGTTTAAAAACGCTAATAAATTTATACTAGTAGTAAAGGACATTTTAGTATATATAGCTAATATAGAAGTTAAAATCTAAAATTTTAACCTAAAAAAAGTATAGCTAGTATAGGTAGATATTATAAAATAGATAAATATAGATATATTAGAAAAATTTAGTATAGATATTAATATTAATATTATATTACTAAATTAATAGAAATAGATATAGAAAGTATTAGTATTAGACAGTCTATTAAAGTAATAATACCTAGACGCTAATAATAGAAAAAATAGTAAACCTCTAATAAAAAAAAAAAAAACGTAAAAAATAAAAATAGTAAAAAAGGTAGAACTAACGCTAGTAGTAGAAATACTAGTAGAAGTATAGTAAAAATAATACTAGTAAAAAAAGCAGACTTTCTAGATTATCTAGATTATCTACTAGGCTTTTTAGTAGTAGAAGTAGCTAAAAATAATATTACTTAGAATAAAATAGATATTATACTAGAAAATAGCAGCTTTACACCTTTAAATATATAAAATTAGATATACTAGTAGAACGCTAAGAATTTTTTTTATATAAAGTAAAAAAAGTATAGTAAGTAGCTATTTATACCTAAAAATAAAATTAATAATAAAAATTAGAAGTATAAAAATTTAATAGTAAAAATTATAAATAAATATCTATATTTAGTAACCTTTCTAAAGTGCAAGTTACTATAGAAGGATATTTATTTTAATTAAGCTATAAAAATAAGTAAAAAAGGCGAGTTAGAGAAGCTAGAATAGCCCTCTAGGTATTAAGCGCTAAAAGAAGATAAAGTAAATAGTAAAAAGAAAAGAAACTAGTTTAATATCTAATAGTATAGCCTTTTACTATTAAATATAGAAGTATACTAAAATAGTTATTTAACTATTTAAGCCCTTTACTAAAAACCTACCTACTTAGCGTAAGTACTTTATAAAAAAGAAAAATTTTTAATAAGTTATTACTATAGTAAATTTACCTAGAAGTATAGTATAGATTTTCTAGAGCTATAGCTTTTTTTTATATAGTATTTTTTAACCTTTATTTTTTAATAGCTAATAGCATTTTCTAGTATAAACCTCTACGTATTTTTTAATTACTCTATAAACTTATTTTTTAGTATATTTTAACTCTAGCTAACTAAAGTTATAACTTTTTAATAATAGTTACTAGTAACTACCTATTAAAAAATATAATAAATATAATATCTACTAGAAAAATAATATATAGTAAACTTAGATAAGCTTTTTTAATATAGGTAAAATAGTAAAGAAAGATATATTTACGCTACGCGTGTTAGCTCTAGGCGCACTACTATACTAAAGTATATATATAAAGTATCTCTAGTTTATAGAAAAAGTAAACTAAAACTAGTTATAGTAAATAGAGGGATAGTATTTACTAATTATAACTTTATATAGTTTTTCCCTATTTTATTTATATACTACAATTAAACTGCCTAATATAATATAGTAGATAGTCTAGATACGCTGCTATAGGCTTTAGTATTTCTTCTAATATAAAACTAATACTAAAATAGAGATATATAGTAGTATTTATATTAGCTAATAGTTATACTAGTATACTACTACCTATACTATATAATATATAGAAAGGCCTTTTTACCTATAGTAGCTAGCTGCTAAGTATAGAAGAATATAGATAAAATAATAGCTAGTAGCTAGCCTAGATAGTAAAAAAATACTAAAAAAAAATACTTAGTTATAAGTAAATAAAAAAAAAAAGTAGCGCTAGTAGAATATTAGTATAGCGTAAATAGCTACTTTAGAGATTTATTTTTATACTAGTAAGTATAGCAGAAATTTTTCTTTTTAATTTTAGTTTTTATTTTTATAATAGGGATTTCTATTCTTAGAAATATATTTAAAAGAGCTAGGTAGAATTAATATAGCGTTATACACACGCTAATAGGCGTAAAGTTTAGCGTAACTATATAAATCTAGTACCTCTCTATAGTATAGACTTTAAACTACTACTAAATAGATATATAACTACTACTTTATATTTTTTACTCTAGTTTCTACGCATTATAAATTCTATATAGGCTAAAAGTATTTATATTTTAATAGTAAAAAATATACTATATTAAATAGCTAAAAAATATAAAATAAATAAATAAGTATATAAAAAGTTAGAATTTTAATTTCTATATAATAGTTTTTAGATTTTAAGTTAAATTTACTTTTATAGCTAGTAAAAAATAGTAATTTATATAGTTTTATTCTTTATATTTTTATATATATATTAAAATACTTTAACTACTTTTATTTAAATATATTATTTATTTAGTAATTTTTAAAAACTAAAATATTATAATTTTAAACTATATTAACGTTTATATACTACATAGAAAAATAAACACCTTTTTTATAAATAATAAAAAGTAAAGTTATATTTTCTAAAATGTATATACTTTTAATAATAATAACTTATTTATAATAATTTATCTATCTAAAAGTTAGCTAATTTTATTTTTTAAAGCTTATAATAACTATTATAGACTTAGTTATATTTATTTTAAAGCTAGTCTTATTAAAGTTATAGATATTATTTTTATAAATAGTATATTTTGTTTTTTATTTACTTTATAAATTTATACTATATACTAATAATCTCTAGGTTTTTATTTCAATCTATTTTTTTATTAAATTTAAAGCTATTTTTAATCTACTAATACGTGTTAAAAAGTGTTTAGTTTAGTATTTACTTATGCGTATTTTATTATATACCTCTAGTATATTATTAGCTATATTTTTTTTATAATGTATTCTACTACTAAGCTAGCTATACTACTAAGCTAGCTATTTTTCTTTAGTATTTTAAATACTACACTTTATATAATGTGCCCTAATAACGTAACGTAGTATTAATTTAAACTAAAAGCTAATTAGAATTTACCTATTTTACTTTTAAAACTAGCTAATTTAAAAGCTAATAGGCTACTACTATAGCCTTTAAAGTTAATTATTAAAAGCTTTCTAATTAGATTAATAAAACTACTTTATACGCTAAAATTTAATTTAATTACTAGAAATTTACTACTACTAAAAAGTAAATATTAATTTAATATATTATTAATTTTAATTTATAAAAGTTTACACTCTAGCTATATAAAATAAAAAATATAGCTAATAAAATACTAGAGATATATAATAGAATACTAGTAGATAAATACTAGGCTAAACGCTTTATAACGTATTTAAATAAATTTAAAATAGCTTTTAACTAAGTAAACAATAGATAAAAAATAAAATAGAAAAATCTAGAGATTATTAACGCGTAGTTTAAATTATTAGATAAAATAAAAGCTAAGTATAGTATCTAGAATAATAATATCTATAACTTTAATAAAACTAGCTTCTAGATAGGCGTAATTAGATTTATAAAAGTTATTATAAACTTTAAAAAATATAATTAGCTAGATTTTATCTAGCTAGGTAATTATAAATAGGTTACTATTATCTAAAGTATATATACTTTAAAAAATATAACTCTATTTTTTATTATCTATAAAAAATATACATATATTTCTATATAGTATAAAAAAACTAGTATTTTTTATAACTAGAAACTATTAGTTTTTAAAAATAGCTAGATAAATAATATATTTAGACTAGATTAGTTAAAATACTTTAACACGTATATAAAAGTATAACAAGTAGAAATATACTAATTACTAATTTTAAATAGCTATAAAAGCTATTTTAACTAAAAGTTTAAAAACTACTATAATGTATTCTACTAGTTAACCTAATAATCTAGTAAATCTAATAGTTTTCTTTAGTATTATAAATACTAAGTTTATAATTATTATTATTATTACTATTAATATCTAACTCTACTGCTATAGAGTTTATATCTAATTTAAAAGTACTTTTTAAACTTTTCTAGTATATATAAGTGTTGTGCCTAGTTTTTCTATAATTACTATATATTATAGAAATAGGTGCTTAGAAATAATTAGAAAATAGATTATTATATTGCTAGCTAGAAAGAGATTGTACTATATATACCCTTGCTATGTAGAATTACGTAGGTAGAAATAGAAAAGCTTTATAGAAGATTCTAAAATTAAGTAGATATAGCGTTAACTAAGTACTATGTACGTGTAATACTATAGTATTAGATATCTAGTTAAATAGGTACTTAACTACTACTACTACGCGTATATTTTAATAGAGTAAATACTATAGTTAAAGCTATAGTAGCCTACAATCTAGTACTATATTTAAAAGTATTTCTATATTAAATTTACTTTTTTTTATACTTTTTTTTTTTTTATTATTTTTTCTAATTACTTTTTAACTTTATAGATATAGGTTTAAAGAAAAGCGTTTTAGTATAGTATTAGTTTAGCTTTTTTTATAAACTATAAAAAGCTAGCTTATATAGTAATAGGTAACTAAATAAAAAACTTATATTTAAATTTTAACTAAAACCTAAATTTATAAGTATTATTTAAAGTTTTAAATTACTATAAATTTACTAGTAAAAAGAGTTAAAGTAAAGTATATATCTAGAAATTAACATAATCTAGTACTACCTATGTGTTAGTTAGAACTAGCTTTAATACTTTAAAAAGCTTTTTTTATTAATATAGAAAATATATTAGCGTGCTAAGTTTTACACGCGCTAGAAATACTTACGCTTTAATAGTAAAAAATATACTTTATTAAATAGCTAGAAAATATAGAATAAATAGGTAGGTATATAAAGTATTAGAATCTTATTCTTTATATAGTAGTTTTTAGATTTTTAGTTAAAATAGCTTTTATAGCTATTTAAAATTAGTAACTAGTATATCTCTACTTTTTATACTTTTATATACGCGTTAAAGTACTTTAACTACTCTAGTCTAAATATATTATTTATCTAGCTATTTTTAAAAACTAATAGTTTCTAATTATAAAAGATACTAGTTTTTTTATACTATATAGAGATATATATATATTTTTTATAAATAATAAAAAATAGAGTTATATTCTCTAAAGTATATATACTCTAGATAATAGTAACCTATTTATAATTACCTAGCTAAATAAAGTCTAGCTAATTACATTTTTTAAAATTTATAATAACTTTTATAGACTTAATTATATTTATCTAGAAGCTAGTTTTATTAAAGTTATAGATATTATTATTCTAGATACTATACTTAGCTTTTATTTTATCTATAAATTTAAACTACGCGCTAATAATCTCTAGATTCTTCTACTTTATTTTTTACCTATTTTTTATTTAGTTAAAAGCTATTTTAAGCTTATTTAAACGCGTTAAAAAGCGTTTAGCCTAGTACTTACCTACTAGTATTCTATTATATACCTCTAGTATTTTATTAGCTATATTTTCTATTTTATATAGTTAGATTATAAACTTTTATAAATTAAAGTTAAGAATATATTAGATAATTATCTACTTTTTAGTAGTAGTAAGTTTCTAGATACTAGGTTAAATTTAGAAGTATAGTAGAATTTCTCTAATCTATTTAAAAAGCTTATAATAACTAACGCTAAAGGTAGTAGTAGCGTGTTAGTAGCTCTAAAATTAGCTAGCTATAAAGACTATATAGATAAGCTTAAGTTAACTTTTATTCTAAATTAATATTATATTACGTTATAAAGGCATTTAATAGAAAGTATAGTATTTATAATACTAAGGAAAACTATTAGGTTTACTAGGTTATTAGGTTAACTAGTAGAATATATTATAGAAAATAAAATTCTAATATTTTATATATCTATTTATTTATTCTATATTCTCTAGCTACTTAATATAATATATTTTTTACTATTAAAGTATAAATACTTCTAGCGCGTATAAAATTCAGTACGCCAACACGTTTTCTATATTAATAAAAAAAGCTTTTTTTTAGCTTTTAAAAACGCGTTGTTTAATATATTTATAGTTAATAACTATTAAAAAGCTTTTAAAGTATTAGAGCTAGTCTCTACTAACGCGTAGGTAGTACTAAATTATATTAATTTCTAGATATATACTCTATTTTAACTCTTTTTACTAGTAAATTTATAGTAATTTAAAACTTTAAATAATATTTATAAATTTAGGTTTTAGTTAAAATTTATATATAAATTTTTTACTTAGTTATCTATTACTATATAAGCTAGCTTTTTATAGTTTATAAAAAAAGCTAAATTAATACTATACTAAAATACTGTTTTTTAAATTTATATCTATAAAATTAAAAAGTAATTAGTAGAGATAATAAAAAAAAAAGTGTAAAAAAAAAAATTTAGTAAAAAAGTATTTTTAAATATAGTACTAGATTATAGGCTACTATAGCTTTAATTATAGTATCTAATCTATTAAAATATGCGCGTAGTAGCAGTAATTAAATATTTATTTAACTAAATATCTAATACTATAGTAATTATAAAAAAACTAGGTATAACACTTATACGTCTAGAAAAGTTTAGAAAGTACTTCTAAATTAAATGCAAGCTCTATAGTAGTAGAGTTAGATATTAATAGTAATAATAATAATAAGTAAAAATATAGTATTTATAATACTAAAAAAAAGTAGCTAGTTTAGTAGTATAGCTAGCTTAGTAGTAGAATACGTTATAGCTAGAAAATAAACTTTTATAAATTAAAGTAAAAAATATATAATATAATTATATACTTTCTACTAGTAGTAAATTTATACTAGTTAGATTAAATTTAAAATTATAAAATAATTTTATTAATTTATCTAAAAAGTTAATATTAATTAATACTAAAAGCTATAGCTATAGTTTAATAGCTTTTAAAACAGCTAGCTTTATAGGCTTAGATAGTAAGCTATATTTTTTTATTCTATATTAGTAGCTTATAATATTAATTATCTATAGTAAAGTAATTAAATAAGTATAAAACTTAGTAGATTTTAACTAGCTTACTAGATTAACTAGCTTGCTAGTAGAATACGTTATACTTACTTTTATTTAGTTCTAAATCTAAATAGAGCTAAAACCAGTACTACTTAAAAAAAGTAGATTCTATTAAAAAGTTTAACTAGTAGAAAATTTATAATCTAGCTATTTAATTATAAAATACTTAGAAACTAGAAGAAAAAAAAATATAAAAAAAGTATAAAACTAACTATCTTTTACTATTAGTATTTACTAATATTCTATTAATTAGAAAATAGAAAATTAAGTTTTCTTTAATATTATTATATTATAGATTAAACCTATAACCTATAGGTACTAGAGCTCTAGAGCTACTTTACTAGCGCTAGGCCTAAATAGGCGCGCTTTAGTTAGTAAAAATACTAATATATTTCTACTTATATAAAAAAGACTAGCTTTCTATATAATCTTTTACTATAAAGGCTATTAATTAATTTACTATAAATACTACTTATATTTATACCTTTATACTATATTATATTAATCTATTTCTAGAATATTACTAATTAGGCTTAGTTATTAGAAACTATATATAAAGTATATAAATTAGCTAGAGTAATAAAACTATAGTTATAAACTACTATAAAACGTGTACTATTTCAATTTAGAAGCTACACTATAGGTATAGGCAGCTTACTACGTACACTATAGTAGATTCTAATAATAAAAATTAAAAAGAATTATTACTAGAAGTGTTATAGGCAGTTTAGTTTATTTTATTCAATAACTAATACTAGTAGAAAAACTAGTT
This sequence comes from Plenodomus lindquistii, assembly GCA_025504975.1. Lineage (NCBI taxonomy): Eukaryota > Fungi > Ascomycota > Dothideomycetes > Pleosporales > Leptosphaeriaceae > Plenodomus > Plenodomus lindquistii. The sequence continues at coordinate 84,917 of JANUWI010000014.1, forward strand.
ATTCTAAAATTAGATAAGTAAATTATAGATAGAGTATAGAGTAAAAAATTAGTATAAAATCTTGTTTTTTTAAGTTTTTAGATATCTAGATTTAATATACTACTAATTATAGCTAATTACCTAAAATTTTATTATACTAACTTTATATAACTTTACTATAGATTCTACCTAGAATACTATATTCTAGAGAATAGGCTTTTTACTACTGCTACTAAACTATATACACTAATTAAACTAGTGTAATAGTACTTTTACTTTAGTCTATTACTTTAATCTACTATAACTATTACTTTATCTAGATAGAAATAGTATTTAATAAAACTTTAAAAAAAATAGCGTAACTAAAATAAATATATTTTATATTAAATTTAATAATAGCATACGCCTAGAAGCTATTATAAATACTAATAAATATAACTATTTTTATAAAACTTTTCTAAGTACCTATTAGCTAGAGTTTAAAAACGCTAATAAAAACCTACTATCTCTAATATTTACTTTAAAAACTAACTATAAAGATACTAATACTGTTATATACTCTATTAAAAATAGTAAAATTACTAACACTAAAAGTTTTAAAAAATAAATTACGCAGAACTTAGATTTCTAGTAGAAAATAATGCTAGATACTATAGTTAACCTCTAATAAGCTGCTATTAGCATTTATAAATATATTAAATACTTTAACTATGCCTAGTTTAAACTAAATAAAGCTAAAGTAGCTTTATAAAAAGCTACTAGTATTAGTAACTAAATATAGCTATTTATAAAAAATAAAAAAATAAAAAAGCTAAAAAGTAATATTATACTTATAGAGTTAGATTATAATTACTACTATAATAACCTTTTTAACGCCTATAACTATATTAAAAAGCTAAAAAAATAGATTAATAACTTTAATACTATTATATAGACGCGTAATAACTAATCTAAATTAGGCCTAATTAATACTAAACTTTATAAAAAGGTAAACTACTTTACGCGCTAATATAAAGTTAAAGTTACTAAAATAGACTACTAAAATAAAAAAGTAAAGGCTTAAGCTAAATAAGCTAATATAATTAAGAAAAAGTATATATAGAAGCTAAAAAATACTAAAAACTAACTATATAAAGAAATTAATTAGGCTATTAATAGTTTTATAGAATTCTATATAGAGAATAAAAATATACTTATCTAACTTCTAGTTTATAAACTCTACTATAAACTTTACTTTATTCTATAATATAATAGCTAACTAATTCTAGATAGTTTTACTACCTATTAATAGTTTTTATAGAGTAGATACTAGTCCTTTACTAGTAGAGGTAGTAGAAATAGAGAAGGTATAGATAATAGTAAAAAGCCTAAAAGCTACTTACTAACTTTTTTATCTAGTAGTTATTTTTATAGATAATTTTCTATAACTAATACTTTATATACCTGTATTTATACTAGGCAGTCTATTATTTAATATTAAGCTCTCTGAATTAGATAATTTTAAAAGTAAAAAGAATAAAAACTATATATAGTAAAAAAATCTAGCTATTATAAAGTACTATATATACTCTAAAAACTAGTAGAGTATTAACTATTTAAAGTTCTATATATAAAAAAAGCGTTTAAACACGTATATAATATCTAAGCTAAATACTTTATAAATATTATTAATATTTTAAACGCTTAATATAAAATATATAACTAAGTAGTAAATGCTAAAACTAAGCTTACTAATAGTAGTTTAAAGTAGAAGCTAGAGTAATATTTTATAGAATAGCGCTTAAAATTTTAGGCTAATATATAGATTTTTAAGTATTAAAACTATATCTAGATTTACTATATTTAAAAGTGTATATAATCTAGTTTTACTATAGCTATTACTACTAGCTTATTTAAAAATAAAATAATTTAAAAGTTTTTTCTACGCGCCTAATATATTAACTAGAGCTATTAATAAATTATATTTAGTAAGCCTGCTATAGCTACATCTATTTATACTACTACTAGTTTATTTACTTTACTACTAGCTTATAAAATAGAATAGAGTAAAAACTCTACTCTAGCTCTAATAAACTACACTACAGGATATACGTATAAAAAGCTAGCCTTTAAATAATCTAAAAAAAATAAAAAATACTTTACTAAACTTTAACTTTACTTTAAATATAGTAAAAATAGCTATTGAATACGCTTTAACTAAGCTCTCTACTATAGTTAGCTATATATACTATTTTATAAAATCTTTTATCTAGCTATTTTTTTCTATTTAGAAACTAGATAAATATAATCTTGCTATAGTAGGTGTATAAAAAAAAAAAAAGTAGTATATCTAAAGTTAGATTTAATAGATAAAAAGAATTATTTATATAGTAATAACTTTAACCTATTAAACTAGACACTTTTATACTAAACTATATATAGAAGCTTTAATAGTATAATATAAAATAGAACTATTAATAATAATAATTATAATAAACCTTTTTTACTACTACTACTATCTAGAGTTTAAGCGCTAAAATCTACAAGACCTATTATATTTCTATACTTTTTATAAAATAAAAGTTCTACTAGTAGTTTAAATTCTTTATAAAAGCTTTAATACTAGATAATTAGAAATTAGTTAGAATACTAGTTAATACTAGTACTAGTGCCTGCTTTATAGACTACTAATAGATTAAAAAGAATAGTTTTATAGTTATAAAAGTAAATAAGCTTATCTAGCTCTCTCTAGCTAATAGAGAAAAAGTAGATTATTTAACTAAAATAGTAGATATTATTATTAAATATAGTAGTTATTAATATACTATACTTTACTATATTACTAATATTAGTATATATAATATTATTTTTAGTATAGACTAGCTTAATTACTACTAGCCTAATCTATTATTTAGTAAGTAGTAGGCTTTTAGCTTTTCTAAAGCTAGCTATAAACTAAACTACCTATACTATAGCCTTCTAGACGTAGTATATACTAATAGTACTATAAATAGCACTATATTAAAAAAAAGTAGATAGTTAGATAATAATAGTTTTAGTTTATATACCTAGTATTATAGTAACTAGAGGCCTATAAAACATTATATAGATAAAGCTATATTACTAAAATAGATTTAAAAAGCTATCTAATAAAAATTATATAGCTAAAGTACTTTAAAATATATTAAAACTAGCAGCTATTTTATAAACTAACTTTAATAAGTATATAAATAAACTAAAGCAGCCTCTAATAATAAAAAAGAAGATAGAAAAGCTTATACTAAGTTAGGTACTAGATAAGTTTCTAGACTTATTTAATCTAGATAAAGCTTATTAACTTCTTTTTTAATAACTAGGTATTAACTACGCTATTAATATTATACTAAGTATTAACGTCTCTAAACTTTATATCCATAGCTTTATATATACAGAGTTAGAAGTAGTAAAGTTATATATTAATAATATAATAAATAAAAAGTTTATCTAACTAAGTTTATTACTATACACTTTTTCTATACTTATTATAAAAAAGTCTAGTAGAGGACTTTATATATATGTACATTATTAATATTTTAATATAGTTACTAAAAAGAACTATAATACTCTACTAATTATTAAAAAAATACTTATTTAAATAGTAAAAATAAAAATTATATTACTAGTAGATATAGTAGCAGCGTTAAATAAAGTATAAATTAAAAAAGGTAATAAAAAAAAGACTATAGTCTTTATATAGTATAGCTAATATAAATACCTAGTTATACCTTTTAGTTTTTATAATACTCTAGAAACTTACTAAATATTTATTAATAAAATACTTGAAAAACTTTTTAATATAATCTACAGCGCGTACTTAGATAATATTTTTATTTATAGTAATAATAAATAGTTTTATTATAGGTATATACTAAAGGTGTTTAGTAAGTTATAGATAGCTAGGTTATTACTAGATTCTACTAAATACTTTTTTAAAATAAAAAAAGTAAAGTACCTAGGTATAATTCTAACTACTAAAAGTATTAAAATAGACTCTAAAAAAGTAGCTACTATTATAAACTAGCAGCTACTTTACTCTATTAAAAATATTTAGTTTTTTTTTAGCTTCTATAACTTCTACTATAGGTTTATTTAGAAGTTTTTATATATTATAAAGCTATTAATAGAGCTTACTAAAAATAAAAGCTAGAAATTTTTTTTTAGAGACAGAAAGCGCCGCTATAAAAGCCTTTTAATAACTAAAAAAAGCTTTTAATAAAGTAGACGTTTTTTTATACTTTAACTCTAATTTAGAAATTTAAGTAGAAATAGATATGTTAGACTTTATTATTATAGCAGTACTATTATAGATAGTAAATAGAGTTTTTTAACTAGTTACGTTTTTATTTTATAAAATAATACTAGTAGAATATAACTATAAAATATATAATAAAAAACTTCTAGCTATTATATATATATTTAAAAAATAGTATTTTAAACTATTAGAAACTAATATTAATAACTTTATTTAAGTTTTAAGTAATTACCTATTACTATAAACGTTTATAATAACTACGCGTTTAAACTAATAATAAGCTTACTAGGTAGAGTTTTTTTTAAAGTATAATTTCTAAGTTATTTACTAACTAGATAAATAGAGTACTAAGCCTAATATACTAATACGCTAGCTATAGAACCTACTATAGAATATTAAAAATATCTACTAGTAATACTAGGTTTAGACTATTATTAAACTTTATTAAATAAATTCTAAACTTAGAGTTACTACTATAAAGTTCTACTAAAATAAAAAAGTATAATACGCTATCTATTTTTATAGAGCGTTTATAGGTATTTTTAATAAAAGTTTTCTAGGCCTAGTACAGCTAGCTTACTAGACGTATAATACTAATAACTATAATAATAAAAATATATTTACTATTTATAGTTTTATACTAAATTTAGAAGCTATAACTCTATCTAAGCTAAACGCTAATTTAAAAAAAAAAATTTTTAAAATAATCTAGTAAACCTATAACGCTAATACTACTATATAAGTAATTATAAAAGCTAAAAAAGTAGAAAACTAGTATTTACTCTATAGATTTATCTATAGTAACTAAAAGCTACGTATTAAACTAGGTAACTATACTATTAATAACAGGCTATTTTATATCTATAATAAAATTTATATACTAGATACTAACTAGCTATGTATTTATATTATTAAATAAGTTTACTAGTTATATTATAGTAGCTATAGTAGTAAATATAGAAGTTATAATAGACTAAACTACTAGTACTACTAGCTACTTATAATTAATAATATTACTAAATATATACAAGCCTATTTTACTTATTAGTAGTTTAAATTTTACTAAAAAAGTAAGTATAGCTTGCTACACCCTCTACTAATTCTAAATAAATATTAAAGAATAATCTCTATTAACTATATTACCTACCTTCTACTATATAAAAATAATAGATAAATCTATATTAGTATTTTTATTTTAGTTAATAAGTTTAGTAAAAAAAAAAAGTTTATACTAGTAATAGATTTAAAAGTTAAAACACTTATTTAAGCTTTTATAGAGTTTATCTAGTAGAAAAAAAGATATCTAGAAGAAATTATTAGTAATTATAGCGCTTAGTTTATTTTATACTTCTAGTTATACCTCTACTAACGCTTTAGAACTAAGCCTAAGCTATTAATAGAATACTACTCTAAAATAGATAGATAGACTAAAGTTATAAATACCTAGCTAAAGTAGTACCTACGCGCGTATATTAATTATAAATAAAATAACTAGGCACTTTTTCTTTTTATAGTAGAATTTAAAGCTAATAATATAGTTAGTATAAATAGTAGTACTAGCCCGTTTTACTTAACTAAAAGCTATAATTTAAAATCTAGCTTTAAACCTCTATAACTACTACTACTAAATCTAACTACACCTACTAGATGTAACTATTAAAATGCTAACTACTTTACTAAGTAAATAGAAGTATTATAATAAATATTTTAACTAGAATTATAATAAATTTAAACTAAATAAATAGAATTTATAAACTAAAACTATTTACTTATTTTAGCTTTTAGAGTTAGTAATAAAATTCTATAAAATACGTATAACTTTTATACTATATACTTTAATTACTTATTTAACTTTAAAAATTACAGCCTATTTACTATTATTTATATAATTAATAATATAGCCTATAAGCTTAGCTTTTTACTTAAATTTAGTAAGCTCTATAACGTGTTCTACCTATAGCTATTATACCTCTATAAAAATTTACTACTACTAGAATAGATAAAAAACGCTAGTAACTATATATAGCTTACTACACCTAATAATAATAATAAAATAGATTATAAAGTAAAGGCTATACTAAATATAAAAATTACTTTATAGTAAGTATATCTATATATAAAGTAAAAAGGTTTACTATAGTACTTTATCTAGTAGTTTAACTATCTAGAAAAGCTAGATAACCTATTATAGAAACTTTATATAAACATTATAGACGCTACTATATTAGTTAAAAACTTTTACCTTTAATATTCTAATATACCTAGACTCTATAAAATATTTAGTTTACTAATAAGCAAATAGTAGTTATTACTAATATACTTTTTATAATACTAAAATAATATTTAAATACCTACTCTAATAGCTTTATAGTAATATAAAGATCTTCTTAAGTAGCTATAATATAAAGCAGCTAGTATTAAAAAGAACATAAAGGTTAGTTTTTAAAAATAGGCGTTATATATAGATAATAGTAGTTTATTACTAAAATAGTAAAAGTACGCTTCTAAAAAAAGTAATAAGTGTATTTAAAATAACTAAATATATTACTTACTTATTTATATAAGTTAAATATAATCTACTATAAAGGTATTTTAATATTTCTATATACTTACATTATTCTATATTATTCTACACTATTCTATATTATTCTATACGTAGAATCTATAGAATATTATAGAATTCTATAGAACGCACGTAATTTATTCTATACAGCTATTCTACTAAGCCTATAAAACATGCGCTACGTAGAGTAGCGTTATCTACTAGTTATAAAACACTAGCTCTAGCTATCTAGTTGTTTATTCCTTTATTTCTATATAGTTATTACTCCTTTTTTTTCTAGTTTATAACACTATCCCCCCTTTTCTAGCTTTATATCTTTATAAACTAATTTAATAGTTTCTTATAGCACCGCCTATTATTATCTTATAGGCGCTTAAATTAATTATATTAGTTCTTTTACTATAGTTACGTGTTAATATTGCATAAAAAAAAATCTAGAGTACTAGATATTATTATTAAAAAAAAAGTGTAATAACTATTATTATAATAGCGTAAAAAAGTATATACTAGTAGAGGTTCTACTTCTAGACTTTTTAAAACTAGATAAAAAGCTTGCTTATTTTAAATAGCAAGAGATAGAGGCTAATAAAGCTAAAGCTGTAGTAGTTAAAACCCTACTTACTACACGTTAAAAAAAGGATCTTTTTTATAAATAAAAAAAACTATTAAAGCGTTGTAAATAATAGTAGATAGATAAATTAGAAAAATTTATAACTAATATTAAAGCTTTAGAGGCTAGAGAGGTAATAAATTATAAAGTGTTTTTTCTAAATAATAGCTTTATACTAGAAATGCTATCTATTAACTAGAGTTTCTTTATACTATCCTTTTTAGAAGGCAATTCTAACTTTAATAGGTTAATAGGCAATACGTCTAATACTACGCAAAAAGTTACTAGTAGTTTATAAAGTTTATCTCTAGTTTCTATATATTTTTAGAATTATTATACTCTAACTATTTAACTAGATATTCTTTATTACCTTATTTTCCTTAATATATTATTATTTTTTTAACTTTAAACTTATTTTCTTTCTATTATTTATAATAGAAGGTTATCTATAACAGAGTTAAAAAATTAGCTAGTTCTAGTATTTTTACGTAGAATCTAAAGTATACTTTAGCGTTAGGCAGAAAGTTAAGTGTATATATAACTAGTTCTTTCTAGTTTTTAATTAAAAATAGTCTAACTTTAACGTAGTCTAATCCGCGATTAGGTTGTATTATATAAAAGTTTTTTATAAAAAAATATACTTTATCCTCTCTTTTTAGCTAAAGTGCTGTTTTTTGTTTTTTATTAATATATAAAATACTACTGTGTTAAGTATCTAAAAAAGCCTTACTTAATTTTTTATAAACTTTTTTTAGTTCTTTAGCTATAAGTATAGCTGCTTCTATTTTCTAACAGGATAATATTCTAGTAAAGAGATTTAAATATCTTCTATAGTTAGCAAAATATAGAGTCTATTCTATAAACTCTAAAACTTTATTATTATATACTATCTAAGCTATAAGTAGTAGTAAAACCTAATTATCTTATTACTAATTAATATATATCTGTAAGTAGGCTTTTATAGTACAATTTATTTACTCTATCTATCTATCTATCTCTAGATAAAAAGCTGTAGATAGTTTACGTTACGTTCTAATAGTAGTAAAAAGTAATATCTAAAAGTTTAACGTAAATAGCTTATTTTAGTTACTAATAATTAACTTTAGAATGCTATAATATCTAATAATTCTGTTAATAAAGATATATACTAGCTATACTACTATAAAGTTTTTTCTAAATAGAATATATTTAGCTACTTTTATAAATTAATTAGGTATAACTATAATTACGTTATATATAAATCTAGTAACTAGATTTTTTAATAGAGGTAGACCTGTTATAAAGTCTATAAAAATATCTTTCTAAAGTATTAAAAGCAGTTCTAGTGCTTGCATTTCTTTATAAAGTACGTGTATACTATACTTATTCTTCTAATAGTCTATATATTTACTAATAAAGTCTGTAACTTTATCCTTTATATTTCTAAACTAGTAGTTCTACTAAATTAGTTCTATAGTACGTTAAATACCTAGGTAACTATATATAGAGTTTTTATAGTAGCTTTAAATAACTACTTCCTGCAACTCCTCTATAAGTTTAGGTGTAATAGTAAGTACTACGCTAAACGTTCTAGTAGGTTCTAATAATCTATTCTTATTAGCTTTAAAGATTATATTTTTAATAATTTTTTTAGATCCTGTAATGTCTATTCTTTAGCTAAAAGTATTAGCTCTACTATTATTTTTACTTAAAGTGTATATAATTTTAAATTTATACTAGCCTAGTATTTCTAACTATTATACTTATTATCTATTAAAAGTCTTTATTATAGTAAAGCTTATAAAATTTTTATAATCTAAAAATATTATAAATTCTAAGCAGCTCTTTATATAGATACGCTAGTGCTCTAATACATTAATAATAGCTATAAATTCTTTATTATATACGTTATAGTTCTCTTTAAATACTATAAACTTTCTAGAGTAGTATATAATTAGATACTATTTGCTATTTTATTTTTATAATGCTACTGCGCCTATTATAAAGTCTAATACATCTATTTTAAAGCGCAATAGTTTACTACTTTAAAAAGATACTAATATTAGTAGTTCTACGCATGCCTGCTTTATATTATTAAATATAGTTTTTTTATTTTATTTCTATCTCTAAACTTGCTCTTTTTTAGTTAGCTTTATAAAAAATACTACTCTTTTAGAGAAATTTTTAATAAACTATTAATTAAAGTTTATAAATTTAAAGAATAACTAGATATCTTTTATAGTTTTAGGTGTAGGCTAGTCTATAACTACCTTTATTTTATTTTTATTTATTTTTACTCTATAGATGCTAACTATACATTCTAGAAACTCTACTTCTTTTTTATACTACTCGCATTTTTTAGGTTCTAGTTGCAAGTTATACTATTTAAGTATAGTTAGAACTTATCTAATATACTAAACATATTTCTATTTATTATTTAAAAATATAAAAATATTATTAAGATATATAATAACAAATATATCTAGGTATTCTTTTAAAACGTTATTAATAAAAGCTTAATATATTACTAGGGCGTTAGTAAAACTAAAAGGTATTACTATATATTTATAGTAGCTATAGCGTATTCTAAACGCTATTTTCTATTCTTTGCCTACTTTTATACAGATAAAGTTATACGCGCTTTATAGATCTAACGCTATAAAGATTTTTATATAGGCTAATTAATTCTTTAACTCTAATATATTAGTTAATAGGTATTAATTTTTAATTATAATATTATTAAGCTTTCTATAGTTAATATATAACTGTAGCTTACTATTTTTTTTTAGCATAAAAAGAATAGAGTAGCCCGCTAGTAATTTAGAGAGTTAAATAAATCCTTTCTTTAGGTTAACTTTAATATACTTCTTTAGCATTTTAAGTTTTTTTTCTAATAGTCTATAAATTAGTCTAAAAGTTAGTTACTTCCCTTTTTATAAAATAATTTTATAATTCTAAAACTTATATTTAGGTAATACTACTGCACTTATCTCTTTCTAAAAAAATAGCTTAAATTCCTTATACTTTTTAGAGATCTCTAGAGTTACGCAGTTCTTTTTTATTTTTATCTATTAACCTAGTAGTACTTTACTAGTGTCTATAGAGTTAGACCTATATTACTTATAGTTATTTTTATTTAGATATTATTCTTTAATAATCTTTTCTATATTATATACTATAATTTATTTTTTATCTACTATTATATAATAATAATACGTAGGCTAGCTTGTAGTTATGTCTAATCTATAGTACTTAAATTAAAATATTTTTAATTTCTAATTAATTCTAGAATTATATTTTATAAGCTAAAAAAGGCTAAAAATAATATTATATATTAAAAGGCTAAATACGTTAAAGTCTATACGTTTCTAGTAATTTCTAATAATTAAATCTAATCCTATTACTTTATATATAATTCTAGATTAACTAGGTATAGCCTTACTATTAATTACGTTTATAAAGTAAAGAATTTATTTCTTTAATAGATATAGACCTGCTATATATACTATACGCGCAGATACAAAGTTTACTTTATACTCTAAATCTATTATAGCTATTATAGTATATTCTTTAAACTCTACTTTAAACTTAGTTAAGCCTATAGCTTTTACTACGTAGATAGAACGTTTTATAGAGCTAGAGTACAGCGCTAGTCTAAAAAAGACTTATTTTTAAATCTATAAAAGCGTTTTTTATTTTTATACTTTTTATATTCTAGATTAAAGTATATATACTATGTTTAATTATAATATATTCTATTAATAATAGTTTGCATCTAGATACGTGCTTTATTATTATTAAAGTTTAGAAAGTAGCTTTATACGCGTTTATTCTATAGATATTTAGAGTAAGTTTTATCTATATAGTTATATACTTAGTACGTACAGTAGTTAAATTAATATAGAAAGTATTCTATTTCTATTTTATCTAAATAGTAGATAGCACACGTATTATGCGTATATAAGCTCTATAATATACTACTATATTATTTATTTTATTAGTTATCTATATAGCTTAGACGTCTATTACTTTTATTTTATTAGGCACTCTAGCGCTTTAGAGTATTATTTTTTCTAGCTAGAGCATTATTTATTTTATAAGCTTTTTTCTTTAGGTAGTAATTTTATATTATTCTAACCTAGTATGCCTGTAGTTTTTAGAAGACCTAGTTATTATAGTCTTCTCTATAAGTAATCTACTAATTTATAGTATTTTTTAGCTATTATAGTACCTATACTGTAAACTTTTTATTATTAAATATATTTTATAGTTTTTATATTAATTCTTTAATATAGCTATTAATTATTGTAGTACTGTTATTAATATTATAGGTTAGCTATTCTATAAGCTATTAAATAGCTTTTTCTAAGCGTTTTTTAGTATTACTAAGTTTTTAGTTCTATTATACTAGAATAGCTTGTGTTTATAGTAGAGGTATAGCAGCTTAGTACTATAATTTAAACTTTTTTACCTTTTTCTACTTAGTGTAGTATTCCTTTATAGACTTATATTTATTATTTAAGTCTTTTGTATTTACTACTAAAGCTTTCTAATACTTTAGGTGTTATTTAACCTCTCTATTAAAAAAAGCTTTTTTCTGTATACAATTCTAGATTATAATAATAGAGAGTAGTTCTTTATCCTCTATATTATCTAATAAACTAATTAAAGTATTAAAGATATCTAAGCGGCTTACTACGCTGTTAAAGTTAAATAGTTTAATACTAAAAATAATTATCTACTTATTTTTTATATTTTTATTAAGTGCTTTAATTTATACTATATTAACCTAGCGTATAACTTTATTTTTAGACTAGTAGTTTTATATAAAGTAGCTTTCTTTACTACATTTATAGCACGTTAGTAGCTTTCTACTAGACTATTTTTAGTTACTTTTCTTTAAATAGATTTTTTTTTTAATAACGTTGTTAATATGCATAGGTTCTGCACTATAGCTTTAGTAAATACTCTATTATACAGGTTAGTAGGCCTAATAGCTTTACTTATTATTAGACTAGTATTATAACCTCTAGAGTTTTCTAGACTTCTACCTGCCTGCAGTAGGCAATATTTGTCTATAGCTTTATTTAGCTAATTTAAATTTATATAGGTTATTATTAATACAGATTATATTTTCTACTAGATTATCTAGTGTTCTAATAATACTTCTAGATTTTATAAATTCTCTATAAACTTCTAGTTTAAAACCTTACTTATATATACGTATTAATACTTTATTATTCTAGTTAAGTTATTTTTAGTATTGCTAAAATATTATTATATAGTCTATAGTAGACTTAGTTTATTATAATATTTAGATTTTTTCTTTAGCAATAATTAATTCTTTAAAAAGAGAGAAAATTGTTTAGAGTTTGTTTTTAAATACGTTCTAGTTTTTAATTAGATTAGTATTTTTAGCGTCTATAACATCTTTATCTATGTATTTACGCAAGAATAGAGTAATCTACTTTTTAGCGTTTCTTTTTATAAAGCTAGTTATAATTATAACTTAGTTATTATTATTAACCTAATCTCTTTTAATATAGAAGTAATAATTGCACTAGAGGATCTATATTTTAAGCTTAGCCCTTTCTCTAAAGTAGAGGTTAGGCTTAGCTACGCAAGTACTAGAGTAGCTAGTAGTTAAAGCATCTAGAGTATCTATAAAAACGTTGCTTATTTTAAAGTGTTTAAAGTATAAAGATTTTCTTAAATAGCTATAATATAAAGTAGCTAGTGTTAAAAAGAACGTAAAAGTTAGTTTTTAAAGATAGGCGTTATATATAGATAATAGTAGTTTATTACTAAAATAGTAAAAGTGCGCTTCTAAAAGAAGTAATAAGTATATTTAAAATAACTAAATATATTACTTACTTATTTATATAAATTAAATATAATCTACTATAAAAGTATTTTAATATTTCTATATACTTGCGTTATTCTATATTATTCTATACTATTCTATATTATTCTATACGTAGGATCTATAGAATATTATAGAATTCTATAGAACGCACGTAACTTGTTCTATATAGCTGTTCTACTAAGCCTGTAGAATATACGCTACGTAGAGTAGTATTATCTACTAGTTATAGAATACTAGCCCTAGCTATCTAGTTGTTTATTCCTTTGTTTCTACATAGTCGTTACTCTCTCCTTTTCTAGTTTGTAATAAGTAAGCACTTAAATTTTATTTTATCTATATAAATAGAGTGCTACTACTATACTTTTTATTTAGAATAGTATTTAAAAAAACTCTCTATATTAGTAATTATATTTATAATAGCGTAAGAGGAGAACTTAATAGACGTAAAAATAATAGACTTAGCTAGTAAAAAGAATAGAGAGCTATAGCTATACTTAGTTATTAAAGCTAGTATACTAAATTAACTACTTTAGACATTTTAATAGTACTTTTCTACTAAACGCTTATAATAATTAACTATTAATAGTTTTATAAAGCCTTATCTATAAGCTATTCTAGTTAATAATATACTTTATTATAATAGTTAGTATATATATAATAAGTAGGGATAGACTATTTAAATAGGGATATAAAGTACGCGGCATAGCTGTTTTTTTACTATTATAAGCCTATGTATAGCTTTTATAAAACGTAGTAATATTTATATCTAATATTTAAATATTAGAACTTACTTTTTTTAAAAAGGGGGATATTATTATAGATTAAACCTATAACCTTTAGTTACTAGAGCTTTAGAGCTACTTTACTAGCGCTAGGCTTAAATAGGCGCGCTTTAGTTAGTAGAAACACTAATATATTTCTACTTGCGTAAAAAAAACTAGCTCTTTACGCAATATTTTACTATAAAGGCTGTAAATTAATTTACTATAAGTACTGCCTATGTTAATACCTTTATAATTATATAATAAGTTTTAAACTTAGCTAATATACTCTATAGATAAATTAAATATATAGATAAATTAAATACTTTACTAAAACTCTACTAAAATATACTTTTATAATACTACTATATAACTAATAATAATAGTATATAGAAATTATAGTAAACTAATTTATTTAAAAATACATTTTATTTTTTATTTATATATATACGTATTATATCTAGCTCTATAATAGTAGTTATAGTAATATTATATTAGTTTACTTTTTATAGTATATACTTTTTTTAATACTTTTTTTCTATTACTATACGCTATAAACGTTTTTAAAGTTATTAAATATAGACTTATTCTAACTATAAAAGTACTTTATTTCTATATATACTTTTTTTTATATAATATATTTTACCTAGTAGCTTTATTTACTACTTTAAATTTAAAACTATATTTTTATATTAATACTACTAAATACGCTATTATTTTAGCTATTTTAGTAGACTTTATAAATATATTAATAATAGTAGTTAGTAAGCTATCTATATAGCTTTAAATTTTTTTTAAAAAGCTTTAATTATAATTTAAATTATAAGAAATTATTTAGAGTTTAAAAGTACTAAAGCTTATTATTAATAGTAAAAAGTAATAGTATTTATAGTTTAATATTAAAGCTAGATATTATAATTTCTAAATTAAAAAAAAACTAAATTTATACTTTAATAGCCTTTTTAAATATTACTTTATAAAATAGTAGTGTTAAAAGTAGTAATAAAATAAAATTAAAATTTAATTTTAGTAATAGAGATAATCTAGTTATATATTAAATTTTTAGTTTAGTAGCTATAATATATTTTACTACTAAACTAGCTATACTACTAAACTAGCTACTTTTTTTATATATTTTGTATACTATATTTTTAATTATTATTATTATTATTACTATTAATATCTAACTCTACTACTATAAAGCTTATATCTAATTTAGAAGTAGTTTCTAAACTTTTCTAGCACGTAAAAGTATTATACCTAGTTTTTCTATAATTACTATAGTATTAAATATCTAGTTAAATAGATATTTAACTACTACTACTATTTGTATATTTTAATAGAATATAGGCTATAGTTAAAGCTATAGGAGCTAATAACCTAGTACTATATTTAAAAACACTTTTTTACTAAATTCTTTTTTATGCTTTTTTTTATTATTATTTTTCCTAATGTATTCTACTACTAAGCTAGCTATACTACTAAACTCGCTACATTTCTTTAGTATTATAAATACTATTTTCTATATATTATACATTTATAATATAATATAATATTAAATTATACTAATAATTATTAGAATATATTAATACTACTTTTAAAGCTAGCTAATTTAAAAGCTAATAGGCTGCTACTATAGCTTTAGAAGTTAATTATTAATAGCTTTTTAATGAGATTAATAGAACTACTCTACTCGCTAAAATTCTAATTAATTACTAGAAATTTACTACTACTAAAAAATCGATAATTTAATAATATATTTTTAATTTTAATTTATAAAAGTTAATATTTTAGCTATATAAAGTAGAAAATATAGCTAATAAAATACTAGAGGTATATAATAGAATACTAGTAAATAAATACTAGACTAAATATCTTATAACGTGTTTACATAAATCTAAAATAGCTTTTAACTAAATAAAAAATAAATAAAAAAAAATAAAAAAATTTAGAAATTATTAGCGCGTATTTTGTATTTAGAGATAAAATACAAACTAAATATAGTATTTAGAATAATAATAACTGTAACTTTAATAAAACTTACTTTTAAATAGAGATAATTAGATCTATAAAAGATATTATAAGCTTTAAAAAATATAATTAGCTAGACTTTAATTAGCTAGATAATTATAACTAACCTACTATTATCTAAAATAAATATACCTTAAAAAATGTAATTTTATATTTTATTATTTACAAAAAATGTATATATATTTTTATATAGTATACAAATACTAGTATTTTTATAACTAAAAACCATTAGTTTTTAAAAATAGCTAAATAAATAATACATTTAGACTAAAGTAGTTAAAATACTTTAACACGTATATAAATTCAAGTTTAAAAAGTAGAAATATACTAGTTATAAATTCTAAATAGCAATAAAAGCTATTTTAATCAAAAGTCTAGAAACTACTATATAAAAAATTAAACTCTAATATTTTATATATTTATTTATCTATGTTATATTCTTTAGCTATTTAATATAATATATCTTTTATTATTTAAATATAAATATTTTTAATATATATAACATTTAGCACGCTAATATATTTTTTATATTAATATACTAAACTTTTTTTTTATTTTTAAAAACCCTTTTTTAATATATCTATAGTTAATAACTATTTAAAAAATTTTAAAATATTAGAGCTAGTTTTTACTAATATATAAATAGTACTAGATAATATTAATTTCTATATATATGCTCTATTTAACCTTTTTTACTAGTAAATTTATAGTAGTTTAAAACTTTAAATAATATCTATAAATTTAGGTTAAAATTACAGTTTATATATAAACTACTAATTTAGTTATTTAATACTATATAAACTACTTTTTTATAGTTTATAAGTAAAGCTACACTAATACTATACTAAAACTCTTTTTTTTAAATCTATAACTATAAATTTAAAAAGTAATTAGTAGAAATATTAATAAAAATAAGTATAAAAAAGAATTTAGTAAGAAAATACTTATATATATAGAACTAGAATATAGACTACTATAGCTTTAACTATAGTACCTAATCTATTAGAATATACGCGTAGTAGTAGTAGTTAAATATCTATTTAACTAGGTATCTAATACTATAGTAATTATAGAGAGACTAGGTACAACATTTATACGTACTAGAAAAGTTTAAAAAATATTTCTAAATTAAATATAAAATCTATAGTCGTAGAGTTAGATATTTATAGTAATAATAATAATAATAATTAAAAATATAGTATTTATAATACTTAAAAAAAGTAGCTAGCTTAGTAGTATAGCTAGTTTAGTAGTAGAATATATTAATTACTTTTTAAATTTATAGTTATAAATTTAAACAAAAGTCTTTTAGTATAGTAATAGTTTAGCTTTTTTTATTAACTACAAAAAGCTAGTTTATATAAAAATAAATAACTAAATAAATAATTTATATATAAACTTTAATTTAAATCTATATTTATAATTATTATTTAGAATTTTAGATTACTATAAATTTCTAAGTAAAAAAGGTTAAAGTAGAGAATATATCTAGAAATTAATATAATCTAGTACTATTTACACGTTAGTAAAAACTAGCTATATTATTTAAAAATTCTTTTAATAGTTATTAACTATAAATGTATTAAAAAATACGTTTTTAAAAACAAAAAAATAGCTTTTTTTATTAATATAGAAAATATATTAGCGTGCTAAATTTTATACATAATAAATATATTTACGCTTTAATAATAAAAAATATACTATATTAAATAGCTAAAAAATATAGAATAAATAAAAAAGTATATAAAGTATTAATATTTTATTTTTTATATAGTAGTTTTTAAATCTTTAGTTAAAACAGATTTTATAGCTATCTAAACTTAGTAACTAGTATATTTTTACCTTTTACACCTCTATATATATATTAAAGTATTTTAACTACGCTAATTTAAATATATTATTTATTTAGCTATTTTTAAGTATAAAAATCTTCTAATTATATAGTATATTAACTGTTTTATATGATATAGAAATATAGACGCGTTTTTTAAAAAAAATAAAAAAAAAAGTTATATTTCTAGAAGTTTATATATTTTAGATAATAGTAACTTATTAATAATTATTTAGCTTTATAAAGTCTAGCTAATTATATTTTTAGAAGTTTATAATAATTTTTATAGATCCAATTATACCTATTTAGAAGCTAATTTTATTAAAGTTATAGATATTATTATTATAGACGTTATATTTAAATTTAATTTTTTTTTTATAAATTTTAACTACGCGCTAATAATCTCTAGATTTTTCTATATTATTTTAAACTTATTTTTTATTTAATTAAAAGGTATTTTAAGTTTAATAGAGCGGGTTATAAAGCGTTTAGTCTAGTATTTACCTACTAGTATTCTATTATATACCTCTAGTATTTTATTCGCTATATTTTATACTTTATATAGCTAGATAGTAAACTTTTATAATTTAAAATTAAAAATATATTAGATAATTATCTACTTTTTAGTAGTAGTAAGTTTCTCGTAGTTAGATTAAATTTTAAAGTATAAAATAATTCTATTAATTTATTTAGAAAGTTAATATTAATTAACGCTATAAGCTGCAGCTATTATTTAATAGCTTTTAAACTAGCTAGCTTTATAGGCTTAGATAGTAAGCTATATACTTTTTTTATTCTATATTAGTAGTTTATAACGTTATTAGTTTATAGTAGAGCAATAGAAAAAGTATAAAGCTTAGTAGATTTTAATTAGCTTACTAGATTAACTAGCTTACTAGTAAAATACATTATTACTATCTAGTTAAACTTTAAACTTAAATAGTTTAATATTATAAACGTCTTTATATATATATATTAATTAATTGGATTATCTATATATATATACTATAAAGCTATTAAAAGTCTAGTACTATACTTTAAATTAATAATATACTTTATAGATTAGACGTATTACTTTTACTACGGTAAAAAAAGTATATAGTAACTTTATAATAGCTTAGTTTTAAAACTATTTTCTATAAGCTATATTATTTTATTAAAAGTAGTATTATTATTATTTTCTATATTAATAATATTATTATAGCTTATTTATAAAAATAGGCCTAGTAAGCTACTAATATAATAAAGTAGTAAAAAAAATATTATACTATTACTATTAGATATAATGTATTCTACTACTAAGCTAGCTATACTACTAAGCTAGCTACTTTTCTTTAGAATTATAAATACTATATTTTTAATTTTTATTATTATTACTATTAATATCTAACTTTACTACTATAGAGCTTATATTTAATATAGAAGTACTTTTTAGATTTTTCTAGTATATATAAGCGTTATACCTAGTTTTTTTATAATTACTATAGTATGAAATATCTAGTTAAGTAGGTATTTAACTACTACTACTACGCGTATATTTTAATAGATTAAGCGCTGTAGTTTAAGCTATAGCAGCCTATAATCTAGTACTATATTTAACAATACTTTTTTACTAGATTTTTTTTTATACTTTTTTTTTTATTATCTCTATTAATTACTTTCTAACTTTATAGATATAGGTTTAAAAAAAAGCGTTTTAGTATAGTATTAGTTTAGCTTTTTTTATAAACTATAAAAAGCTAGCTTATATAGTAATAAATAACTAAGTAAAAAACTAATATATAAACTTTAAATAAAACTTAAATTTATAAATATTATTTAAAGTTTTAGATTATTATAAATGTACTAGTAGAAAAAGTTAAAATAAAATATATATCTAGAAATTAATATAATCTAGTACTCTCTACGCATTAGTAGAGACTTGCTCTAATACTTTAAAAGCCTTTTAACAGGTATTAACTATAAATATATTAAAAAATACGTTTTTAAAAGCTAGAAAAAAGCCTTTTTTATTAATATAGAAAATGTGTTAGCGTGCTAAGTTTTATACACGCTAGAAATATTTATACTTTAATAGTAAAAAATATACTATATTAAATAGCTAGAGGATATAAAATAAATAAATAGATATATAAAGTATTAGAATTTTATTCTCTACGTAGTAGTTTTTAAACTTTTAGTTAAAGTAGGTTTTATAACTATTTAAAATTAGTAACTAGTATACTTTAATTTTTCGCGCTTTTATATATATATTAAAGTGCTTTAACTCCTCTAGCCTAAACGTATTATTTATCTAGCTATTTTTAAAAACTAATAGTTTCTAGTTATAAAAAATACTAGCTTTTTTATACTATATAGAGATATATACACGTTTTTTATAAATAATAAAAAATAAAATTATATTCTCTGAAGTGTATATACTCTAAATAATAGTAACCTATTTATAATTATCTAGCTAGATAAAGTCTAGCTAATTATATTTTTTAGAGTTTATAATAATTTTTATAGATCTAATTACGTCTATCTAGAAGCTAGTTTTATTAAAGTTATAAATATTATTATTCTAGATACTATATTTAGCTTTTATTTTATTTATAAATTTAAACTACGCGCTAATAATCTCTAGATTTTTCTACTTTATTTTTTATTTATTTTTTATTTAGTTAAAAGCTATTTTAAGTTTATCTAAACACGTTATAAAACGCTTAGTCTAGTGTTTATCTACTAGTATTCTATTATATACCTCTAGTATTTTATTAGCTATATTTTCTACTTTATATAGCTAGAGCGTAAACTTTTATAAATTAAAATTAAAAATTTATTAGATAATTATCTACTTTTTAGTAGTAGTAAATTTCTAGTAATTAGATTGAATTTTAGCGCGTAAAGTAGTTCTATTAATCTAATTAGAGAGCCTCTAATAATTAACACTAAAGGCTATAGTAGTAGCCTGTTAGCTTTTAAATTAGCTAGCTTTAAAAATAAAATAGATAAGTTCTAATTAGCTTTTAGTTTAAATTAATATTACGTAGCGTTATTAAAGCATATTATATAGAGTATAGTGTTTATAATACTAAAAAAAAGTAGCTAGCTTAGTAGTGTAGCTAGCCTAGTAGTAGAATACGTTAACTTATAGTAGTTTTATAGAATAGAAATAATTAATAACTAAGTAATTAGTAAGATCTAGCTTTTCTAAGCGTTTTACTATAATAAAATTAGCTATCTAATTAATTATTTAAAAGTAGTATATAATACTCTAATAGTAGCTATTAAACTATTATTTTATAATAGTCTAGTAAGCTACGCAGACGTTAATAAGTATAAATAAAAAATTAGATTGTTTTTTTTTTACTATAGTTACTATACGTTTAGATACATTATTTACTATATTAAAACTAGTAAAGTATTTTATTAATTCTAGCTATAAGTATTATAAAGCTATAAACTAAATTCTTATATACTTTTAAAGTATATAATCTATAATATTATAGTTTAGAAATAGTTAAAACTTTTATTTTATAAGTAATATCTTCTTTACTAATAATATATAAAATAGAAAAAGTTTCTAAAGCTATAGAGTTAAGCTATATAGTAGGCTTAATATCTAGAAACTAAAGAAATAGAATATAGTAATAACTTTAACTACTAAAGCTAAGTTTATTCCTTTTTTTAAAGTTACTAAAAAAGCTTTTTTAATTAAAAAACTTTTTAAAAAGTTTAGTATTAAAATTATAGTTAGCAAGGTTATAGCTAGTATAAATCTAACTAGAAAGTAGTAGACTTCTATCTATAAACTCTTTCTAAACTAGACTTTATAATAATTAAATATAATAATTAGTAGATAATCTAACTGCTTACTATATAAGTTTTAAAGCTTTAAATAAAACTATAATATATTAATATATAACTACTAGCTATAGTAGAAAGTATAATAAATAAATTAAAGTATAATATATACTATTATTAAAAATAATAGTAAATAGCTTTATAGAAGCTCTACTAAAAAGAGTCTTAAAAAAGTTCCTCTATTAACTTAGACTAATTACTACTAAAAAGCTTTTAACGCTAATAAATAAAATTTTAATAAAAGAAATCTAGTAGTAATAAAATAACATTTTAATAACTTTATAAAAAAGAACTTTAAGGTAGTAATAGCTTTTAAACTAAAAAAGGTAGATTAGATTAATAAAGTTATAATAATTAAAGCTAGAAATATAGACTCTCTAGTACCTAGAGAGCTATAGCTTATTAGGTTAAATAGAAAAGTAAAGTTTAAAGTATACTAGTATACTCTATTACTTCTATAGTAAAATTAGCTTTTTACACTATATTTAAAGAATATATAATTAATTATTTTAATTTTTATTAAAATTATTAATACTTTATAATGTATTTTACTAGTTAACTTAATAATTTAGTAAACCTAATAGTTTTCTGTAGTATTATAAATACTAGACTTTCTATAAAATGCCTGTATAACATAATATAATATTAATTTAAAATAAATATTTATTTAAATTTATTTATATAGCCTTTAAAACGAGTTAATTTTAGACCTACTAACGCGCTACTACTACTTTTAGTATTAGTTATTATTAGCTTTTTAAATAGATTAGAGGAATTCTACTATACTTTTAAATTTAATCTAATATCTAGAAATTTACTACTACTAAAAAATAGACGATTATTTAATATATTTTGAATTTTAATTTATAACAATTTACTCTCTAGCTATATAAAGTAGAAAATATAGCTAATAAAATACTAAAGGTATATAATAGAATACTAGTAAATTAATACTAGGGTAAATACTTAATAACGCCTTTTAATAAATTTAAAATAGCTTTTAACTAAATAAAAAATAAATAAAAAATAAAGTAGAAAAAATCTAGAGATTATTAGCGCGTATTTTAAATTTATAAATAAAATAAAATCTAAATATAGTATCTAGAATAATAATATTTATAACTTTAAAAAAACTAGCTTCTATATAAATAAAACTATATCTATAAAAGTTATTATAAGCTTTAAAAATTATAATTAGCTAAATTATATCTAGCTAAATAATTATAAATAGGTTACTATTACCTAGAGTATATATACTTTAAAAAATCTAATTCTATTTTTAATTATTAAAAAAAATGTGTATATATTTCTTTATAGTATAAAAAAGCTAGTATTTTTTATAACTAGTAATTACTAGTGTCTAACAATAGCTAGATAAATAACGTATTTAGGCTAGAATAGCTAAAGTACTTTAATATATATATAAAAGCGTAAAAAGTAGAGATATATTAGGTACTAATTTAAAATAGCTATAAAAGCTACTTTAACTTAAAATTTAAAAAGTACTATATAAAGAATAAAATTCTAATATATTTTGAATTTATTTATTTATTATATATTTCTTAGCTATTTAATATAGTATATTTTTTTTACTACTAAAGTATAAATATTTCTAATACGTATAAAATTTAGTATACTAACATATTTTCTATATTAATTAAAAAAGCTTCTTTTTTTTTATTTAAAAATTGGTTTTTTAAAGTATTTATAGTTGTTTATAACTATTAGAAAGCTATTTAAAGATTAGAGCTAGTCTCTACTAATATATAGGTAGTACTAGATTATATTAATTTTTAAATATATACTCTATTTTAACGTTTTTTACTAGTAAATCTATAGTAATCTAAAACTCTAAATAATATTTTTAAATTTAGGTTTTAATTAAAGTTTATATATAAATATTTTATTTAATTATTTATAACTATATATTCTAGCTTTTTAGAGTTTATAAAAAAAGCTAAACTAATACTATACTAAAATACTTATTTTAAGCCTATAACTATAAGTTTAAAAAGTAATTAGTAAAAGTAATTAAAAAAAAAGTATAAAAAGAATTTAGTAAAGAAGTATTTTTAAGTAGAGTACTAGATTATAAGCTACTATAGCTTTAATTATAGCGTTTACTAAAGAAAAATATACGCGTAGTAGTAGTAGTTAAATATTTATTTAACTAGGTGTCTAATACTATAGTAATTATAAAAAAAACTCGATATAACGCTTATATATACTAGAAAGGTTAAAAAAGTAGTTCTAAATTAGATATAAACTCTATAGTAGTAAAGTTAGATATTAATAGTTATAATTATAATAATTAAAAGTTTAGTGTTAATAATACTAAAGAAAACTATTAGGTTTACTAGGTTAATAGGTTAACTAGTAGAATACGTTATATTAAAAAGTATAAACTTTCTATAATTAGATTTTTTAAAAATTAACTAGCTAGCTATAATATAATTTATTTTATTAAATTATTCTATATATATAAAGTTAAACCTAGTATTTAACTAACTAGTAAAACTTAGTATACTATATAAATAAAATAATATTATAACTATAATAATTAGTACTAAAAAGTAAATAGAGAGTTATATTTACTTTAATAAAATAGTAATTTTAAACTAGACTCTAAATAAAGAATATATAGAGAGTATTTAAATAAAAAACTATTTAATTAATAGTAGAAAGTAATATAATAAAGTAATATTTTATTTTAATAATAATTTTTAGCTATAAAAGCTTTTTATAAACTATGTCTAATCTTTTTATATAAATTTATCAAAAATAAAAAACTATACTATTATTTATTTAAACTTTTTTTATACTATACTAGATTTTAATTGTATAGAAGTTTCTATTCTTCTATTACCTACGTACTAATATAGTAGAGGAAAAATCTTTTTAATATAAGTATAAAACTACTACTTAAATTGAATTCTATATAGTTTACTTTTTTTAAAAATTTTTAAAAGTATAATTTTATAATTTTGAATATAAAGTATATAAAAATATAATTTTTAATATAAAGTAATATATTCTACTACTAAGCTAGCTATACTACTAAGCCAGCTACTTTTCTTTAGTATTATAAATACTATACTCTATATAATATGCGCTAATAACGTAATACAATATTAATTTAAACTAAAAACTAATTAGAACTTGCCTATTTTACTTTTAAAGCTAGCGAATTTAAAAGCTAATAGGCTACTGCTATAGCCTTTAGAGTTAATTATTAGAGGCTCTCTAATTAGATTAATAGAACTACTTTACGCGCTAAAATTTAATCTAATTACTAGAAATCTACTACTACTAAAAAGCAGATAATTATCTAATATATTTTTAATTTTAATTTATAAAAGTTTACGCTCTAGCTATATAAAGTAGAAAATATAGCTAATAAAATACTAGAGATATATAATAAAATACTAGTAGATAAATACTAGGCTAAACGCTTTATAACGCGTTTAAATAAGTTTAGAATAGCTTTTAAATTAAAAAAAAATAAAAATTAAAAAGAAAATAGAAAATTCTTTAGATTATTAGCGCGTAGTTTAAATTAATAAATAAAAAATAAAATTAAATATAGTATCTAAAATAATAGTATCTCTAAATTTAATAGAACTAGTTTTTAGATAGGTATAATTAGGTCTATAAAAGTTATTATAAGCTTTTAAAAATAGAATTAGCTAGACTTTATATAGCTAAATAATTATAAATAAGTTACTATTATCTAAAATAAATATACTTTAGAAAATATAACTTTATTTTTTATTAGCTATAAAAAATATATACATATCTCTATATAATATAAAAAAGCTAGTAGTTTTTATAACTAGAAATAATAAATTTCTAAAAATAGCTAGATAAATAATATATTTAGGCTAGAGTAGTTTAAGTATTTTAATATATATAAAAAAGTATAAAATATAAAAGTATACTAGTTACTAATTTTAAATAGCTATAAAAGCTGTTTTAAATAAAAATTTAAAAATTATTATATAAAAAATAAAATTTTAATACTTTATATACTTACCTATTTATTCTATATCTTTAAACTATTTAATATAGTATACTTTTTACTATTAAAGTATACATATTTCTAGTACATATAAAATTTAGCACGCTAATACATTTTTTATATTAATAAAAGAAGTATTTTTCTAGCTTTTAAAAACGTAATTTATAATATATTTATAGTTAATAACTATTAAAAGGCTTTTAAAGTATTACAGCTAGTTTTTACTAATATATAAGTAGTACTAGGTTATATTAATTTCTAGATATATACTCTATTTTAACTATTTTTACTAGTAAATCTATAGTAATCTAACACTCTATATAATACTTATAAATTTAGGTTTTAGTTAAAGCTTAAATAGAAATTTTTTATTTAGTTATTTATTACTATATAAACTAGCTTTTTATAGCTTATAAAAAAAGCTAAACTAATACTATATTAAAATATTTTTTTTAAACCTATAACTATAAATCTAAAAAGTAATTAGTAAAAATAATAAAAAAAAATAAATATAAAAAATAATCTAGTAAAAAAGTACTTTTTAATATAGTACTAGATTATAGGGTACTATAGCTTTAACTATAGCGCCTAATTTATTTAAACATACGTATAGTAGTTGTAGTTAAATACCTATTTAACTAGATATTTTATACTATAGTAATTATAAAAAAACTAGGTATAACGCTTATATATACTAGAAAAATCTAAAAAGTACTTCTATATTAAATATAAGCTCTATAGTAGTAAAGTTAGATATTAATAGTAATAATAATAAAAATTAAAAATATAGTATTTATAATTCTAAAGAAAAGTAGCTAGCTTAGTAGTATAGCTAGCTTAGTAGTAGAATACATTATTTTTAAAGTAAAAGTAGAAATATTTAAAAAATAGCTATCTAGTTAAAAAAGTAAGTATTTAAATTCTATTATATATTCAATATAGATAGTTAAATTTTACTAGTAGTTTTAAAAATATATATATACTAATTAAAAGAACTATAGTATAGAACTTTAATAGTAGATATAGTAATATAGAATTTACGTTTTATATAGCTAATTAAATATTAACTTAATAAATAGGTAGATATAAACTAGAAATATTCTACTATTAGTATGTATTTTAGTATAATAAAGTTTATAACAATATAATAGTATATACATTTTTTAATTATAATAGAATTAACTAAAGAATTTTTAAAGTCTACTAAAAATATAAAATAGTACTATAAATACATATATATAAAACCTCTATAAATATAATAAAAATAATAAAACTATATTTATAAAGTTAATAACTTTTTAAACTAAAATATTCTACTACTAAGCTAGCTATACTACTAACCTAGCTACTTTTCTTTAGTATTATTAATAGTATATTTTAATTATTATTATTATTACTATTAATATCTAACTCTAGTACTATAGAGTTTATTATTTTAATTTAGAAATACTTTCTAAACCTTTCTAGTATATATAAGCGTTATATCTAGTTTTTTTATAATTACTATAGAATTAGATATCTAGTTAAATTAGTTTTTAACTACTATAACTACGCCTCTATTTTAATAGAGTAACTATTATAGTTAAAGCTATAGCAGCTTATATCCTAGTACTATATTTAAAAGTATTTTTTTACTAAATTTTTTTTATACTTTTTTTTTTATTATTTCTACTAATTACTTTTTAACTTTATAGGTATAAACTTAAAAAAGAGTATTTAAGTATAGTATTATAACGCAGGCGGATTCTAAAAGGTAAATATTAAGTAAATTAAAATAAATTAACTACCTAATAATTCTATATAGAAAAAAGTAATTTTATTAAAGTTTATATAGAATACTCTAGCTGCTTTTAGTATAGCACTAAAGCTTTATTACTAAAGTACTAAACTAGGCTCTGTTTATTATATTACTTTCCTTTTTATCTAAGCGTTTACACTATAATCTCTAGGTAAAAGGTATGTAATAGCGCGTAATTATATAACTTTTTATATTTTCTACTATATAAAAGCTACTTTTCTACTTCTATAATTTTTTTTTACTACTATATTTTCTTCTATTACTTTTACTATATTTAGGTCCTTTAATACTTTTATTAAAACAAAGCTTCTACTATTTCTACTAGTAATAAAAAGTTTTTTAGTATTTTTCTTTAGTAAATAACTTTATTTTATTTACTATACTATTGCGTAACTTTAATACTAACTATTACTATATTAAATACTTTAAAAAGCTTTATTTATAGTACTTTACTTTTACTAGCTTTTATTTTTACTGCTATAATAACTACTACTTTTTAAATATTTACTATAAGCTAGTAAGTTTTATTTTTATTTTTTACGTGTAAATTCTAGCTAATTTCTATTTAAACCTCTACTAAAATTCTTTAGTAGTGCCTTTATATTATTAAGTACTTTAAAAAACTTAAACTTAGTATTTATAAATATTTAGAGTAGAAAATTATAGCTATTTACACTTTAGCTATTAGTTATATCTACTATTTTTTTTATAAAGCTATTTTTAAAACTTTAACTAAATTTTAGTTAAGTGTAGTTAGCCTAGCTTTACTAATAATACTTATAGCTATAAATCTAGTAAATTTTCTAATATAAGCCTATTACTAACTTTATTTTTTATAACTTTTACTAATTTTTTCTAGCTATTTATTACTAGTACTAGTTCTACTAGAGTTAAAAATAAATCTAACTATAAAAATTCTTAAGTTTATAGTAATTAGTTAGCTCTATATAATAAAGCCTTTTTTAAAGCTATTAGTAAGTTTTTATAAAAGCTCTCTTTTTCTACTACATATTAATTCTTTTATAACTATAGTAGAACTACTTTTTCTATTATCTCTACCTTTTTTTATAGTAGGTCTAAAACTACTACTACTATTTTTAAAGCTACTAACTAGTCTATATTTAATAACCTTTTTTTTATTTATAAATTCTCTACTAAAAAATTATTTAACTATAGTAAAGCTTGCTAGAAGTCTCTACGTAAAAAAAAAGCCTATTATTACTTTAGCTAGGCGTAGTTACTTTAAAAAAAATAGTTTTATAGTCTTGCTTTTTTTTTATACTGCTTTACTACTAAAAGCAGCTCTACTAATTTTTACTATAGTATTAGAAAAAAGTATAAAAAAAATACTATAGTCTATTCTAATAATAAAAATAAACTAGAAATATAAAAAGAATATCTAGAGTTTTATTTAATTAATAGTTAGTATACTTTTATATCTAGTAGAGTTAATAGATATTTTCTATTTTTAATAGTAAAATAATTAATTTTTTTACTTTTATTTTTTACTTTTACTATAATACTAGTAATACTTACTAGATATTTTTCTATAAATAGAGTAAAAAGTAGTAGATAAATAGTAGTTACTAGAGACTTTTTCTAAGAAAAATTTAAAACTCTATTTAGCTATTCTACTACTAAAATTAAATTTTATTTTATTTTCTTTTTTATTCTTTCTATATAACCTACCTTTTCTCTACTATTTCTTTTTTTATTTAAAAACCTTCTAGGCTATTTTTAGCTACTTTTTATATTTTTTAATTCTAGCCTACTTTCTATACTTTAGCTTCGTTTTCTATATTATTACTTTTTATTCTCTAGCCTTTTTTAGAAAGTTTTCTATTTTTTTTTCAACTTTTTATAATACTAGCTAGGTTAATTATAGTAAGTCTATATAACTTTTTAGCTATAAACCCTTTTTTTTATATTATTTTAGTATAGTAGCTATTTTTAAATTTTATTCTAGTATTTTTCTAGTAGCTCTTTTATAAGCGCTTTTTTTATAGTATTTTCTAGAAAGCTCTATGAATATTTTTCTACTTCTCTAAATATTTATACCTTTTTAAATTTACCTCTAGTTTTTAGATTAGGCGTTTATAACTTTTTTACTAAACTAAATACTTTTTACTCTATAATTTTTCTTACTCTTTCTAGTATTACTCTTAAATATTTTTATTTTTCTATTATTTATAGCTATCTATTTAGATAGAATTAGGTTACTAGTTAGAAATATACTATTTTTTTATTAAATTATTTAAAACTAATAATAAATAGCTTTTATAAAATACTAGGTAAATTTCTAGTAGTATATCTAATTTACCTACTATATTATCTATAAATTTTAATATCTAGAATTTTATATTTTTTTAGTTTAATTTTTTACTAGGCTTTTTATATAATAGCTATTTTCTATACTATAACTATATTTTATTTTTTATTTTAAAAACTAGAGTTTTTATTTTTTACTAGTTAGTTTAGATTTCTATATTTACTATACTTTAGCTATAGTAAACTATATAAACTCTACTATAGTCTATAGCTTTTATATAATAGTAGCTTTAGCTCTAGTAAGTATAGTAGAGTATTAGTAAAAATTTTTTAACTAAATAGGTAGCTATATAGAATCTATTTTATACCTATACTAAAGTAAAAAAAAACTAATCTAGATAAAACTAGCTAGTTTTTTTTTAATTATAATTTATACTATAAAATAAAAAAAAGCCTAGTTATTCTAAGCCTAGTTAATAAAAACTTTTAAATAGGCTTTTATAGTACTATTTATTTTTTTTATAGCTTTATTAGTTTTTAAGTAGAAAATAATAAAAGATTAGTAGTTAATTTATAGTAATTTATATACTTTAGTCTAAAAGTTTTTTATAAACTATATACTTTTATTTATAACTATAGTATCTAGAAACTAGTAGTAAAAAACTATACATTTAATAAACTTCTATACTACTAATTTTATAGTAAAGTTTACTAATAGAATAAATATAAAATTTTTATTTTTATAATCTATAACTACTATAAAGTTAGTATAACTTTTACTTTTAAAAAGGTCTATAATAAAGTCTAAACAAAGCTTTTTCTAAATTCTCTCTAGAATTAGTAGGAGTTTAAATAGTCTCTACTTTAAATTCTGCTATAGCTTAGTATAACTATAAATATTATAGTTTTTAATATAGTAATAAATATCTAAAGATATACCTAGCTAAATTAAATTCTAGACTAGTAATTTATAGCTATTCTTTCTACTAGAATATCTAGTAGTTACACTATTATAAATTTTAGAAATTATAGATTTATAGCTAGAGAAACCTTAGTACTTACTTTTTTTTTTAGAACTATACTATACCTTTTTATTTTTTATACTTAAATATTAATATTTTAAGCTAGAGTTTAGAAAAAAACTTACACTATTTTATTTATACTACTATAAAAGCTACTTTATAACTACTATTACTTATAAATACTTTTTTTTATAAGTTTTTTAGTAGAAATAGCTCTACTAGCGTAAATACAATTACTTTTTTTTTCTAAAATTTTTAACTAGTATTATTAAAACTATAGAACTTTTAATAGCTTTTTTTTTAATAATAAAAAGTTTTTACTAGTTTATATAACTAGAGGTTATAGACTACTAGCCTATTGTTTTTAGTATACTATAAGATATTTTCTTTTTTTCTAGAAAAAGTATTAGCTTTTTAATTTAAATTCTCTAGGTAGTAGAAAAACGTAAAGTTAAAAGTACTAAATAATTTTAACTAGTAGATATACTACTTCTAGAGTAACTATATAGTTATAAAATACTCTAGGTTTTTATAGCTAGTATATATAGTAAAACTTTATTATATATAACTTTTTATTTTACTATTTAAATTATTTAATTATAGCTAGAAGTTTTTTATTATAAATATTATAGTTATACTTTATAAGAGTATATACTTAGCTAATAAGTAAGCTATAATATTAAACTACTTAATTCTTTTTAACTATATAAAATTTTTCTTTAATACCTAGCTAGAGGTATTAGTTTTACAAAATATTTTTAAATTTAGATTATAATAAGCTAGAGCAGGCTCTATAGTAAAGGCTTTTTAAAATTTAAAAAAAACCTTTTACTACTTTTTTTTTAGAAAAATAGAATATTTTTACTAGTTAGTTTTATTAGTAGTATAGTAATTATAAAGTAGTTTTAAATAAATTCTAGTAGAAATTTGTAAACTTTTAAAAGCTCTATACTTTTTTAATAGATTAGAAAAGTTTTTATTTAGTAATAGCTTAATTTCTTTTTAGGTCTATACTAATTCTATACTCTATTTCTACTATAAATTTAAAAAAGCGTGTTTCTTAATACTAAATTTAAACTTTTTAATATCTAGCTATAAATTTACTTTTTTAAACTTTTTTATTATAGCTTTTACTTTTAGTTTATACTTTATTTAATTTTTACTAGTATAAATAAGTATATTATCTATATAGATAGAGGTATTAATATCTAGATATTTACAAAGCACCTAATTAATATACCTCTAGAAAGTTTTTAAAGCGTTAGCTAAACTAAATAGGTAAACAATTTATATATAAAGTTTAAACTAGGTTTTAAATACTATTTTCTACTTATTTTTTTTAGTAATCTAGATTTTATAACAAGTTTAAACTATATCTAGTTTAGTAAACTACTTAGTTTATTCTATCTATAATACAGTCTTTTAAATAAGTAGAAATAGATAGTAATTTTTTTTTAAAATAGTCTTAAAAGTTTAGTAGTTTATATAGAACTTTAGTTTTTTTCTAAGCTTTTTTATAAATAGTACTAGAGCTAAAGCATTTAAATAGCTAACGTAGATAAATCTATAGTCTAGTAGTAAAATAAGCTTTTTATATAGAACTAATAGCTTTTTTTATAATATAATATAAAAAAGTTTTTATAAAACTTCTAGCTTTTTACTTTCTACTTTAAGAAAAAATATAATACAGTCTATAACGACTTTATAGTATAGTACTAATTTCTCTACTTTTTTTTAAAAAAATATACTATATAAATTTTTAAAATAGTTTAAATAAAGTATTTACGTGTTTATTAGTTCTATTTTTTTTACTAAAGTATTTTAAATATCTACTATTAAAACTATAAATAACTATAGTTTACTATTTTCTTTTAAACCTCTAGTACTACGCCTAGTAGGTTTTACTAGTAACTTCTATAATATCTAGAGCTAAGGCTTTACTTTCTCTACTCTAAATATAGATACTATTTAATTTTATTAAAAATAATTTATTTTATAAAGTAATAGAGACTTAGAATTTTTTATTTATAAATAGCCTAAAATTAGACTATACTTCTAATCTCTCTCTAGTATATAAACCTATATTTTTTTATAATATTTTTTTAGATTTGTTAAGTACTAAGTAGCTATTAATTGTAATATTTTTTTTTTATTTTTTTTATAACTAAGTAGTAGAGAACTTTTATTTACTCTAA
This sequence comes from Plenodomus lindquistii, assembly GCA_025504975.1. Taxonomy (NCBI): domain Eukaryota; kingdom Fungi; phylum Ascomycota; class Dothideomycetes; order Pleosporales; family Leptosphaeriaceae; genus Plenodomus; species Plenodomus lindquistii. Next base: position 117,954 of record JANUWI010000014.1, read on the forward strand.
ATAGTTTTTTATATAAAGTTTTTAGTTATAAATGTAAAAGTAATATATTTAGTATCTAGTATAGCTAATATAAAAATAACTTTATTAGTTAGAATTTATAGTATAATTAGGTTACTATCTAGCTATATCTACTAAAAAGTTTTAAATTATTATAATTTAAAACTACTATTTTTTTTAAAGAAGATTTATTTTAGAAAATTCTAGTTTTTTAATTTACTAAAGCTATTAGTTTTTTTAAATTTTTTTTTCTAAGTACCTACTAGAAACGCGTAAATAGAGTATTAAACTAAAATAAATTTATAAATATATTATATATAGCTAATTTTTTTATATTATAAGTATAGATTATTTTTATAATATTTTATTTAGTTTTTTAAAATAATTTATTAAACTTTTTTAGTTTTAAAAGAGTAAGTGCTATAACTAGGAGTAGAGAAGTTAATATCTATTAGATTTTTTTAGTCTTTTTAATAGTTACTATAGTAAAAGTAGGTATAGAGTTTACTATAGTAAAAGTTTTTTTTAATATACTTTATCCTTTTTTATTAATTACTATACTATCTACTATCTAAGTACTTTTACTAATACTATTTAATTAGCTAATTCTACGTTAATAGCATTTATATAGTAGGTTTTTAACAATAGGTAATTATTTTTTTTATTTATATTAAATACTAAGCGTATAAACTTTAAATTTAATTTTTAAAAAATTTATTGTTTTTATTTAAAAGTAAAAAGCTTATTTCTAGCTTTTTTATTTAGTATTTTATTAGAGAACTGCTAGTGTAGGAATTTCTAAAAATGTTTATAAAATTAGTCTATATACTCTATCTAGAAAACACTAATAAAAATAGTATTATTTTTTAAATAGTTAAATATATATTCTAAAATATTTTCTTTTTTATAGTATAATTTATTTAGATTTTATACTATATTTATATTTTTTAGAGTTACTACTAAATATAGCTAGGTTAGAAATTTTCTAGTATACTAAACTAGTACTTATAAAAAAAAAGTAGAAATTACTACTAGAGTATAGAATTTATTATTGTATTTAGAGAGATTTTTATTAAAAAAATCTATTTAAGCTATTAGGAATTAACTAGAAATTATAGCTATTAAAGCTTTTAGCTTATAGTTAGTATTATTTTTAAAAAACTACTAGAAAACTTTTACTTTTTTATAAATAGTAGAGCTAGAATTTATTTATAATATTTTTTATTAAGCTTTATATATAACAAACTACTTAATTAGTTTTATTTTAGTAAGAGATTTATTTTCTACTAGCTTTTTTTTACGTGTTTTTTCTACTAATACTATTTTAATTTTTATATTTATTTTATTTATAGTTTTTATACTATTAGTGTAGAATACAAAAGCTATTATACTATTAGGCCTATTTATTATTTATATATAATAGTACTAAATATAGTAGTAGCTAGTACTAAATACTATTTTTTATAAATTTCTTTTTAAATTTAAGTATATATTTTACCTATAGCGCCTAGTACTAAATATCTATTTACTATTACTTTTTAATAGGCTACGTAGCCTAGATATTTAGTACTAAATATTTTTTTATCTATTATTAAACTACTAGCCAGCTGCAAACTAATACTAAAAAATCTAAAGTAAAAATAGTTTATTTTTTTCTATCTAAAAAACTAATAGAGTAATAAGTTAGTTGTAGATAAAATAATTTAAATAAAGTAGATAGATTTTAAAAGGTAAATACTAAATAAATTAAAATAAATTAACTACTTAATAATTCTATATAGAAAAAAGGAATTTTATACACGTTTATATAAAATACTCTAGCTACATTTAGTATAGTTTTAAAGCTTTACTACTAAAGCTCTACACTAGGCTCTACCTATTACATATTAGTTTAGGTTTTTTTATAAACTATAAAACGCTAGCTTATATAGTAATAAATAACTAAATAAATAATTTATATATAAACTTTAACTAAAACTTAAATTTATAAATATTATTTAGAGATTTAGATTACTATAGATTTACTAGTAAAAAAAGTTAAAATAGAGTATAAATTTAGAAATTAATATAATCTAGTACTATATATTAGTAAAAACTAGCTTTAATACTTTAAAAGCTTTTAAATAATTATTAACTATGAATATATTAAAAAACGCGTTTTAAAAACAAAAACTTTATTATATTAATATAAAAAACGTGTTAGTAAACTAAATTTTATACGTATTATTAGTATTTATACTTTAAAAGTAAAAAATATACTATATTAAGTAACTAAAAAATATAGAATAAATAAATAAGTATTCTAAATATTAAAATTTTAGTCTCTATATAGTAGTTTTTAAACTTTTAGTTAAAATAGCTTTTATAGCTATTTAAAATTAGTAACTAGTATAGTTTTATTTTTTATACTTTTATATATATATTAAAGTATTTTAACTATTTTAGTTCTAATATATTATTTATTTAGCTATTTTTAAAAACTAATAGTTTCTAGTAATAAAAAATACTAGCTTGTTTATACTATATAAAAATATATACACATTTTTTATAAATAATTAATAGTAAAATTATATTTTTTAAAGTATATTTATTTTAGATAATAAAAACCTATTTATAAATATCTAGTTAAATTAAGTCTAGCTAATTATATTTTCTAAAGTTTATAATAATTTTTATAAATTATATTATACCTATTTATAAGCTAGTTTTATTAAAATTATAGATATTATTATTCTAGATACTATATATAGCTTTTATTTTATCTATAAATTTAAACTATATACTAATAATCTCTAGATTTTTTAATTTTATTTTTTAGTTATTTTTTATTTAGTTAAAAGCTATTTTTAGTTTAGTTAAATATATTATAAAGTATTTAGTTTTATACTTGCCTACTAGTAGTCTATTATATACTTCTAGTATTTTATTTGCTATATTTTCTACTTTATATAGCTAAAGCGTAAATTTTTATAAATAATAATTTAAAATATATTAAATAATAATCTACTTTTTAGTAGTAGTAAATTTCTAGTAATTAGATTAAATTTTAGCGCGTAAAGTAGTTCTATTAATCTATTTAAAAAGCTTTTAATAATTAACTCTAAAAGCTATAGTATTAGCCTATTAGATTTTAAATTAGCTAGATTATAAAAGTAGAATAGGCAAGTTCTAGTTAGCTTTTAGTTTACATTAATATTGTATTATATTATTAAAGTATATTATATAGAGTATAGTATTTATAATACTAAAAAAAAGTAGCTAGCTTAGTAGTATAGCTAGCTTAGTAGTAGAATACATTATAATTATTAGTTTTTTAGAGAATTTAATTATTTTATTATATTTAACTTATAGTTAAAGTATACTAAATATATCTATTAAAAAGAGTATATATAAATATATTTTAGAAGTTATTAAATAAAATTTAAAATAAATATAAAAAAAAGGTAGATAAAAATATATAGTTATTTAAAACTATTATCTCAGTTTAATTACGTAATATTAAAATTCTAGAATAGGAAAAAAAGTATATTTAGTAAAAAGCTTTATACTTTACGTAAAAGCTTAAAGTAGAGAGTAAAAAAGTAAACTTAGAAATATTAGATTATTCTATAGCGTCTATTAATAGAGCCTTTCCGCCTATAATATAGGTAACGTTTAGTTTATTAGACTAATCTATTATAAAGTATAGTTATACTTTATTTTCTAGTAATACTTTACTAGTAGCTAGTAGTAGTTTATAAAATTTAATTCTAGTTTCTCTATTTTTTCTAAATTATTATACTCTAACTATTTTACTAGGTATTTTTTAGTATTTTATTTTTTTTTAATATATTATTATTTTTCTAACTTAACATTTATTATTCTTTTATTAGTTATAATAGAGTTAAAAACTTAGCTAGTTCTAGCATTTTTATATAAAATCTAGAGTATCTTTTAGTATTAAATAGAAAGTTAAATATATATAACGTATTCTACTACTAAGCTAGCTACACTACTAAGCTAGCTACTTTTCCTTAGTATTATAAATACTATATTTATACTTATTATTATTATTACTATTAATATCTAACTCTACTACTATAAAGCTTATATCTAATTTAGAAATACTTTTTAAACTTTTCTAGCACGTATAAGCGTTGTGCCTAGTCTATTTATAATTACTATAATATTAGATATCTAGTTAAATAGGTATTTAACTACTACTACTATACGTATATTTTAATAGATTAGGCGCTATAGTTAAAGCTATAGTAGCCTATAATCTAGTACTATATTTAAAAGTACTTTTTTACTAGATTTTTTTCTTTTATACTTTTTTTTTTTATTATTTTTATTAATTATTTTTTAACTTTATAGATATAGGCTTAAAAAAGAGTATTTTAGTATAGTATTAGTTTAGCTTTTTTTATAAACTATAAAAAGCTAGCTTATATAGTAATAGGTAACTAAATAAAAAACTTATATTTAAATTTTAACTAAAATTTAAATTTATAAATATTATTTAGAGTTTTAGATTACTATAGGTTTATTAGTAAAAAAGGTTAAAGTAGAGTAGATATCTAGAAATTAATATAATTTAGTACTACCTATATATTAGTAGAGACTAGCTTTAACACTTTAAAAGTTTTTTAATAGTTATTAACTATAAATATATTAAAAAACGCGTTTCTAATAGCTAGAAAAAAGCTTTTTTTATTAATATAGAAAACGTATTAGCGTGCAAAATTTTATACGCGCTAAAAGTATTTATACTTTAATAGTAAAAAATATACTATATTAAATAGCTAGAGAATATAGAATAAATAAATAGGTATATAGAATATTAGAATTTTATTTATTATATAGTAGTTTTTAAACTTTTAGTTAAAGTAGTTTTTATAGCTATCTAAAATTAGTAACTAGTATACTTTTACTTTTTATACTTTTATATATATAATAAAGTATTTTAATTACTCTAGCCTAAATATATTATTTATTTAGCTACTTTTAAAAACTAATAGTTTCTAGTTATAAAAGATACTAGCTTTTTTATACTATTTAAAAATATATACACGTTTTTTATAAATAATAAAAAATAGAGTTATATCCTCTAAAATATCTATACTTTAAATAATAGTAATTTATTTATAATTATCTAGCTAAATAAGGTCTAGCTAATTATTTTTTTAAAGTTTATAATAACTTTTATAGACCTAATTACGCCTATTTAGAATCTAGTTTTATTAAAATTGTAGATATTATTATTCTAAATACTATACTTAGTTTTTATTTTATTTATAAATTTAAATTACGCGCTAATAATTTCTACATTTTTCTATTTTATTCTCTATCTATTTTTTACTTAGTTAAAAGCTATTTCAAATTTATTTAAACGCGTTATAAAGCGCTTAGCCTAGTACTTACCTACTAGTATTCTATTATATACCTCTAGTATTTTATTAGCTATATTTTTTACTTTATATAATTTAAAAGTAAATTTTTATAAATTAAAATTAAAAATATATTATTAAATTATCTATTTTTTAGTAGTAGTAAATTTCTAGTAATTAGATTAAATTTTAGCGCGTAAAGTAGTTTTATTAATCTAATTAGAGAGCCTCTAATAATTAACTCTAAAGGCTATAGTAGCGGCCTATTAGCTTTTAAATTAGCTAGCTTTAAAAGTAGAATAGATAAATTCTAATTAGCTTTTAGCTTAAATTAATATTACATTATATTATTAGGGCATATTATATAGAGTATAGTATTTATAATACTAAAGAAAAGTAGCTAGCTTAGTAGTATAGCTAGCTTAGTAGTAAAATACATTACACCTAGTTTTTTTAAGTTTTTTATTAAAAATAGTCTAACTTTAATATAGTTTAATCTATAATTAGATTATATTATATAAAAGCTTTTTATAAATTAATATACTCTATTCTTTTTTTTTAAATAAAGTACTATTCTTTATTTTCTATTAATATATAAAATACTACTACGTTAACTATCTAGTAAAGCTTTATTTAATTTTTAATAAACTTTTTTTAGTTCTTTAGCTATAAGTATAGCTACTTCTATTTTTTAATAGAGTAATATTCTAGTAAAGAGATTTAAGTATCTTCTATAGTTAGTAAAATATAGAGTCTATTCTATAAACTCTAAAACTTAATTATTATATACTATTTTAGCTATAAATAATAGTAAAATTTTCTTATTTTATTACTAATTAATATATATCTATAGGTAGGCTTTTATAGTACAATTTATTTACTCTATTTATCTATTTATTTCTAGATAAAAAGCTATAGATAGTTTCTATTACCTTCTAATAGTAGTAAACAGTAATATCTAAAAGTTTAATATAAATAGCTTATTTTAGTTACTAATAATTAACTTTAAAATACTATAATATCTAATTATTTTATTAAGAAAATATATACTAGCTATACTACTATAAAGTTTTTTTTAAATAGAATATACTTAGCTATTTTTATAAATTTATTAGGTATAACTATAATTATATTATATATAAATCTAGTAACTAGATTTCTTAATAGTAATAGATCTATTATAAAGTCTATAAAGATGTTATTCTAAAGTATTAAAAGTAGTTCTAGTGCTTATATTTTTTTATAAAGTATAGAATTTTATTTTTTATATTTCTAAATAAATTACTTTATTAAATTAGTTCTATAGTATATTAAATGCCTAGGTAACTATATATAGAGTTTTTATAGTAGCTTTAAATAACTACTTTCTATAACTTTTCTATAAGTTTAGGTATAATAGTAAATACTACGCTAAATATTCTAGTAGGTTTTAATAATTTATTTTTATTTGCTTTAAAACTTATATTTTTAATAATTTTTTTAAATTCTATAATATTAATTCTTTTACTAAAAATATTAATTCTGCTATTATTTTTACCTAGAGTATATATAATTTAAAATTTATACTAGCTTAGTATTTCTAACTAGTATATTTATTATTTATTAGAAGTTTTTATTATAGTAAAGCTTATAAAGTTTTTATAATCTAAAAATATTATAAATTCTAATTAGCTTTCTATATAGATACGCTAGTACCCTAGTATACTAATAATAGCTATAGGTCTATTATTATATATATTTTAATTCTATATAGATACTATAAATTTTCTAGAGTAGTATATAATTAGATACTATTTACTATTTTATTTTTATAATACTACTATATTTATTATACAATCTAATATATCTATTTTAAAGCGTAATAGTTTACTATATTAAAAAAATACTAGTATTAGTAGTTCTATATATACCTGCTTTATATTATTAAATATAGTTTTTTTATATTATTTCTATTTCTAAGCTTATTTTTTTTTAGTTAGCTTTATAAAAAGCGCTACTTTTTTAAAAAAATCTTTAATAAACTATTAGTTAAAGTTTATAAATTGAAAAAATAACTAGATATTTTTTATAGTTATAAAAATAAACTAGTTTATAACTACTTTTATTTTATTTTTACTAATTTTTTCCTTTATAGATACTAACTATATATTCTAGAAACTTTATTTCTTTATTATACTACTTATATTTTTTAGGTTCTAGTTATAAATTATACTACTTTAATATAGTTAGAACTTATTTAATATACTAGACGTATTTCTATTTATTATTTCAATATATAAAAATATTATTAAAATATATAATAATGAATATATCTAGGTATTCTTAAAAAATATTATTAATAAAAGCTTAATATATTACTAGAGCGTTAGTAAAACTAAAAAGTATTACTATATATATATAGTAGCTATAGTATATTCTAAACGCTATTTTTTATTCTTTATTTACTTTTATAAAGATAAAATTATACGCGTTTTATAAATTTAATACTATAGAAAACTGTATATAGACTAATTAATTTTTTAACTCTAATATATTAGATAATAGGTATTAATTTTTAATTATAATATTATTAAACTTTTTATAGTTAATATATAACTATAGTTTACTATATTTTTTTTATATAAAAAAAATAGAGTAGCCTACTAGTAATTTAAAAAGTTAAATAATTTTTTTTTTTTAGATTAACTTTAATATACTTTTTTAGTATTTTAAATTTTTTTTCTAATACTTTAGAAATTAGTCTAAAAGTTAGTTACTTTTTTTTAAATAGAATAATTTTATAATTCTAAAGCTTATATTTAGGTAATACTACTATACTTATTTTTTTTCTAGAAATATAGCTTAAACTTTTAATACTTTTTTAAAATTTTTAAAATTATATAGTTTTTCTCTACTTTTATCTATTAGCCTAGTAGTATTTTACTAGTATCTATAAAGCTAGACCTATATTATTTATAGTTATTTTTATTTTAATATTATTTTTTAATAATCTTTATAATATTATATACTATAATCTAATTTTTATTTACTATTATATAATAATAATATATAGGCTAGCTTATAGTTATATCTAATCTATAGTATTTAAATTGAAATATTTTTAATTTATTATTAATTCTAGAATAATATTTTATAAGCTAAAAAAAGCTAAAAATAATATTATATACTAAAGAGCTAAATATATTAAAATTTATACATTCCTAGTAATTTCTAATATTTAAATCTAATTCTATTATTTTAAATATAATTCTAGATTAACTAGATATAAACTTACTATTAATTACGTTTATAAAGTAAAAAACTTCTTTTTTAAATAGATATAGACCTACTATATATACTATATATATAGATATAAAGTTTACTTTATATTTTAAATTTATTATAGCTATTATAGTATATTTTTTAAACTTTACTTTAAATTTAGTTAAGCTTATAGCTTTTACTATATAAATAAAATATTTTATACAGCTAGAGTATAGCGCTAGTTTAAAAAAAACTTATTTTTAAATTTATAAAAGTATTTTCTATTCTTATATTTTTTATATTTTAAATTAAAGTATATATACTATATTTAATTATAATAGATTCTATTAATAATAGTTTATATCTAGATATATATTTTATTATTATTAAAGTTTAGAAAATAGCTTTATACGCGTTTATTTTATAGATATTTATAATAAATCTTATTTATATAGTTATATACTTAGTACGTATAGTAGTTAAATTAATATAGAAAATATTCTATTTTTATTTTATTTAAATAGTAAATAGTATAGGTATTATAAATATATAAGCTTTATAATATACTACTATAGTATTTATTTTATTAGTTATCTATATAGATTAAACGTCTATTACTTTTACTTTATTAAGCACTTTAGCGTTTAAAAGTATTATTTTTTCTAGCTAGAGTATTATTTATTCTATAAACTTTTTTTTAGATAGTAATTCTACGCTATTTTAACTTAGTATATCTATAGTTTTTAGAAAACCTAGTTATTATAGTTTTATTTATAGATAAGTAACTAATTTAAAGTATTTTTTAGCTATTATAGTACTTATACTATAAGCTTTTTATTATTAAAAATATTCTATAGGTTTTATATTAATTCTTTAATATAGCTGTTAATTATTATAGTACTCTTATTAATATTACAGGCTAGCTATTTTATAAACTATTAAATAGCTTATTCTAAGTATTTTTTTATATTAATAAATTTTTAATTTAATTATACTAGAATAGTTTATATTTATAGTAAAAGTATAGTAGCTTAGTACTATAATTTAAACTTTTTTTATTTTTTTCTATTTAGTATAGTATTTCTTTATAAATTTATATTTATTACTTAAGTTTTTTATATTTACTACTAAAGCTTTCTAATACTTTAGATATTATTTAATTTTTTTTATTTAAAAAACTTTTTTCTATATATAATTCCAAATTAAAGTAATAAAAAGTAGATTTGTAATTTTTAATATTATCTAATAAACTAATTAGAATATTTAAGATATTTAAGTAGTTTACTATGCTATTAAAGTTAAATAGTTTAATACTAGAAATAATTATCTATTTATTATTTATATTTTTATTAAATATTTTTATTTATACTATATTAACCTAGCGTATAACTTTATTTTTAAATTAGTAGTTCTATATAAAATAGCTTTTTTACTATATTTATAATATATTAGTAGCTTTTTACTAGACTACTTTTAATTACTTTTTTTAAATAAATTTTTTTTTAATAATATAATTAATATATATAGGTTTTATACTATTAATGTAGTAGATACTCTTTTATATAAATTAATAAGTCTAATAGTTTTACTTATTATTAGACTAGTATTATAATTTCTAACGTTTTTTAAACTTTTACCTATCTATAGTAGGTAATATTTATCTATAGCTTTATTTAGGTAGTTTAAATTGATATAGGTTATTATTAGTATAAATTATATTTTTTACTAGATTATCTAGTATTTTAATAATACTTCTAGATTTTATAAATTCTTTATAAACTTCTAGTTTAAAACTTTATTTATATATACGTATTAATACTTTATTATTCTAGTTAAATTATTTCTAGTATTACTAAAATATTATTATATAGTCTATAGTAGACTTAGTTTATTATAATATTTAGATTTTATTTTTAGTAATAATTAATTTTTTAAAAAAGAAATTATTTAGAGTTTAGTTTTAAATACGTTCTAATTTTTAATTAGATTATTACTTTTAGTATTTATAATATCTATATCTATATATTTATATAAAAATAAAGTAATTTATTTTTTAGTATTTTTTTTATAAAGCTAGTTATAATTATAAATTAGTTATAATTATTAATTTAATTTTTTTTAATATAGAAATAATAATTATACTAGAGAATTTATATTTTAAGCTTAGCTTTCTCTTTTAAAGTAGAGGTTAGATTTAGCTATATAAATACTAGAGTAGCTAGTAGTTAAAGTATCTAGAGTATCTATAAAAATATTACTTATTTTAAAGTATTTAAAGTATAAAAATCTTTTTAAATAGCTATAATATAAAGTAGCTAGTATTAAAAAGAATATAAAAGTTAGTTTTTAATAATAGGCGTTATATATAAATAGAGATAGTCTATTATTTAAATAGTAAATGTATACTTTTAAAAAAAGTAATAAATATATTTAAAATAACTAGATATATTATTTATTTATTTAAATTAATTAAATATAATCTACTATAAAAGTATTTTAATATTAGTATATACTTATATAATAGCTATAATAGAAGCTATTATATCTATTACTAGCTATGCTATATATCTACTATTAGCTATTATTAGATATTATATACGTTTATTATAACTATTAGTTATATTATACGTAATATTATAAAGCTACCTATTAAACTAGCGTTTTATTATCTATTTATAGTCTATAGTTTTTATCTATTATAAAAGAATTATAATAGTAGCTAGCTTAGTAGTATAGCTAGTTTAGTAGTAGAATATTTTAATAACTATAATTTACTAAATTAAACTTTACTAGTTATTAGAAAAATTAATTTACTATATTTAAAGCTTTTTTATAAACTATAACTTTTTTTTAAAAAAGCTTTTATTAAAAGCTATAATATTACTATTATAGATATATATAAAAATAGTTTAAAAGAATATTATATAAAGTTATAATAAAGTAATAGCTAAAAATATAAAATATTATAAACTATAAAATATTATTTATTTGTTATTATTATAAATCTATATATAGCTTTTCTAAAATATAGTAGCTACTATATTTAATATTTAAATATTAAAACTTACTTTTTTTATAGAAAAAGATAGTATTATAGTTTAAATCTATACTTTTTAATTTATTAGAGGTTTAGTAACTACTCTATTTTATTTATACTTACCTCTAATAGGTTAGCGCGTTTTAATAAGCTAGAAATACTATATTTCTATATTTATATATAAAAAACTAGCTTTCTACGTAATATTTTTTCTCTAGAGTAAAATATAACTATTACTTTATATTACTATAGTTAAGCCTTTATAGAAAAATTATAATTATTAATAAAATATATTATAAAGTAAGTATTTATAGTTTTAAGTATAAAAATAAATAAAAAGTAGATAATAAGGTTTTTTAGCTACTACCTTTACTATAAGTAGAAAAGGTTCTAAGCTTGTAATATAGTAATAGAAAATTATACTACCTATCGAGTACGTTAGCTAGTTAAAGCTATTAATGCTTGATCATGTGCTGTTTCTAGATCTTGTAGCATAAAGTCTTTCATTTAGAGCTGAATTGTGTCAAGTCTCTCGCGATACGCGTAGTTAATCATCTACAATACAACTTGGTTTGGTGCCTCCTGCTCCTCTGGCTCGTCAAAAATGTTGATGCTCCAGCGTGGCTTATTGGCCGTATATGGAACGTTGTACCGCCTCCTGCCTTGGTGCTCATCTGAGAATTTCTGGATGGCCGCAACTTCCTCCTCGGACAATTCAATCTCCTTGAAGTTCTCGGCGATACGAGACGGTGTGACTGATTTCGGGATCACGGAATGCCCGCCCACCTGGGACCAAGCCAAGATGACCTGCGCAGGTGTGGCACCCTTTTTCTCGGCTATAGCCTTGACCTCGGGACGGGTGATGAGAAGTGGGATGTCGAAAAAGTTGTTACCAAAAGCTGAATAGGCGGTGATGTGAATGTTCTTCTCCTTTGCGTAGGCGATGAGCTCTTTGCTTGGCAAGATGGGGTGACGCTCAATCTGGTTGACGGCAGGCACGATATTGGTCTTCTCGACAAGGGCCTTCAATGTCTTGTATGTGAAGTTGGAGACACCAACAGAACGGACTTTGCTCTTGGGGAGTTTGTTCACCGCCTCCCACGTCTTGCTGTTGGGAATAGAGTTGTCGATGTTGACTTCGTTGGGATCTGAAGATGCAGGGAAGAGATCTGAGTGTGGGTCTTTTCCAGGGCCGAAGTTGACCGGCCAGTGAATGAGGTACAAATCGAGATACTCCAGTTCAAGTTCGGCAAGCGTATCGTCGAGTGCGGCCTCGACATGAGCAGGGTCGTGCTGCGTATTCCAGAGCTTGGACGTGATGAAGATGTCTTCACGCTTGAGACCAGGGATATCCTTGAATGCACGCTTGATGCCTTCAGCGACCTCCTTCTGGTTCTCATAACTGTGATTGGTGGAAGATCTTGTCAGCTAATGTTTTCGGGGGAGCCCAGGATTCAGGTTTGGGACAAGAGCATGTTGATTCCAATCAAACATGTTTGTGAGGACTATTACATACATCTTTGCAAGATCCTGTTTACGGGACTTGTGTCAGCAGAGCGCGGAGATTCCATGACTGATACTCTTACAAGGTGCCGGTATCCGATCTTCAAGGCTTCATAAACGCCGTTGCCAACCTCGCCAGGAGCGGCCTGCCATGTTCCATAGCCCAATTGACTGCGAAGCATATGAGCACAGGATCGAAACGATGAATCCAGCATAAGACTCACGGGATTCTGTAGCCAGAATTGAGAGTGACGGTTTTACCTGAAGACATTCTGATGTTTACGTGGAATCTAGGGTGCTGAAACTTGTAGTGAGGTGTACTTGTGCGAGCGGGCAGCAGACGCCTGGTTAAGTATCTCATTGCGAGACCTCTCGGCCATTATGTCGGCCGGGAGATTATTTGTATCCATTGCAAGAGCCAGGAATTCTTCCATGGCGTGGCACGGTGGAGACTAATCAGCACAATTCGATACCATATTGAACGAGATGTATTGCTCAACCGCAGATGGCGGAACAATTGTGTGCTGTCGCGACGACGAGATGCCCCGCTGGCGTCATTTGGCGGTGTTGTTGCGCTGCAGGGTTCGGTGCGAAGACTACCGAGAACCGTGGAACCCCTCCATCCCATCCACGCGACGGCGAGCACATTGTGCTCAGGATCATTTGCTTCTCGTATCTAGCTAGGGAGCACTGGTCGATGTTGCCATCAACGCTTGATCACGAGCTCAACGATTGTAGACATGCAACAACAGTTCGACCTGAGGGAACCTCTGAAGCTGGCGGGTACCGCGTCAAGCTATGGGCACTACCTACCCCGCAACGCTTGAGCGTGCCTATCCACACCGAAGCTGTAGAGATAAGCACCTTCGCAGTTGATGACCGCGCTCGACAGACAGAACCTTCAGACAGTACCACACATTCGCTCCAGCTGATCTCTGCCGGTTGATAATTGACACGTTACGACATGGCACCCTCTGCGGTACCAGCTGGGCCAGCTTCCTCGCCTCCGGAGCCTGCACGGTCAAAACAAGTGGTGCCGTGGTCTGAGAATGATCAGACCAAAGAGAAGACGCCGTTGCAGGCCATATCTCAGGGCGTGTGTCTCCCAGGCATCCCGCTATTTTCTTCCTTCGACAGGCAGCGCGCATGGATCCTCTCGCACATGGTATGTCCAAGTTGGTTCTACGTCAGCCACGTGTGAGCCGCTAACGGCTGACAACATGGCAGGCCGGTGCGTTTAGGGTATTCGCCAGACACGGGTTGACCGAAGGCATGAGCGGACATATAAGTGTACGTGATCCCGAGAACCCACACCTCTTTTGGACGAATCCGCTAGGGAGACACTTTGGACTTCTCAAGGCGTCCGACATGATCCTTGTCGACTATGATGGCAATGCAGTCGGTGGTAATACCAGTAGACCAGCCAACGCTGCCGGCTTCCTGATCCATTCTGCCGTGCACAAGGCGCGGCCAGACGTTAACGCTGCCTGCCATTGCCACGGGAAGGCAGGCAAAGCTTGGAGTGCTTTCGCTCGCCCACTGGAGATGCTCAATCAGGATGTCTGCTACTTCTACGGCGATGCGCAAGCCGTGTATGAGGATTTTGGCGGCGTCGTCTTCAGCGAAGAAGAGGGTCTTCGACTAGCGGGCGCTCTAGGACCCAAGGGCAAGGGCATGGTTTTAAGGAACCACGGATTGCTCACTGTTGGGGGCACAGTAGATGAAGCGGCGTTCCTTTACACACTAATGGAACGCTCCTGCGAGGTCCAGCTCATGGTCGAAGCTGCAGCGGCCAATGGTATCCCCAAAGTCCTTGTAGACGATGATGCGGCATCTTACACTTTTAAGATGAGCAGTGATGCTGAGAGCCTTTACTGGGAGTTCCAACCGGATCTCGAGTACGAGCATGTTAGAAGCAATGGAGCTTTTGAACTCGCTCCTGGTGCTCTCGCAATATGGGAAGGCTACTGAAGTACTAGTTGCCAGGCGAATGAGTACTGATGTGTTAGCCACTGTCATCCCCTGAGTGCCATCGACCTTCGAAATGTGCCTTCTACTCAATTAAGACTCCTCGCCTTTTCCCACAAAAGGCGGCAGATTGTTTTGTCTCATTCGATTTTCCCGCAAGTTTACCAATCTTATACTAATTAGAGAGCACACGTTCTTTATGCAACATGTTCCTGTTTGCGAGATTATCTCACATATCGCATTTCACCGCCATCTCTTTCAATAGTCAGACCAGGTAACTGGCAACTAATGCCACCGACCCGCATCTTTTTCGCAAGCGAGACATGCCCAGGAGAAGCTTGGCGGTGTACTACCACTGCATCCGTAACTTGATTATTATTGAATGAGCAGCATACTGTGCGCCCCAGCTACTTCCAATACATCGAGTATTGCGACACTAACAACCATGGGAAGAGACATGGCCCGCATCCTAAAGTTCGGATTCGTCTCCTCAAAGACATTGAAACCCGATTCCGGTAGTGGTTATGAGCCTTCAATGCCCAAGTGCCGCAACGCACGCCAGTTTGAGGAACGCTACCTCCATCACAGTACAAAACGCGGCAAGGCTCGGCTCAGCAACGATCGCCTTGCAGAACCCCTTTATCAAATCACCGTGGAGAAGAACTCGGCGCGGCAAGTACCTAAAGACAAGAAGGAATTGAAGGAAGCGTCTCGGGAAGCTGCAGAGCGATGTGAACTCGTAGTATGGCACTCATGTGAGCAGCAACTCGTGATACAATCTGACCGGTGAAGAAAAGGGCGGATCGAGCTGAGCTCACTCGTTTGGTACCATGCGGAAAGGTTGATGAGATTCAGACACATGTGAACAGCGACTTGCAGGGCCTCAACACAGGGCTACTCTATTGACTTGGTTGCTTCTGGCGATAGATTCGTTGCAACATCCGGCTTTAAACAGCGTTGTGAACCCCAGGCTTTTGTGACGCATGTTGATCTGCGTTGAACGAGCACATGACAACCCGCGCTGCTGACATTCTCCGCGAACATGGTACACGGTTACCTTGTGGTCACCACACCATGGAAGGCTGACAATAGATGAGACGCCGGGGTTATGGTAGGCAAACGTTGCACCATCTTCTTCGCAAGGTAGATGGAAACTTTAGTCGCACTCAACATGCCCAATAGTTTGATGGACACTACTTCCAGAGCTCTGGCTATCGTCACAAAGCTCTCGCTGTATTGTTTAGAACTGCCATTTCAGCAATCAGAAACTCTTCTCAAGTGCATGCGCAGTACCTAGAGGCGGCTAAATTCGCGCGTTCGGGTGTTGGTTCGGATATAAGGGCGCGTCCTTCACGCACCTGCGCCCTTTTATGTTCGTTCTGAATCTCGGTTTCGAGTTGCATAAATGCACTTCGGGATCCTAGCTGCAGCGCTGTGGTAGCCATTCATCACCGCTTGCAGTTCTGACGAGACGCTCTTGACAAAACGCTCCTGGCAGAGCGCTATGTCTTCCGCCAGTGTACCATCCACGTTCACCTTTCGACACAAGCAACTAGGTACCCTAAGAGGGATCATATCGCCCGTAGATGTTGTTCAATTTCGAGCGATTCCCTATGCCAGAATTCCTGCGCGCTTTCAACGTTCGATCCTACTCGAGCCAGACGCAAGCGCCGATCGTGACTGCACAAGGGCTGGGTACATGGCATATCGACTCTTTCTTCGCAGTCCTGATGTTGACATCCTGCAGCTACGCATGTCCTCAGAAGTTCACAGACGCAGAAGATGCCGTCGGTGGGGGCGCGTTCCCTGGCGAACAACTAGCAGCTTCGGATGAGTTTGAGTGTCTGATCATTCAAGTGAATGCACCGCTCACATATCTGGAGTCTTTTGATGAATCTCCTAATCTTCCTGTTTTGGTATACATCCACGGCGGCGGATTCTTGACTGGTAAAATTGACGAGCAGCACAATACAGCTCTCATGGTTGGGCAATCCATTGCAGATTCGCAACCCACCATTTGCGCGAGCATCCAGTACCGGCTGGGAGCGCTAGGTTATCTGCACACGTCTGAGCCTGAAAATTCGAATCTCGCATTACATGATCAGCGCAATGCGCTCATTTGGATTCAACGGTTCATTCGTGGGTTTGGTGGCGAGTCCAAGCGCGTCACGGTCTTTGGAGAATCGGCCGGCTCCATGTCTATCTGCACGCACATGCTCAGCAAACCGCCGGCCGAAGGTCCGCTTTTCCACAAAGCCATCCTGATGTCCGGAGCCTTGGGCCCAATGACGACGCCATTGCCCCAGGGCGAAGCGGAGCGGCTGTATGAGGTACTGCTGAAAGATCTTGGTATCGAGGACCGAGGGCCGGCCGCGTTGGCAAAACTAAGAAACATTGAAGTGCAGCGGCTCGTTGATGCAACGGCCAAGATGAGTGAAGACGGACACATGTTACTCCCTGTCCAAGACGAAGAGTGGTTCGGCAAAGACGCACATAGTCTCACTTGGGATAAAATTCCGAGGTTAGTCTCCGGGTGTGACTGGGTACAGGAAGTCATCTTGGGAACGACAAGCTTTGAGGTACAGCTAAAATACTGAGTATATAGGTCTGGCCGCTTGGCGCTAACTTGAGGTTGTGTAGGGTACGACACTGTTGTCGGCTATTCTAGGTGTCACACCAGTCGCCTTTCTTACAGGCATCAAGGATCAGCTTGGCGAAGAAAGCGCTGCGCTCGTAAGTCGCGCTTATGGCATCTTCACAGACATGGATCAAAACCTTTTCTCGTCTCGAGCGCTAAGGTGGATTGGCGATGTGATCTTTGACGGTACGTCGCTGCCAAAGTTGTGATACATTATACTAAACGAAGCCATGATATAGCACCAAATCACTTCTTGGCCACACACTTTGCGGCGCATCCTGGCAAGAAGGTCTACCGCTACGTTTTCAATGTGCGCAATCCTTTCGTAGGCAGCCCTTTCTACCAACAACCACATCATTGGGTCGACGTGTATTTTGTGTTCAAGACGTCCCAATTCAGGTATCCTACGCAGAATCTCAAAGCCATATCCACACAGCACGCACAATTCTGGGTCGACTTTACGAATGACATCCCGCCGTGGAGCGAGTACCAGTGCACCAGAAGCGGTGACGAGCGAATCATGGTAGCAGACGATGCATGCGGCTGGACGGAACGCACCGTCGCCGAGAACGGTGTAATGATGGAGACTAACTGGGGGCGATGGAATCAACTTTGGGCGAGTTGGAAAGGAAAAGAAGGACATTGGTTCCAGCCGTTGAAGAACAAAACATTCGAAAAGAAGAAGCTCGTTTGAGCTCACCTACTCACTGAGATACAAATGTTTACAACCACATGGTTGTCACCCACTCCTTCAGGATTAAGTCAGGCTGGACCAGCAATGCCGTTAACGGTCTGTGATCAATGAGCTGGTTCTTAGATGCATGTGGTTGCATCACTGCTCATAGTCTAGACTCATGCATTGGCGCCAATGCAGCGGACGGTTTGCCAATGTTCGGTAGGCCCCCCACAATGGGCCTCCGGCGGACGGGAAGACCTGCGAAACTGACGATTCGATTGAGGGAAATGTTACCTCCCCGCGCCCAGCCTCCCGTCGGCCCCGCTCCGTGCTATTTCCCAAGCCAAGGTGGCCCAGGCCCAATGTTTGTGGCGGAGTCGATTTGGCTCTTCTCAGCATTGAGATTATTTTAGTTGAATGCAGGGGCTGGCGTTCTGGCTTTACAACGCCGCGCTTCTAGTACACCTTGCACTCCACCCTCTTCTTTTCATGTGTTTACACACGCTTTGCACTGCATATACCACGTGCCGTGCATGTGCAAAGCTAACTTAGCGCTTCGGTCTAAGTTACCGTGTATCATGAAAATTGATGGGAGGCGCCAGAAGCTAGCGACGGATTGGCCAGTTCTGGTCAAGCACCAGAATGGGAAACAATGGTAGAATACCGCGAGCATGCGAGTTCTGTCGGTCATGGCTGGATCAATCCACAGTCCCTTGCTAGCTTCTAGCGTCTCTCATCGGCCTCGAAGGCCCTAGGTAGTTAGATGAGTGCCACTGTGTGGAGGCAAAGTTCATTTCAGAGCTTGTATAAAGTCCCTTGTGTCCACGTAGGTGGGATGCGACTCATCTCCATACATCCCATCGTCTCCTATTCATATCTCTCCGACTCTTCCAAGTCACTACCATGTTTCTCAAGTCGATACTTTTGGCTGCTGCTATTGCACCAGCCGCTCTGGCATGTCCAGATCATTCAAACAGCGGACACGCTCCTCTGGGCAAACGTCAAACACCCCAGGGGCCAGTCAGAAACACGACACAGAATGACTGGGCTTACGAAGCTTCGTACAACTGGGGCAGAATCAATCCCAAGTACCGTCTCTGTCAGACCGGAACACAGCAGTCCCCTATTGCGCTGTCTCTCAGCAACGGTCTCTCACTGAACCACATCCCAAAGTTCAACTACAACGGCTCTATTCGCGGGAACTTCTACAACTGGGGTTATGGCCCAGCATTTACTGTCGCTCGTGATGGCGATGACTGGACCAAGAACCCCAGCTTCTCGTACGACAATAACACGGTTTACCTAAGGGGATGGCATATTCATGCCCCAGCCGACCACTCTGTGGGAGGCTATCACAGCAAAGCCGAGCTGCATTTTGTGCATGTGGACGAAGAAGGTCACGAAGCGGCTGTACTGGCCATCCGGCTTGATCCTGGCAACGCCAACAACACTTTCTTCGACCAACTTCCTAACATGATTGGGTTCGACGAGATGAGTATCCAGGAGGCAATTACGATGGATCTCGAACCAGCGCTTGAAAGTGTCATATACTTCAACGAGTTCTGGACCTACGAGGGCAGCTTGACAAGTCCACCTTGCCACGAAGGAATCAGGTTTTTTATTGCGCGTCAAATCATGTTCACCGGGGTGGAACAAATGCAGGACATTCTTGGAGCGAGTACTTACTCTGCACGGTATGTTTTAAAATCATCCAAATTCTTCCAACACCAGCTAACTAATCGTTTCGAAGTGCTGAGCAGCAGGTATGGCGGCACCGTATTAACGAGTAGAGAAGGAAATTGTGGTGTTGTAGTGGGTTGGGTGGTGGTGAATGCTTTGTTTGGCAGGTTTTCGAACCTCGACGATTTACATGTTCTGTACAGATTAAAGCAACATCGAAATGAAACGGGGTATTCGGACTCTACTTCTTCCCGCCTCGATCATGAGATATGCTGATGTGTTCATGGTTGCCCAGTGGTAATGGTGCTGACATGTCGTGGGAACAAGAGTCCTTCAGAGCCAGGACCGGGTTGCGTCCAAGAGCAAGACACCGACGATGGTCCGATATGCGATAAAGTTTGAACAAAAGCTTGCTTGAACATGCCGTACAAGCATTGACCCATGCAATGACGGATGTATGTACTGCTTTGTGATGCCTATGCAATGTTGGCCCACGTGATCTTCGGGGGTCCGCAGAGAATCTGCAGGCGGATGGCAAGGCACCTTGAGTTCCATCGCGCTAGGGCGTCGAAATCTTGGCTAGCCCCAAAAAAATATCGGCGCATGCTTTGCAGTGCCAACATACATAGCGACCGCAAAGCAGCAGCAAGAGGCGTTTGGACATCTTGTCTCTCCCACGGCATCGCATGGCTCTCGACACGGCCGCCATAATCGCCTGACCCAACACACCACCCACCCACGGCACAATGGCGACGGCGCTGCAGAAGCAGCTCGCGACGATTGCGGCGTCGAGCACCCACCAGCTGGACCTGCGCGCGCAAAAGGCGGCGCACGGCAAGTCGCTGCTGTTCGACGCCAAAGTCGCGGCGGCGCAGTCGTTTGAGAGCCTCTACCTCATCTGCGTCGACGGCTACCGGGAGCTGTGCGCGCTGGACCCGCGCTTCCTGCCCTTTGCCACGAGCCTGTTCAGCGAGCAGAGCAAGGCCGAGGACCGCACGCAGATGACACGGGCGGACAACGACAAGCTCGACACGGTCGTCGAGGCCTTCCTGACGCTGGTCGCGCCCCGGCTGCTACTACGCCCTGCACAGAAGGCGCTCGAATGGCTGGTCCGCCGCTTCCAGGTGCACGAGCACAACACGCAGTGCCTCGTCTTCACCTTCCTGCCCTACCACAACACGCCGCAATTCCTCGCCCTGCTCTCCATCCTCTCGCCCCACCCCCCGCCCGCCCTGCGCTTCCTCTTCCCCTACATCCAGGCGCCCACCAACCCCCCGCGCCGCACCATCGCATACACGGCCATCAACACGCTCGTCTTCTTCCGCGCCTACCAGTCCCATGTCGCCCACGTCGTCACGGCCGGCCACCAGTATGCCCACATGCTGTCCTTCTGGTCCAGCATCACCGTCGAGGCCATCTTCGGCATTCTCGGCAACTCGGCCACGGGCAGGCGCGACATTCAGGACCAAAAGATGGAGGAGCTCGTGCTCCAAGTGCTGCCTGTCCTCAACAGCTGCATGCGAGCCAGCTCTGGGGCCGAGACGGTCACGGCCTGCTACACCATTGTCATCATGCTCGTCAGCCAGGCCAAGCTCGGGGACAAGATGCTCGACGGGCTCATGGAAGCCGTTGTCTTGGCCCACGACGACGCATCGCTCAACGAGTGTCTGGCGTGCTTGGCCATCATTGCGGGTGAACGCACCACGGCACAGATCCCCGACAAGGTCGCCCGGAGGCTGCTGAGCATACCTCACCTGTCCTCCAAGCTGGTATCCGTCTCCCAGCAGTGCCACATGGAGCGCCTCGCCTTGGGCTGCGCTCTTGGTGCACTCTCAGCTATTGCTCGCTCTGGAGAAAGCCGGCGCGTCCTCAACGAGATACTGGCTGCAGGGCTGCTCAACGAATCCAAGATTCGAATAGCGCTGTCAGCCCTCGTGCACCTTCTGAGCAAGAGCGAGCTGGGCTCAGAAGAGCACGCTGAGCTGCTCGCCTTCACGACACAGCTGACGGAATCACAGCAACTGCTCACCGTACTTTCGGCAACAGCGAAGCAGCTTGACTTTGACATGGAATCCTTGGGTATTGCGGATACACAATCATTAGACAATGCACAAATCAGTGCTGCAGATACTGACGATGAGACAATGCTGGACGCGGACGATCAGAACACCATTGAGGAAACACAACGCATTCATGTTCCCAGCATATCCGTTGCAAGTTTCCTCGATAGCGACTCCAAGGCTGAACTCGCCGTAGTCGCGGATGCCTTCGAAAAAGCAGTCTTGGTGAAACAAACGAAGCCTTTTTTGCAATCCAAAGCCCTTCATCAAGGCGATGCGGTCAAGAGAACCCTGTACCTGTCGTTTTTGGCAGCAGTCTGGAGCAGTCGGCGCCCTATCCCAGTGCGACTCGCTGCGTTGCGAGCAGCCAAGTCGTCTCTTGATCAAGTGCAAGAGGCGCGAGTGTTGCAAAATCTCTTGCCCTATTTGATCCATGCCCTTACAGATTCCTCTCCACTCATCAGACGTTCAGCCGCTACATGTGTCGCTGCGCTATCTGCCTCATCCTCCACGACGTCAAAAGATGGGGTCTGGGGCAGTTCCGATGTATATGGCGACACATCAAAAACTCTTCCACTCCTCAAGGAAGAGGAAGTCTCCACATTACTAACTTCAATTCTCAAGCCGGTTCTCGAAGAGTGCGTTATGGACTCCAAGTTTATCGTCCCTGCCATTCGAGACGTGCTCGAAGGTTCATCAACATCAACGAATCAGCCCAAGCATGCCTTGAAGGCTCAACTCCGGACTACAATTCTCTCCTTCTTTGCCAGCCATATCAGCCACACACCGCTCATAAATGTGAGACTGAGCATATTGCCGATATTGTCTTTTCCCGGCAAGGTCGCCGACGGCGTCCGCAATGCTACTGTACTACCCCTTGTCCAAAGCTGGTGCCGCCTGCCAGCTGCGGAAGCCAAAGAGCTTTGCGAAGCAAGTGGGGTAGCACCTGAAGATGCAGATCGAGCGCATCTCACTGCGTTGATACCGAGGGATGCGAAGAGTGCACAGATACTGCAAGAAATCATCGCCGGTAAACTCAATCAGGACCGATCGCTGTTGGCAAACACCGCCTTTGATCGAATCGTTGCACTTTGGTCTACTTTCAGATCCGAGATCAGACTGATGCTTGCCCAGTCCATGTTGGAGATATCTTTCATCGAGAGCGACAAAGATTTCGATAGGGAATGTCGAGATCGCGCCTTGGAGACTTTACGAAGCGTAAGACTAGATACCGCGACGCTCATTTTCCTCTTGGACAGTATCCCTTCTGCCGTACAGCTGCCGGAAGGGCCCCCCACTAAGAAGCGCCGACGGACCAGTAGGAGCGAGATGGCACGCGTGGAAGTATCGTCTCAGAATGAGGTCCAGCAGCTCTTGCGCAAACTTACTTTGGTCCTGGAACTTATCGAAGGCTCAAATCCTGGGCAACACCCCGCTCTGTTCCGCAATCTTTTTACTGTATTTGCCGAGCTGCAGCCGCTCAGACAGCAGTCTGGCTCAGAGCTTGTGTACCTGCAGAGCATGGTATTGGCATCACTGGCTCCTATTGTTGACACCCTGAAAGTATGTAACTTCTTTGGCTTTCTCTTCGTCTGCTAATCCTTGCAGATCCAGTCCGATACTGCCGAGTACCAGTCAGCTGTCCGCGCTGATCTCCTCATTGATTGCATACGCCACTCGCCTAGCCCGCAGGTTCAAAACAGTGCGCTACTACTCATTGCCAATCTGGCGTCGTGGGTACCTGATCTAATATTACACAACCTCATGCCCATCTTCACGTTCATCGGATCGACTCTACTCCGCCAGCAAGACGAGTATTCTGCCCAAGTTGTCGATAAAGTATGTTTGAATATGCCGCCAAAGAATTGTAACTAACCAGTGTAGACTATTTCACGTGTTGTACCACAATTGGCAGCCTCTCTTCGATCAAAGCACAAGAACTTCATAACCGGCGTTTCCGACCTTCTACTCAGCTTCACCGCAGCGTTTGAGCACATTCCTTCACATCGACGCTTGAAGTTGTTCTCGGAGCTAGCTCGCACTCTGGGTCCAGAGGATTCGTTGTCAGCCATCATTGCACTACTTGCAGATCGTCACCAGAGTAACAAGACACATCGCAAGTTTAGTACCGATCTTTTGCTTGTGTTCGATCCTGTGCACACTCTGGACGTAAGTTGTAACAAAGATTTCTTGCGACTCAAGCTAACCCCTATAGGCTATCAAGGGGTATCTTGATCTTCTACTTGATGCCGCCGGACCTAAGCACAAGGTCGCCGATACACTCTTCGGTCTCAACGAGAAACCGCCCGCGCAGGTCGATCATGCAATCCGGAACTTGCTCTCCTGCCTAGCGGATCTTGCATCGGAGGAGCGGTTACGCGGTCATGTCACGCGGGCATACCGACGAAAGGAAGATGCAATTAGACCACGTGAAGTCTTCGCAAACATAGTGGAAGCGACAATCCAACTATCGAGGAAGCTGGCTTCTTCGCCGAAGCTGTACGACGCTTGCAGTCGGGTACTTGCGAAATGCCTGGATCTTCTGCCCACTTCTGACCTCGTCAAGTCAGCGGCGCTTCTCCTTGAGAATCAAGACCCTCAGGTCCAGGTTGCGGCCATCAAAGCCGTGGAGATACGCGCGGGAACTGCTGTGCAGAATGACCGAAAGTCTGTGCAGGCTCTATTATCCTTTTTGCCAAGCATAGAACGTGTTTTGCAAGAGTCATCAGAGATGGAGTCCAAAATCGTATCGGTCAGCTGCATTGACCGCATCATCGAGCGCTTCGGGAAAAAGGATCTCAACGCTGTATCGTCCGTGGCTCAGTCAATCTCTGGCTCGCATGCATTATGCAGCAGCGACGACAGAGTGCGGATACTTTCTCTGCTCTGCCTGACATCCGTTATTGATGTGCTCGAGGATGAGGCGATATCACTTCTGCCCGCTATTTTGCCAGTCGCCTTCAGATACCTCGCACAATCCATCGAAGATGAGAAGAGTGGCTTGCATAATGCTGTGTTTACTCTTCTCTCTAACATTGTCGAGCGACTGGGGTACATGTTCTCTCGAGACTATCTGATTACAGCACTGGAGCTGTCGCATCGTTCCGCTTCGGCAAGTCTGGAGACTGTGTGTGACGAAAACCGACGGGGCTTCTACCAGAGTGTGTCGGGGCATCTGGGGGCATCTGAGGTCTTTGTTGCCATCAAATCAACATGGCGCCATGCAGTATCTCAGGGATTCGACGTAAGTCCAATTACCTTTACACATGATGCAGTACTAACGCAGGCGCAGGCATCATTGGAACACCTTAAGCTGCTTCGATCCACTGTCAACAGCCAGACAAAGGCCAAGCTTATCAAATCCAGCCCAACCTTGTTCAGTCTCTTACTACAAACTTTTCGTCTGCGAGAAGAAAATGATTTGCAGAATGAGAACAAGCTCGCGGATGACGAGATCGAACAGCTGGACAATACCCTTGTCGATTCGGTCGTGGCTATGGTCCTCAAGCTTAACGATGCGACATTCCGGCCATTCTTCGTACAGCTCGTTGATCAAGAAAGCGCAGAGAACATGAAGCCACAATGCTCCATCACCTTCTACAAATTCCTCGCAGCCTTTTTCGAAACCTTCAAGTCAATCGTCACAAGCTACTCCAGCTACATCATCGAACCCGTCACAAAAGCCCTGTCGTTCCTTGCAGAAGCCGACGCAGAGCCCGAGCTACGAAGCGCCCTTCTTTCAGCGTTACAGAAGACCTTCCAACACGACCAAGACGGCTTTTGGCAGGCACCCTCACACTTCGGAACCATTATGCCACCCCTCCTCGCCCTTCTTACTCTCCCTTCCGCCGCGACTTCGACACCCTCCAATAACATCAATAACGCCATTTCCACCATTACAGACCTAGCTGCTGCTTCAGCGTCTTCGATTGACAATCACCGCGAGATGAATACTATTCTGCTACGCTACATGCGTTCTGAATCTACGCATACGCGCCTCGCGACAGTCTTGTGCGAGCAGAGTTTGACAAGGAGACTGGGAGAGGAGTGGCTAGGCTTACTGCCGGAGATGCTGCCATTCATTAGCGAGCTAAGGGAGGATGACGATGAGATCGTGGAGAGGGAGACGCAGAGGTGGATTTCGGGGGTTGAGGAAGTGCTGGGGGAAAGTCTGGAGGGGATGCTGCAATAGTCATGGAAATGGGGCAGGATTGCGCATTGTTGATTGGGATTACATAGCGAGCACGTACTCAAGAAAACATATTTGTAGCTGTGTATGTGGGACAGCTTACCACGATATTTGCATCCTTCGCTGACAGGCATGATTGTTGAGCACATTGCGTTCACATACGTCCTCATAGAACTCCATAGACTTCTACAGCCTTGCTCATGGGCGACGGAAAGGCCGTGTACACCATTACGCAATACGCTGAGACCACAGCCAGAAACCCTCTCCGTCCCAACTAGACCTATTTTCCTCAAGAAGAAACCTCCCCTCGCTGTCGTGCATTGACGACAGTTTCAATACCAACAAATCACTTCCACCTCCGCGCCACCCTTAAATCACCATCCTAACCTTCGACTTGTCTCTCCTTGACAGTCTCCTCTTTCATTCTCTTCAAGATATCAATGTCCCACGTAAGGCTTACGTAGCGTCCAGTCAACCAGTTTTTCTTCTGCGCCGTAAGCCAGACCATTCAGCCGCCTGCGAGATCCGGTGTGTCATCTAGATCTAGGCTCAGTCAGCGATTGTTATCTTTATCAGTCCAGGGACGGGCGCAACCCCGATCCTATTGCCAGCGGATCCTACTCAAACACGCTACTTCAGAAACACCTTGCCGCGCATAACAGACAGGGATCGCCAACAGGTGGAATTGGGTATGAGGAAGAGAGGAAGCTTGCGGTCCCGCTTAATTTTTGTTAACACCGCACCAGGGTGTAAACTATACGCCCTCACGCCCTTGTCACCATGCTCTTCCATGAGAAATTCTGCTAACCTGCACAACGTGAGCTTCGTCCTCTAGTATGCGCTGCTCCCTTTCACAATAATATGAGCGCCGGCGCTAGCGACATTGATGATACTCACGCCCTCCTCGATGCCCTTTGCTTTGGCAATTTCAAGCAGCAGCGGCAAGGAAGCATTAAGACACAGAGATGTACCTTTGACATTGACCTTATATGTCCTCCACCACATCAACGGATCAGCTTCATGCACGGGCACCCATGGCTCGACGGCCCGCGTCGTTGATCAAAATATCGGGTTTACCTTTGCCGTCCTGCTTGATGGCGTCCGCGACGTGTTGTTACTTGTCTAGACGCTTCGTCAGTGACGTCCAGCGTGTACTTTGAAACTTTGAGGGCCGAATCGATTTCACCGACACACGTGGCAAATTCGTCGAGCTAACTGGCTGTGCGGCGCACTGATGATGATGCTGGCGACGCCGGCGTGAGCGTACTGGAGTGTCGTGGCGCGACCGATACCGCGTCCCGCAGCAGTGATGAGTACCATCTTCTCGACTTGCGCAGTCTCCGGTCTCGTTCCACTTCAAACTATTACATCTTTCCGTAATGCTACACAACAAACCCTTAGTCTCATAAACCTCAAGACCGAGCTTCTGGAAGGAGTTTGAAAACTCTACGTTGTTACACGCAACTTTGGCTAATGCGGAAACAAAGCTGAGGTGAACTCTACAAAAGAGCTCTACGGAGGCGTCCCACTTGCTACGGGGTTTTTAATGTATCAAGACCTTAGGCTGGATTAAATCGAAGGACAGGGCCAAGCAGCTCGTCACTGTTCGACACTTGCCCAACGAAGAGACGAGTTACTACGTGCACCACGACGTGGAAGCAAAAACGGGCCTTCATAATCCGAGACTTTGATCATGGTGGACTGTTGTATGTACTGCTGTAAATTTTGTATAGATTCTACTACGTGTCGGTGCTCTTTAGAGACTATTGCAACTTTTTGTGTGGCAACAGCGTCAGGCTTTCAACGAACAGGACGCTACCAAAAGCATTGGCCATTGGGTTGAGCAAATTGCCTCTAAGTACCTGCACGTCACCAGCTAACGCTTGATA
The DNA here is from genome assembly GCA_025504975.1 of Plenodomus lindquistii. NCBI lineage: Eukaryota > Fungi > Ascomycota > Dothideomycetes > Pleosporales > Leptosphaeriaceae > Plenodomus > Plenodomus lindquistii. Next base: position 146,203 of record JANUWI010000014.1, read on the forward strand.
CACTTTGTATGCCCACTCCCATCTGTCCAAGTGCACACCACATTCAATGTCAGCCTCAGAATATATCCTCCAATCCGGCATCAGGCCACCGCGCCTCACCTCGGGCTACCTTATCCCTGATCTTCCAATATTCGTGGTTGAACTCCCAAAACTCTTCTCCCGTAGTCGGGCATCTCGACTTTGAGAACCAGCGCGGCACAAACTCCTCTCCCCTTGCTTCTCGTTGTCTTCTTGTTGCACGTTGCTTTTCCTCGACGCGATTCTTCTCTGTAGCTGCGAGATCATACTCGCCATCCTCCATGGCGCGCTGGTCAGGTCTCAGTCGAGTGTCCGTGGGCGCAACCACTGGTCGTAGTCTGTCGGGAATATCATTGAGCGTGACAACAAAAGGTGTGAGATTAAAGGGAATGCCAGTGGGTCGTTCGTGCGCCTGCCAGACAAGGAAGGCTTTATTGTCGTCGTGCTTGGACTTGCTGCCACCTTTTTCAATATCTGCATCTTCGTAGCCAGGGGTAAATCTTGCGTAAATCTTGTCGTTCCAGCGGCCGCCGACGGACCAGCGGACGTGACCTTGGGCATCGAGAACTTTGCCAACAACTTGAAATGCGGAAGAAGCCTTCCAACCGCGCGCCTTGAACTCTAGATGACAAACCTCGCCCGTGGTGTGGTTTCGGATTTCCATTGGCCCGTAATTATCGACAACGGGATTACCTGTGATGATACCAACGACGGATGACGTGACCTTCTTCCATGTATACATTTCCTCTTTGCCTCCGTTGGAAGTGGGACGAAGACGTAAGAACCAGGTACCTAGTGGATTAATGTCGAAAGACTTTCCATAGAACTTGGACTTCACGGCGGATTCGCCCTAAAAAGCAAATGTTAGGTCTTGAACTCCAGCGCCAATCGTGTTTCGACATACGTAGTAATCCCACTTCTTCGACTCTGCATACGCAGCACCAACCGGCGGATGATGGCTGACTTGCTCGATGAAGAAGCGATAGCCCTTGTCTGGTCTAGCATACTCATAGGTTTCGGCAAGCAGCGGGTTGAAGGGCTTTGCGACACGGCCTATTGTGGAAGCATACTCTGAAGCAGCGAATGCAGCAACATACAACAGGCGTTCGGTGGAGTCGGAACGTTCTGCTGCAGTGTCCAGCAAATCAGTGTATTCCATGTCTTCTGCCACACGTTGAAGAAGGGATGTCGGTTCGTTGAATGACACGGGCAGTGTCATCTTGGTCATATCCTTGCCAATCATGGATTTCAGGATGCCCTGTCGGCTCGTCAGTACACTGTGGGGAGGTCAAACAGGTTCCTACGCACCCAAAGTGAGATCTTGGGTCTGTCGTCGGCGTCCATTGCAAGCCTCTTACGCGGACCATCTTCGTAGCCTGCCCAGGCAGTGGCAATCTCGGAGTGCTTTTGTTCAAAGATGTCGTCCGTTGATGCTGGCGGCTCTTTTTCATTCACTACCGGAGCCGAAGATGGCATTTCCACGACTTCGACCTCACCCGCGCCTACCGCATCGAAGAATTCCTCGTCATCTTCCGAGTCCGACTCGGAAATTTCGGCCGCGATATCCGCAAATGTGGCCTTCCTCTTGACTTTGCTTGCAGATTTTGGCTTGGTCGCGATCTCGCGCTGTTGCTCAGTGTCTTCCGCCGCCTCCACAAAGTCGTCTTCACCATCTTCAACCGCGGGACCTGGTGAGCCCATTTCATAGTCCTCCAAAGCTTCGCGCAGCGCCTTCTTAGTCTTGCGTCTCTTTTGCTCAGATTCGCCAATCCTATTCTCGAGTTCCTCTTGTTCTTTTGCGACTTGGGCCATACTCTCTTCCCACATGCGTCGCACGTTGGCTTCGCGATCTAGACGATACTGCCAGTAGGCGTCTCGGTCGCGAGAGATGCGAAGAAGGTCACCGATGAGCCCTTTTAAGTTGCCGATGGCCGATTCATACGAAGCAAAGGCCTGCAACATCAAGGGATCCGAGATTTGCAGATTTGGAGACCTGTTCTTCTCGATTTGCAGAGCCGCAGAGACGGAGGTAAGAAGGTCGAGTTGCAGCTTCGCAGATTGAGCCGTGATATTGAAGGCATCCTTGCTATGAGGCTTGATCTCGCGACTGCTACTATCGTCACCGTATTCTTCGTCATCGTCATCGTCATCGCCAGCAATGGTGTTAGTTCCCATGTGGCTGACCATGCGGCTTAGGTCTGGACCATTCACACTTGGTTCGTAGGCACTGCCGGGATCCTCAACCAGACTAACTGCGGTGCGAGAAGATGCGTTATCGACGCTGGGAACGGGCACACCGAGCGTATTGGCTGTTTTCCTGGTCAGCAAATCGTGGCGTTGCAAGGTTCAATCGACTCACAAGAAGCAACAGTTTTGGGATTTGTCATCTTTGAACTCGTCAAGCTGGTGGAATCTCCGTCCTGTCGGATCTGTGCGATTTTGGCTTGTTTGAGAGTTTCCTGGTCCTGCGTTGCGCGCTTCTCCTCTTCGCGTGCCTCATCTTTGGCCCACTGAATGGCATTGTTCAGAGCCCAGTACCAGCGCTTAGCTTCGACCTGGTGGTTGGCCTTGAGATGGTATTTGACAGAGGATTTGCCCTGAATCTCGAACCGTTGCTTGTCTTGAGGATCCATGTACAGCTTCGCTATGCGCATGTTGACGGCGCCACGACACGCAGAACCAATATCATCTGATCAGATAAGCGTGTAGTCTAGTAATGTCAAAGTGAAGATGGGTGTTACCTTGATGTTTGTAGTAGCTCAATACGCCATCCTCGAGGACGAACCAGCGCAGCTTGTAGCCACTGGTGTAGTTTGTCCATTTCTTGAGGTAGCCCTTCATCTCGCGCGATTCTTTGGCGCCCATGCCGCTGTCGGAAGCAGCGGCACCAGAGGGTGCACCAGCTAGGATGGTCTTTTCTTGTATGCCGCGTTGTGCAGCGGCGGCGGCAGGTGATCGCTTGAGGATGGCACGAGTGCGGTCGTCCTTGGTGTAGTCCTGGGGGAGCTTGCCCTTGCGGTCTCGGCGAAAGGGGTCGGCGCCGTTGAGCAGCAGCAGCTGGGCCAGCTTGACGTCCTTCTTCTTGGCAGCCTCGTGCAAGAGGGTGCCGCCTGCATCGATGACGACGGGGTCTGTTGCAAACTCGCCGCCGTTGACGTCCAGGGTGCTCTTGATGCGCTCGTCCTGCAGTGTCTTCTCCAAAGCCTCGAGGTCGCCGGTAGCCACCATGTTCTGTATGCGCTTGACGTTGGTGTCGATGAAGATGGAGCGCGACAGCTGCAGCTGCTGGAAAATGTCGGGGGTGCGGGCGAGGTCGAGCGGAGACTGGCCGCTGTAGTTTGTGACCGAGTCGTTGATGCCGGGCTGGTCGAGCAGCATGCGCACGACGGGGGCGCGGCCGAGGGTGGCGGCCAGGTGGAGGGGCGTGTTGCCGTCGCGGTCGCGGCCGTTGATGTCCATGGGCGAGTCGGGCGTGGCCGTGGCGTTGGACAGGACAAAGTCGATGACGGGCACCTCTGCACACTGCACGGCCAGGTGCAGGATCGAGGTGCCCTCGGAGCGGGCGCTGGGCAGCTGCAGCGAGGAGCGGGCCTCGTCGCCGCCCTCGGTCTGGTCGCGGATGGCGCGCGAGATGGCGGCCGTGTCGCCGTTGCGCAGCGACTCGAAGACGCGGAACAGCTTGACCGACTGCTCAATCGACGAGGCCTTGGGCGTGGGCGAGCTCGGCGACGGCTGGTGGCTGGCCGCCGCCGGGCTCAGGCTGTCGTGGGCCGTGTTGGGGCTCGCCATGTTGCCCGTCGATGCGTGCGCCGCGTGCTTCTTGGGCTGGCCGTGCGAATGCGAATGCGAATGCAGCGAGGCCGCTGACGAGGCCGGCGGGGAGCTGTCGTGGGCGCTGCTGGCGGCGGCGGCGGCGGCCGTGTCGACTGGCGGGGGATAGGTGACGTCGTTTCTCGACGAGACGCGCGAGAGGAGATTCTTGACGGCGCCCGACTTGGAGCGCTTGTGCCTGGAGCCCCACGATTAGCTGCTGCTCGCTGTGTCTGCCATGGCTGGACGCTGGACAGCCTGCTCGAGGCGTCGAGGGTTCCCCGCCATGGCGGGCGGGCATGCCAGCTGCCGACTTACCCTTCCATGGTGGGCGTGATTGGTCGTGGGCGGCCCTTGCCCTTTTCCTACCGAGCGCTGTGGCGGGCCTTTGCCAGACGCGTGCGTGGGTGCGTAGTGGGGGGAGTCTAGAGTGCAGCCTCCAGAATACAAGGCAGACAGCGCCCAGGGACAACGAGCGAGGGAGACGGTGACGGGCTTTTTGTAGTGTTGGGCCTCGAGCGAAGTGTAGACGGTAGCGGGGAGGGGAGCTTCTGGCGCACTTCGCACTTCGTAGGGGGCGTTCTGGCCGGCGAATCACGAGTATGCGGTCCGCCATTGACCAACAGCCCGCTGCCATGGCACGTCCACATGCAGTGTCGCCATGCATGCGAACCCTTCTTTTCCAGACGCCTGCTGCTATCTAGCGCAAGCATAGCACAGCCAGTGCTCCTAGAGTAGACGGTACTGCACAGTAGAGTGTACAGGTAGGTGCATTACCATTCAGCCATTGCGTACAATGGCTACCATGGAATTCTTTTGTGTCGTAGGTCGAGATTCCGATTGGACAAATTCTCGTCTGATATGCCCACGGCAACGGCCGCGGCCACTTGTCTACAAACGTCATGGTAACACGGCTCCACGGCAACTAAGCCTCACAAGCTACGTACAGTACGATATAGGCCTGCTGACTATCTACATAGTACATGCCTACATTGACGCATTCGGGCAACCAGCGCGCCACATCATTGGGTGCATGCTCCATCTACACCTAGAATACACGACATTGTGTCTCTACGACAGTGATCCGCCCATCAGGATGATGGAACTGCCCAGCTGTCTCCGCAGGTCCTCCTTCTCCACGTCGTGCGTGTCCTCGACTTCGCCCCACTGCCGTATCTGCCAATTCACTTCCAGGCTCGAAGCGTGGGCTGCGTCTTCGATTCCAAAGCGACTAGCCTCTGTCTCAATCGTCCTCCGCGACTGCGCAAAGGCCTCGCCCCATTCGTGTACAAGGCGCGCGCTGACGAGCAAGCTTTTGGAGGCCAGCACTGCGCGCTCGAGGCCTGCAAGCTCGAATGCAGGAAGGCCTGCACACCACCCACGGATGACTTGCTGCGTCGTTTCTGGCTGCGCGACGGGAATGATGCTGTCGGGGTCGAGCGTGGGCTTGATCTCCACGCCAGGCCACACATGTGTTGTGAGGTAGGCGATGATGGTGGTGGCCACCTCTTCCTGCAGCTCGCGCAGTGTCTTGCCTTGTTGCTTGACGTCGTTCATGACCTTTTCGGGTGCCCAGCACAGAAGCGTGTCGGTTCCAAGCACGCGCATGACGTAGCTGAGGATGTCGTCCCTGATGTTTGTGCGCCCTTGCTTGTCGGCGGCCTCAATGGCAAGGGCGCGCGCCGCGAGTGAGGTCATGGGTATGTAGTCGGCCTTGAGGGCCTGCTGGGCGCTCATGAGCAGGTCCCACTCGAGCGCAATGGCCGTGGCCAGCTGATGCTTGGAGGGCGGGACGGTGAGAATCTGCTTGTTGGGCATGCGGACGGGTCGGTGGTCGAGGAAGACCTGCAGGCCGCCGTCGCCCTCCTTGACATGGACGTCCTTCCAGAAGCGCTTGGCCAGCATGTTCTTGGGCTTGTTGGCCGGCGAGTAGACGTCGCGCATCTCGCGCGCCTGCTTCATCATGTCGGCCTGCTTCCGCTTGCGCGCCACGCGGGCCATGGCCTCGGAGGGCTCGGGCGTGGGGCTCGCAGGCGGCTTGCCAGGCACTGCTGGGTGTGGCAGCGGGGTGGCGCCGCGGGTGGCTGTCGTGTGCAGGCATTGGTAGAGGGGCCGATGGGGCGGTCGGGCGGCATAGGCGTGGCGGCGCAGTGTTTGCAGCGCCGGGCGGAGGGAGTCCATGGCTGTTTGGCGGCGATGATGTCTGATGTCTGAGGGCGATGGAATGGGATGGGAGGGTCGGCGCCGGCATTAACTTTTTACAGGCGCAGGGCCAGCCCCAAGCGGGCTAGCACGGTAGCACGGCGAAGCTCCGCAATCTGGGGCAACTAGTCTCACTCCACAGCGCACACGCACACGCACACGCGCGTCCGTCGCATACGTTATGGGCCCAGGCGTGGCGTGGCCATCAACCTTGGATTGCCAGTCGAGCTGCACGCCGCCTGCGAACATGCGCCTGCTCCCCCACGGCCGCCCTTGTTGCCCTGCACCCTCGCCACCGCTCCGAAGGGCCTGCGACTGACGTGCCTGGCCTGCGCTGCGCTGCGCTGCGGCTACCCCACTCCGCCAGCCATTCCTCCGCTCCGCTTCCTTGGTCGCCGTCCGCCTCATCGAGGCCCCCGATGCCGACAGAGTTCCCCCCGATCCGCCTCTGCACCCTCGCCCATCTGTTTTCATGAATCAAGCGTCTGCATCGTCCGCCAATGCGCCCAAACCCATCCGCTTCGTCACCAACCACGACGGGCCCTATGCGAAGCGGCGCAGGATCAACTCGGCCTGCTTGACGTGCCGGCGCAAAAAGACGCGTTGTTCTGGTGAGCCTGGCCGTCGACGACCATGTGTGTAGCAGTGGACCCCAACGGCTGACTAGACATTAGGCGAGAGGCCTTTCTGTGGAACATGCACGCAGAACAAACACGACTGCGCTGGCTACGGCGACGACAATGGCCCAGCTGACGCCAGCAGAGACGCGAAAAAGGCCGTCCGGCGGGGGAGCACCACCACCAACACTACGCCTCCTACTACCAACATCAATGCCAGTGCCAATGCCAATGCCAATGCCAATGCCAACACGACCACCAACTCGCCCGCCCGCAAAGTCCAACAGCCCATCGACCCCCGGCTCACCCGCCCGCTCCTTCCTCACACTTTGTCCTCCGCGTCGCACTTGTCAGACTCGAGTCTCCCCCACCCGTCACCCAAGAGAGAAGACGATGGGGGCAGCACGAGCAGCGCGGGCCTGCGCCTGAGCACGCGCAACAGGATGCCGTACTTCAGGTACTTTGGCCCCACCGCTATCGTGCCTGGCCTGCGTCAGATGGTCGTCAAGGTGCGCGCGAAACAGCATGGCAGCGCCCACACGACATCTGACCGTATGTCTACCCTAGCACCCTCTTCGTCTCATCCATGCCCCACCCGCTAACTCCACCAGAACATGCACAAGACTCGTCGCCCACGCAAGCATCCAATGCCTCTCCTCCAGCACCCGAGGCTCGCACACCTCTGGAGATACCCGTCTATGATGCCTCGGCCATGTCCCCAAGTCCCTTGATAACCCACCTCTGCAAGCTCTTCTTCGTCCACCTGGGATGTTCCTTTCCCTTCCTGCAACGAGATCGATTCATGCGTGACCTCGAAGAGAAGCAAGTCGACGCCATTCTGGTCGACGCCGTGTGTGCATTGGCCGCTCGCTTCTCCACGCATCCCATGTTGGTAGGAACCAGCGATCACCACAGCAGCGCCAGCAGTGATACGGCCAGGACTCAGCCATCCGAGTACGGTCACGCGTTCGCGCAACGTGCAAAGTCGGCTATCCCAGACGCCTTCCCCTGCCCTAGCGTTGCCGTTGTGCAGGCTGCGCTGTTGCTTGCGTACGATGAGTTTGGCGCCAGCCGCGATAGTGGCTTGTGGATGTATCTGGGTATCGCAATTCGAATGGCACAGGACTTGGGTATGCAGACACTACAGGGGCTGAAATACGAGGGACGGAACGGGCCCACCCCAAACTCCATCAAGACTGATCCTCAGAGTGTAGTGTCCCACCCAGAGCAAGTGCAGCACTCAGCATCAGATACGAGTGTCGAAGAACAGGAGCAGAGGGCCGTCGAGCGTGAAAGACTGGACACTTTTTGGTCCATCTTCTTCCTTGATCGTGTCATCTCCTCGGGCACTGGTCGCCCAGTCACACTGCGGGATCGTGATATCGAAATCTCTTTTCCCTCCATGGATGAGGTCGATTCAGCTTCTGGCTGGCCATCGCCATACCCAGCACTAATACGGATAATCCACCTGTATGGCCGAGTGACCGATCTGCTCAACAGGGTCAGAGACGCATCCGACATCACCACTGATCTCCAGACGCACCTCGCGGCCTTGGAAGACCGTCTGACTCTTATCTACCAGAACCTTTCACCAAAACTCCATTTCAATGCGGTCAATTTCCAGCAATACGTCAAGATAAAACAAGGGACTAACTTTCTACTGCTCCATTGTTGGTTCCATACGCTGATTGTACTATTGCATCAACCAACCCTGCTCAAGACCTTGGAAGGGACGCCGCAATCTCTCTCAACTAATAGTCGGGAATTGTCAATGTCTTCAGCCAAAACAGTGGCCGACATTCTAGCCTTCACCGAACTCATCGATGCGAAGAGCGGATTGGGCAATCCCTTCACCAGGTTTGTTTTGCAATTTTCGATATAACCCTAAGCGAAAGGCCAATCTTCATCCTTAGATCTTGTTCAGGCACTGACTTCGGTTTAGTCAACCAATCTATATCGCAGCTTGCGCTTTTCTCAAGGAGACCGCAATCCATTCTGCATCTTCCCGACCTCACTCACGCCCATCAAGTCCCGGCCGATACGCTGAGCAGGAGAGGAGGCAAACTACAAACAGCTCACTGGATCGCTTGGAGCCCGTAAACGAGCATGATCAAAAGCAGGCAGCCAAGCACACGTTGCTAGCTTCTGCTGCTAATCAAAACTACCAACGATGCTATCGCGCTTTAAAGGCCACAGAAACATACTGGGCTGGTGTCAAGTACATCTTGACTGTACTAGACCAAAAGGCGAAGGGTGTGGGCGACCCTTTGTTGTATACAAGAGAGGAGATGGAGAGTGCTCTGGAAGCTCCCCGACCAGAACCGTCATTCACAAGTCCCGGCTGGCGACGAAAGCTCAGTTGGGGCACCTATCTCACGGCGGAGAGTTCTGATAACGAAATGGCCAAGGTGGCTGCCGCAATGAGAAAGGGTACAACACCGACTATACCTGGGTCGCCTTTGGTACATCCCAGTCAAGGTAAGCATTTCATTGTGTCGATGATTTTCCTGTGTTGGAGTCGGAAATATCTCTGACGCGAGGTCTTGGTTGAACGATGTTTGGAGTCTTCTGGTTAGGAACTCTGTATAACGCATCCGCTAACCATGCTTACAGCAATTGGGTGGTCGCTGACAGGCACAATGAACTCGCCATCGACCAATGTGGCCGTGATGTACACGTCTGAAAACAATGACGGGCGTACCAGCAAAGGCACCCCATCGAAACTTGCTCCTGCCAGCACTCAACCTTCTATCGCATCGCTCATGTCGGATCCCCCAATTAAATTTGAGTCCCATCAAAGTCTACCCTCGCCATCGACGTTTGGCAATTTCGATCCGAGTTCTATGCCCCCTCCACCATCGACTGTAAACTTCAATGGCGCCTCGGCGCCAGACCCGGTCCTCGTATCGGATGCTGATCTCCTCCTCAATCTTCATTCCCCGTTCGCCGCCGGATCGCCTACAAACACACGAACTTCTCTACACGGTACGTCGCCGTATGCGAGAGCTCCGCCTCTGGACAACAACCACTCAATTCAACTCCAACGCCCGCACAATGAAATTTCCCCCACATTCGGCACCTTCTCGACGCCGTCAGATAACACGTTTGGCGACATGGTGATAGACACACAGGATATTGACATGTCCGTTCTAGGTGCAGATATGATGCCTTGGGATCTAGAGTACTTGCCCCATGACATGCTCTACTTCGGTGACGGCGGCTTTGGGGCCAGTGCTTTTGGGGCCGACGGCGCATCCAGCGACCATCATGCAGGAGCATGAGAAGGCTTTTTCGATGTACATCAGAGCTTGTCATCATTATTGCGAATTTCCGGACAAGGTTGTGGAGCAATGAGTTCTTCAGGATACCCCATTTGCGACATGCACGGGAAAAGGATTTTGTGCTGTACTTACTACCAGCGTGGAACAATTTCAAATAGGTTACTATCGGACATGTATAATATAGCTTCGACATCATGTCATTCAATTTGTGCCATACACTATCAATTTTAGACGCAAGTTGTCTCGATTGTGAGCTCAGTCTACTGCGTGTCGCAATATAACATGCAGGCTGAACAACCTTCCGTGGATATGTCATCAATTTCATAGAGAAGGGAAAGGTGGTTGTAGAGGCAGCACCCCAAGCGCAACCTGCTCATGCTGCTATGGCTGCGCGTGAAGCGAAGGACGATGCTGTACCCATAGCTCACTCCAAGGACCAAAGAGATCAGCGCGTCGTTTCTCAAATAACGGAAATTGAAATCAACACAATGCCAAAGTGTACACAGTGTTTGCCAGTCACAAGTGCGGATAAGCTTTGTTTCTGCCAAGCATCGCTGTGTGTTGAGAGTGGCAATTGCCTTGACCCGGCATCAACGCGCCCCAGATACGGCTTGAGAGCACTGTATCTACTCTACAAAAGGGTTCGTATTTATCATGTCCCTAAATTATCTTAATAACAAAAATCCCAAGCCTATATGGCAGCAAGGAGATAACAAAACCACGCGGGTATAGTACAAATATATTTTTATTCCTCCTAGAGAATGCACGTCCCATTTAGAGCCTTAAGTGGACCTCTTAGTGTGCCATGTTAGCTACAGTAGATAATACTCGGAACTTAATAAACACAATTTCCTTTATATGGAATGTCGAGACGCTACTTTTAGCTTTTACTTATGGCTTTCGTGCTCTTCTTACGTCAAGCTGATAACGTCAGCTAAGGAAGGGAGTACATTCAAAAACGACGAGTGTTTTCACCAAGTCCCATTCCAGCCCACTCTTGTTAAACATTGTTCACAGGGATATTCTTTTCCAGATAACCATGCCATTTCGGCAAAGTCCGCTTCGGCGCTCCAGCGCTTGACAACTGGAGGTCCTCAATAGCACTAGCCCACTTCAGCAAGCTACCTTCACTCCACGCAGTACCCATGAGCGCCAGTCCGAACGGCATCCCTGTGTCGGCATGCACACCCGCTGGAAGCGTAACCATGGGGTACCCAGCTTGTGCTGCAATCTGATAAGTCTGCCCAACATCTGGCGGTACCAGCAACGCATCTAGGCGCCGTCCATTATTAATAAGTGCAGCATCGATGCCTTCTTCTCTCGCGCTCCGCTGCGTGAAAGAAAGAGCTTGATAGTACGTTTGATCCATATTGCCCTTTGTTTCCAGGGACGCCAGAAATCCATCTTGACCAGAATAAAACGCTGGTATGCCTCGGGGCCAAGGATTTCCACCTTCCGAACCGTCATTGGCATAATTGTATGTGACAATGTCCTCAAGGCTCTTGATGTTAGTGTTCTCAAGCTCAGAAAGGTAGGCGGCAATGTTGTTGTAGAAGTCTACTTTGACTACTGTGTATTCTGATTCGTTGGGGTAGCCACGGGTGGTGCCGTAGTCCCAGTTCCAGCCATTGGGTGAGACGATGGTTCGGTAATTGGGGAGCTCGGTGTTGTTGAGGACAGTGCCACCAGCGGTCTCGATCATGTGGATGATCGATAACAGGACACTCTGTTGCTCTTCGTCTGCATATACCCAGAAGGAGTGCCAGGGCAACCCGAATGTTGCGTTCTGTAGTGCGTACCGATTGCTCAGAAAGGGAATGTAACCACCAGCGGGCGTTCTCCCTTTTTGTGCGAGGGTATAATTATCTCTGGGATCTGTTCCATAGATGGCATCAAGGGCGTATGCAGCGTCTCGGACTGTTCGCCCGAAGCTACCAACCGTATCTTGATGGATGCTCTCGGGTATCACTCCCGCACGAGATGTGAGACCAACGGTTGGCTTGATACCTACGAGGGCGTTTCGCTCTGCGGGATTGATGACACTGCCGTCGGTCTCGGTACCAAGTGAGAAGGCTACCACGTTCGCAGCAACGGCCGCTGCGCTACCAGAACTGCTTCCGCCTGGATTCAGGGTGAGATTGTACGGACTTCGTGCCTGGCCGCCTCTCGCGGAGTAGCCCTCGGAATAGTTGTTAGACCGCATATCAGCCCATTCTGATAATGTAGCCTTGCCCATCAGTACTGCACCTGCATCTCGTAGCTTTGCGATAACATGTGCATCACGCGGCACGACACTGCCCATCAGAGCCCAACTTCCTGCAGTTGTCTCCATTTGGTCTCTCGTAGCAATATTGTCTTTGACAGTGAAGGGAATCCCATGTAATGGGCCACGTACATGCCCTGCTGCGCGCTCTGTATCGAGTGCAAGGGCGATGTCCTCAGCGTCTGGGTTAAGCTCAATGATTGAATTGATGTAGTCATCGACCTGACGCGCCCTTTTCAGGTAGCACTTGAGCAGACCGACGCTTGTAAGTGTTCCATCGCTCAGGTAGCCTTGAAGCTCATCAATAGTAGCCTCTTCGAGTGTAACCGAACCACACTTGAGCATCGGGAATAGATCTGGGGTACCGATGGCATCTTGCGGAGGGAAGTAGTATGGGTATGGCTGCTGCAGAGAATCCACATTCAAGACTGACGACGACGAGGTTTCCTGCGAACCGCATGTCGATGCTGCGCTTATGGTGATGAGTAACAAGAGGGTAACTACTCGCGACATGATGTACATGGGTGAGAAGAGCAGCACAACCTCTCAAGAGTCTCAATAGAATGTTGAGTTGTGTCTTTGTGCGTGTGATGACACGACATGATACGCTCGATTCATGTGGCGAATGATAAGCATCCCACTCTTGGGAAACACAGCCTGAGAGCAGCAGCGGCCTTTCCGCCACCAGGTTGAAAGCATGGTCAATCTGAGGGTCGATCCAAACAATAACATGCTCGACCGTCTTCAACGATGAGCTGAAAGTGTCAGAATTATACACACCGTTGTGTCCGTTGTGTCGCAGGTGCTGACAGGAGCCAAGAAAACCTAGCCGCTTTGAGCGCGGGGCACCTGTGCTTGCCCATCAATGGGAACCTCGCAAACATGACTTCCAAACGTTATTACAGTGGAGGCCAATCTTTACAAGTTCTCTGTCTTTGAGGAAGTCCAAATCAGCAGCCCATGGCGCCGCACGCAGACCACAAGGAGCCTAGCTGAGTATCCCAGACACAATCGAAGGCTGTCTGAGACCACTGTGCCACTGCTCTACAACGGCCAGTCATCATCGCACAATTCTGTCAAGCGGTGATTATTCCTTTGAGACCCATCGTACATAGTAGGATGTAGTTTGAAAGCAGTCACAACGTCGACTTTCCATACTGTCCGTTAACAATGCCACCACAGTGTCGGTCCACTGCACTATTTTTGTCGAGTGCACGCCTCTTCCTAGCTAAAACTCAACACAACATTCAGACAACCACAACGAAAAATTCACAACATGCAGCAGTCAGCTACTCAAGTAGCAGCACCACGCCATGGTGACCTTCGAAAGCAATTGACCTCGGTTTTGGCCGGGATCGCAGCCCAGGGTCTCAAGGTTGAGGATGTGGTCGCTGAGGAGATGCTGGACCATCTTCCCGGCCTGACTGAGCTTGCCGCGACCCGTAATTACATTGTCGAACTCGAAGGCCGCGAGCAAGTCTTACAGACTCAGAACGACGAGCTGCTCGCCAAACTGAAAGCCAAGGAAACCGAGCTGCTAGATCAGCCCGGGAATATCCAGGCTCTCGAAATGGAACTACAGCAGGCACAGCGTCACATCGAAATTTACAAAACAATATCGGAAGACGCGTCCAATCGCGCTGACCGACTGCAGAAGAAGCTGGATAACGTCCAGAGTAAGCAAAGGAATTTTGACCTGAATTCGGCAAAAGTAGGGGCTTTGCAGACCCAACTTCATGAACAACTATCCGACTACCAGAAACTCGTTTCAAAGCACAACGAAGCTAGCGAGGCGGCTGGAAAGCAGCGCGAGCATTTCCAGCACGCTTTCAATACGCAGCGCGAGCATCTCCAAGGTATCATCAACCAAAAGACCGACGAGCTCTCAGACGCGCTCCTTGAGAACACTCGCATCGAGGCTGAGTCTCAGGCCCTCTCCGACGCATACACCTCGATCATTGAAGCTCAAGAAATCGATCATGCCGATGTTTTGACTTCCATCAATGACAAAGCAGTCCAACTGCGCCAGGCGGAGTTAACATACAAATCTATTCAAGCTGAGATCGAGCCACTCAAGGAATTTTCGATTCATGCAGCTGATATCCTCGAAGTGTATCAAAAGTTTGCCCACGCGTTGCTCAATCCCACGTCGGAATCTACTCATATACGTCTAGGCGAAGAGTTTGATACGTTGATGGATCACATGCAGGATGATATCCAGCTCTACATTAAGGCAGTCAAAGAGCCGGTCTCTGGACGAGCCCCACACGCGGTTATTCGTGAGTATACGGATAAAATCTGTAAGCACAACCGGTATCTGTGGGATGCTTTGTACTCCATCCATACTGATATCATCGCCTACACAAGTAAATGTCGGCCTCGAAACCCCCCCGCCAGTTTCGCATCTAGGTTCAAGAAGGTGTTTTCCAAAGGTTAAGTTTACGAGGTTTGTTAGCTTCGAGCGAATGATAATCATAGTTTTACGTACATCTCTCTGGCTTTCGTATACAATCTGTTATGCACGAGTAATCCGGGATAGCAGTCATGCCCAAGTTTCGGGTCGGATGTGATGCGCAGAGATAATACGAAGAATGGTGATCAAGGGGCGGTGGAGCAGTGTATGTGGTTGAACCAAATGAAGCGGTGCTATTATCGCCTCGTGTTTTGGAAGCGGTCAAGACATATAGCACACTTCCATCTGAGCCATTACCACATCAGCACAATTCAGAAAGTGAATAATAAGTGGAAATCGTACAATATAAATTATCTACATAGAAACAATGATATGGCCCACGAAACCCAAACGCGCGCGCTAAATGTCAAACGATGATGCACCCCCTCTACTTTTCCAGGATGCATAATTGGACAATATTAAGATGACGCTTGGGTATTTGCGTGTAACAACCATTCAATACGAAGGCAAGGGGGCGACGAATCCCATGCCAAGATGTACCATAGCCTTGTCCTTGGCCGCGAAGAAATGCTGATTTTGGACAATTCTGGTGAATAGAACGGACATATACCATCTTTGGATTCGTTAGTCGAGCTGGGACCCAGCAATCCCGAGGAAACGGTGGTGCAGAGCAGGTTGCATCAAGTTTCCCAAGCTGGTCTACCTCGTCCGATCGTCCCGTAACTAGGCTCATCTTCCTCAAGCAGACTCTCCATGATACTCCCAACCTCCGTGTTCGTGACTGTAATCGCATCCTCCTCATCCAACCTCTTCCTCATACGATAGACCTGCACACTCACATAAACCACCAGCGCGCTACCAATTAGAAACGCCGAGCCTGCCAGGAACACATTGATTGGGATGGGGTTGCCATTGAACGCGCTCTTGGTAAGAGCATCGATGCCTGTCTGCGATAAATTGACGAGCCCGGAAAAACAGATAATGGTACCGTAGACGCGACCGAATGTCGCGAAACCAAAGACTTTAGTGGCGTAGTCGGACATGGCGGAGTAATAGAGCGGGCGCAGGAAGACGAAGAGTATAACGTTAATGTAGCCGGCCCAGAGCGCGCAGATGGAGCCGATGATACCAATGGCGGTGATGAGTATGACGAGGATGAGCAGGACGCCGGGCGTGCTGACATTGTCAAGCAGAGCGCCGAGAAAGGGCGTTGCGACAACGCCCGCCAGCGGGAGCGCCCAGTCAAAAAAGTCGGTCACTTGAGCAGCAAGCTCGGGGGAGCCAAGCATGTATGTATACTGCTCCCTGATTGTGGCAATGAAGTAGTTCATGCGTACCATCTGCAGGACTGTGAGAAGTGTGAGGAGGATAAACCAGGGCGTGAGCATCTGGTCTTTGGCGGACTTGTTGTGAAGTGCACCCCAGACTCCAGAGGCTTCAAGCTTGTGTTCTTGCTTCTCCTCACGCATCTTGCGCGCGGTTTCGTTGCCAATCAAGTCGTCGAGCTTGCTGATACGCTCACGGCGCCGCATGCTCCTAGCTTTGCGGACGCGCCAGACTTCATCGTCAGGGAGTTCGTCATCTGACGAGTGGACGTCCTGCATCGGATCCTCAGCTCTATGAATCTTCATCTCGAGCTGAGGTGCGGTTTTGTAGGACTCGCTGGGGAGGAAGGTGAGTTGAGCGATGATGATGGCAACTGGGACCATCAAGTAGACGAGGAAGAAGGTCTGGGGTTTGAATGCCCTGTCTGTTGCGTCGTAGATCAATCTGTAAAAGAGGAACACGGCTGCGGATGCATCGAAGGCCCCAGTGACGAGAGCGACAATGGAGCCACTCATCTTGGGGAAGGCATTAGCTATCTGGAACGAGGGCAGGAAAATGCAAGTGCCCCCTAAAGCAAGGAAGAAGTTTCCAATCGTATATCCATCGAAATGTTCGATCTGAAAGGCAAGACTCATGAGCAGACTGCCAGTAGCAAGCAAGAGCGAGCCAAGGAGATAGCAAAGCTTCGGCCCATAGCGGTCGAGCAGAGTGCCAACAGGCAGAGCAGATACATTTGCAGTAGTAGACGCCAGGGAGAAGAAGAAATTCAAGCGAAGGTCCTGGTCGAAGCAGACTTGGACGTCTGCATCCAGCTCCTCAGGCGTGCAGAGTTCCCTGAAGACGCCCTCTTTGATCAAGATGGGTTTAAGAGCTGCGAAACCAAAGACGATGCCACTAGCGAACCAACATGCGACGACAATTGCAATGACCTGTGCTGCAGACTTGTGTTAGTCGTCAGGTACTGACAGTGCTGCAGGACAAGGCGACTTACCGACACGCATAGCAGTAGATACCTTGTATGGCGTCAAACCTCCATACTCCTCGCCCGTGACGGGTTCCTCGGGCCTGGGTAAGACATCGTAGCTGATGATCCTCCTGATGGTCTTGCCTTGGCCATGCACCCCCAGGAAACCAGCTCCCGAGAAGGCACTTTCGAGGGAAAGGCGACGCTCTGTAGCTTCCTGTCGGCTTGTCTGGCGTTCGACGGGCGGAAGGAACAAGTCTACCAGCGCCTCCTCACGGTCTATGCCCTCTTGCTGCGTGACATGCTGAATCAACGACATGAGCGACGCACAATTGAGCCTGTCTCTTGTTGAAAAGGATCAGTGTGCAATCGAGCGGGCGAGCGACGAAGCGGAGAAGCAGCTAGCGGGCGGTCGGGTTGCGTGGAAAGAAGGGACGCAGCAACTTTATACTGTCGGTCAGGCGATGGAATCTGCTAGCACGGAAAAGTGGGTTCCGCGGGCGATCCTGGCACAAGGCCTGCG
The DNA here is from genome assembly GCA_025504975.1 of Plenodomus lindquistii. Taxonomy (NCBI): domain Eukaryota; kingdom Fungi; phylum Ascomycota; class Dothideomycetes; order Pleosporales; family Leptosphaeriaceae; genus Plenodomus; species Plenodomus lindquistii. The sequence continues at coordinate 163,620 of JANUWI010000014.1, forward strand.
ATCTAGGCGTTGCTGCAATCTCGCGCGAGTCACATGGCTGGGTTGCATGGCGTCCCCAAGCATCGTGACATTTGCATGCTTCACGCCCAACGGTGCGAACAGCGGTAAGCACAAGCAAGCAGTTGTACGCGAGCACTGCAGGCCTCGCTTGTGGACAAGTGCCGCAAAGAGTTGCGGGGTGGCGGTTTGATTGGTTGCTCCGTCTTCGCTATCCGGGACGAGCCACCGCCCATCCCAACAACCTCTCCTCTCCTCTGCCCGTTGGATTGGAAACACCGCGGACAGGCTGGAGATAAGACGGCACCACGCAATCAGTGTAAAACCATGCACCGAGTTTGCTCAATCACTCCCTGTGAATACCGCGGGCGTTGGCCTGCATATGCAATCCCTCGGTCCTGCGCAGAGCACATCGATGCCAATGCCCTACGCCTTCGTCACAGGTTCTCGAGGCACCGGCACTACTCCAGTGAATGGCCATGTGCCACATACATTCACTATCACAACTCGTGTTGCCGAATCGAACCGCATGCCGTGTCGGCTTCCACAGAGCGACACAAATCATGCAAGACCAGAACCAAGACGGCCCGAGCATCACACAGCATCCAAGCTACGCACATGAGATATCTCATTCATCACCTAGAAATCCCCGCTCTAGATTGCGCGTTCGCTCAAAAATCGAAGCTTCAATCTTCACGGCACACAAGACGACTTGCATCCTCATGCCATCCGTGTCGCTCTCTACCGGCTCCAAGCGCACACGCCACTGAGCACGTTTGACCGTCCACTCAGCTCCTGTTCCTTCGGTGATTCGACAGTTGACAGTACCGTCACCGTGTGTACTACCACCCCATAGCCATTCATGCTCAATATGAGAGCTATCAGTCAGCCTAGGCAGTGAATGATGTACATCTCGATGTTTACGAATACCCATCGTGCCGCTTTCTGCACTCGCTGCAACCTCAACAGGAACACCATCCAGTCGAATCGCACTGTCGCTGTCCAGCCTGACTCGCACACGATGGTTGCTGATTCCAGAGTTCGCTGGGCTGACTGGCTGGGCTGCAATGCCCCCGCCTGATTGCATGTACACGAGTCCCGATGGTTGCATTGCTGGTAATCCGAGTTTTGATGCAATGACGGAAAACAATGATGTCATCCGAGCAAGAGTTGAGTTATGAAATGTTGCTTGGAGTTCAAGATCTGATGACCGAGCTGAATGACAAGCCGTAGATGGAAAGTGTATCGTGGCAGACTCGGTGGTCGATGTCTCGAGAATTAACGTATAGTTCTGGGAACTATCGTCCGTGTACGGGCGCGCATACGATACATAACCTGCTTTTGTGATGCTACTCATAGTGCTTGCGGTAGATGGTGCAGACTTTGCCTTTATACCCGTTGCACCTGATACTGGCGATACACCTAATGATGGCCTTTGTACATCCAAATCAGGTTCTGAGTCATTCAAAGGCTTATCTGCACTGAATGAAACACCTGACTGGCGAACATCTTGCAAACGGATCAGGATCTCTGATTGCTGGCGCTTCAGATTGTACGAGATTTCGTATGGGATGAGTCGCTGCTCGAGTCCTTTGAGGTGGAAATACCTGGCGTCTCTTAGCAGGCGAGAGCGATGCTCCTCGTTCCGGATCTCGAGATCGTAGCCTTGGAGTAGCTGCAAAAGCTCTCTGAACACCTCGCCACTCCGATTTGGGACTGAAGGTGGAGAGATCGACGGTGGGCGAAGTAGTGCACTGCGATCAAGCCCAGGGAAGACTTCGGAGGGTGTTGAGAAGAACTGGGCAAAGCCTAACGAGAAAAAGTTAGGGCTGTCACCTGGCGCTGAGAACAGATCTCGAGGAATCTGGAAAGGCATTCCGCCTATGCTGATGAAGATATCGGTCTTGAAAAGCTGTTTGGTCAATCGTGGCACTGAATTGTTAATGGACTGTCATCATTCATGCGAAGTCGAGCGCTGTACTCACAGGAGTAGAATTGCGCATCAGCGAACAGCTTCACGTAGTGTTCGCTATTTCTGGGCGTAATATGATAGCCTTGTAGATGCAGCGCAATGTCACGAAAGGTGTCAGGATCACGGTCGATATACAAGGTCTTCACATCGCCAGCGCGACCGCCGTTGTCATGTAATTGACGGCCGAAGAAGTGCGAGAAGTATGACGGAGCTCTTGCAGTATCAGTGGCCATGAACATCCAGTGCAAAGAACGTTCATTCTTACCATCTGAGGATAATGAGGCTCCCGACAATCGAAATAGCTTTGACCCAATTTGGACTGGGAAAACTTTGCTCGCTGGAAGCAAGTCTGCCCCTCCCGATTCAACGATCTTTCTAGCCTCAGAAACATCGATGACTCTGCCTTGTGGGCTGGTGCCTTTACTTGGCTCTTTCCTCCGCTCGTTTTGATCTTCGTCTTTCGATGTCGCTTCTGATGTACGCTCAGCGGTCTTACTGGCTGCACCTCGAGCCGTAGGCGGTGGTTGGATGGTGGGCGTGACAGGTGCGACAGGCGACGCTGTCGATGCATCCGACGGTTGTCGCGAAATATTTTGGCGCTTGTTGGGGTTTCCCATAGTGTGACTCGCAGTCTGTAGTGCATGCAGATCAGGCTCCAGGTCGACTTTCCTTTTCAGACCCGCCTGTACAGTCGGTCTAGACTGGGGCGGTCGAGGTGGTGGTAGCGGCGATAATGGGTTTTGCGATTGTGCGCCCGTTGACGTTGGAGTCTCACTGTGACCCTGCTGATACGATTGGTAGTCAGCGGCTTCAGCTGGTGCAGGAAGTGGAATGCTGAAGTCGTTGGCAGAGATAGTCTGCTGCTGATATTCTTGCACCAACTCCCCTTGAGGCTCATATTGATTGGCAAAGTCGTTGAAATTGATTGCACCGTTCCAGTCCCAGTTCAAAGCCGTGGAGTGATTGTAGCCAAAGCTTGCATAATCCGGGGCTATATGCTGCGGCGCATCAAAACCCCCATAGCTTATAGAAGGGCCCTGACCATCTGTTTGACTGATAATGGCAGCGGGTTCTGGCACAATGGTGCCGCCGCCAGTGTTGTAGGAACCATACCGCGGCTGTGGTCGTCGTGATGGAGCACCTGCCTGATCAGAGGTTTGAAACCCAAATTCTTGGGATGTGCCGTCTCGGTCTGACATGTAGGTCAATTACGACAAAGGGCTGTCTTCCCAGCCTCAGGCGACTGTGTGCCCGTGTACGGAAGCAAGCTTTTTGCTTTCCAGATGTCGGTAAGCTTGGGGTTGCTGATGCGAAGTTGCGTAACGGTGGAGCTCGCCAGAGACTAGCTTAGCTCGATGCGGGAACGCGTCAGTTTCGTGTTCGCGAAATGTCACCACGCGAACTTCTAAGGGGCCGTTCTGATGTGGCATGAAGATGTTTGTTTGTGCATTTGACCGTAGGTGTTACAGACACAGCTTGCGTAGATGTACGTATGCCACACGGGGTCGTATATAACTGGTGGTTGGCTTTAGACGATGTGCAGCTCAGTACGGCTGATGCTGAGGCTGACACGCTGAGCGTATCTGACCATGGAGTGACATGTGGGAGAGTAGTGCTGATATGAGGCTGCGGTGTTTGTGCTGGCTGCGATATGAAGCCTGGATATGCGGATAATGAAGGGCGCTAGGTGGCCGATGCGTTGTGAATTCACATGGCCACAGTACTTCCGCATCAAAGCAAGCCTGCGACGGGAGTGTGACACAATCCTTACCTACCGATTCTAACTCAAACATCGCGATCATCCTCTCTTCATTTCAGAGTAGGGTACATACTGCTCTCCACTCGCCTCTGTCACCCTCTCTCCAGCCCTCTTATACGCGTCTCTCTGCTGTAGCTTACGCATATACGCATACAATTTCGGGTAACTCGTCTCACTCAACGGCACTCTCTGGCAACCAGCCTCCAAGGCAAAGTGGATCATGATATCTGCGCCTGATAGCTCTGGCCCAGCAAAGAATTCTCCACTCGACTTGGACAAGTAGTCCTCCAAGAAGTCAAAGTGGTTCTTTAGCTCAGGGTCGGTGTACGAACTGTCAATGTTGCTGGCGACTCCTTTAACAACTGGCTTGATGAAGAAGGGAACTTGAGAGTTCTTGATTTCTAATGGGCTGTTAGATGACATCTAATGAGTTTAAAAGCATGGTGACGTACTGCCTGAGATAAGTGCGACGATTAGGATGGTGAAAACAGACCCTTCGGCGTAGCCCATCATAAACTACAACTCGATCAGTATCTGGCCTGGATGAGCGTGACGTATGACATACCTTGTACCTCATCCACTCATCCGTCTCTGCACCAAGCACGCCCTCCTTGCCCTCAGGATAACGCTTTGGAATCAGTTGCGTCCCAAAATGTTCACAGATGTACTCGACAATGGTCTCGCTCTCGGCGATGATGATCTCTTTGTCAGAGCCTGCAGGCGTGATCCCAATCGTCGGCGATCTACCAAGAGGATGAACCTCCTTCAGATCTGCCCTTGCGCGACCGTGCTCATCGCGTGTAAACACCTTGATGTCATATTCGAGGTTCAATTCTTCGAGCAGCCAGATAATACGCTGGCCACGGGATTTGTTCAGCCTGATTAATTCTTAGTATAGCCATAGAATATCGCGCCTTCCGATGCCATTGAATGTAAGAACATTGGACATTGGGATCTGTGACAAATACACAACAGCCTCGCCGATGATACAAGTGAATTTGCTGATGTGAGATGTGGCTTACCAGTAGACTATGATCTTTGCGCCTTGTTGGTTGGCCATGTCTGCACGATTTGACCTTCTTTGTGACAGTGGAAAGTAATAGTAGCGTTTGTAGTGAGTGGAGACCAGCAGCCAAGGGGATTTTTGAAGTCTGTAGGAACGTGTCACCGAGGCTCCTTTGCTCTTTATCACAAGCGCTCAGCCCGTCGGTGTCTTCGGTGTTAGACTACCCTTAGTGTCGGCATCCACGAGCTCCGGAGGACCAAACGTTACAGGTAGCCACCATATCGAGAATGCATGCCGGGACAGTGCGTCGAAAGACAGGCTCATATACAGTCTAGAGAGACTCCTCACGTACTTACGAGCAATTGACAAGAGCTAAAAAGTCACGGGACTAGTAAAAGCTGCTGAAAGAGCGATTCGCGGACAACATCTGCACTCACGATGCAACATGCAAATATCTGTCCACTGCTAGATCGGGGAAAATCGCTGATGTACTGTCTCCATGGCGACACAAACAGTTGATGCTCCCCAAATCATCTCATAATTGACTCCGTCCCAGATTCAACACTGCAGCCTCGCCGCCAAGACCCACGCTTCCCGAAGATGTCCCGATCCGCCGACCTCACCACAGCTCCACTCCGACCTCACCACTGCGCAGCACCCTCGACGTGCAAAGCTCGCTCTACAACACGCCAAATCTTCTAAAATGGCGGGTCACAACCATGGCAGTATGGTCACTCTGGTAGTAGTCACGTCGATGGCGCGCAATGACTAACAGATCGCAGTCACCCGCCAGGATCCCGCGATCATCAAATGGAACAGTACGTCTCCCGCAGGTCTCCGCATACCTCCACCCGGCCCCCCGCAAACCCCATAATCATAAGCTGCGCCGCATTCAGGGTCAACAGAGGCGGACCGGGAGACCAGGCACGACTATGAGGAGATTGAGGGGATTTGCCTGAGGTCTGAAGAAGCAGGACTGACAATCCATAGACATGACGACAAACCGTCATAAGTATTTCCGCTGGACACGACGAACAGCATGGATCTCGTTCGCATATGTCATCTTGGTTCCGGCCATGTTGGGCACAGCGGGTTACATGACTGATGTACGTCACACAGCCGCTGTGCATGCGAACCTTGAAGAGACGATTGCTGACATTGTGTAGGGCAAGTGGGAACTCCGTGGCAAGAGAAGGGGCGACTTGCTGTCCGAGTATTAGAAAAACAAATGTAGGCGACGATACAGCGTGTATATACTGGATGAGATCACATCAGAACAAGTGAGCGAGGGCGGGAAACAGAGTGTGGAAACAATTGAATTCTATTGAGACACTGTTGTGTGCTTGATACGTGTAGATGTGTGACCCGTGCAGTGGGTATTCCTTCATCTGCACCGTTTTCCACAAATCGCTCCATTGTGCTGGGGCTATGATTGAATGACTCCTCGCAGCAGTATGGCTTAGCCCATCATGGTCCTTGCCTTATTGGCTTCAGGCTCGGGTAAGTTTGCTACTGTATAGTCAATGCCAAGGAGCGGACGTTGACCTAGTTGCTAATGTCACGTCTCTATCCGGTATCTTCTCTTGCTCCAGAGCCTAGTATTGACTCCCTTTCCTCTGCTCAGCCTCCCACTCCTTGAGCCAATCGCAAGTATCGTCATCGGGCGCTTGGTACAATGGGCGCTGAACAGCATGCGTCCAGTACATCATGGAGCGGTCGCTGATGGGGATGGCTGGATCAGTGACGACTTGCTGCAAAGCCTTGAAGAAAGCGTCGCACTCGGTCTGCAGACCCATCACACGCAAACAACGAAGCATGCGAGTGATGCGAAGGTGGTTGTGGTCGAAGCGGACACACCAGTTGGTGGAGTGATTGCGCCACTTGGGACCGCGAACGATAGTGTAATTGGCAGCCGAAGGACCACTGGTATCGTCGTCTTCAGGGGAGGTGCTGGTGCTATCTGCGCTCGCTACGCTCATGCTTTGTGTAGCAACGTCCTTTGCCCCAGCACCTTTCTCGCTGTCACCTTGCTGGGAATCCAAAACAGCTGCAGACTCGCGGGACACAGTGAAGCCGTAGAAATCAAGCATACGCTCAAAGCTTACCCGCATACGATCGCGCAGCTCACTCCTTGATCGAAACGCGTCGAAGACCTCGCGAGTGACGACCGGTGCTGACCAGTTGTAAGGTGAGCCTTCTGGAAGAGGGAACAGCATTTGAATGTAGTTATGGCTGCGCTCCAGCTGCGTGTCATTCCAGGATAGGAGTTCCTCTAGCGTCCGATCATGGCTGTCTTTGGCTTGAACGTCCTGGTCGTAGAAACGGATGATCAAGTGTTCTTTGTTTATTAGATCCGTAGCTTTGGTTTTGGCACGTTTAGAAGCTGGTTCTGAATCCATGGCTGACTTGGACGTTGACGAAATTGAAGCTATCGAGTCTGGTTGCCTGACCTGAGCGGGTAAATCACGCTTCTTGTTGAAGAAGTTCAGCCGTGAGACTCGGCCTTTACACTGCTCGTTTTGGCTGAGTGTACTACCCATGGTTTTGATTAGCGATATTTGCGAGAAGCAAGAGAGGCGCGAACTTTACTGTTGATGTTTGCGGCGGTGCCTGCCCGGCTGCTCTTGCGTATGTAATTGAGGTTGCACAAAGCTATGCACCTGGGGCAATAGCACGCGGAGTTGGCTCAGGGTGGAGGTTGAATGGACGTTTTTAAGAGAGTTCTTTCTGAGAGTACGCTGCATATGTGCTAGAATGTTCGTGTTTTTGTGACCGTTATGCCAATCGTTATGTGGCGTCGCTCTCTCACTTGAGGAGGACAAGGTTAGTACTGTTTGAGTCTAGTTTACGCAGTAGCGCGATTACGCTCGATGACAAATTCGCGATTGCGCGCTGGAACTTTTGCAGCATATCAACCATTGACATTGCGTCTGCAAGTAAAGGCCAAGATTCTCTACTCATCAGAACCTTACTCGTCGCTTGTAGCATGAGAGGCGTCGTTGATTGCATTGCTGTAGCCCCGACGCATGTTGTTGCTCAATGACACTAAATTCGTAGAAGAGTTGGAGCTAGAAGATTAAAAGATTAATCTTCGGGCTCTCGAGTGAACTGTGTCTATCAGGTCCACATCCTGCCGCAGAAGTCCGAATGTTTAGTCTGCGGAGTACCGAGGAGACGGCTGTTTAGGGCAAGGCTAACAGAGTTGATCCATAACTGCACGTAGAACGCACAGTGTGGGTCCTTGACCATTACTCTCTCGCATGTAGAGTAAACTAGTATTCACCACGTCAAGAATGCAGCACCCAAGATCATCAGGCCACCAACAATCAACGTCGACTGACGCCTGAGCTATCACCTGGATCCTCCTCTGCATTCCTTCCTGGAGAGCATCTTCAACTTTTTCCTATAACTCGCCATGCGACAGTGCTGCATCCCCGACGAACAGCCTGTCATTTTCCATAGCTGTGATTTACGACGAGGATGTGCAGAGCGTGTAAAACCTGACAATATATGAAATTCTCACCGTCGAGTCCACACGAGTCGCTCGTTGCAAATACTAGCGTACCATTACGAGGCCAGTGAATAGATTGATGATCGAATAATGCGAGTGCTGTTCTACTCAAGCCCCCACCCATGCGATCGCCCACGTAGCAGGGAGGACCACCTTATAGCCTTCGGCAAATCTTAGACGTGGATGCATATTTCAAAGGAGTTCGTGTTTATTGCGTCTCCACCTCACTTTAAGAGCATAGCCCTCAAGCCTGTACAGCAGCAAGGAGATAGCAAAAGCACGTAGCTATTACACATTGTTATCTCTACTACTCCTAGAGAACACAGGTATTAGTATAAGGCATCTTGTTGCCTCTTGCTGCATTGTGATGACTACGGTAAACAGCGCCCAAATCTTTGGAGAGTCAATGAATCCGAACTCCTTCGCACCCGAGCGCTTCCACTGTCCGGCTAATGCATAGACATGCAGCACAGAAACCAGACACAAAGCGTGAGGCGAGACACATTTCAGGGGCCATCTAGGTAATCTTGCTTGTTAAAGATGACGAGGGACCGCGACGTGGCTGGGTATGAACTATGAACACGAGTGATGTTCAAACTGGAGTGCAAGATTGGCAGCGTCGGTTGTTAATGCCACATATATGGAGGAAAGATTTGGTTTAAAGACTGAAGACAAAGGGCGAACTGTCTGACGATGAGCTGGTGAATCACTTGTGTATCCTAGCTATAGTCTTTTCTTTTCTTTTTTTTTGCTTTGCTGCGAGACTCCCCGTGAGTAAGTGCATTGAGTTTGATCTTCGAATTGTCTTCCTTTTTCAAGGCTTGTGATGCAACTCAGCAATATAGAACGCCTGGTTATCTTGACATTCGTCCGCATCAGCTTCGTTGTTCGCGTGTGAAATGCATTCGCGTGGCAGGATGAGGTTGATCGTGTACTCAATCCAGTATAGCACTAACTTGTTGCGGCTCTTTCGTATCCATGCACGTGCACTGTGCGCAAAGGTGCCACGACATGACCGCACCTTGCCGAAAATCCCATCTCACAACCGGCCTCATCGTGAACTTTCTTCTTTCTCCGCAACATGGCTACCCCGGACAATTCTTCCTCGCTGTCCAGACTTCTCTATCTCACGCCCTTGTAACAAGATGTACGTTGACGTCACGTTTACAATTTTGTTGAGGGATCCGCTTCTGCCTCGCCCACGCATCTTTGTGCCTTGGCAGCAAGCAATACGCAGGAAATTCGGTAGACAAACCTGCTCGTGGCTTGCGCCGGCCTGGCTATGCAGGGATTGCTGCAAGATAAGATTTTGACATAAATATGAACCGTGGTACTGGGAATGAGGATTTGCAATTTGTTGTGAAAGATTTGATCGAATTCAATTGGATACTATCTCGACAAAATCAAATACCCCCCCTGGTACCTCGCACTATATCCTTCTTGCCCTACTCAGAAACACATACCCACATCGTAATTACCTCGAAGGTCCACTTTCATCATGGGTTCCGAAGAGCAGAAACCCACACCGGAAAACGGCACACTCTTCCAAGGGTTTGAATGGAACTGCCCAGCCGATAACAAGCACTGGAAACGTCTCATCACCGAGCTCCCCAAACTGAAAGCAATCGGTATCGATAACATCTGGCTGCCTCCCGGGTGCAAAGCCGCGAACCCAAAGGGTGTAGGCTATGACATCTATGACCTTTACGACCTGGGCGAATTCGACCAAAAGGGCGGTAAAGCAACGAAATGGGGCCCGAAAGAGGAGCTGCTGGAGTTGACGCGCGTGGCGAAAGAGCATGGTGTGGGATTATACTGGGACGCCGTGCTCAATCACAAAGCCGGCGCTGACAAGACCGAGAAATGCAGAGTCGTTGAAGTCGACGAGAATGACCGTACAAAGGAGACTAGCGAAGCTTTTGAAATTGAAGGGTGGCTAGGCTTTGACTTCCCCGGCCGCGGTGACACCTATTCGAAACAAAAGTACCACTGGGAGCACTTCTCAGGGACAGATTGGGACCAGTCTTCTGAACGCAAAGCCATTTTCAAGATCCTCGGTGACAACAAGGGATGGAGTCAGACTGTTGATGACGAGTCTGGTAATGCGGATTACATGATGTTTGCGGACATTGATTACTCGCACCCTGAAGTCATTGAAGATGTGAAGAACTGGGGCGTCTGGATCACCAAGGAACTCGGACTCAAGGGGTTCCGTCTCGACGCCGTCCAGCACTTCAGCGAGCGCTTCACAAACGAGTGGATTGATAATCTGCGTGAGCAATGCGGAGATGACATCTTTGTCGTTGGAGAGTTCTGGAGCGGCGATGTAAAGGAAATGAGCAACTGGCTCGACGACATGCATCACAAGTTCTCGCTCTACGACTCCCCACTTCTCAATAACTTCGGAAGCATATCGACGACCGAGTCTGGCGATCTAAGGAAGGTGTTCGATGATACGCTTGTGCAATTGCGACCAACAGACGCCGTCACGGTCGTAACTAACCACGATACGCAGCCGGGCCAAGTCATGGAGACGAAAATCGAAGGCTTCTTCAAGCCGCTCGCGTACGCACTGATCTTGCTCCGACAAGATGGATACCCCTGTCCCTTCTACGGTGACTTGTATGGTCTCGCAGAGCCTCACGAATCCCCTGCATCTTGCGGCGGGAAACTCGCGGACTTGATCCTCGCACGTAAACTCTTCGCATACGGTGAACAGGAAGACTACTGGGACAATCCCAACCTCATCGGCTTCGTCCGTCGCGGGACTTGGGATAAGAAGGCCGGGCTAGCTTGTGTGATGAGCAACACCGGGCCGGGTGAGATCAGGATGGCGGTTGGAGAGATGCATGCGGGAGAGAAGTGGACAGATGTTCTTGGCTGGGAGCAAGGCGAGGTCGAGATTGACGCTGAAGGCTACGGATTGTTCCAATGTCCGGGCACAAGTGTGGCGGTCTGGGTGAGGAGTGATGCAGAGGGTCGGGATAGGTTCCCTACAAATTTTGATGCGGACATATATTCGAAAGCTTAGAGGTCGACACTGGCTATATTGAGGAATCGTAAAGCACGAGAATGCACCCTGAAGGGCATGATGTCCATACAAGCAGACCGTGCCCCCAGCTTAATCAATACCAAGTCCCGCCAATGATGAGCAATGACGGGTCTATAAGCAGGAGTCGAATCGAAAAAAAAAACGCAGAATAGTGATATGTGTCAGAAGACGCAGCGGTGTGTCTATGTACGGATACGGCTACTGGCGGGTCTTAGTTTCTAACGGAGCTATTTCATTGACATGATAGTACACAGTCGTGGCTACAACGCATACTTCTTGAAAATCGTATATATCCCAATGAAGCGAGGAGAACGTCGAAGCGTACGGAGCCCGGACGAAGATGTTTTGACGTATCTTGGCGGTCCTCAGTGACCCAACCATCACCTGTGAGCAGCCCCATAGGTTGGTAAATGCTGTTAATAGAGGAGACTCATTATCACGTCAATTCAACGATGTCCCATATGATGCTGAGTTGAGATGTTTGAATATTGATCGTCAATTGTGCAGCTGCTCCTCACCCTTCTACTGTTACATATATCGCCTAGACCTTTACGCAAGCGAACAAAGCGGACAGATCTAACAAAAGGGCTGTAAAATGAAAGCATACACACATGTAGAGCGAGCAGGGACCCAAGAATCCATGCCAAGCCATATGCAAAAAAGACCGGCTTTCCCATTTTCACAGTCATGGCCGTCCTGGTATCATTCCTCCCCAAAAATCTCATCAAACCTAGTTCGTCTTGGAGATTTCTACCCCCCCTGTAGCCCCCAAAGCCTTCTTGATGTCGCCTGCTCGCGTTAGTTTTAAAGATATTTGTGGTGTTGAGGAAGGACTTACCATAGATGGCGAACTGTCCGGCGGTCAGGGTACCAACCATGAACAGACGGGCACCAATACCGCTGAAGGATCCCTTGAGGCCGAGCTCCTTGGCGATCTTGATCAGACGGCTAGTGGTTCCCTCTCCGGGCAGACCCTTGCTCTTGTTGATCTTGGAGAGCATGGTGTCGGCGGGCTGGGAGATGATGGCAGCGGCGAAACCGGCGATGATACCAGAACCCAAGTTGTAGACGGTCTGCATACCGTTGCTGGTCTTGCTCTTGTCGACGACGGAGTAGACAGCCTCGTTGACCTTCTCGAAGACGGCAAACTTGGCCATGGTGTATGGGACCCTGGGGCATTGTTAGCCATGGATTGTGGTGGGGGTATGTTACGAGACATACTGCTTGAACAGGATGGGACCGAAACCAGAGTAGAAAGCACCAACACCCTCGGTCTTGAGGATCTTGCCGAAGCCACCGATCAAGCCATTGGCGAAGGTGGGCTCGGAGACGAGACGGATACGGGTGGCCTCGAGGGGGCAGAGGGCGATGTCAGCGAAGAACTCGGCGCAGGCAGCGGAGGCGAGGTAGACAGCAGTGCGGTTGTTGCTGGCAGTCTCGTATCCGAGCAAGTTGATGGACTGCTGCTTGAACAGCTCGTATCCACCGAACTTGAAGGCACCCTGGAGGAAGTAACCGGCAGCAGTGGGACCGAGACCGGTCAACAGCGCACCAGCACCATCCTTTGCGACGATTTGCCTGAAGCCACCGACGAGGCCCTTGTTGTAGGTCGCGGGGTCGAGCTGTATCCTGGTCTTGACGCTGTGGGGGAAGGAACGTTAGTATGGTTGTCGCCTCGACACAAAAATGGCAGCGACGCAGCCATTGGCGTGCATCACCACCATGACAGCAAAGCAGGCAGGGCCACATACACATCGACGGGTGTGAGAGCGCCGTGGGTGACGGAGCAGCAGACGGCACCGGCAAAAGCGAATCGCGAGTACAGGTCCAGGCCGACGGGCGCGGAAGGGTCGACCTTGGCCGCAAGGGCAGCCTTTGCGGCGTCGACCTTGGACGAGCCGGTGGAGGTGGGGGGAGGAGAGGTCGACATGTCGCTGGTCTAGGTGGAGTGGAGTGGAGTGGTGTGGTGTGGTGTGGTGTGGTGGGAAAGGGCAGACGGAGATAGGGCGCCGTGATGGGTGAGCGATGAGAAGTTTTGTGCTTGGCGCTTTCCGTTCTGTCCCGAAACCCGATCCTCTGCCCCCAGCAACTCTCTTCCTCCACTGCCAGCCCGCTGATTTAGCGCGTGCCCGACCGCTCTCGTTAATCCCTCAGCGGCTGCCACCACCAACTAATGCTGAAGGGAAAAAAGAATACTCCAATGCTTGGTTCTCGCTTGACTAACGACCACCAGAGCTATCTTGACTCTCCAGTGCTCCAACTAGATATCCAAGCCACCCAACCTCTTCTCCTCGCCAATCTCCCCTGGAGGAAGCAGTGCAACGAACTCATCGTACGCTCGATAACGCGACTTTGCTACCTCCAACAATCTAAAAAGTGAATGTTCCATCGAGTACACATGTCTCAGCATCTCCATGGCAGCTCGTTGTGCTTCCTTCACTCCATTCACCGTCTCGCTCATCGTTAGCGCGGTAACAGGCTCTCTCTTCCTCTGATCGACTATACGCTTTCGTGTAGCTTCGTCCATCTTCGCCACATCTTCGCCAGCTATCTTCATGGCTCGAGTCAAGGTTGAATCGTAGACGGTACGCATGCCTTCGAGCGTAGTTGACATCACACCCATGGTCATGTCTAGGTCGTCGAGACAAAGCTCACGCGCCTTCTCAAACACTTCGTCCGCCTCTGCACACTTCTGAAGAACATCATTCCATGCCGATGCTGGAGCACGATCCTCAGCCTCCCACACAGCCCACTCCAGGGCTGCCTGGAGTACGGCCAGCTCCAGCATCTCCTTCATGATAATCTTTCTCAATTCTCCGCGCGCACAAGCAATGTCCTTCATCGTCTTCGACACGGAACTTCTCTCGACATCCCTGTCAAAGTTATCGAGTTGTTCTTTGCACCGTATCACCTCCACTCTGTCTCTCTTCCTCTTTGCCACATCTTTGCTATCGACAACCGACCATCTGATTTCAGCGTTGAGAAAGCGCCGTACAAGCTGTGCCTCGTAGCCCAGGACTACCAGCGTCGCGTCTCTCAGATCGTGGTCTCCTCGAATATCAGGATCCGCTCTTCCAATGTTCGCCCACAGCATGATCAACATGCTGAAGGGGTTCTGGTTCGCGAATTGAGTGGTCTCTGGTCTATACGTGTGCAAAGCTTTGACAAGAGCTCGCTCCGATGGCTCAAGAATCGCCTCTTGGCCAATCTCATCGTACATTTTAGATCCAGCCTTATCCTGGGTAATATCGAGAACTCTCTTGGCTGCGGCGGATCTGGCCTTGAGTGTATCGAGAAGTTGTTGACGTGCACCGGGCGTAGGTCTTCGACTATTGACAACATGTGCGTTCCACGCAAGAAGCACGTCCAACATCTCGCTGTATGACTCCCGCCCGCTGGATCGCTCGACACGTAGGCGCAGAGGTGCCAGAAGGTCTTCAGGCACGTAATCACTGGTTCCCTCGCCATGTCGAGCGTGTCCCGTAATTGTAGTATTTATACCTGGAGAGGTAGACTTGAGTCTACAGGTTAGATATTGGCACGCGATAGCAGTCTGACGCCCAGAATCGGGCTCCAGGGCCACGGCGCGTGCCTGTTCTTTGTTGCATTCCTTTTTGAGCCAGCTTTGCATGTCTTCGATTTCGGCGTCCGACGCCAGTCTGTCAATACCCTCAGCATGCTCCACGATGGCTGCACAGCTCGCGACCTCTCGTTGTTCAACATCATATGCATTCTCCGAATCATGCAAATGCTCGAGTATAAGGGATCTGCTAATCGACACAGGCTTTTGCGACTTGTCCATACTATAAGGTCAATGCTTGCTTATGATGTTGCAAGGTATTATCATACATTTGTCTAACTTGTCGTAGTGGCTTAAAGTACGTAGTTAGTATCACATCTTCTCGACTGTCACTCTTCTCCATTGCAAATTCCATTCTTTGACATGTCAAGACATGAGCTTGAAGCGTCTCGGTCACACATACATGCCGAGCTTCAATGTTTATTACGCCTCACGCACATGATCGAACTAACGAGCCCTTAGGCTGTAATAAAAAAACCGCAACTTATTGTTGTGCAATACAAAGCATTAGCTTACTCGAGTTTGCGCACTGTGTCGCATTCGACATGGCGGTACAGTCCTGGGTACATACCCCATGGAATGATTACACGTGGTCGACCGACGGGGTATGGAGCTACTTGACGGATCTGGACGAGCGAGGTACGTTGCGTTGGTGTGTCAGGGTGTGTGGAGAGATGCCGATAATAGCGTGGTCTGTTCGGGGGATCATCACGCTTCGAGCAGACCGCAACCTGACTTGTGGCATATCCGGGTAGGTCTATGCGAAATAGAATAACGAATTATGCGAGCTCTACGATGAGGCGAGGCCTCGGAGGGATCCAAAGAGTTCTTTCGGGTGATGATGGCTTGGTTAAGGAGTTGAGTGTGTTTGGTCTGGACGAGGTACTATCTTCGTAGTAGTCTCTTCCAATGGGGACGGCGGTGGACAGATCAGGTCGCTGGTTATTTTTACGGTCAATCGATGTACGACTTCCATGAGGCTGGTGCGTCGGCGATGCCCTTCACATGTACGCAATAACCGCAATAGCCCCGTGATTACCACCTATCGATCACAATTACCGCGGGATCTTCTACCACAGACGAACAGTTGGTCCAAGAACGACCAGGACGCGCCAGGTATTGCCGAGCTAGGCGTCTATTTTTGGCCTGAAACGCGTCGAGGGATTGTTCGCGATCCAGAAATATGAGGCGTTTCCTTGTTCGCGTTTCGCATCTGTGGCGGTGCGTTGAGGCTCTTGAGTCTTGCTGTCACTAAGCTCGAGACATGCGAATTGGTGGATTTACTGCGACGAGGAGAGGGTTGAATCTCTACGGTGAGTATAAGTTGTGCAGCGTCCATGTGTTCAATCATATCCAATGTAGGACCATAAAGTCTGCCTCTTACAATCTCACAACCATGGTCCCGCCAGCACCCAGGGCCTCAAGTGACAAGTTGACCGCCAAGCTGAGCCGCGCCCCAGCCACATCTCATCACCTCCCCACCCACCCTAATGCACCGCATCCCTGGACCACCCACGATGGCACAGCAAGCACAGTCCAGAAGCTTGGGGGCCAGTCCCACCTGACTGCGCCGCGATAGGCGGGCAGCGGCACTTCTGCCTGCAAGCTGCACCGCTGCTTCCTTCCGTCTCTTCTCGGCTTGATGTCGCGCAGTGCATGTTTCTCGTTGCTAACAGTGACTGTTTGACTTGGTTCGCTCCGCAAACAGCCGCATCTTGTAAGACTGTGGGGCTGGGTTGGTAAAGTGTTCGAGTAGGGAACATCTTGGACTGGGGAGTAAAGGAAGATTGGAATTGAAGTCTTTAGCTTGACATTAGGGATCTGGACGGAACATTATGGAGGTACGTTGAGCGTGCAATAGTGGTGGAGGACCTCGCGTGGAGCTGACGGGGCGTCCCAGAGCACCACCGGTATACAACGATATAGCGATTCGCCGCCACAATCACGAAGCACGTCACCTACGCCCTCACACCATCGTGGGGCCAGGAAGCCACGCGCACTGCAACAACAGCAGGACGCCCGCCCACCGGCCTACACAGACGATGAGCCCTATCGCGATGATCCCTCTTCGCCCATGGTCGTCACGCCACAAACGCACCGCATCTCGCTCCCCTCACCATATCAACAGTACACGGATGCCTCTGCGCCACCAACGCCCAACGATGACGACGTTCCCCTTGCACACCTCCTCCACACTACCCCGCCCCAAGACTTGAGTGCACAAGAGTTTTACCCCCTAGACGCACCACCTTCATACTCGGTCGCCGTACGCCAATCCTACCAACAGACACTCGTCCACCACATACCGCGTGGCCAAGACGATGTTGAGTCGAGGGTAGGTCTCGTGTTGGGATTCGCAGTAGAGGACGATATGGATGGCGAGCGACCAGATGACGTGAGGCACGATGTCGAGAAAGTTGTTGCCATGTTCACGGTAGCCATCTTGCTGCTGATGGTGTCCGCGATGTTGGGATGGTTAGCGCTGGGGAGTGGGGTCTTTGCATAGGCGGGCGACTTGGGGATGAAAGGAACAAAAGGTCGTTGAATCGAGGGAAAGGGCTAGATGTTAGGAAGCGGCGTTTTGGAGTTGGAAATGGTGGATTATGATACCTATACACTTTACTGGCGTACATGTTATTGATTTGATTCTGATGGATCCTGGGGCTAGTTGTGTAGGTCAACATAACACACCAAGAAGTCTACTAAAAATCCCGAGATATGTGGTGTGTTCTCTGTGAGGATTAGATGTAGTCACTGCTACACGAACATGTGGCCGGCCAACAAGGAGTGAATTCCAGAGCATGTCTCCATCAGGCTGGCTTTGTGGACGCTGTGCATGACGTCATGTTGGTCAGCCTTGTGGTGTGGACAAGGCTGCAACGAGAGCGTATTAGTGTATGTGGAACAAAGAGGTGAAAAGACGTCGATCCGTGGTGGAATGGTTGCGCGTCGAGGAGTGGCATGCGACGTGTTGACTGATTCTGCATCAGTCCAGATGCTGAGGTGAGATAGCGAAGCCTTGTCAGACGGAAGGATTCCAATGGACAGGCATCGTGAGCCGCCTGGACTCTCAGACTGGCGCCCAGGACAAGCTGTTCAGCCGTGAAGCCATGCCGTGACGTGCAACCGAGCGTGCAGATTCGTCTTTTGTCAGCACGTCTGTCCATGGGCTGGTGGGGCCAGAGTGAATGGGCAATCACTCGCCGTGCCCCCGGGGGACTGCGCCGCGCTGCAGTGGCGGTGCCCAGCTTCATTGTCAGCCGCAGCACGTCTGCCACCTCTGCCAGTCGACCTTAGGCTTGACCTTGGACAGTAGGCTCGACCTTGGCCGCACCCCACCCCGTCCGTCCAGCCTGCTGCCTGCTGCCCTCTCCTCTCCCCGACACATGAACTCCATGAATGCCCGCTTCAAGAACCTAGTGGGTTCGAAACGCAAGAGTTCCTCACACAACCCCTCGCAGCCCGCGCCCCAGCCCACCGCGGCCCCCGCCAACGGCCACCGCCCGACGTCGCTGTCGCCCCAGAACTCGAGCAGCTCCTCGCTCCCCATGAACCCCCAGAACCCCCAGAACCCCCAGAACCCCCTGGGCCGCCCGCCCTCGTACACGTACGCGCCCCCAGGGCCGGGCGGGCTGGGTGCGCCGCCGCCGCAGCACGGCCGCCCCGCGAGTCCGCTGCCGCCCATCAACACGGGCGCGCCAGGCTACCCTCCGCAGCAGCAGCAGCAGCAGCAGCAGCCGCCTGTGGGCTACCCCCCGCACGCTGGCCCGCCTGGCTATCCTCCGCAGGGCCCGCCAGGCCCGCACTATGGCCAGCAGCAGGGCTATGGCGGCGGTGCGCCTGCGCCTGCTCCCCATGGGCCTCCCGCGGCATACAATGGCCCCTCGGGGCGCGCAGAGGTAGCGGGCGAGGGGCGCTCCAAGGCGCAGCTCATTGTCGGCATCGATTTTGTGAGTCCCAAGTCACCCTGATCGCATCGCCGTGCGCGTACTCACAGCCAACCACACAGGGCACCACCTTCTCGGGCGTCGCATTCGCATTTGCTACAAACACCGAGGCCAAGGAGGACATCATCACCGAGTGGCCTGGCGCCGGCAACCAGACAAAGCAGAAGGTACGCGCCGCTCTCTGCTGACTGCAACTGCTGGCTGACAACCCCCAAGATCCCCACCGTGCTCTACTACGACCAATACCAGAAGGTGGTGGGATGGGGGCCCGACATCGCTGATGCCCTGGCCCCGACAGGCTACCCCAAGCCGGGCGTGCAGAAAGTCGAGTGGTTCAAGCTGCAGTTGATGCTCTCCGGAAACACATACATCGACCCCATCAACCTCCCACCGCTGCCCCCGGGCAAGTCTGAGATCGATGTGGCCGCCGACTACCTCTTCCACCTCCGCCAAGCGATGCGAAACCAGCTACAAAAGACCCTTGGTGAAGTCTTCAACCGTGAGGAGCGCAATATTCGTTACTACCTCACCGTGCCCGCCATTTGGAACGATGCTGGCAAAGCTGCAACACGTGCTGCCGCCATCCAGGCCGGTTTCCTCCGCGACGAAAACGACAACAGGTTAACTCTAATCACCGAGCCCGAAGCCGCCGCCATGTTCTGTTCCAAGACTGGACTCCTCAATCTGAAAATACACGACGCAGTGTTGATCGTTGATTGCGGCGGTGGTACCGTCGATTTGATCGCTTACGAAGTCGAAGAGGAGCAGCCCTTCTCCGTCGCAGAGTGCACAGCAGGATCGGGTGATTCTTGTGGTTCAACGGCGCTGAATCGGAACTTCAGCAACATTCTGAGAGCAAAGATTAGGAAGATGAAGCTACCTGACGGCTCAAAAACTGCCGGAAAGGTCTACGCCAAGTGCATCATGGACTTTGAGAACAGGATAAAGGCAGACTTCCGAAACAACGGACAAAAATGGGCGGTCGATGTTGGTATCGAGGCCGAATTTCCCGAGGCTGGCATCGAAGAGGGTTATATGACGTTCACAAACGAGGAGATCTTACAGTGTTTCGAGCCTGTTGTGAACCGCATCTTGGAGCTCGTCAGGAATCAGATCATTGCCATCCAAGCACAAAACAGGGCATTACAGGTAGGAATGTCTCCACGTCACTCAACTGAAAGCTAACAATGTCAGAACGTGCTTGTTGTTGGTGGTTTCGGTGCATCAGAATACCTCTTCCAACAAATCAAGCTCCATGTACCCCCACAATTTCAGTCCAAGGTCGTTCGACCTATGGATTCAGTCGCTGCGATTGTCAAGGGCGCCGTAACGGCCGGTATTACAGAACGTATCGTCACACATCGTGTCGCACGTCGACACTACCTCATGGCTACACTGCAGCCCTTCAAGGAGGGCCACCACCCCGAGCAATACCGAGTGCCATCTCTAGATGGCAAGGACCGTTGCAAGTACACTCGCCAGATATTCGTGCAGAAGGGACAAAAGGTGAAGATTGGCGAGCCCGTCAAGGTCTCGTTTTTCAGACAAGTCGCTCCGGGTGCCACTCTCATGTACGAGGATATTCTGTACGCCTGCGATGATGACGTTTGTCCAGAGTACACCAAAGATCCTCGTAAGTCATCCTCACACACTTCCGGCAGCGAAGGTTAACCCGTGGCAGGCATCAAGGAAGTCGTTACCCTTACCTCAGACCTCTCACGGAAGAACCTTGAGAAGGATTTTGAACGCATGGACACCCCACAAGGTACCTTTTACCGTGTCTACTTTGACATTTACCTTACTCTCGACGGCTCTGAATTCAACGCGGAGTTGGTCTGCCAAGGAGAAGTCATGGGTCGCTGCACCGCTCGCTTCAGGTGATCTGATATACAAGATACGACTTTTTTCTTTGGCTGAGTCTACTGCGCTCCATTTTTGGGTTCAGGACATGGCTTGCGACATCGGCTTGCTCTGGTAGTGGGCCAGAAAGAAGCTGGTACATGCGTAAATGATGTGTGCTGAATCCCCTTTCCTCGTAGCTTTACTGTTGATCTCAACGACATACCCCAAACGTTCAGTAAAAGCTTGACCATACAAACCAAACATTTTCCATATAATAACGTTCTTTGATGCCATCGACGCTGGTTGAATGCAAAAATCCTGTGATTGGTGGTTCGTTGGGATGCCACGGCCTACTCGGTTCATACTGCTTCATCCCGCCATCCGTTTTCCCTGCGCTAGTTAGCGCAAGGAGCATTGATACTTCCTTCTCGGAGGTCCGATTCCGATAGCTTCACCACATGCAACCCCCGATCTCAAAATTGTACGCAAGCGTATGAAGTTCTTCTCAGTCCTGCGCCGTAACATTGGAAGCGTGATTGTTGACCACATAGTATCTTGACGGCCGCTTCTCGGGGAGATTGCGCCTTCCCCTACTCCTCTGGCGTACTCCGAGTCCGTGCTAGAAGCAGTGTTAATGCTCGTCTGTCCAGATTCAACGATGGGCGGTAGCGTTGTGATCGTTCGATCTCTGCATGAGTACGCTCTTGTCGACTAGAAAATGACTCATTGTTACCCTTCGCTGTCGGCCTGTATACACATACTGGATGCATTACTGAACTCATTAGCTTCCGGCAACATGCTTCAGCATACCGTTATGGGCACAAAGTCTTCTCAAATTAGGATGCTCATCGCCCCGACTGCGGGTAGGAGTATCGCTCTATCCGAAGAAACAAGCGCTGCATCACTGACCATGGCTCGTTGATGCGTCATCTTAGCAATGGGAAATGGGGTGTCCAGGGCATTTAGGGGTCTGTTTTGGATGTGTCTTTTGGCGTCTGGGGTGTTTTCTCCGGTGTTCCTGGCCGGAGCGAGTCGGTAGTCATTCTTTGGTTTCGAGATCTGACGTTAACAGGCGTTGGTATTGATTGGTGCAAGTAACCGATAAGGCGTTGGTGTAGACAAAATAGAATGTGGACACCCCACATCTCTCTCCCAAGCTGTGCTGTGAGCTCATTGTAATCTTTCGCCGTACTTTCATGTCCCGTGTCTACGTGTAAGACACATGGCTTAAAGCTCATCTTGAGTTGCAAGCATATGGACATGTAATATTAGCTTCCATTAGAGTACTATGCCCAACGTGGAGCACCACGAAGAGCCGCGAGCTGCTTTCTACACACATGCACAGCAGAACAACACTTCAAGTGCGCCGCGGGTCCTGCAGAATGATTTGACTGGTATTATGACTATCCCGCTTTTTCATTCGAGGCCCCAGAGTCTCCATCCTGCTTCGATTTTGTAGTACGCTTTGCCTTCCCAATCTCTGTGCCTCCTTTGAAGGGAAGTGGGGCGGGATATAAATTGTAATAGATAACTCCCCAGCTCTTGGGGATGATGCAACGCAAAACCTCTCATTCTCGAAAAAAGCATCCACGTAATCATACACTCGGAACTCGAGAGGAAAAGTGCAATATCCTCGCATGCTGCATGCCTTCAAACACCCGTACTGTTTCTTTCCTACCCGAGGCATCGCCTGACTTGATGTCCCCAAGCTGGGATTAGAGAAATCATTGCCCCACGGGTCTCGGTGTCCCCGCTGCACTTGGTAGTCGGCGATCAAAATCAGGCCTCTTCTCATCTTTTTCTGTGCTCTTCATCCGCGCCAGTATCAAAGAGAGACTCTTCTTCTCCCGGCCGTCCAGCTCAAGTACGTGTACCAAGTCCCTGACCTGGATCTTGGCTCCAATGTCCGTCTCCTCGATCGCATTGCCAAATGTCCTCTTGCGTGCAAGTAGCGCTTTTTCTGTTGCTGGTTGTGCTGGCGTTGCCGTTCCACTCACACCTGCTGCTGCCGCGGCTGCCGCGACGGGCTTGGGAGTGTTGGCTCCAGATGCAGCGCCGCCGCCTCCACCACCACCACCGTTCATCCAGGCGTACTTCTTCTTGCGCCCACCAATGGCCAATTGCGCGGTCTCGTTCGCCTTGCCAAAAACCACTGCGTCGCTTTGATTTTGCTTCTTGGCTGCTGCCTGCGCCTTCTTGGTCAAGGGTTCGGGAAGTGGAAGAGGTGCGACGGAAGTATCGGCTGGTGTTCCTGTACCGCCTGTCGCGGTGCCTTGGGCGCGCTTTTGCCGCTTTCGAAGACGTGCACGCTCGTATTCTTCGTCCGCTTTGACACGGGCGATGAGGGCAGCGGCGACGGGGTTGGTGGTGTTTTGGAAGGTGGGGAGGGGCGTAGGTGGGACTTCGCTAGGAGGCGTAGGTAGTCGCGTTGCGTTTGGTATTCCTGCGATCTGTTAGAGAGAAACGGTTGGGAGTAGTGGCAGGACATACGTTTGTTGCCCGTCGCCGTGGGGCTGGTGGCGCTATCGGGTGCTTCCCACGGCGTACGAAGGATGTTGGTCGGGGCTACCATTTTCTGCTCTGCCGTCTTGTCCACGACGGCGATATCGACGAGATTGGGTGGTATCACGCCGTGAGAGGTGTTCTGGCGGCCTTGACTTAGAGCGAACGAGTCTTCGACAATGGTCCGCACGCGCTCTTCAGCAGCGAGTGACAGCAGTGACAGAATCTCGACCAGAGGCGCATTCTGGTTCAGCAGACTGGCAGCCTCGAGGCCGACAATCTGCTCTCCGTTGGCGCCCGCCTGCGCTGTCCGCGTCACGTCTCGTGGTGTCTTGTCTGGTATCTTATCGAACAAGCCGTCGACGTGGACAGTGATGCCGTGCTCGTATGCGCGCTTTGCGATGCGGTGTCTGAGGACATTGGCCATCAAGAAGGGGTTGGTGAGCGGCTGTTGCGCCGACTCGTTGAGTATGCGCGCGGCCTGCTCATGCTTGCGCAAGAACTCTGCTTGGTGCTGCTCTTGCGACATGGGCTGGCTCAGTGGGCCAGTGCCCTGGAAGGCGCCATGGCTGCCCTGCTGGTTCCAGTTGAAACTGCCGTGGGGTGTGCCCGAGGTGCCTGTGCCCTGTGAATTGAAGCTTCGATAGCTGGAAAGCAGATTGTCTTCTTCGGCGCGCAAGTCGATGCCTGAGCCGGTGAGAACATCGCTGATGTTGTTCACGTCGAGATCTCGGGCGTTGGCCTTTTCCAGCTCCGAGCTGTCTCCCGTCTTGCTGTATGGCACTTTTGGCGGGGGCATGGAGCCCTGCGGCGCAGGCGGCTGTGCATTCGGGTGCTGGTAGGGCTGCGGCTGGTGGAAGGGCGGGGGCTGCATGGCGGCGGGCGAGTTGGGGAGCGAGGGATAGGCAGACGTCTGCGGTGATGTCGCGTACGGTGAGGGCGGCGGCGGAGGGTAGGCGGGCGCGCCAAAGGGCGACTGGTAGGGGGCGGGCGAGGGCGGGTTGGGGGACAGTCGCTGGCGCTTTGCCGGGGGGATGGCGGTGCCCATGGTCGGGGACATTGTGGTGGGCGACTGCGCGTAGGGCGAGGGCGAGTAGGGGCGCTGGGGCTGCTGCTGGGGCTGCTGCTGGGGCTGCTGCGGTGGCGGGCCATGCTGGTTGTATTGCTGGGGCAGCTGCTGGCCGTAGTTGGGGTTGGGGTAGGCCATGGCGGGCCACTCGACTCGTCTCTCTCTCAACTCGGCCCCCGTGGGGAGAGAGTGAGCGGGCGCGGCGGCGGCGGCGGCGGCGCTATTGCCCTCTCATGCGGCGGCCGTCGCGGCTCGATGGGCGGGAAGGCGCGCTTGGGAATTGGCGATGTCTCAGAGATGGGGTGCTTGTGCTAAGAGAGCGCAGGTTGGAGAGATGACGGTGCACAGACGGCGGCTCTTGGCAACAGTCGCGCTGCCCTGCCCGACCGACAAAGAGGACCCCAGCCATCAACCCTCTGCTCTCTCACCGCACCTCCTGGGCACGCGGCGACATTCTGCCATCACCGCCGCGGCCATACTCGCTACACGCCATGGCGTCCAAGAGAAAGGCAGCCGCCATGGCGCCCGAGGACGAGGAGCCCATAGACGCGTCCGACGAGCTCCTGTTCCTCTGCCTAGGCGGTGGCAACGAGGTCGGCCGCTCATGTCACATCCTCCAGTACAAGGGCAAAACAGTCATGGTGCGCACACACGGTCAAGCACTCGGCTCTCACGCTGCTAACAGTCATCAGCTCGATGCTGGTATGCATCCTGCCTATGAGGGCTTGTCGGCCATGCCCTTCTACGATGAATTCGATCTGAGCACAGTAGACGTGCTCCTAATCTCACAGTATGTATTTGTGCATTTCACTATGCTTCCTATGGTGGGAGGATTAGGGTGCATCACAGGAGCTCGACTAGCGTGCCCAAGAGGCAACTGTTTGGCATCATGTATATCAGTATCAATGGAAAATCATTTGCATCTCCCTCTCCCCATCCTGGTGATGTGCCCCACCACCAGCCCAAGCATGTACATAGTATCCACGAGCATCCCCAGTACCATACAACATACCTTTCTCGTCGATATACTGACCCACCCTAGTTTCCACGTCGATCATGCAGCCTCGCTCCCATACGTCCTTGCCAAGACAAACTTCAAGGGCCGTGTCTTCATGACACATCCAACAAAAGCCATATACAAATGGCTAATCCAAGATTCTGTCCGTGTGGGCAACATGTCCAGCAACTCGGAGACCAAGATCCAAATGTACACCGAGCAGGACCATCTCAACACCTACCCCATGATCGAGTCCATCGATTTCTACACCACACACACCGTCTCGGGCGTACGCATCACCCCATACCCAGCTGGTCACGTCTTGGGAGCCGCCATGTTCTTGATGGAGATTGCAGGCCTGAAAATTCTCTTCACCGGAGACTACTCGCGAGAAGATGACAGACATTTGGTGTCTGCTTCAGTACCAGCCGGAGTCAAGGTTGATGTGCTCATCACAGAGTCTACCTTTGGAATCTCAATGCACACCCCGCGTGTTGAAAGGGAAACGCAGCTCATGAAGGCCATTACCGACATTTTGAATCGAGGTGGCCGTGCCCTTCTTCCCGTCTTTGCTTTGGGTCGAGCACAAGAGCTGCTGCTCATCTTGGATGAGTACTGGAGTAAGCATCCCGAAGTTCAGAAGATTCCAATCTACTACAACTCTAGTCTTGCACGCAAATGTATGCAAGTGTACCAAACATACGTCTCTGCTATGAACGACAACATCAAGCGTTTGTTTGCCGAACGCATGGCCGAGGCGGAAGCTGCTGGAGATACTGGACGTCGTGGAGCTTGGGACTTCAAGTTTGTCCGTTCGTTGAAGAGTTTGGAACGTTTCGATGACCTTGGCGGTTGTGTGATGCTGGCTTCACCTGGTATGATGCAATCTGGAACATCACGAGAGCTGCTGGAGAGATGGGCTCCAGATCCCCGTAACGGCGTAATCATAACAGGTTACTCGGTCGAAGGCACCATGGCGAAGCAGATTGTTCATGAACCAGACCAAATTCCTGCAATCATGACTAGAACGAACAACAATTCGCGACGACCAGGTCAACGAGAGGGTGAGCAGGCCATGATCCCGCGAAGATGCACAGTGCAAGAGTACAGTTTCGCAGCCCACGTCGATGGAAAAGAGAACATGGAGTTTGTACAGGAAGTTGCTGCGCCCGTTGTCGTAAGTTTTCCCACGCTCTCACTCATCTCAGTTATGTCACGTGACTGATAACAATGCAGATTCTCGTTCACGGTGAAAAAGGAAACATGACGCGTCTCCGCTCCAAGCTCCTGTCCTTCAACGCCCAGAAATCCGTCCCCACCAAAATATACTCGCCCGCCAACTGCGAGGAACTTCGCATCCCCTTCAAAACCGACAAAGTTGCCAAGGTTGTCGGGAAACTCGCTTCAATTAACCCTCCGATCCCTCGCTCGCTTGACGCAGACGGCGATGAGCGTGTAGACGACGAGGACGGTGAGGGTGAGAGGCTGGACATGATTACAGGTGTCCTAATTCAGAACGACTTCAAGCTATCTCTCATGGCACCTGAGGATCTCAAGGAGTACGCTGGACTCACTACCACCACCATCATGTGTCGCCAACATATTACACTGTCAGCTGCGGGCATTGATCTCATTCGTTGGGCGCTCGAAGGCACATTTGGTGCCATCACTGAGAGCAAAGTCACTGATGGCGCTGTCGACGGCAAGGAGGCCAAGACGAATGGCAATGGTGTGAGCAAAGAAGACGCAGATGAGGAAGTTAGCCGCACGCAAACAAAGTTTACAGTTATGGACTGCGTCAACGTACTCATCAAGAACGGAGGAAGAGTCGAAGTAGAATGGGAAGGTAATGTCATCAACGACGGTATCGCGGATGCCGTTCTCGCCGTTCTCTTTACTGTTGAGAGTTCGCCTGCAGCTGTGCGACGTAAGTCCCTCTAGAAATCTAAACTTCAGGATCGAAAATTACAAGAGCTAATTTATATGATAGAATCTTCAAAACAGCACTCGCATTCTCACTCTCACTCCGACGCCAACGAGAAGAGAGAAGGCCAACTAGCCCACCGCTTCAAAGCGCCCCACCCCCACCGCACAACGGACCCCTCCACCCGCCTCTCCCGCCTCTTCCTCTTCCTCGAAGCGCAGTTCGGCGAAGACGCCGTGTCACCCATTACCCTGCCTAAAACATCCTCTTCTCTACCTCCTATATCCGACGCCCCTTCTACTTCCACCCCCACAACCCTCTCCGTTGCCGCAGCTTCCCCCTCCCCCGACGCCGAGGACCTACCGGCAGAAGACCGCGCGGAGCTCAAGAGATTGCATAATCTGGGTATACCTGTTCCAGGCGTGGAAATTCGATTCGACAAGTTTGTAGCGAGGGTTTGGCTAGAAGGGTTGGAGGTGGAGTGTGCGCATACGGCGTTGAGGGCGAGGGTCAAGGCGGTGGTGGAGAGGGGGGTTGAGACGGTGAGTGGGCTGTGGATGTAATGGAACTTTAATGGAATTATGGTATGGGTCAGGGAGACGCAGTGGAGGCGATGGAGAAGGTGGAGGACAGGGACAAGTGAAAGGGTGGAGGAGTAGGTTTGTAGCCGCTGTGAATGTGTGCATCAAATGGAAATCTATCATTCAATCTTCGTGGGTTGCTGGGTAATATCCATGGTCTCGAGCAGTGTAGGTGTCATCGGTGGGAGAGTGAACTTGCTTGATCTAGTGGACTGTGTATTGCATTCAACAACACCCTTACTTTTTTCTAGTTCAGGATCTGAGATAAGGCCAGTGGCATGCCATGCTAGCCTTTTTGGCATACACACATCCACCAACAGCCCACGTTGACCGAACTGAGGGGCACAATATATGAACCTACAGCATGATACGATGGACATGGAATTCACTGCATTCTGAGATGTCCTTCTAGCTTTCACAACGTGGTAATGTAGGTTAGCAGCTCGAATATATGTACTTTCACAATTCAGTGCACCCACAATGTTCACTCACATCTTCCGGGTCGCACCGCTATATGAGGCATTCCATGGTGTTCCCTCTCGTTGTTTCTCAGATCACTGCAACTCGCAATTCCAGAAGCTCACTTAACTGTCTACAATTTTATCAAAGATTCCAGACTTTAAAGTTAAAGAGTTTTACGATTTCACATCACAACCTTCCTGCAAACATGCAGTCATCAAACCAACAATTTTCGCGACAGTGGCCGCAGGCGGCTACTCGCCCTGCCCATCATCTCCCGGGCAGGCCAAAATTTCATGAGCGCTTCAGTCTGGCTTCTATACAAGACGCCCCGGAATGGGAACTACCAGCTCGCGAGCCTCCAACAGCTACGCGGGCACAAACTACACCGTACATTCCAGCGACACGGGGTCTTATTGCTGGTAAGCATCAAGCCTGTATTCCACCAGTATCGAAGATCATCTCGTTCTTCCAGCCCCGCCATCCAGCGCCACGACCAGGACCACCACCTCCGCCTCAGGTAAATAAACCTCTGCCTCCCCTACCACAAGAGACCCTATCTAAATCTTCGCCACCTAAAGCTCCGCGAGCTGCATCGCATGCTCTTGTCCGTCAAGAGCGCATGACGCGAGCTGAAGGTGCACGTCGTCGGGATCGACGCTTTGCGAAGAACAATGTACCTGAACGCTCAAACTTCTGCCACGGGCAGTGGACAGAACTAACTGGAGAGACGGCATTCAGAAATGCCCTACAGTGCGATCTTAGCCATCGTCCCGGTGGTGCAGCGGATGACTACTATCACAATCATCCCATGCGCCTAATACAGATGCCTCGTCCGCACATAGTGCAGATATCCTCTGTACGACCTGTTCATCATGCCGCTCCCTTCTCATGGGAAGGTACGTGGCCCCGAACCCCAGAATCCCCTGCCCCCTTGACTGTCGGGCACCCGTTCTGTCCGCCTATCGAGGCGGGAGACCACATGAGCATTGCCTCGAACCCACCACAACTCCCCTCTCTTGACTTCTCGGAATCATATACCTCATGTACTGAGGATGAAAATATTGAGTCACCAAGTGGCAATGTGTTTCCAGTGATAACCCCAGCAGATCGATGTTTTTCGATTGGCGAGTGCTCTGACGATGAAAGCGATTTGGAAGATGTTCCACAAGCTTGTCCGACTACCAGACGCTTCTCTCTTGGTGAGTTGTCTTCCTCGACTCCGTCTCCAACTGAATCGCAGTTGACCACTGACCCTTCCAGCGTATACAGCGCCATTGACCAGTCATTATTCGCGGACTTCAGTGGCACGAACGAGTATGAGACTCCGGCAAGCCCGCAGGTTCCTGAGCCTCAAGTACTGTGCGCTCAGCAAACGGGTCGCAACTATACTCACCAGCCCCTGGTTTGCCGTGCAGAAGAGCATCCTAGGTTCGATGACCGGAGTCAACCTACAGAAACGCTGGGCGTCTGGGATTTCAGCAAGGACGACGTTGCGCATGAGAAGCCAGTTCGGATTCCGGGATGGGAAGATCACGTCTTGGACGTGGTGCCTGTTACAAATGACGAGGAGGACGAGGACAAGGATGAGGATCATTTCCAGATCGCGGGACAGCTACGTCGGGAGTTCAATCGGCGCAATGCGCTATGCATCTTGTCCGGAGATGAGGCGTCAGCTGATCGGTTCCGGGACTTCTGCAGGATTCGGAGCGATCGCTCTTTCTAGATGAGCTTGCGTCGTTTTTCGCTGTGTTTTTACTTTGGTGGTTGGTGTTTGTACCTGATTTGCACTGAAGATTTGTGATTACCCAAATCAATCCATACAATTTCGTAAAGTTCCGTCGACATAACAATGCCTTGTGAGATTTATTGTATCTGGTTTCCACATTCTCATTTTGATCACAATCGTTAAGACAAGAAGCTGGAGCCCAACGCGCCTAATCTCCATCCACATCCCTTGTCAGAAAACTTTTTAAACGTCGAAGCGTGATCGACGTCTGAATGTTTACTCTTTAGCCGATCAGTTTGTATCAGTAGGAAGTGAGATATTGGTATCTCGTAAACAATGTGATGTTCTGTAGCCTCACTAGTTTGTACTATCGGCACTATTCTAGACCTCATTTCACCTTGACACTCTGATCCTTATACCCAGTCTGATCTCCGTAGCCATTTCACCAATCCATGCCATCTTACTCGATGCCTGGCCACGCTACGCTACGCCTCGCTTCTGGGTGGCTGTGGGCGAGGAAAAGAGTGGTAACTCTTGTCAGTGTTACTATTCAGATTATATACCATAGATATTACATCAATGTGAGCATCATCCGATCCAGCGTAGCTCACAACGGGGTTCCGGTGATCGAAAGTCTGCTATGACTATCCGTTCAGTGCAGTCTTCTTCGACCGCTTGCTATACCGCTCTCCACACCGCATTTGGGACAACTGCGCGTTGTACTTGGAGAAATTCTACCAGATTCTTGCGACCGCTAGAAACGTGATCCTTCACAGCTGGGGAAGTCGATACATGAGAGTTGGTCTGGCCATGGCACGCACTCCAGTCTGGTACGTGTGCGGCGCAGACAGGTCGTAAAGCGCGAACCAATCTGCAAGAGGATGAAATCACTGGTATTTATATTTATCCGGCTTCTGGTTGAAGACGTTCAAGAGTTGTTCTGTTTTTTTTTCAACCAGGCCACCATGCGCATGCTTGTTCAGCGCTGCTTCATCTTCAGAAACATGATGCTACGAACATACTCAGCTGCTAAATGTTCGACACTATCGTTTACATTGGAGAACTAGTCTTAGAAGCTACATGTCCCGCCTGATTACTCATGCCTTTACCCTGTGACTGTAGCCACAGGGCGTGGTAATCAATGCTTGCGATAACACGTCTCATAAATACGTAGCTTGGTATTGCCATTGAGTGTAGTTGTTGAATGATGTACGGTGTAGTCAAGCTCGTGATTTCCCCATTCTTGACCAATGACTTCATAGCCCAACTCTTGACATCGTCTACCAAGACACATTCAGCCAGCAGCCATGTATCAAGCCTCAACTGATGCCCAAATCGACGCTTCAAAACTGTTACACACAATCCCTTTCTCAAAAGTTGTACTGTAATGAACATGATCTCGATTCTTGCCCCGGCCAAATCTTGGTTCCGTCAGCCGCCTCTGTGGATCCCCACCCAATGTCAAAGCACCTGACAAGAGGATCCCTTCATGATCCACGATCCACGAAGATCTCCATGGTGATCGTTGTGCAGATCTTATAAGCAAGAAATGCATGCTGTCCAGCCCATGTAATTGGTCAACCGCCACGAATTCCCCCGCTGCGTTTCGGGTGATTCATCGCGAAGGGCTTTTGGCGATGCGCCTCAATTGCAACGGCCAAGCTCCCACGGCAGCACAGTACGTACGGAGAGAGATAAGGCGAATCACACAACATGTTCGTGGCCAACACAACTAGACCCTGCGATATTGCGTACCCGTTGGCTGCCTGCATTTACACCTGCTGTTGCGTTATCCAATAGCGGGACGATTTGCATTACACTTGTCTCTCCTGAATGTTTGAGAATCCGCATAAATACATGCGCGTGCATCTCGTCTCGTCTCGTCCACGGACTTTGCTGCGATGGGGTACTCCGCTTCACAACACCAGAAAGTGGCAGATCTCAAAATTTAGTGATTAATCTATCGCGTGTCGAGGGTGAGGTCGTCAGCGGTGACTTTGGATGGTGGCGCATTTCGATAGTGAAGTGCTTGGCTTCATCATGTGCTACCCCTGTTCAAGTGTTATGTTTGTAAACAAGGTCTCACTGAAAGATTCACACCACCGCCACATCCCCTAGTGCCCTCAAACAAAAATCCTCAACCTCCAAATTCCAAACCCTCGAATGCGAAATGCCCATAGATGACCCTACACGTGTTCCAGCTGACTGGTCAGCGCTCCCGCTAGCTCCTTCCTCTCACACCCTGACAGACAATCAATAATTAATGCGCCAGCTACTCCAGACTGAGATGACAGAGTTCGCAACCCTTGA
Source organism: Plenodomus lindquistii (assembly GCA_025504975.1). Lineage (NCBI taxonomy): Eukaryota > Fungi > Ascomycota > Dothideomycetes > Pleosporales > Leptosphaeriaceae > Plenodomus > Plenodomus lindquistii. The sequence goes on from JANUWI010000014.1 coordinate 195,857, forward strand.
CCCCTGACACGATTCAAGCTCGCGCAGCCCTATAGTGTACCCACAACCTCCGCAGTCTAAGAAATCGTGGAGAGCTGAAAGTACGCCATGCGCTAAGGAAATGCATGATACGCTAGTGTGTCTAGACTCTAGACGGCGAGCTGAACGCGCGTGGGGTTACTAAAGTAGGCTGCAGGGGCACCGAGGCTTAGGACTGATTGGTTGGCAGGGCGTAGGAATTGGTGAGAAGAGCTTGAGTGAAGCGCGGGGCGCGCGATGGGGCTGATTAGGCCAGGGGTATTGTGGGAGGCTAGAGTAGGTCAGGAACTTTGAGTCTGCAGATGAGACGATGTGAACTTTTTGCTGCGTATTGTTCCACACGAGTCAGACGCTCTAGGCCGGTGGCAGCGATACCGCTATCCAGTCCAACCTAGATCAGACCAAGCCAGTCAGGGATATCTAAATTGATTGAAGATAAAAAGTCTGCGATGTTACATGAGAGTCTTGCTTGAAGGAATATGCAATGTGTCATTAGGGACTCTATGGGATTTTGAAGTGCGTGATCTCGATGTCTGCGAGTTCACTTGCTCTTGACAAAGGAAATCTGACATGAAAGGGTATAATGGTGTCGTCGTGAGCAGACAACACCAGCCAAACCGAACGCCTGTGATGCACAGATAATGTTTGCTCGTTTGATAGATACTCCGTACGCCATGCGCAGTGGCAAATGGGTGTCGTAGCGAGACGACTAGGAAAAGTATACATTATGCGATGCGGACTTGTACGTCTTTTGGGGTATGAAAACACGACTTGTGGGCGGGCTCGATGATGCTCATCGACGGAAGACGCTCATAAAGCTCTTACGTTTGCTGATGCCTGATGTGAGTGGCTTGCTGGCTGGAATTGGTGGTGGAACAAGGCCTGCGTTGGATAACACTGGCTCCGACTTCTTGCTGTTCATCTTTGTCTCTAGTTTCGCAGCCGCAGGCTCGTTCACTCCCTTTTCGTTGACGGCTACTCCGGAATCGAGTGGTCCATCAGCAGGAATCGAAGAGGCGACGACTGCTCTTGCATCGTTGTTAGCCTTGGAACCTTTGCGAGAGAGAACGATGCCACTCTTTGCTTTGTGCACCACAGACTTCCGCGACGACTTGGTAGTGGCCCGCCTCGCGCTGCTGCCACTCTCCTCTGCATGCTGTCGTTCCAACCGTTCAATCTCGCCTAGGATCGTCATTCCGTTCATAGCGAGACTCTCTTCGGGGATCGGGATGAATTTGACAATGCCACGGTCTGGTGGCACGCCGATCGACTCGGCCATGAACGTCTGAATCATGGCGGCATTGCGCTTGTTGGTTGTGGGCTGGATTTGCACGGGGAGAGCATTGATGGTGAGAATGTAGGTCGGTTCGAAAGACCCGCCAAGTAGCAAGCACGCGGAGTGAGTAACCGTTATCATGATGCTTGCTTCAGGACGTTGGTAGCGCGTTGACAGGTGGTGAGACAAGTCGGTGACCAGGGTGTATTCGTCTTTGATCTATGTTTGGTTAGCATTTCAATGGAAATTGTGGAGCATGGCGGAGATAATGAGACGTACGATAACGTTTGTCCGCAACTCAGCCACTATTGGGGCATCCTTTGTAACGCGGTCCCGTGCAGACGACACAATGCCATCCTTGTACGAAAACGAATCTTCGTAGAATTGCGCGCGCGAACGGGAAGATCTGGGACGCAGTTGACCGATGCCATCGCCAGTGGTGCCTCGTCCAATTGGGTGCATGTGCCGAGAGTCGTCTTGATCGACATCTTGGAGGGATTGAGGCGAGGATGCGAAAGAGAAAGTCGAGTGTGCGGGTGAGAGTTGCTCGCCAACTTTTTCTGGTGACAATAGGGCTGCGCCGGCCGGCTTGGGGAACTGGTTAGGCCCCGAGTAGGTGGACGTGGATGATGGGCGGGACATTTTGGCTGGAGTGGATGTCGAGTTGAAGGCCGAGTGTGGCATCACAGACGACGTCAAGGTAGAGATGGAAAAGTAATGTTTGTACACGCGTGGTGGAAAGGGAGGTTTGTTTGGCTGTGAGGGGAGCCGTGAATTCCAGAGGTCGATGTTTGGGATGGCGTTGTCTGTAAGTAGACTAACTGTACTGTACAACCTGCAGGAGCGCGGATCTCACAGCGGACTTGTCTATCTCTGCGTGAGACCGACTCGTATCAGAGGAGAGGATGTTATCTTGGAGACGATGCAAGCTGCGGGGGGGCCTGCTGGTCTGGGGTCAAGTGTGGATGGACACAGCAGGGACGGCCGCGGTAAGAATGCTGCTGCTGCTGCTGAAGAAGAAGAAGAAGAAGAAGAAGAAGAAGAAGGAGGACTTGGGAATGTCAGGTGCAAGACGGTGGTCACGCACCAGCAGCGAATCGCCCTCTGGATATATACCATAACCTAGCATGGTACACCACAGGGACCAGACCAGACTCCCGTACCGCCTACACACTAGAGACTCTGCGCCTGGGCCTGCGCACGATTGCATCGGGTAGGCCAACAGGGATGCCGCCAGCATCACGCGGACGCCATTCCCCTTGGGACGCCCGCAGCATGCATCGGCGAGTGATCTGACGTTTGGGGGTGCTTGTTCTCGGCTGTGCGCTCAGACACGCATGCTGTCTTGGGCGTTGGTGCGCACGCCTGGTGGCTTGCGGCTTGCCTGTGCGGCTGTCGGCCGCCCCCAGCACGCTTTCAGCTGCCATGCTCTGCACTGCTCGACTCATGCACCGTCTGCTCGTCGCTCGCCAGGCCAGCGTCACAAGTTACAGCTGTGCAAAGCCAGCGTGCATTGGCTGTTGGCCTGATTTCTCCCCTCCCCATGGCCTAACTCGATCGCCACCCTTGTTCGTACCCCACCAATGGCCTCGATCTGCGTCTGGTTCGCCATGACAAGACCACATCGTAGAGTAGATACTGTGTACACTGCTTTTCTCTCTTCTTGCGTTACCCAGGCTGATCATCCCGCCCACCACCTGCGCGAATCAGAGCCGCCTTGCTTCCACCGCATACTGGTGGCCATGTTGCACGTGAGCCTCGCCCGGGTATAAGCCGAGTGACATGTCTTTGCACCCTTTTCAGCAGCAATTCCTCACCGAGACGGACGACTCGTGAATAATACAGCCCACCACGGCGTTACCCAGACGGGTGCTTGCAGTCCGCTTTCGGCACAAGGCCCACCAACACCATTCCTTTGTTCTGCACCACGACTCACTGGTCATCTATCCCACGCACAGCCGACAGGATGCACACAATCTTATCGAGAGGCTCGAGTGCTGCTGCCTACAGAAATGATAGAGTACATACGCAGAGGCCAAGATCTCTACACGCTCCACCTCCGGTTGCTTGCGCTTGACGTCTGTCCCTGTCAAGATCGTGTCAAGCAACTACAGCCAATCGAATTAACCAAATTTTGCATCTCCAAAGGTCCTTTGTTTTTGTGGCACGGGTACTTCCTGCCGCGATGCACGTCAGGCCCAGTCGAGATGATCTGGTGCCACTGCCGTGCAACGCTGCACAATACCGGTCTGGAAGCAGCCCAAAGGGTGGTTTCATCTCCCATGCAAATTCATTCTCAGCCAGTCAACCACCATGTACTTGGCCATCCGTACCATTCAACCTTTCACCAGACTATGGGTACTTGCAACAACTGTGCTGTACTTGTGCATCAACATGGTTGGTGTTGCGTTCCCCAATGCTTTGAACCGCTCGTCCAAGACGCATTGGTAGCGGCAACACTAATTACCTGAGAACGGCACAACCGTGCGTCCCGTTATACACGACTGCGATCGTAGGAATCGAGATGCGCTGCCAAGGTGAGGCTATTCTTGGACGAGGTTGCCCTCCTTCGCTTCCAGACTTTAAATTTGCCGCATGTGTTGTGACTCGTGAGGCGCCCAGGTAGACGCCCATCAGTGCATAACCGATAGAGTGTATGTCATCGACATGGGGGCTTTCTTGGAGTCGAGGCTTGCTGTCGGCCCATGTAGATATTGATCAAATCAGGGGCGCGGGACGATTCTTGCCCAATGACCATGGTCTGCAGATGATTTGCCCCGTTCCTTGTGTAAGCAAACAAAATTATTTCCTCCTAGTTGAAGTTCAATAGTAATCATTGAGTACGCAGCACTTTCTGGCTAGTGTGAGGACAGGGACTGCTACTGCAGTCTGCAGGTGCTGGAGTCATGCAGATGTAAAGGCACCTATACTTAGACTCGAAAGTTCTACATCAAACATCACTGCCAGCAATACAAAGAAGCTCGTTTTTATTGTGTCACCATCTCAGGTTAACAGCACGATGCGTGAGCTTATGTAGTAGCAAGAAGAAAACAAATGTACACAAAGCTGTTATGTTATAATCTCTACTACTTCTAGAGCATCCACGTGGTATCTAGTCACTCTAAGTAGCACTTTAGTGTGTTGTGGTAGTTACAGTGCGAACAGTGTAAGTGACTTCCAAAAGCTTTGGTGACTCAATAAATATGACGTGCACGCGTCACGTTGCTCCACTTTCCTCCCCATCTTCCAACCCCACACTCGCCAGCAGCCAACTTCTCAATACCAGCGATGCCTCCAAAAAATGCGACAGCTGGTGCCTCACGGCGAGGAGGCCCCCAGTTCAAGCCTCCACGTCCCGTGAAGGCTCCTGCGCAGACCTCGACGACCACAACAAAACGCGCCCCTGCAGCCTCCAAAAAGACCACAGCAGCAGCATCAACATCACGCGCCAACCCCCAACCAGAGCCCACAGTCATCCTCTCCTCTGATGCCGAACAAGACGAATTCGACGACTCCGACATCAACGTCGACAGCGACGACCTCATGGAAGACGCTCCAGCAGCGCGACCCAGTGCTACCAGAGCATTGGCCGCCTCAGCGCCCGCACCGCCGCCTATCCCAGCGCCGCTCCTTGCGCGCCTGCTCTACGAGAACTTTGAGAATGAGGACACGCAGATACAAAAGGGCGCGATGAATCTCGTGGGCAAGTATGTGGATATCTTTGTAAAGGAGGCTTTTGCGCGGGCGAAGAATGAGCGTGAGGCTGCGGTCAAGGGCGGTGGGATTAGCGATGGGTTTCTGCAGGTGGAGGATCTGGAGAAGTTGGCGCCGCAATTGGTGCTGGACTTTTGAGTAAGGACATCATCATGAAATTGTGGATGCACGAGTGCACCCTTGGATCATTGGATGACTGCGATGGCCTCGCTGGGCCACTGGTTGCGTACCCGGTTATTGCAACATCAAGAGGCGTCTTCGTGCTGCATGCTGCGTGGCTGGGGACTTGTTTCGCAGATCTTTGGTGCCAGCGCTGACTGAATTACTGTCATGACTTCCGAGCTGCGCACTGGATCGCCACACCGGCCACGACCTGGATCACACACTTTGCGTCGTTCTTCAGGCACGAAGGTGCTGCGCCATGCACCATTGTGCTGAGCACTACCATCTGCTACTAGAACAGAGACCGCAGATTGCACCAGACGTACATGCGCCAGGTAGAGCCAGTTGTCAGCCACGGCTAAAAATAGCATACTGGCTCTAATGAAAGTACGTAGTACGTGTCCATCATATTGTTTGAAACGTTAACAGTGATACCCAGCTCCCAAGAACCTCATCGAATGATTTTGCGTTTGAAAGCATGCAAGATTGACATCTTTGGACGTTTATCCAATTTCGCAAAGGAAGTTTCCGAATACTTGCCTAACTATTGTGGCGTTTACTAGGGAGTACGGGTGACGAGGAGCCTCATCTCGCTCAAAACCAAAATTAGAAAATCAAAATCTGAAAATCAAAATTACTAAAATTTAATAATAGTAATAAGTAATATAATATAACACTATATATATATAGTATTTATTATTAATAATAAAATAAACCTCTATTATAATATTTAATTATAAATAAGTAAAAAGCTATAGCACTACGTAATTTTACTTAAAAATTAATTTATTTTACTTTATATAGTAATTTTATATTACTAAACTATAATATATTTTATTAACTATTATAAAAACTATTATAAAGACTATTATAATTATACTAAACTATAGAGCTAAAAGATGTAAAAGTATAGATCTATTTTAGTATAAATTTAAAATTATTAGGCTTATATAGAATAAAGTAAAAAATAAAAATCTATATAAATAGCTATAGAAAGAGTATAGTATAAAGTATAGTATTATAATACTTAGAAAAAAGTATATAGTATAGAGCGTAAAGCGTCTAATATCTAAAAAACTAAAATAGTAACTAAAAAACTAGGTTTTTTTTTTATTCTATTTATTAGACTTTAAAAATAATAAAATTTATAGATTATTTAAAAAAAAAGGTATACTAATTAGCTAGAAAGCTTTAGTTTAACTAAAATATAAAATAGGGCTAAAAAAAAGTATAAAAAATAAAAAAGTTTAGTAGATAGCTATTATTACTGTATAGAAAGTAATTAAAAAGTAGTTACTAAAAAAAATTATTAATAGATATAAAAAATAGATGCTACAGCTATATTTTTAATAAAAAGAGATATTTTTTATATAGAATTTATTATTTAAAAAATATATAGCTATTAATCTAGAAGTAGTATAGTAAAAGCTTAATAATTACTAATAATACTATAGTAAGTATATTATTAATAAACCTAACTAGTATTAGTTTATTAATAAGTATAAAAAAATTAAATTTTATAGTATTAAAATCTATATTTATATTAATATATACTTACGCTATATTATATAAATATATATAGGTATTATAGCTAGTATATTATTAAATATACTCTACTAATATCTATATACTATTAAAAAATCTAGGTTTATACTGCAGTTTATATAGTTAGACTATAGTATTAAAATAGAGCAGATATTATATACTTATTTTATACTTTTAAAAGTAAATAATTTAGATATTACCTAGAAGTAGTGCTATATATATAGTACTAGTATATTTAATTAAAAAATTAAAGTATAGTAGTAGTAGCTATCTAAAAGCCTTTTTTTATACTAGAAAGTAGATTAGGTATAATATAAATATATAAAACTATTATACTAACTATTATAGAATTACTTCTATAATATATAGATTTAAAATTTATACTCTAAAAACTAACTAGCTAATACTATTACTATTAGAGCTATCTATATTCTAATTTTTTATTAGAAAATCTACGTGTATATAAAGACGTATAACTTATATTATATATAAAAATAAAAAAATTAACTAAATATTATAGTTAGTAAACTAAATATATTATTTATATACCTTTTAAATAGTACCTATAATTTTAAGCAGCCTGTAAACTAAAAAGAGTTTAGAAATTTTAAAGTAGAAATACTTATCTAGAATATATATATAGTATTACTATCTAAAATATAGTTATAATATAATAGATAGTTAAAAAATATAGCATTTAATTTATATACTAGTATTATAAAGTTAGCTATAGAGCGTATAGCTTTATATAAAAACGTGTATTTAAAGCTGCGCTATTAAATTAAAAAATACTAGATATTAAACGTAAAGCTAGCGTTAGAGCTATTAGTATATCTAACTAGTAGATAGAATTTTACTCTACTAAATAATAATAAAAGGTATAACTTTACTAATAATAAAATTATAGACTAAAGTATAATAGAAAAGTAGGTTTTTTAGTTATAGAGCTAGGTTATAGGTAGGGCTGTAGGTACTTAGTATATAATAGTTTTTATAATAGTTTTTATAATAGTTTTTATAATAGTTACTAATAGTTTTTAATATAGTAAAGCCTAAAGTTAATCTTTCTCTAGCAGCTATAAAGGCTATAAAGTCTAATTTATAATTCTATTATTATAGTTTCTTTCTTTTTTTATTATTTTCTTTTACTATAGCTTTACTACTACTACTATAAAAACTTTTTTATTTAAAAAAAAGCATTCTATATAATTAAATTAATATTATAATTAGGTAGTTTTATTTTTTTTATAGCGCTATAAATACTAGTACGTAGCCTAGTAGTATCCCCTTTACTATTAAATTTAATAGAGAAAACTAGCCTTTTTAGCCTGTACTAAAACTTTTATTAAACTAGTTAATTATTATAATAGTATTCTAGCTATAACTAGGCTGTAGTAAGAACGCGCTAGCGCCTTTTAAAAATATAGCTATTTAGGCGTAATATAAAAATATAGCAGCGTTAAAATAAACTAAGTTTATTAATAGTTATTTATCTAGATAAATTTAGAGTACTATAAAAGCTAACTAGGTAAAAATAGTTATAATAAAAATTACTTTTAATATAAACTTTATTTATATTATCTAAATTAATAATATATTTAATTAGTACTATAATATTAGTAGTAGGTATCCTTTTATAATAGCTATTATAATAGTTTTAATTTATATTATAGGTAGAGATATTAGTATTATTATCTCTAGTAGTACTAAATTTAAAAATCTAAATAACTTTATAGACTAATTTATTATTAATAAAATTAAACTAATCTAACTACGTAGTATTACTAGATATAAATAAATATACGTAATTAAAATAGATACTTTACTATAGCTTTTCTCTAGAAGCGCATATACTTTTATAATAATATAAAATTTATTTAAAAAAGTTCTATAAAAAGAAATAGAGACTATCTAGAAATTTATTATATACTTTAATAAGTATTAGAAAAAGAATAATAATAAGCCGCTGTTAACGCTAACTCTAGTAATAAAATAAGTAAAAAGTTCTAGTAAAAGCCTAGTAAAAAAAGTAATAAAAAAAAAAATTAAAGTAAAGCTACTAGATTTTATAATTAAAAAGAAAAAGCTATTATTTATAATGCCTAAAACTGCTAAAAAATTAACTAAAGCGTCTACTAGTAGACTATTAGCTAGTTTATCTACTACTTTTATATTACGTATTTAAATACCTTTTTAAAAGCGTAGTAGATTATAGATTATATAATTAGAATTACTACTAGATATTACTATACTATAAGCTTTAATTCTACGTAAGTTATATAATAACTTTAATAACTAGAATAATATTAAAATACTAGATCTAACTAATATAGTAAGTAATAGTCTAGATAACCTATTACTAGTTAAAAATACGCTTCTATTCTATAGCTTATACTACCTCTAGAAGGTAAGTAGAGTTAAAAACGTCTAACTATATAAAAAATAGTAATAGTTAATATAATAGTTTTTTTATTATAGTATTTTAAATTCTATATTTTTAAACTTTAATATATCTATATTCTAGTTTTATAAAGCACCTAGTTTTAACTCTAGATTAAACGCGTTATATTACCTTTTTATAATACCCTTTTTTAATAGTATAGTATTTAATAAAGGCTATAGGCCTATAGATATAATAGTTTATACTTTCTAGATCTAGTAAATTTCTAAATATAGTTTATAAAGTATAAGTTTTAAGTATAATATATATATATAGTAATAAATTATATAAATAGTATAGAGTGCTACTAGTTTATACGTATAATTTCTTTATACGTAAAACTCTAGTTAGCTTTATTTAAATTTTCTAGCTTTACTTTTTTACGTAATAAAAAAGTAGTCTTTACTTTACTAATATAGGTATTATTTATAGATTATACTTTTATAATAGCTAGTTTATACCCTTTTAATACTAAAAGTCTATCTCTATACTAATTATTTTTCTATATATATTTATTTATTAATTTCTATGTTTTTAGTATATACGTAGTAGGTAGAGGCAATATAGAAAAAAATAATAGTATACTAGAAAGTAGTGTCTATAATATATATAACTAAAGTCTAGGTATAGAATTATATTAATATATATATTATAGTATATAAAGCGTTTTTTTATATAGATATAAAGTTTTTTAAGTTTTACTTAGTATATAAATACTAAAGTATTTATTATATAAATATTTAGAATTTTTTCTAAATATTATATATATAAAATAGTTTAGATATACTATAATAGTTATTATAATAGTCTATATAACTCTAGATGCTCTATACTATAGGCCCTATTATATATAAATAGTAAATGCCTATATATATAACTATAGACTATATTACTCTAAAGTATACTTTCTAAGCCTCTAGCCTTTTATAGCTTTACTACACTCTATCTATAAATATATCTATTTTTTTTTTACTTAGAGAGTTATAGGTGTAGCTAATAATAGTATAAATAAATTCTAAGCTAGATATAGTATTAAACCTCTCTAGTAGAAATATTTTAGCTTAGCTAGTAGATAGTAAGTAATAGTTATATAATAGTACTAATTAGAGCTTACTAGAAATCTAAAATAGTGTAGTTACTATATAGATAAAAAAAAGTACTAGGTATCTATTAATAGTAAATAGAATTTTAAATACTATATACTTGCTCTTTATCTAGTATTTAAAAAATACTACTATAATAATACGCTCTAGCTTATTAAAAAGATACTAGAAAAGTATTATAAGTAATTTAGAGTAGGCCTCTAGAGAAATAAAGCGCTATAGCTTTTTATCTAGAACTAGTAAATATTTATATACTAAATAAAAAAAAGTTAACTAAATATAAATTAGGTAAAAGTAAAATAAAAATATTATAAATAGAAATATAGCTTTACTTTATTATAGGCTTATAAATCTGCTACCTACTTTTTAATAATATTCTATATCTCTAGAATAAACTAGTTAATTATAAACTATATATAGATAAATACTTATAATAGCTAGTATAATAGGTAATATAATACTTTAAGCTATTTCTAGCTTAGACGTTATATAAAAGTATTGTATAAGTACTTTTATAGAAACTTTATTTTTTTACTAACTAAAATAATTATACGCTTCTAGAAAACTTATATTTTAAACTAGATATATAATATAGATAAAGCTAACATAGTCTATACTATATTTTTATAATTAAAAGTAGTAAAATCTAGTAAAAAAAGGTTAATTTTATTATTTTTAGCGCTAGGTTTTATAATCTAAAGCTACTTAAATTTCTTATAGACTTTAATTTTAGGTAATAGTTATATAATAGTTAATATAATAGTTATAAAAGTGTTAGTAGATAGCATAAATTTATTATCTAGAAAGTAAATAGTAGACTAGGTAGTTATAAATAAGTTATAGTATTAAATAGGCTTAGAAAAGTAGTTATAGCTAATTTTCTAGGTTTAGTAACTATTTAATTTCTATTTATTTATAAATTAGAGCTATTATTTATACTATTATAAAAAAGATTTACTAATTATAAATAAGTGTGTTTTTAGCCTAAGCATAGAGGGTTTTTTATATACTTTAATAGTCTGCTTTAGTATATTTACTAAAAAGTTACTACGCTGCTAGGTTAAACTTATTTTTCTAGAAATATAAATAGGTAGTCTAGAAAGCAGCTTTACTTTTATATACTATAAGTAGGTAGTTCTAGAAAGAATTATAGCGTATTATATTTTTAACTATATTAGTGTTATTTAAATACTTATAGTTAAGCTTACGCTTTTTATATTTAGATATTATAGGCGCTATAATTATAATACACAGCGTAAAAGTAAAAGTATAAAAAAAGTTATAGGTTATAAAAAGTTAAAAGTTTAAAAGTTAAAAGATTTTATAGTACTAATAAATTAATATAATATTATAGGTAAACGTAGTATAGTAGTAAATAAGTTTATAGCTAAAGTAAAAGTACGCGTTACACGTAAGTAAAAACCTATTTCTAGATTAAATTTATATTTTAATTCTAAAATAGCTATTAGATTATTATATAGACTATTACTTTATACTCTATTATTTAATTAATAACTAAGTTTATAATATTTAACTTTTCTAATAAAAAAGCTACGTTTTTACTATAAACTATTTTTTAACTAATTTAATAAACTAGTTAAAAAATAGTTTATAAACTATTATACTAACTATTACTTCTCTATTTACGTAGGTATATATTTATAGAGTACTTTTATTTTAACTACTAGTACTTAAATTTACATTTACTACTAGTGCCTAGTACTACTTTTATTTACACTTTTACTAAACTTTAGGCGTATAGTAATATAACTTCTACTTTTTTTTTTTTATTTTTTTTTTATTTTAACTTTTTTTTTTTATTTATTACTATAATGCTACCTCTATACTTTTTTATTAGCTTTATTTACTTTTCTAACTACTATACACTATATTTAGTAGCTACGCGCTTTAGTAACTACTTTAAATCTAGTATATTACTATAATTATAGAGCCTAGCGCCTAAAAAGTTAACTAGAAAGTAGAAGTATATCTATAATAGTTTTAGTAATAGCCTACTAATATATATTATAGACTTATTTAGAAGTGCTAAATAACTTTAATACTATAGACTTAAACCTACTACTACTACTATCTCTAGAGACTATTCTGCTAGAGAATAATCTTAGCCTAGAAACTTAGCTTCTTTTTAAATAACTTCTCTAAACTTCTATTAATACTTAGAGTAATAGTGTAATAGATAATAGTATAATAGAAAATAGGTAATATAAATTAAACTCTACAGCTAAAAAACTATAAAAAAAAATAGAGAAAAAAAAAAAGAAAAAGAAAAAGGATAAAAATAAAAGGGATAAAAAGGATAAAAAGGATAAAAAAAATAAAAAGGATAAAAAAAACAAGATAGACTTAAACAAAATAAAAAAACCTATATAAGTAGTAAATATAATATCTATTATAATAGTACTTATAATAGTTTACTAATTTAATATAGCTAAAAATAAAAGTGTATAAACTAGTACTGCAGCTACTAACTAGCCTCTAGCTCTAGAAGCTGCTAACTAGCCTCTAGAAGCTGCTAACTAGCCTCTAGAAGCTAGTAGTGCTATAAATAATCTGCTAAAAAATATAGGTAAAGAATTCTCTAGCGTATATAGTAGTAGAAAAAGTTTTAAAAAAAAAAATACTGCTATAAAAATATAGGCAGAGAAAAAGGCTAAAAAGAACTAGAGGAATTAATAGCTAGTTTAAGCTAAAAAGCAAAAAACTATAAAGCTATTTAGTAGTAAAAATAGTAAAATATATAATAGCCTATATAATAGCTTTAACTAATAAATAATAGTTACTAGCTTTACTAATAGTAAATTTTACTTTATACCTCTAAAAGATAATAAATCTTGCTCTATATTTCTAGAGAATACTAAATTTTACTTTATATTTCTAAACTTTTTTTTAAGTCTACTAGCTAAGCTAAAAAAAACCTAGAAAAATAGAGCTGTTTCTACTAGAGGTAGATATAGTAGTAGACGTAGTAGTAGATATAGTAGACGTAGTAATAAATATAGTAGATATACTACTTTTTTAAAAAAGTCTAAAAAGCCTAAAGCGTCTACTAATAAAAATAAAGAAAAAAAGCTTTACTAATATAAATTAGATAGTAAGTTTTTACTCTATAATTATATAAGCCTAGACTAATATATATATAATAGCTATTATACTACGCAAAATCTAGAGGTATTAGAAATCTATAAAATTACTAATATTTAAAATTTTATTTATATAACTAGTTAAAAAGATTATCTAAAACTATAGTAAAATAGGTAAAACCTACTACTTTTTACCTAATACTTTTAGTGCTCTATAAAAGGCTATAAAAAATATACTAGTTTTAATAATAAAAAGTAAATAATAATACATTATAATAGTTATTATAATAAACTAATTTAATATATAGCTACCTAATTATATATAATCTATATAAAAAAGGTTATAATATAAAAAAAAAATATAGAGCTAGTAATATATGTTATAAAAATATTAGTACTATTTATAAATACATTTAGGCTAGCGCTAAATAGGTTTTATTAAAAAGTTCTAGATATAGTTATAGATAGTAGATATAATTACTATAGATAGTAGGTTTTTCTCTATTTTTATAATAAAAGGTTTTTACTACTATTATAAACTAGAGTTTAGAGACTAGTAGCTATATATAGCTTTAATAGTATATATAAATATATTTATACTATTATAGTAACTATTATATTATTTTAATAACTAGTATAGGCATTTTATTATTAGTGTTCTAGGTTTTGGCAATTTTAATTTTTAGATTTTAATTTTCTGATTTTGGTTTTGAGCGAGATGAGGCTCCTCGTCACCCGTAGGGGAGGACGGCAGTCTGAAGCAGCCTCAAACACGTTCTGGAACAGAGCACGCTTCGCAACCCCAATCTCAAGAGCTACCTCGTGATATCGCAAAATTGTCGACAGAACATCGCAACAACAAAGCTGCAATTATGGCTGCGTGCATCAGTTATGAGAGGACGGTCTGCGCTACACAATAGATGTAATGTGGTGCGCCAGCATTAATGATAGCTGCACTGACGGTCATCATCGATAATATGTGTGAAGAACCTCAACTTACAGGGATCCTTAACCGGACAGGAGGCTGAAGCACGGAAAGCATCCAATCCGTCGCAACGCGACATCCGTGTATCGGAATCGTTACCTCCCGCAACGCACACATTCGTCTGCGTGGTTGGTCTTCATGCCTTAAGATGGCCTATAGCCACCCCTCAGGCTCGCATCTCTTCACTCTCGCATCTCACGTTCTTGCTGTGCATTTCCTTTGCATCTTTGTTTCTCTTCGCTTCTTAAACCTTTACGGTCTTTCTATCTTCTAATACACCTGGCTAGTCCAGTTTGACTATATACAACTAGAGCGCTAGCCGCCTATACCACTCTCTTCACGAAAACCCAACCTCAATTCATAATTCGTTCAGGAACGTTCAGGAATCACAACCCAGTAAATATGTTCTTCTCAAGATCAGTCGCCGTCTCCGCCCTTATGGGTTTCGCTACAGCCACAAACATGGCAATGTCAGAGTCACTCCTAGCAGCCGCTACACCAGCGGCGCCGATGGCTATGTCGACAGGCACTGCAAATGCCGCTGCCGAGGGCATGGTCGCTACACACGTTATTCAAGTCGGCGGATCCAACGGGACGCTCACCTTCCTACCCAACAACGTCCAGGCCGCACCAGGAGACCTTGTTCAATTCCAGTTCAACCCAAAGGTACGCCTGAATTCCAAATCATCCACTCATTGCGAGGCTGGACTAACACTATATGCAGAACCACTCCGTCGTTCAATCTACATTCGACAACCCCTGCGTCCCCATCCAAAACATCATGCCTAACAAGACCGACGCTTTCTTCTCCGGCTACATGCCCACCAACGCCACGGCCGCCGCTGCAGGTCAGGCTCTTACATACACCATTCGCGTGAAGGATGAGAAGCCCGTCTGGTTTTACTGCTCGCAAGGAATGCATTGTCAGGCTGGCATGGTTGGTGCTATCAATGCGTATGTCCTCTAGACACCCATATCTTTTCCAGCTACGAATATGACACTAACATGAACAATAGTCCAGCATCCGGCAACAAAACAGTGGAAGCTTTCACCGCCCTCGCCGCCAACGCACCCGAGAACCTCACACCTGGCGCTGCAGCTGGCTCTGGATCAGCAGGCAACACACCGACCTCCCCATCTGCAGGTGAAGGTGCCGCAGGTGGCGCTGGGTCCGGTACTAGCAGTGAAGGAGCTGGCAGTGCAAACGGTACTATAAGCGGTGCGCCTGCGGAGGCAACTCGCAATGCCGCTGCCGGGCGCAGTGCCCAGAGCTTTGTGGGTCTTGGTGCGGTCGCTGCTGCGGCCTTTGCGCTGTTGTAGAGCGGGAATTTTTTGGGAAGATAATCTCCAGTTGTGGGGAAACGGTTTGAGTCAGGTATGAGTTCGAGCATGTACCTATTGTGATAGTGATACCATTGTACTTCTTCACGGCTGCGCTGCAGCTGGCTGGACAGATGCTCCGGATTTGAGAGTGGCGTTTTGCAACTTATCGCAAAATCGACGTACTGGTCCTGAGGAACAATAGAAAAATAATATTTACTTCTTTATATAGCCGCCTGGTCTAGAATCTCTACACCGTGGTTTGGTATCGTCTTGTCGACGCGTTCATGGAGTGGGAGTATTGCTTACGCAACACTAGCCTGCACCCCACGTCCATCTCGCCCCGCCCCCATCCCAAGGTTTCTTCCTTCCATCCACTTCACACGTGCAATTCTCCCAGCGAACCATCATTCAGTGCAACACACCACCACATACTGTGCCGTTCAGTACTATGATGACAGACGGTAGGGTTGCCGGTCATGCTTATGCTTTCGAGGTGTCGTCCGGTAGGTGCGATGGAGGGTCGCCACCTTCAATCTCGACCTCCATCGACACAGTAACTTGATGGACTTCTGGGCTCGCCAAAGTTTGACCACTGAGGAGAAGGGAAAATGTGTAAGGGTGTTGCGGGAACTCTATTGGCAGTATAAGGTTGAAGAATTTGAAGAACAGGGATACTGCAGTTACACGCTTTGGGCGACACGTCTGAGGGACGTTATTGGCGATGATGCGACATGCCACTTCAATTATTCCATACCACGAGTCAGGAGGGAGCTGGTCATTCAGCTTCGACCTTCAGTACACGCTCTTGATCTCGATATTGCACATGTGGCATGTACGACGTATGGGTCTTTGGCACCACGAATGCGGCAACTAGATGTCAGCTTACCTGGAGAGCTGCAGGCGTATGAGATGCAAAGGATGCATGGAACGTCGTTTGGTCGGTTACAACCTCGTTGCCGCACCTTGGATCTTCAGACTTACCAGAAGTACGAGCGGCTCATCACCAGCTTAGCCAATACGATAGCACGAAGTTGGCCAATTTTGCCCAGGAGCGCACCAACATCCAGGAACACTCGCGCAGACTCTCCAATGGAAGACAGCCCAAACCCACTGTTCCAGTGCTCAGGCAAAGTCGGCTCCAGCATCATCGAAAGGCTGCAGAAGCTGACAACCGAGCTACCAGATACTCAACTCCGAGATAGGGCGTATGTGACGCTGATGGCAATTCAAGGCATGACGGACTACCCTAATGTACTGAATCATGGAGATTTGATCTCATCCAACATTCTAGTGGACGAAGAGACTTGGGAGCTTACCGGACTTGTCGACTGGGCGGAGGCAGAAGTTTTGCCATTTGGGACTTGTCTCTATGGACTTGAGCACCTGCTCGGCTTCGTGGAAACGTCATTCTTGAGTGAACTTCCACGGGCCAAAGAATGCCTTCAGTTTGTGTACTTCGACAACGCGGCGGATTTGAGACAGCTGTTTTGGACTCACCTGCTGGATACCGCACCCGAGCTGCGTGGTCGAGAGAATGACGTGAGGGTGATGAGGGATATGGGTGTCTTGTTGTGGCGTGGCATTGCGTGGGACAACGGTGCTATTGATCGAGTCGTGAATGAAGTGGATGACGCCGAAGATCTGGCGTACCTGCGTGCATTCCTGAATGCATCATAGAATTTTATATATGGAATCACTCAGACAACGGTACAAAGCTAGGATCTTATACATAGATCGAAGCTGGAATGACGGGTAAGAGAGCTTGCTGTGAGCCATACAAAGTAACTCGTATTTATCAAGTCAGCAAGTTTGCAAGCGCTGTAGTTGATATAACACACTAAGAAGTCTACTTAGATTGATTAAATTATACGTGTATTCTGCACGAGTAGTAGAGATAATATAATGTTAAACACTAGTGCCTTTGTGGTCGCCCTGCTGCTGTATAGGCTCAAGTGTTATGCTGTCAACGTGAGATAGGGACATAGTAGATACGAGCTTCTTCGCACGTCTAGTTCTCAAATGGCAGGAAGACATGCTCACTATCCGTCGCGCCTTCCTTCTGAGCCGCCAGCGCGAGCGCTCTTTCTTACACTTACTGCACCTTCCTTACGTGTACAAGTGACACCCCGTGTTCTGTTTACCGACGAAGAACTTCACAGTCTCTTTACATTTCGTCTTCATTCTGATCGATCTGGCTCACCTCACCGCCTGTTTGCAGGTCATCACTTCATTTGTTCAATCTGATCTTTGACACAACTTGATATCCTTGTGACCAGGCTGGCACGATATTGTACGTACACACAAGCAAATCAAAGACGAACGATATAGTTTTCAGTTCAACCATGCACCTAACAGCCAACTTGAAGTGAAAGCCATGGTCACCACGCGACAGACGACAGCAAACGCCAAAGCGGCTGCTAACGACTCGAATACTAAGCCAAGCACGCACGCTGCAAACGAGACGAGTCGCATTATACTCAAGAGAAGAAAAAGTGCCAACAGTTTGACCCTCACGGCAGATGCTTCCGTTCACGTTCACGGTCCGCCGCCACCAGACTCGATCAGTGAGCACAACCTCAGCCTAACCTCGCCGCCCCAAGACCACAGCTTGCAATCTTCCACTATGAACTCACCTGGTCACGGCGTCCAGAATCCAGTTCATCATGATCCAGATCCTGCTCCCGTCCGCCGCGTTCTGGCCCCGAAAGCGCACGGTGTCGCTGGCAGTGTCAACAACCCCATCAGCGTGCTTGAAGACTCTCCGCCGAGGAAGTCCGCCCATGCTCCAAGCATAAAGACCGACCGAAAGTCCCACAAACGTCAGCAGCTAGAGCCGCACAAGTTCGTAGACAACGGCTATCGGAAGCTGTACCCCTACCGGCAGTCCAGACCTGCAGTGGTCCCTCAACCTGCTAACGGCACAACATTCACCGGCCACAAGAGCCATGATATCTATCGCGCAATGAACGCAAGGGCTTCTACTTCCGCCGCCGGAGTAAGGTATACCAGAGTACCTGTACCAGTCCAACAAACTGTTCCCTTCGACGTTCAATTTCCCATGTCTTCACGGTTTTTGACAAACCGCGCCATTTCGAATCCAGCATTCTCTGCATTTGCTCAGTCGCACGGTTTAAAAGTACCTACTGCGTTGTATGCGCCGTCCTCCGCTCAAAGCGAAGAGATGCTGCGCAGGAAGGCAGTGCAGTATGTGAGGGAGTACTCGAGGCGCACGCCGCGCAAAAGGGCACTCTCGAATGCAGATCCGGATGAGACTAGCACGTCAGAGTCTGAAGAACTTGCTGTTGGACTACGGATGTCATCTGCGCCTACTCGACCGCCAGTCGAAGTTGCCTCGACGACACCAAAGCTCAGTGTAGCCTCTACTCCGAAGTTGGCAACCACTCCCAGGCTCACGTTAACGCCGGCGCCTGCGTCTACTCCAGCCCTACCTTCTGTCGTCACACCAAAGCCCGTAGCTACATCCGCGTCGTCCGCACCGACTGCACTCTCAATGCGTCAAAAAGGCAAACTTTCCGTCTATCGCGACATCGCACCACGTCCAGCGACCACAAAGCTCCAGATCCCACGCAACACCAACAGTATCGAGATAAACAATCTAGTACAGCTTACAACCCTCTTATCCTCCCTCTTGACCATCTACCCCCGTTCGATTGACCAAAAAGGTCTCCGCGAAGACATTGCCATGCTCACGTCTGTGCAGAACCAACGCTTAGAAGCCTGGCAGAGCAGCGAGGCTGACGTTGCTAAACGGTACAAGAAGAGTGTTGGCAGTGGCAATCGTGGTGCTACACTTGCATCCGCCAATGCAATGAAGGCTTCAGAACGTGACTCAAGCAGTGGCACGATGCTTCGTGAGCGTGGACAAGAGAACGTCAATATTGTGGAGAAGGCAAGGGAGCAGGGGAAAGATGCGCATATGAGGGGGATGCTTTCAGCTGGTGCGGGCATGTGGCAGGATGGAAGTGGGGTTGGTGTTGCGGATGTCTATGCTGGAAAGGAAGGGGGAGAAGATGAATCAAAGAGAGGAAGGGAGAGTGTAGGTCCTGTCGTTGACGATGGTGAGGGCGCTTGTACAGAAGAAGAAGAAGAAGAAGATACTAGTGTGAAAGATAAGGCCGGTGGTAAGGAACGTGGTCACGAAGTGGATACGGAAGATGTGCGGTATGATTGAGATGTACGTATATGAGATTGGACAAGAGTGTATGAGGGGGGGTGTGTTGATTGAGAGTTGTAACACCAGCGGAAGAGACAGGATAACTGCTACCACCAGACTTGGTAAGTACCGAACAAAAGCGAAGACTTTACTGTTACCATGACCACAGTCTTGGTATATGCCAAGCCCAGGACAACAACCACGCTCCACTGCCGTCTCTCTTCTCAACTCGCAAATCACAATTTAGTGCAAACGAACGCAATCTGGAGAACGACGTGTATTCGGGTATCACATCTCATACTACATATGCTCAACTTATCCTCCCTACGTTTGGCCCTCAGTTTCCCTTATTTCCTCTCTTCCCACCCCTCTTCTTCCTCTCGATATGCCCAAGCAGCGTCTTCTTCACATCACCCAAACTCCTCTTATTCTTGCTCTTGGCCTTACCTAGCGTCATCATGAAATTCTTCTTGCGCGCCTTTTCCTTGTTGGTCGTGCTCTTGCCCTCTGCCTCCTTCTTCTCCTTCCTCTTGGCAGTCGTGGACTGGTGGTTTGTCTCGCGGTCTGCTTTGGCCATTGCGATTTTCTCCTCTTTGGTGTTTTTCTTGCCAATGCTGGCGGCGAGCTCGATGGTCTCGGCGGTGATGGCTTCGTCGGCGTGGCGGGCGGCGAGGAGTTGGGCACGCTTGTGGGAGGGGAGAGAGGATGTTATGGTGTTGTTTGCGCGGAGGGTTTGGAGTTGTTTTAGGTCGGCTGGAGTGAGGATGGTGGTTGTTAGGAGCTTGGATAAGGTTTTGGGTTCCGTGCCTTCTGCTTTTGTGTCTGTAGGGCCGGGCGTGGGTGTTGCGGAGCTAAGTTTTGCCTTTTTGGCGGGCGGTTGCTTGGATCTGGCATCCTTTTCGTCCTCGCTGTCGCTGATTTGAATATCTTCGCCGTCGGATTCGACATTGATCCAGCCGCCGGAGTCGTCGCTTTCGGCGTCGGATTCAACGTCCCATTTCTTCCAGTCTTCGGCTGCATCGAGTTCTTCTTGGCCGTCGGAGCCGTCGGGGTCGAGACCAGCGGCTTCGCGCTGCTTGCGGCGTTCCTCTTCCTTCCATTTTTCCAGAAGCTCAATGCCTTCGATTTCCCCGATTTCTTCCTCACCATAGCGGCGCTCCTTGATGGTGCCGGCGCGGATACCCATTGCGGCGTCCTTGCCACGGTCACGCTTGTTGAGGAGCTCGGCGCCAACTTCACGGTAGAGGGAGAGGAGACCCTTAGCGGCCATCATTGTGCCCTTATCCTTCGATTTGCGGTACTAAACAGTGTTAGTTGTAGATGGCGGGAAGGGAAGGGTGGGTGAACATACCATGACCAGATCCTGTAACAGGGTATCAGTCATCGCCAGAGGTTGTCGAACACAGATCTCGCGAATGGCGTTGAGGCCTGCTGCGGCAACTTCGGACGCTGAAGCCTCTGATACAAATTCGTTTGCGATTTTTTGAACGAGAGGCTCTAGGACATCTGGAGGTACGTAATTGTGTGTCGCTTGCGCAAGACAGGCCAAGTAGCTGGTGACTGATGCTTGACGAGGTGTGAGGTGCTTGAGGAAGTATGAGTAGAGTGACAAGACAGTCAGCTTGTGTAGACCGACGAGACGCGATACAAGTTGAAGAACCAAAAGCTTGGTTTCGAGAGCGAATTTGGCCTTCGAATTCTGAACATGCTTTGAAAATAAACTCTCTGCGAAGCCCTGGGGGTCATGGAGCAGATGTAGCGCCGAAAAGTTGAGCGGATGTGGTGCATTCTTCTTCTTCTCCTTTTTCTTCAGACTGACGGCTGCATTCTTCAGGTCGCGAGCCTTCTTCTTGGTCTTCTTGTTGATGCCAGCTTGGTGCCTCAACCGTGCCATGTCAACGTCGTTGTCATCATCACTGCTCTCCTCGGCCGCCTCTTCTCTCTCCTTGTCACCACCCAAGAAGAAGCGTGTCCCGCCAGCAACGACCTTCTCGTTCTCGCTCAGAGCGGCGATGCGCATGACCTCGACAGCACGCGCGTCGGTCCATATTTGCCTCTTCCACAGCTCTCGAGTGATCTTGACTGCCCAGATGCCTTTTGGAGAATCCTTGTCCGACTCCAAGAGATTGTATAGTACGGTCTGGATGGTCCGGTTGAGCTTGTGGTTGGTCGTCTTCGCATTGGCGGATCGCAGGTCGGAGAGAATCTTGGTGAACAAGAGCTGGCGCAGCGACTTGCTGGGGGTGGTGATGAGGATGGGAAAGAGGGTGTTGAGAAGCGCTATGGAGTCTATGACATCTTTGTTCTTCAGAAGCACCAGGCTGCCCACAATCTTGTCGCGCAGCTCATACTCGAGCACTTCGTGATGGTGGAGCAATATCTCGGTCAAGTCCTTGGGGAATTGTGCAGTGAGGTCCGGGTAGAGGTCGGCGGTATGCGATATGAACTCGACCAGGTCCTTGAGCGCAACGAGACCACTGTCGGTAGCGCCAGGGCTTTGCAGGAAGAGATCGCGCAGTGTCTCGTACTGCTGGTACTGGTTGTTGAAGTCGTCGCGATAACTCTGCGGGTCTCGCTTGATCTTGAAGCGGAGCGCAGCGTGGTCTGCCTCGATCTTTTCCAGGGCTCCTACTTTGCGCTTCATGGCTGCAGTGGTGAAGAATGGCGGCAAGTCTGCTCTTAGCCTTTGCTGCAACTGTCGAACTTTTTGGTGGGGCTGCCGGCTCTCCCATTGGCTGCGGCGGCGCAACCTTTGGCCGAGTGGAGCTACGGGCAGCTCGAATTCTTTAAGCTCTCTCCACTACAGTCTTGCAGTCTTCCGCACTGCAGCGCGCCAACACCTCAATCGCTCTTTTTCCCTTCGGCCGCTGACTTTGTGTGGACATTCTTTGCGACACAAAGGCGCGTCTTCTTTGGCATCGACGCGTGCTGCGTAGTATCTGGGCCAGCGCCCGCCTCTGCCCAGCATGACGAGCTTCTCCACCATGTCCCTGTATGCCTTGACGGTCAAACAACCGTCGGCTACCCAGGACGCCATCTCCGGAGACTTTCTCGGAAATGGCAAGCAACAAATCCTCACAGCAAACGGCTCACGTCTCGCAATTCTCGAGGTCTCGCGGCGGCAGAAAGGCTTCCAAGAGCTCTACTCGCAAGACGTCTTTGGCATTGTGCGCCGCATAGCCAAGTTCAGGATTGCTGGCGGTACCAAGGGTATGTTCTCTCCTTCGCTACACGCTATAAGCCAGTTTAGTGATTTTCCAAAGCACCCGGGACCGCAGAGCTCGTAGCTCCCTGAGCGCCGAGGACTGGGCCATGGCACATTCTTGAAGAACCTGCGCTGACTCTGTAGACCACATTGTCATAACCACAGACTCTGGACGGCTAGTCACGTACGAGTATCTGCCCGACGAGAACACGTTCAAGACGGTGCACTTCGAGACGTATGGCAAGTCTGGAATACGACGTGTCGTGCCTGGCGAGTACCTGGCAGCTGACCCGAAAGGGCGCGCCATCATGCTTGCTTCCACGGAGAAGAACAAGCTGGTCTACATTCTCACTCGAAGCGGGCAGACCGACATTGCCATCTCCTCCCCACTCGAGGCGCACAAGCCACAGACACTGGTTTACTGTCTCATTGGACTCGATGTCGGGTATGACAACCCCATGTTCGCGACTCTCGAGGTGGATTATTCGAGTTCAGAGACAGATCCTAGTGGGGAGGCTTACGATGAGATCAAAAAGGAGCTTGTATACTACGAGCTAGATCTCGGACTAAACCACATTGTGCGAAAGTGGTCAGAGCCCGTTGATCGCACAGCCAACACTCTGTTCCGCGTGCCAGGAGGCGCCAATGCACCTAGTGGAGTCCTCTGCTGTGGCGAAGACAACATTACGTACCGTCGCATATTCAACAACAAGTCAAACGTCCATCGACTTGCGATACCGCGTCGCGAGGGGCCTACCGAAGATCCCAACCGAAAGCGGATGATCGTTGCTGGTACTCTATACTCCCTCAAGGGCGGTGACTTCTTCTACCTGCTCCAAACCGACGACGGTGACGTCTTCAAGCTTACGGTCGAGGCACCCAACGGTACAGTCGATAAGATCAAGATCAAATACTTTGACACCATCCCAGTGTGCACAAGTATATGTATTCTTCGAGCTGGTTTCGTATACGCTGCTTGTGAATCTGGGGACCGGATACTATACGAACTGGAATCGCTCGGTGAAGAGACTGAAGACCCTCTCTTTTCCAGCGACCAATTCCCCGTCGACCCCGATACCCCATTTGCTCCCCCGTATTTCAGCCCTAGAGCCCTGACGAATCTGACTGCGGTTGAGCAAATCCCCAGTCTCAATCCGATCATGGGTATGGAAGTTGCCAATCCTGCCTTGGAAGATGCGCCTCAGATCTACACAATCAATGGCACAGGTGGACGCAGTTCTTTCAGGTCGACCAGAAATGCGTTGGAAGTACTGGACTTGATCGAATCGCCACTACCTCAAAATGCCTCTGATGTGTGGACGACGAAGTTAACCAGCGATGATGAGACCGACACACTTATTGTCCTATGTCTGCACAGCAGGACACTCGTGCTCAAGATCGGCGATGATGTAGAAGAGGCCTCCAATACCGGCTTCCTTCCCGACACAAACACACTTGGTGTTCAGCAGTTTGGCGAAGACTGCATCATCCAGATCCATCCCAAGGGTATCCGCCACATCCAAGGGATCCAGTTCCCGAACGACGACGCCAACGCGACCCACCAAAACCTCACTGATTGGCAGCCTCCAGCTCATCGAACAATTGTAGCATGTGCAACAAACAACCGACAGGTTGCCATTGCGCTCAGCTCCGGTCAGATCCTGTACTTCGAATGCGACTCAGATGGCTCTCTTGCTATGGCCGAGGAGGAGATTGCTTTAGACAGCACCATCAACTGTCTTGCGATGCCCGACGTGCCAGAGGGCAGTGTACGCGCGTTCTTCCTGGCTGTTGGCTGCAGCGATCAGACTGTGAGGATCTTCAACCTAAGTCCCGATATGGAGGGCAATATCCTGAGGAGCATCTCGGTCCAAGCTCTCACTTCACCGCCAAGTGACCTGACTATCAATTTGATGTCGGACAAGTCTCCACGCGGATACAGTCAATTCCTCCACATCGGCCTCCGAAGCGGTGTCTACATTCGCTCCGTCCTCGACGAGATGACAGGTGACATTGGAGACACGCGAAGACGTTTCCTCGGCCCTGAACCTATCAAATTCGCAAAGGTGACAGTGGCTGGGGAGCCCGCTATCCTCGCAATGACCTCCAGGCCTTGGCTAGGCTACACTCATCCAAGGACTGGCGTACTCCAGCTGACGCCCTTGAACTACATCGCATTCAAGTCTGCATGGAACTTTGACGGTTCTCAGTTCAAGGGAATCATCTGCGTCAGCGCCAACGAATTACGGTACGCACTCTCTACCCCTTTTCACTATATTTGCAATGATGAAGAATCGTACTCCTTACCCACGCTGAGGGCCAAAACATTTCCAATTGTTCCTGCTGAAAGCAATCACTTCTCCACACTTTGTTACCTACCACAAGCGACCGTACAATGACTGACCTGTGATAGAATCTTCACCTTCAACGACTTGACCGACAACACGACTTATGAGAATATCCCACTGAAGTACACGCCACGGAAAATGGTGGGCTATCATGAGCAGGGAGTCTTTTACGTCATCGAAAGCGAATGCAACACGCTCAACGCCGACACTCGACAGAGCCTTATCCAGCAAGCTAGTGTCAAGAAAGAAGACGGTGCGGATGAAGAGGTCAACGGCAATGAAGAAACCGATGAGCTGCCTGCGAGCGAGTTTGGCTATCCCCGAGCCCAAGGTCGATGGGCATCCTGCATTCAGGTCATCGATCCCGTGAGCGAGAAGGCTGTCACTCACACCATTGAACTCAAGACCAACCAATCGCTTGTCAGTGCTGCTCTCGTCTTCTTCGAGAGCCGCGGTGAAGAAGCGTTCTTGGCTGTCGGCACCGCGAAGGATCTAAGTTTCACACCCTACAAGTACTCTGGTGCATCCATCCAGGTCTATAAGATCTCGCCCAATGGGCGTGAGCTTGAGTTCTTCCATGAGACGGATGTTAGCGAGCCTCCGCTCGCTCTCCTCGCCTTCAAGGGCAAGCTCATTGCGGGTATCGGCCGCCATGTCTGTCTTTACGATTGCGGTATGAAGTCGGTACTGCGAAAGGCACAAGCACCCAACTGCGTTGCGTCGCGCATCACCGACATCAAGACCCAAGGCAGTCGTTTGGTGGTGTCTGATCAAGCGCAGTCGGTCACGTTCGTTGTGCACAAGGACCAAGTCCATCCCAACCGACTTATTCCCTTTGCCGACGACACGGTCGCCCGCCACACTTCTGCCTCCGAGATGTTGGATTATGATACAACGGTCGGTGGTGACAAGTTTGGTAACATCTGGCTCGTCCGATGCCCGCAGAAGGTTTCAGAGTCTTCGGACGAATCACCGGACGGTTCTGACTTGCTCGTCGATAAGAGCTATCTCGGCGGCGCTGCCAACCGCCTCGATCTCATTGCACACTACTTCGCCAACGACATCCCCGTTTCCATACAGAAGACGGTCTTGCTGTCCGGTGGTGAACGCATCATCTTCTGGGCTGGTCTCCAAGGCACTCTTGGCGCGTTGATCCCCTTCAACTCTCGCCGACAACACAAAATGTTCCAGCAGCTTGAATTGCAACTTCGCTCAGACGACAAACCGCTCTCGGGTCGCGATCATCTCGCCTATCGCAGCTACTTTGCGCCAGTCAAGAGCGTCATTGATGGCGACTTGATTGAGCGCTTCTTGGTTCTTTCACGAGACAAGAGGGAGAGCATCGCCGGTCAGATGACGGGTGCAGAGTGGACACCGAGCATGATCGATGAAGCGATCTGGAACATGCGCGGCCTCTATGCATTCTAGACGATGTGTGCGATTAAGATGTGTTTCTTCATTTGTGTGTACTTAGCGATTGGCGCCTCGAAGGATCAAAAGAATTCACTGCGACGGTTTGGGCATATGTTTGGGGCGATTTGAAGAGACGAGATCAGAAGACATGAGCCCAATGTGTCTTGGGAATGATACCCACATTTACAAATGCCGCATGAAACATGCCTTTTGGCTTTGGCCACTATTTGTAGGCTTGAACGAGCGACAATGCAATTGCTCAGTCAACGTTTTCTAATCATGCTTTGATTGCGTGCTAGGTCATTTGTGCTGACTGTAGCGTTGTCGTTCGGTGAAAGGTGTGCTGGATCCTAACCTTCGAGCTACCTCAGATAGCTGTACAACCTCGATCATCATCATGTATGTATAGTTTGCATATATCACCTCTGTACCATATCACTGTGAATGTGACTGGTCTATATACTTCATCTCAGCAGGCGTTCACACAAGCTTGCTTACTACCAAAACGCAGTGCAGTCTCCACGCCCACGCCTCAAGGTAAGTTATATACCTTGATCAACTACAAACCTCAAGCTCAACCTCAAATAACAGAGTCTTCCCGGTTCCCTCATGCATACAACCTGTTGGCCCACCAGTCAAGCGCACATCCAGAGATGTTAGATGCGCGGTTCCAGAAACCGCCGCAGCCGCGTAAGGCATGACCCACATTTTACTCCTATCGCCAACCCAGTGAGTGTCGTGGCTACAAACAGGGTAGGGTGTTTGTATCTCGACGGGTCCGTGGGAAGTTGGTGAGACATAGCCTATTGTACCTTGTCGAAGGACAATGAATGGGATGGGTGGTTGAGTGCGGGCGCGTTGTCATACCGTGTGTAGTGTATAATGAGCTGAGCATTGGGTAAGTTGGTGGGGAATGTCTTGTTCATTGAATTTAGAGTGTTAGAGATAGGGGCGTCGGTAGCGATGCGCGTTGTGTCGTGTGTTCATACAAGGAAGTTTATGTTGGTGTTGTGATACTTGGCATGAGCCGTCCTGTTGATCCTGACTCGGCGCAGTCTTTGAAGGCATTGACGAATTGATTGTGAGGGAATATTTCCCTGGCTAGTTGTTGTTCCATAGTACACCTAGGAGGTTTTCATGCCGTGGTGAGGAACGGAATTGCAAGATTAGTATGGATCGCACGGTCCCTAAAGGAAGTGAATGCGACAGCAGGATCAAGGATGCAGACGAATGCTCGGTTTTGATTACTGACGGCTCAGCTGATCTAGTAGGAACATTGTGATTGTGAATTCGTCCTTCAAGTATGCCGTAATTGCGCTCAAAGGGCCCTTGAAAGGCTGCAGTGGAGTTCGACAGAAATTTCCGAGCCAGAGCGCCCGAGATTGACAACCCATCTACGTGCTGTCTAGAACATCCTCGTAACGAGAACAGTTGCATCAAGAACTCAAGGTTGGATGCTGGAAGGTTGCAGATCAGTGTCTACACGGAACGGTCCGAGCACAGACTATACGCTCTGCATAGCACACCATGCCTAGAGGCTTCCCATCAGCGCGCATCACCTTCATCTGAATTTGACTGTACGCGTGTATAGTTGCACGGCGATGCAACTAGGTGTGCATACTTATCTAGCGTGTACACGGTGGCTGAGACTAGAGGCTGTGGTCGAGCAAGTCGAATTGGCCAAGTTCAAGGCAAAACAGCCGAGACCTTCAGCGTTGACGACAACGTGTGCGTTCGATCGAGAGATCGAATTAACAGAGGGACCAAGTGAAAGTCAGCCTTGTCAGACATGTGCCAATGCTTCGAGCTCATCATGTTCATGGCATAAACTTGGCTTTCACATGGTGCCAGTAACATGACAAGAGAGCCAAGGGTCCAGCCATACGAGCAAAGTGTAACGCACGTACCATCGTAGGTTGGCCATGCTGCCATGGCAGACTCATTCTTGGATGTAAGGACGTCTGACCAGGAAACCTAATTTGGCCCACAAACAGAGCTTCCTGATCACAACACCTTTCCAAATGGCAGCCATGATCGGCTTGATAGCCTCTGATGCAATCATGCGTCAAGATCAACAAACTTCAGACAAGGTATCTGAACCCTATCATTGATAGTCTTCTAATCTCCATCCTGGCATGATATATCTCAGATACAGGGACATATCAGTGGTATTGGCGCGATGGATGTACAGACCCGCAATCAAGTGTTTCAAAGAATTCTGGAAAAGTTCAGCCAATGGCGTTCGTGAACCGCAACGGCTTTGCGAGATTTTCTTCTTCTGTATTTGGCCGAATACGGAAAATAAAGAAGAATACCAGGATGAGGTGATCTCCACGCATGACGCAAGGTGGTAAGGAGGTACGAAACGGCCGCAGATGGCAACATGCGATTGAGATCCACAAAGGATGCAGTTCCTGGCAGATTCTGACCCAAAGTAACAAGACAGGGCTGAGATTGGTGAAGGTCGAATGTCCATGGTCCAGCGGGGCATCCACGGATGGAAAAGGCGTAACTACGGTGTTATTGTCAAACATGACGGCATACTTCCCGCCCGGTCGGATACTGCCGTTTGACTGTGCAAACCCAGACGGCATGAGTGTTCAGCAGGACGAGATGCTTGCTGCATGTACTACTGTACGGTGAGAAGCTGAAGACGAGGTTGACGTGGTCGAGGCTTATGCTGTGTTGCGGTCTGCAGTAAGCCATAATAAGCCCGTGACAGCGGCGGCCGTTGGAGAGGGATCTCCACATGGAGAGTCTTTGCACAAGACGGGACGAGATAAGTGAATCAGCCAACGAAGGGAAGGATCGCTGTTATGTCCAAGAAGGGATTGTGTGTCAGTGCACAGCCTCAGCCTCAGGCCTGTGGGAATCGGGAGGACGTGTGGGTGTGGTTCGTCGGGCCGTCGGCATCGGCGCTTTGATTCGGCCGATGCATGAGGTCTGACAGTGTTCTTGGTACTGTGAGTGTGTGACCACTGACAGCAGAGACTCGTCTGTGACAGCATGACGGCGACGGTAGTTGTTATCGCAGCAGGAGGAGAGAATTGACTCGTATGTATTGAAGTTGGGTGAGCATTGTCCGCGTCATGGTTCTCGTGCACTATCCTGCGCGAATTTTGTACTGGCTGGACTAAGGCTCGGGCTCATCATCACCAGAAGCAACAGGCTACGACGTGTGCTCTACGGCACTGTGTACATGGTAATGTTAGTGTACTGCGGTCTTCACAAATGCCCAGTGCCGGCCGAGTCGAGGGCAACTGCCAACAGCCAAACGGCGCTGGGCAGGTTGAGGCATGGATGTGCGCCGAAGTGGACCGACTGGGCGTGGCCTGCTCCCTGCTATTTCTGGAGGCGCGACTCCGCCTCAGCATGAAACGCCTCCCCGGCCCAGCAGAAGAAGGCCACCGCCCTCCTGACGATCAACAATCTTTCCCTCTCCCCACCCAACTGAACAATCCACGGCCTTTTGCGCGACACTCTTCACACCCACACCCACACCCACACAGACATATAACACGTCGACATCGCGACCATCGCACCCAGCTCACGTGCCGACTCGACCGCTGGTGAGGAGACGTCGACTCAGCCACTCAGCCGGCAAAACCGGGACCAGAAACGAGCTGACGACGACTCTCGAGCAGCCTAACCCCACTCGTCACCCATCCAAGTCTGCGACCACAACACCCCCAAACGTGCAACACGCTCTGCCTAAGGTGCCCTCCCTCGACCACAGCTCGCACCCCGACTGTCCCTACGCTCACGCTCCACCATGGCTACCGCAGTGCAGTCGGCCATGACCATGCAGCCCTTCAACGCGCACGCCAACCAGTGCATCGACCCTGACCAGGACATCTTCGACTTCAGCCAGTTTGCAGAGCCGGCGCCTGG
Source organism: Plenodomus lindquistii (assembly GCA_025504975.1). NCBI lineage: Eukaryota > Fungi > Ascomycota > Dothideomycetes > Pleosporales > Leptosphaeriaceae > Plenodomus > Plenodomus lindquistii. The sequence goes on from JANUWI010000014.1 coordinate 226,555, forward strand.
CCCTGCCCAGCTCAAGCGCGAGTCGAGCAGCGTCTCTGCCATGACGAGCCCGTCCAACACGGCCATCGACGACGAGCTGCAGACGCCCGCGAAGCCCAGCCACGAGTATGAGCGCTTCAAGCAGCAGACGGGCATTCCCTCGGGCTCACTTGCCGGCCTTGGTGCCGCATATAACTCAGGCTTTCCCATGTTCAACAACAGCGGACTGGACATGATGGGCGCCGACTCCTCCATGGACGCCGGCTGGAGCACGGGCCTGCCCCTCGAGTCCAACATCAACATGGGCATGGACTTCCAACAGTCGGGCTACTTCTACAACGACGCCTCGCACGACGACTTCGTGGACCCAAGCGCCATCCAGCAAGACGAGGTACCCAACGTCCGGGTGTGGCCTGGCATGCACCAACAGCAGGCACAGCAGGCCGCCCTTGCCAAGGCACAGGCTCAAGCACAGCAGCAGCGTGCGCAACAACTCGCGCACCAGAAGCAACAACAGATGATGCAACAGCAGCAGCAGCAACAGCAGCAGCAACAACAACAACAACAACAACAACAACAACAAGTACAACAACACCAACGCCTACGATCGACCAGCCAGGCCAGCAGAAAAATCTCGAGCCCACTCAGCGACGCCCGCACCGAGGAGACCATTGCCCGTGTCGTTGCTCAGATCCGCGCAGACAGCCAGAACGCCTCCAACAACGGCATGGACGGCAACCAGGGCCTCCTTCCTCACATCATCCGCGCCAAGAAGGATGAGGAAGACATGGATGAGGACGAGAGGCTGCTAGCTTCCGAGGAGGGAAAGAAGCTCAGCTCAAAAGAGCGCCGTCAACTCCGCAACAAGGTCTCTGCGCGCGCATTCCGTTCGAGAAGAAAGGGTAAGGTTGATCGATTCACCGTTCCCACAACCACGCTAACAGGATGTAGAATACATCGGCCAGCTCGAAGGTGAAGTCGCCGTCAAGGTCCAGGAGGCGAACGAGCTCCGCAACCAGAACCGTCTTTTGATGGAGGAAAATGCACGTTCGCGTGCTTTCATCGAGCGCCTACTTCGCCACCAGGCATTCGGTCCTTTCCTCGAGGAGCTGTCTCGCGACGAGGCCCTGCAACCCAAGCCACAGGCACCCATGGCCCCTGTCCCATCATCCGCCCCTGCTGCCGCGGCTCCCGCCCCTGCTTCTTTCCCTGCTCAGCAGTACGGAAGCATGTCGCAAGAGAATACCCATGTTGGTATGACCCTCGTCCCAGAGCCTCAACTCGACTTCGCGATGCTCAACCTCAACAACAACGGAAACAACTGGAACACCAACAGTAATTTCAACTACCAGCAACCCCGTGTTTTCGCTGTTCTCGAAGTTCCCGAGGGCCCAAGCAACCCTCTTGATACCGAGGCCATGTCCGGCAAGGGCTACAGCGCCATCTTCAACGCCGAGGACGACTTCGCCGTCGACGAGGTCAAGCCCGAGTACCCTGTTATCCAACGTCCCGTCGAGACTGTCTCTACCGCTGTCACCGAAGTCGAAGATGACTCCGATCTCGATCTGTATAGCTCGTCGCCCGCCCGCTTTGCCTCTGTTACCGCCCCTGTCGTCGCCACACCCGAAGACCACGAGATTCTCTTCGCGAACCCCGAGAAGGCTCTCGCGCACTACTCTTTGATCCTCACCGACGAAGCGCAAGAAGTGCTTTTGGCAGAGCGTCTGGAGCGCAGAATCGCCGCCATGGAGCCAGCTTTACAACGTGTTGCCGCTATCACTGCGTCGTTCGGCATATAGTCGATTAGCGTCTAGCCAAATGACACCATCCACTTCGCCTTCTATGTCGCGCTGCCATACGTGAGCGACCACCCTTCATATCTTTCTAGATTGCATTTCGCTTGAACGACCCTTGTACGACTTCTTTTGTTCCAATCTTCCACTATCCTTCCTTCCTTCCTTCATTCATCATCTCTTACATATATATCCAAGCTGGCTGTTATGGTCTCAGCTGGGACATTGTTTGGCGCCTTCTTTTCGTCGTCGAAGCAAACTTTTCTTTATGTTTGGGCTGCTCCTGCATGCGCCGTTTTGGTGCGGGGATGAATAGGCGTTTTGGAATTTTGTTTTTCGTTTTCTTTTGTGTATATTGAACAGGGCTATTGCGGTTGCATGCTCACGGCTTAGAGCAGGACTATAGAATCTCATGTATGTAGACAGGCTATGAGTGAGTCGGGATATATGTTACACATTTACAAACATGTCTTTGCACTGTTGCTCGCAATGTGATGCGCCGGCACATGACTGTATCCACTGCCCTTCAGCATTGCGCATTATCAGGGAGGGCCTTCTGGGATCCTGGAACACACTTCGCATGTCCCATACCCTCCCTCGGTTCACCTTCTCCAGGTCGCATCGTCCGACCCACACATACACACTGAACCTGGTGCCTCATGTAACCTGTTATAGCAACGACATAGACGGTATGTATAACGCTGCTCCTAGGATCCATCCTTTGACCCTAGGATAGGCACTATGCATAGCAACAAAACTCCATACCCACTCCGTCTCCACCGCACCTTCTATAAACCCACTGCTATGGTGAAAAGCACTATAGAGATTCTCGTAGGAGCAATGTCCAAAATTGACGGACTAATGATACCAGTATATCTGTCGCATTTCAATGACAGATCAATCATAGTGTGGAAGTAGTCTTGAAAACATGTTGTGTAGATTATCTATTCAAAGTGATGTGAATTACCATAGGAAACCGCAGGTATACTGCCGTAAAAAAAAACCAACCCCCCAGCCATGGAGGCGTGTCACACCTTCTAAACGCCGAACAGTATGGTATCGAATTCCCCCTCAGGCTCCAGCTTCCTCCCCCTTTCATCCATTTCTCGTATCCTCCAGCTCAAGACTTTGAAATTGCCTTTTCAAGCTCTGCAACGGTCGTGATTCCTCCACTCAGCGCCTCCCTCGCGCGCGCATGTTGATGTGTCCATCGGTTTCGTGCGTTGTCAATTGCGGCGCCTTCTTTTGAGGCGACGATGGTGGTGTAGGAGATTGCGAAGAGCATGAAGCCGGCGAAGGTGGGGAGGTAGGATTTGGCTGCTACTGGCATTTTGTATTGTTGTTGTATTGTATTGTTGTTTGATTGTTGTTGTGGTGGGTGTTTGGTGGTTCGGTAGTGGGGTTCTTGAGTAGGTTCAGGGAACTCGAATGTGGTGTTTGATGGTATTTGTAGTTGTGGTTGTGGTTAATTGAGTATATTGTAGTAGTGATGATTGATATGCCTGTATGATGATGAACTATTACACCAGCAGAAATACCTCATTTATATCCTCCCCTTTGTCATGAAGCCCTCACGGCGACCGCCGACCTACTTACCATATCCTGCACGCATGTTGCGTGACACTTTCCCCGCAAACCCGGCGCAGTACCGAACCAGGCTCACGGATCGTGTGAGACGATGAATATTCATCGCGTCTGATTGGTCAGGTGCGGGAAAATCAAAGCTGGGTCGTGTGAGACGGAGAGTTGTGATGGGAGTGGTGGCGAGACATTTGCGCGGGCTAGGCCGGGATGTTTGTGGCGTGAGGTGATGAGGTAGAATGGGTCGTACGAGTGTACCATGATTTGGGCTCGTGGAGGCAACGTCGTTGGAAATGTTGGCCTTTGGCTGCTCGTCATAGGCCTTACTTCTTTTGATACCACGCAGATGACTCTTTTGGGCATCGTGTTGGAGAATTGGTAGGTTGAGTGGGAGTGCTGCTGGGGTCGCTTAGTCATACACGGTCTTGGCGCCCTTGTGGCTGTACGTTGCTCCTGCCTCTTTCACTTTGTCACACTTCACAGCTTCATGTGGAGCATAGACACCATCCAGTTGCCATCATATGATCCGACCTTCTGCCATTCGTGGTGCAACAAGGACCCACGGTGCAAAAGCTTCAACATCTTCTTCCAACGCGCGCCTTCGCTACAACCGGGGCAGGGATGCGAGAGCCACCAAGCATCACAATGATTCGCTGTGCGATGTTCGACCATTACATTGACGAAAAGGATGCGACATTGTATACTGCAAAGACGCTGGAATTCGTGCATGGTTTCGCAGGATCCAACGGGTACAATAAAGTCATGTCTGAGCCAAAGTCAACGGCTGAGCAAGGACATGGTGAGCTCTGATGCAGGTGTTGCTCTAGAGCCTGAATATATCTTCTTATTGGCGTTCTGTTTACGGACGTGTTTGGAGAGTTATGACTCAGTGATTTCATGCAATCCCGATACTCAACATTACAGATCTATCTTACACTTCCCCGCCCCGCCTCAGGCACGACGACGTTCCTCCGGCTCCTGCTCCTGCTCATCTGTCAAGAAACCATGGACATCCTGGTCGTCGAGACTGACGGGCTCCTTACCCGCTGGCTCTGCTGGAGCAGCGGCCTGTGGAGGGTTCTCGTCGACAATGCGTGTCCTAACCGGGAGCTGAACTTCCGTCTCTTGCTCCGAGGTACGAACCTCTGGATTTTGCGATAATGGCTTGGCGGGTTGTGGAGGATCTGAATCCTTGGTACGCGGTGTGACTGGCATGATGAGGTTTCCAGTGGGAGCTTGCTCATTTGTTATCGTCGCAGGCAATCTGCGATCTTGCACAGGCGGCTCGATATCCCCTGGCATGAACTCGTCTCTTCTCTCTGCGGTCGGCATATCAAACCCTGCCTCGCTCTCATCAACCATATCCCCCACCCTCCCCTTCAACGGCCCAAAGTCCGCCCTCTCCCCCATCATCTCCTCATCAACGCCGAGATCCAACTCCTTTACCATTTTGAAAAACGCAAATTCCCCACTATTCCCACCCGTGATACCGCCCACTGCAATCCCCTTGACCTTTGTGATATCACTCACGATACTCCTCGCGCGTTCATAATCCCCTTGTTCTGCGAGCGCGCGCAGGACGGCTGTAAGTGCTCGCCAGCCAGGTGGTTTACCGTGCTTGGACATGCGCGTGAGTACACTCATCATTTTGCCAACTTCGCCAACGTTCGCGTACCCTTCTATAAGACGATCGAACAACATAACATCACTCGGGACGCGATGGTGTGTGAAGATTTGGTGTACCAATCCATCGACAGCCATTATGTTTGGTGGGTTTTGCTGGAAATAGTGCGTAGCAAGCGAGGTGTAGATTGCAGGACTGGGTACAATCATGCGGGCAGACATGTGTTCGACAATGGCTCTTACAGCGTCGTAATTGCTGTGATATTTCAGCAGGCGATCGACGGCTGTGTGGTATATGTAGTCGTTTAGTTTGATGCCGCTGGCTTCTATATCGTCGAGGTGTGAGAGGATTTTAGAGGTTTGCTGCGAGGCGGACATGTCGTCAAAACGCTCATTGTCAAAGGCGACGCTCATGAGCATGCTGTGGGTTGCTGCGTCACTGGGGATGCCGTCAACCTCCATTTGGCGGAGGATCTTGGAAGCGGTGGTGTAGTCGCCTGTGTCGAGGTAGAGACGGATGAGCGTATTGTATGTGATTGCGTTGGGGCTGATGCCGAAATTACCAGCCCAGCCTAGTATCTTCTGGACGAGGCCGAGTCTCTTATCGTGGCCCATGCCATCACGGCGGATTTTGACGATGGCGGTTATAGCACCGTTGATGACTTCGATAGAGGGTTTTGCAACGGTGTTTAGGGGTGTAGACTTCGTCTTGGGTGTGGACATGGGTCTACCTCGAATCTTGACCTGCGGAGCTGCCTCGCCAGCTTCTTCGGCTGCCCGCCATTTCCTGCCCATTTCGTCGAGGGCCGCAAGACCACTGTTAATTTGACGAAGGGTGAAAAGGCCGTTGACGCGCGTCGTCCATGCATATTCGTCTGGCTCAATGCCGGAAGCTAACATGCGTTGCCACATTGCATTCAGGCCATCAAGATCTCTTGCATTTGCACAACCATTGAGTAGCGCAACCCATGTTAGTATCGTGGGTTGGACGCCGTGAGCAATCATGTGGTTCCAGATTTCTACTGACCGGGGAGACTTGAGCAGGATCATGAAACCCGACAAGAAGGCGTTGTATACGCGCGGCGGGATAGCCGTTTTTTGGCCTTGCGGGGTATAGGCAAGTATAGCTTGCTCCCAAAGATCTTCCAAAGTAACCGATGATGTTTTTTGTTTTACCGCGCGTGCAATACGTGCGAGGAAGAAGGCCTCCCGGTTGGCGGCCTCATCACCTGGGTTCTCTGAACCTGTTTTCATCTTGAGCAAGGCTCGACTTGGTGCTCCGTCGATCTCCCCCATGATCTGCTGTTGGACGTCTGGTGATAATGACTTGTAGGGGGTGTAGTACTCTGTGTGACGATAAACAGACTGGACATGTGAGCCAGCAAGTAGTCGCTCAAAGAATAGTAGTAGAGGCGCAGCTTCTTGATGCAATGAGTCGACCGCCTTTAGCGCGTCGGAAATGCTATACAAATAGACAGCGCAGAACCCCAGCGTAGGATTACCCGTAAATTTCGGATGATATTTATTCAAACGGAAGCCGAAATTCTTAGTCTCGTACTCGTCTGGCATTGATTCGAGGGCGGGAAGATGCCACATGGTGCTGATGGATTTCAGTGATTCTTGATGGGGACCCTTGCATTGGAAGAACAGTCGCCAAACCGAGACCAGCTCATGAAGCAAGTCAGGCAAATGCTGCTGCCGTTGCCCATCAACAGAATTGACTGACTCGATTGCTTGATGTGTCAAGTATGCAAGTGTTTCCCTGGTCCAAAATTCCGGACGAGCGATACCCAATTGCTCATACCGGAACATCAGCTTGGTTGGTGTTACAGGCAGGGTCTTGTAGCCATTGCAAAATGCGATGTTGACGGTGTGGAGAAGGTGCCGAAATACCTTGCCCTCGCTCAGTAATGCCATGTCAGCGGGGGGAGGATTGGCGAGAGCTTCGCAGTCTTTTGATGTGTAAGTCTTGTTGAACAATGCCCAGGCCGTCACAATGTCCCGATGTCCTGGTTGCAGCGCAGCCTGGATGGGCATTGCATAACTGGGTTCCGAAGCCAAGGCTGCTTCTTCGACCGCCGCCTGGATGGCTTCCTGCGCGTGTGATTCCTCTCCGACTGCAGGCGCATCGACAAGGTTCGAATATCTGCTCCCGCGCCGTAGTGGGCGTTGCTCATATCCATATGTGTGTGTTCTCGGTGGGCCCTCTGAAGGTCCATGTCTGTGACTTGCATCCAGTTGCTGCGACGATTCCCGGCCTTGACGTTGGGGCATGCGTCTTATCCGTGGTCCTTGTCGCGCCCCCTCTTTATCGCCTTCTTGCTGCTCGTGCGCGGTTTCCTGAGGTTTCCGGCCTGCAAACGATATGAAAGTGGCTCGTGGCTGCCATTGTGAAGTCTGCGGAGGTGCAGTGCGCCGTGCGATTCGCACTCTGCATTGCCTGCAGACGTATGCGTTGAGCATGGCTCAATCGAGTCGGGATGGGCGAGGCCTGCGTTGGTGGTGAGTTCCTGGAGACGTGCAGCTTTTTCCGTGTGCAGAGCCTCAACGTGCAAAAGTCGCAACTTCCGGCGCATCAACCCATCCGAGTCGTCATATCTTAGTCAGACGAGCTGCACAATTGGCGCTGCGCAGAGTTGTTGCGGTCATGTGGTCGCTGCACGTCAAGCTGGAGTTCTAAATGCACAAAATCGCGGAAGTCCGATGACCAATGGGCTCTCCAGCTGTCGATGACGTAGCACGTGACGAGCTAAGTCTCTTGACTCGTCGTACACCATGCACAGAATCCGGCCGTGACGCCTCAAAGACACTGGTGGTGCTTCTCTCGGCCTTCACTTGGTTTCTCCCGTTTCTCGAGTTCCATTGAACCATTTTTTGGCCCAGTATGACGACCTTTATACCCCGGCCACCCTACACACAGGAAGAGCTAGATAAACTTTATCCCAAGGAGCTTGAGTTGCAACTCGTGCAGATTGTAAGACCAATGATCATGTCCTATGTGGCCAGCCATATGGATTGAGGTCGAGGACTGACATGATCCACAGCTTCTTCGCCATGGTCAGCTCACCTTGATCTCGCAGTCTCAGCAAGGAATCGAATGACTAAGTATCATGCACAGGCGAGAGAAGCCCAGTTTCTCCCCGATTCCAGAATGTGAGCTCAGAACGAAAAGAAATCAAAAAATCAAAACAACCCTCTGACTCCAGCTCAAGACAGGCTTGGCAGCGCGTACGAGCACCCAAGGAGTTTCTGTCGCGAAAGCTGACATGACAAGACTGGCCCTACTGCAACGCAGCCCGTCAATTGACCAGTGTAATCCAAAACACTAAAGACTCTTCGCAATGGGGCCAACTTCAATGGCGTCGCCGTCTCGAAACCTTTGACAACGATGATAGTCCAGGTAGCCCCTCCCCAAGTCACAGTCATGTATAATCCTCTGACACGCGCCCAGTCATCGCCTCGGGACCAAAAGGCGAATACGACGGTATATGCCAACCTGGAGAGCTCACTGACAAAGGTCGTTCTACCACTCTCGCCCTCGGACAACGTCTCCGCCACCTCTACGTTGATCAACTGCACTTTATGCCTTCACTCATCTCAGATGCCGACATGATTTACCTGCGCGCGACTCCGATTCCACGCGCGTTGGAATCCCTCCAACAAGCATTCACGGGCTTCTACCCGCTCGACACACGCACCGCTAACTTTCCCCCACCTACCATCATCTCCCGCACGCCCGCCGACGAGACCCTATTCCCCAACGACGCAAGCTGCCGCCGCTTTGCCCAACTCTCCCGCGCATTCGCCGCACGTGCATCAGAGAATTGGAACGACACGGATGATATGTCCTATCTGTCATCCAAACTGCAAAAATACATGCCCGGCAATTCTCCGGTAGCCGTAGACTCCCGACCGCGGTTGAGCGGGATAATGGACACGCTGAACGCAACCGATGCTCACGGCCCAGACACGAAACTGCCAAAGGAGTTCTACGATCCCAAGTTGAGAGCGATCATCGATAAGATTGCAGTGGAGGAGTGGTACAAAGGGTATTCGGAAAGTATCGAGTACCGAACTCTGGGTATCGGTGGGCTCATGGGCGATGTGACAGCTCGAATGACAGCGTCTGCGCGACACGATTCCGGTGATGGACTCGTTGAAGTGGGAACACAGGGGAAGGGCAGGGGCGGCGAGACGGCGATCAAGTTGGCGATGAGTGGGTGTCACGACACTACGCTCGCTGGTGTTTTGACATCACTTGGTGCCTTTGAAGGGGAGGCATGGCCGCCGTTCACGAGTCACATTGCGTTTGAGCTCTTCAAATCTCGCGCGGCTTCTGCTTCTCCATCGCGGACTCCATTGCCGCCGCCGCAACAGCCTTCCTTGGCTCCCACGACGAGAAATAGCTGGTGGTCCTCTCTCTTCGGCACCGCTCAACCCCCCGTACCATCAAAACCAGAAAGCACAGCGCGCAGCCCGGTTTCACAGCTCAGCCAGGCGCAGCGCGATAAGCTCAACGAGTACTATGTGCGTATTCGCTACAACGACAAGATTATGCAAGTCCCGGGGTGCAAGGTAGAGGGTAAGCATCTCAAAGGAGATACGACATTTTGTACTCTGGTAAGTACTTACCTTAATTATCTGGAGCTTGAGTGCTCAGCCTTGTCAATGTAATACTGATATGTAATGTACAGGAAGCGTTCAAATCCATAGTCGACGCCTATACGCCCAAGAACTGGAAAGCAGAGTGTATGACTAATATCGATAAGCCTGCTTTCCCAGAGAAGATTGAACCAGCTGGGTACTAGGGCTCTAATGTGCAACTGATTGTCAATGTACAGTGGAATAGAAGACGGGTAGACTAGAATGCGCTATGCAGAATGTATAGAATGTGGGGTGCATGTATGGGCTGTCGTGTCGACGCTGAGAAAACAAGACGGATCTCATGAGTACGGGGATTTGTTTCACGAGGTGGTGAGAAGATGACGTGCAGACGTAGAGTGCATAGAGGGGATACATTGTCAAGCGTAGAGTATACATACGGTGTTTGATGTCGTTTGTAGAGCTATTGATGTACTGTGATTGTGACGGTTCTACATCTACCAATACGGAATTGTGTAGTAACGAAATGACATTGTACGTTTTTACGAGATTCCTCGACAGGAACTTGGGATGCGGTAGTTTGGACGAATTAAAGGCTAGAAAGATTACTGCATCGACTACCGAATCATATGTTTTTGTTCGAGTCTTGGAACCAATATCACGCGCAGGGTATACACACGAGGTTTTGGAGTGATTTTCAAGGTTCTAGATGCATTGCCATGTTTATGTTGCATACTACGGGAAGCTATTTCTAGCACGTACTGAGTGGGGAGACTCTGGAACCCCTGAAGTACTACACTTGAGATAGCATGAAGGTTCGAGGCCTAGTTACAGGCCTCTTCGAGTTGAGCCGTTATCCTAGCAATGCTTCGAACGAGTCACATCCCAGTCAGTTCCGCAGAAGCACCCAAGTACCGAGACTTCATCTTGTAGCACACCGCTCCAGTTGTGACATGCTGATGGTACCTGCATGATCCTACATGGCTCGCCGGGTCGACAGCACGAGCATACACGTCCTTCAGACCAAAGTGCTCTGCTTTTGCCGCCCACCAATCTGCGACGAATTCGATATCGTGATTCAAAGCTAAATTGCCCATGGTAATGTCTTGGCCGGACCAGCTGTGGAAATTGACTTCTGCTACCATCTTCCTGAGTCCTGAATCCCTGGTGGTGATCGCATAGATCCCATTGACATAGCTGGGCGTAAAGTGCCCCAAGTCCTTTGGAAATTGAATGCGGGACTCGGCGACATTCTCCAGGATGAAGTCTGCCAAGGCGTCGCTGAAGTCGGGAGCTTGCAAGAAATCGGCCAGGTATAGCGCGCGGAAGGAATCATTCATCATCTTACCGAACATCTTGCGGCGCCAGGCAACGGTCACGATCTCGTGGAGCGCGGGGCCTGCGGGTTTCAGGAAGACGAGACCTGTGAGGAGAAATTTGGCAAACACTGTGAAGCTTTGCGGGGAGACAGCAGGTAAGTTGACAGTGCGGGAGTGACCCTCGAGCCAGTCGTCCTTCAACGCGATGTCGAAGAAATGAGAGGCGCTGCGGAGTGAAGACTCGTGTAGGAGGAATTGCGTGAGGGTGTTGCCAGTGCTCACGTTAACAGTGATGATGTTTGCGAGCCCGCTGTGTTTACGTTAGCAAAGCAATTTTTAGGGTGGTAGTGATGCAACGAACGACGGGCCTGAGCCTACGGCTCGCACGACGGATCTTGTCGCGAGCTCCATGGCTGTAGTCAAGGAATTGGGATTGCGCTCGCTTGTGAGGCCGTGGCGTTGATGACGGGAGTTGATCCGGAGTACCGACGGAAGTGCGTGGTTTGTAGTGTTCAAGGACTGGGAGCTATAACGAGCGAGAAGCTCTTGAAGTAGGAACGGGGCACGCTAGTGCTCACGGTGAACGGTGAAAGCCAACTCCAAAACCCGCACAACCTATTGATACACCGGGAGCTTCCCGGGAAAAAGTGGTCAAGCCCCAGGCTAGTATGGATTGTTCAAAATAATATACATAACGCATCTCAAATATGGGAAAGGCTGCAGCCTTCGGCTTGAGAGCCCACCCTATATGGATGAGTAAAGCCGCTCTACGCTCGTGATATTAGCACATGTATATATCCCTATCACAACACCAATCTACGTGCTCAAGGCAAGCTGCAGTGAATGCCGCACATGCTTGGGAATCCATGTCCATGGATTGATCAATCTACGTGCCACGAGCGTCAAAGGACAATCGTGGCAATACAGCCCTGATAAGAAGCCAGCCTCCTTCAAATTGCGTGCTCTCTCAAAATGAAAATGTACCATCAGTTATAGTGAGCCCTACCCGTATAAGACCACAAACATGGTCAGCTATGACTCAGGCATTGTCGCCTACGCTGACAATAGCTTTGGCGTTTGACGCTTCGGTCCAGGGCTTTCAGGACCCACTTTCACTTTTCACCGTGAACACTAGCTCATGTTGGATTAAGCTACTCTGAGCTCGCTGCGACTGCCTTCCTCAACTCCTACACACAAATACAAAATCCTTGTCTTCGATCCTTCGAAGCAGGAGCAATATCATGGCTTCGTCAACCAGCGACACCCTAGCAGCAAGCACCAGTTTGCAGCCCAGCAATATTCGTAGGATGGTGGATACAGGTCCTTCGTACGCCGGTCTTCCCAATCCAAGATCGTAATTGATTGTCTTTAGTGATCTCGCCTGTGTTATCACAGTCAATGTCGGCACAGAAAGCGAATGCACGTCCTTCATACTCCATGAAAGCCTTCTCAGGAAGATTTCGAAATTCTTTGACAATGCGCTCAAACGTGATTGGCAAGAGTCCACAGAGCGTATTGTCGCGCTCCCAGAGGCTTCGCCCGCCGCTTTCACCATCTACGCGAAATTCCTTGTCACCGGACTGTTGTTTTTAGAGCAAGCGAACGAATTGGCGATCTTTAGCGAAGGGGCCACCGAGACCGGATCCAGCTCCTGTCCAGCAATGGCAGAGTGCCTCGAATGCGCTCAACTCGCGGACTTTTTGCAGGCCACGAACTTCGGAGACGCTGTCGCAGACGCTGTCTTGGAAACCATCGCGGATGTGCGAAGGTTATACGGCGAGGGGCGCGTTGTTTGTATGCATGCTGCACTACAGTGCGCTTACATGATCACCAAGGCCGGATCTCCCATTCGGAAGCTCTTCCTAGACTTGTGCGTTTACGCCTGGGGCAACAAGGAGGAAGTTGTGCCACGCGACCTGGACCGACTCGATTCAGAGATCCTGGCGGACTACATCAATACGATCAGGCCATATCTTGTTTCTGGTAACTCGGTGGACAACCATCCGAATCCTGTCAGCTTCAGAGATACTTGCAATTACCATGAGCACCTATTGACCGGCGACGCTTGCTACAAGACGAAGCGTCAGTATCCCGATGGAGGAACACAATCAGCAGGTATGAACTCTATCTCTCGTATGACTCATGAGGACTAACGAGCTTGCGTTCAGAACATCTCTAGTGGAAGCATGTCTTACGCGTGTAATCACGAAGAGCATTTGGCGAGGAAGATGTACTTGTGGCAGGACGGGTAGATTTCAGTCTGGATCTCCGACCTACGTCGGTTAATCAGATTGTCCAAAGGAGGTTGCATTTAGGGGACAAACTCATAGTGTACACTTCGTAGTGCTATACCTCATCTCACAAAACACATCTTTCGTACGCTTCTCAGACTGTGACGTACATTTGGAGTGTTATGTGGCGTTGGCGTTGACGTTGGCTTTTGCTTTACTAGGGTAGGCAACCCACATTTTGTCACGCTCTCGCTGTAGTATGCGCTTTTTTGAACTCTGTGGTCTGGAGGGTGCAAGCTTCAAAAGTAATAATCCATTCGTTGCCCGGTGATCTTGATGATCATCAGTGGCCCCAGGGGCATTTGACAATTGACCTCAGGCGACACCATAGCCTAATTTGGTAAGGCGCAATCGCATCCTCCTCTCGTGCCTACCGACTGCCTCAGCTTCTTACCACGTCGTACTCCGTCAGATCGACAGGTTGATAGTAGGGATTTCGCCAATTTCTGGTGTTCACAGCAAGATTGTGAGTGGTTTCTTCCTTACAAGCGCTTAGCGATAGTGACGACCTTCTTGTTATGTCATGTCGTCACTAGACTCCGTTTGGGAAGCTGCACCAAGACTTTCCCAGTATCCCGAAGCAGACAAGGCCAGCTGCTTTCAACACTTCCGGATGGAGATAGATACCTGAGGCCTCAAGGCCTAACTTGCGACCCGAAGCGCTGGGCTGCACGCTTGTTCGTTAGTCGCCGGATAGCACACTCCAGTGGCATGAACAAGACGCTTCTCACTGATGCAGAACGAATTTTAACGTTCACGAACTGCAAACTCAGAAAAGAAAGCCCATCTCTGTACCGAAAGTCCTCAGTATGCATTGATTCCCCGCCTGAAGTGGCACCTTGAAGCAGCGATATTCTTGAGTATCATGGTTGCCCGCGAACATCCGGAATCCAGAACGACACATCGACTTCGCAATCGCCATACTGTAACTCCTTCGAAACGCTTTTCGGCCCTACTGATCGACAAGCTCACCAAGCTTCAGACACTCCACTTCTGTGTCTGCGTTGACCCGCGGCTCTTTCCCAACATCGACGAGAACTCTGGTCCACGGGGTTTTGACACCAAGTCAAGCTGATCTGCGACGTGGAGCGCGGCAAGAAGCGAAAGTTAGCGTCGGGTCAGTAGTTCGAGCGGGGATCAACCGCTTTGCATGAATGGTATTGTTACAAGAGGTTCGGAGCATTTGCTATGTTAGTAGATTTACGCCTACACGACAAGATCACTTTAGTCGGCATGACATGGGCCGAGGACGGCTGTCCGGTCGTAGTCAACAGTGTAAAGCATATCTCTGTGTATTGCAGCAGTAAACAACAAAGTCTCACATTCTATTGTGAGTGGGATGTCCCTCTCAAAGCGACACTACACTCCCAGCTTCACAGGCAAGACCCGGGGCCTGTGGTTTCTGGCTCAATCTTTACCAACTACAGATTAACAGCGACGCGATTGCGAAGACCAAGCGACAGAACATCAAATATTCAAACGCAAGAAGATCGGCCCTAGCGCAACATCGCAGGCGCTCCTGGGTATTCCCAACCAAATGTCAACGTAAAGCAAAATTCCACTGTGAAACAAACGCTTGCTACGCATAAGATCAAAAATCAAGGATTACCATCCATCTCAACCTCGAAAGGACATTACCCGCATTGAACCGGTACTAGCATAATGAGTGTGTGAGCCAAGGAGTCGACGACAGAGGCCTGCCAGCCATGCGACCGTGTTTGGTGTGATTGTGTGCATCAAGTGCGCACTTTAGTCCTAGGGCGAGGGCATTTTGCCTGCGTGCTCGTAGTATCGTGGCCATGTGTTCGTGAAGACTAAGTACTTGATGCTTTCGAAAGCTGCGTCGAAAACTTCGCCCGTGAAGTCGCTTGGGACAGTCATTTTAGTACTCGCTGTCGAAGAAGCGGTGTGGCTGGAATCGATACTCGCGGGTCGGTTGAGCGTATCTTCCCATGGACAGACCACGTTGTCTCTAGCCACGGGCAACTTGATCTCCGGAGTCTGGTTACGTGGCATGTACGGATCGAACTCGACGCTTGCAAACGTACTCTGAAGCGTTTTGAAGATTTTGTACTCGATATTAATCGGTGTTTTCGCGGTAAAGGGGTTGACCAATGTGAAGTAGATGAGCGATGCTTCGTTGAACATTTGGCGTCTCTGGCTGGTTGTTACGACCTTGAGCGTTGACCATCTCTTTTTGAAGTTCCGTACTTCGCGCAGGAAGATGGTGTTTTCTGCTGTGAATTCTCTTGCTGCCGCCCAAGCGATGAGGGGCTCGATGCTATGCTCGATACTGAACTCAAGCGCTTGCATCGACGCCTTGGACTTTAGCTCCTTACCGTATACCACTGTCGACGACTTGCTGGATACGATAGACTGGGCTGATGTGAGCGATGCGGTTTCTGAGGCTGATGGCGCTGATTGACGAGGGGGGGCTTTGAGAGCGTCGCGGAGTGGGATGAGGACCAGAACCTGCTGACACACGATCAACGATGGCAAGAACCTAGGCCAACTTATATTAGCAACATCATGATGAGAGAATTTGAACGACATACCAGCCAGCTGGCGGGAAATGGAGATTGATATAATTAACCGCCGGTAGGCTTGAGTAGGTGAATGCGATCCAAAGCGGGGTGCCAGGCAATCTGATTGACGATGAGTAAGAGCAGACTTATACATGCATAGGTCAACTTACCCTGCTATGATTGCTATCCTCGTCTGCCATGCCCAAGAATGCACATCCTTGATAGACCTGATCTTCCACAATATCCATGGTCCGACGAAAATAGTCCAAAAAATCTGGATGAAAATCGACGGGATCCTGAAGGGCTGTTAGCTCAGCACATGAATCCTGCTACTCATAACTTGCCATTCTCCGCCTCTGCGACAGTCATGATATCTAGCTGGCTCGGTGAGTAGCGCCGGACCGAAGAGTCCAAAACCACTGTGAAATCGACGTGAACCGATGAACAAAACGAAAGACGGTACAACCTGCAGAATCCATTAGCGGGGGTCGATGAATTCATATCTTGACATACCGAGACTACGAGTCCGACCAGGGTAGCAAAGTAGACTTGTCTAGTTGCGTCGAGTTCGATCCATGCCTGATAGAGACCACGAGGTGTATACGAGACGCGCTTCTTGCGAGAACCCTCGAGGAAATTTTGAGTGATGCGGCGTTGACTCTGGTATGCTGTCAAAACTTTGGCGTTGCAAGCTACGATGTGTCAGCAAGTGCAAAGACGGTGCGCGATGGCTACCACCAACCTTGAAAGAGAGCCATGCCAAAGGGTAGAAACAAGGACATGATCCAAAATTCTACCTGACACGGGAAGAGGCCATTCCATGCGTAGACCAGCAGTACGAGAACCAGGTATACATGTAGAATCGATACTGCTGCAAAGAGGATTTTGATATTCCGAATCCTGACGCAGAATGCTGAGCGATTTCGATACAGCAGAACAAGTTCAACAGCCATTATGATGGTGTAGATTATCGCAATGACAACGTAAGTAATGCCCAAAGCGTCCGTGTTAGGCCTGAGTGCACCGTCCAGTTTGCGAGAGTTGAGGACCGGAGACATGTTGACCATAAGCTCTTAGACCTTCCACGGTGTTGGTGCGTTTTGAAGCCGGATCGTAGATACCGAACTCCGCCTCTTGGTTAAGAGGAGGAAAACGTGGGTATGTGTGGCGAGAAAACGAAGTCGTCGTGTACTGGGTGAAGGACAAGGCATGCGATGTCACGTAGGCGAAAGGAGCGACGCAGAACTGGGGTAAACGGATGTGAGAGATTGGCAACGAGTTGGATACAAACTTGCCTCGCACATAGCACGCAATCAGTGAAGAGGACAGCGGGAAACAAAGTTGGCAGCCGTCGAGGGCCTGAGCGGTAAGGGAGGGGTAGATAGCAGGTGGTCGGCTGCTGCCGAACCAGAGCAACAGTATGTTCCTGGTGTAACGGGAAGGGAGCGCATCATTTACAGGGAGAGACGCGTGAACTGAGCGCCATGGCGGAGAGCGGTGTCACAAAAACAGCCACGGGGACACAGGCTGCTACCTTGCCATACTGCGAAGAGAGCACGGTGATGCTGCAGCTTAGAGGGGTCATTATTACCGATTGAGCCCGGATAGTCTTTGCCAAACTCTCGAATGCAAGCGTGATGATGTACGTTGGGATCGTGACCGTGGTGAAGGGAGGCTGGTGGCTGGGAGGTTCGTGCTGCATCGCAAGACGTCGGAAGTTTCGGCGGCTGGGAACCTCCAGAAACGACATCACCACCACGACACACCGACGTCCTCTCTACGATCTATGCGCACTCAGCGCTACACATGTTCAAAAAACGAACATGCCGTTTCTTCGCAGTGTAGCCTTCACTCAAGAGGCGTCCACCGTGGGCCTCGATGCAGGTACGGAGTTCAGCTCTGCCTGCATGCATGGCGCTTTTGCGCGCTCTACGCGCCAACATCTGCAACTACTGCTGTCAGCATATTGATGCAGCTTGGCTCACAGAGATCTGTGTGATCTATGGGCATCCCACGTTTCAGTTTCGTGAGGGGCCGTGATCTGTTGGCCACCGCAAGGACCTGTTCATGCAGCGCTTTCGCAATCGACCCTGGCATCGCCTCACGTACAGCCTTGCTCACGGATCCTGTCACTCTCAAAGTGGTTTCATAAGATGTCTTCTAGAAGTTTGCGAAGACCTACTGATGATGCGACAACGTGTTGTCAGAGGTGGTGGATCCGACACCACGACCACATTTGGATCTCTCCGCATCTCTCAGACAGTCAAAAGAGCTGCAGGAAGCCTCATCCTACGGCAAAACTAATCGAATCAGGACAGCTGATGTGGGGAAGCATGTTGTAAGACATCCTGCCTGATGTGGCTGCCCCATAACCGTAGGGTGCACGGCACCATTCAACCGTGGCATGTCGCGTCACCTTGACAAGCCATTGCCCCGACGAAGTCCTGCAGGACTCCTGTCCACCGGCTTTCGTTAGTAGCGTGGTCCTCGCTCGATGACAGAGCATTACGCAAAGTTCTCCGCTGAACACGATGTCGGTCCCGGACCCTCGACTCGCATTATGAACTCTGCCACATGTACCCCCGGTCTTGATTGCGGATAAATTTGCGGCCATCGTAACCCAGATCTTGAGCGAGACTGCCGAGGGCTTGCTCTTCGTACAACACAAACGTCCAATCACGATACAACGATCTCGCGCCAGCTGTTGTTGAGAACTAGCTCACTCCACTTGGTCTCTGTAGGTACCCGTCTACCTGGTTTGTTCGGCCGTTTGGTTGTGACAGACAGACCTGGCGTAGTGTGGTTACTTTGTAGCACTCTGAGGTCGATCAACCCTCATTGCAAAGTCACGGCTACTACCACACCCCACGAAATGAGAGCCGCAAGCTATGTTAGCTTTGCACGTTCGATATATTAGCAGCGTATCGGGATCCAACCTCATGAGCCGTGCGCATGCTGGAGCATCAAGATGTCGCAGGAGCTGTGCGCGTGCAACGACAGTACCGGCCGCGCTACTAACAATTGACAGGACAATCATCGCGCGATCGTACCTATTCCCTCGCCCGGCAAATCGGTAAGCACTCTAGCACTTTATTGCGCGGATGGTATTGCCTGTTTCATCCAACGCGTGTGGGTAAATCGCAAATCAACAAAACCGAGCCGCTTTCCGCGATGTCACAAGCATGTGTCTTAGGTATTTCTGGCGCCACTGTCTCTCCTCAACGACATCCTTTCAATTTGTCCTATCCGCGCATCCTAGCGGGGTAACATTCTCGATATGAGCCACTCATCGTCGACCGATTTACGCTTGATGCTCTTCCTTTCCGTCTTCCATCACATGATCACACAACATCCACTCTTTCTTCTCTTCAATATAGCACTTTGCTCTCTCCTCTGACCACCTGGTAGGGCCTAGGAATCGGCATAGGGGTTGAGGTGGATCCCTAAAGGTGCTCGCAGTAAGACAGCCTTGGTAATCTTGCTTATCCCCATAGTCTGGTTCTGGTTGGTGATAAATGGAGTTCTTTATGCCGGACATCCCAATGGTCCTTTGTTTTTGTTCTTGATAGTCATTTGCAGTTCTACCAATGTAGTGTTGACAATTGAAGCACCGGGTCTTCTTACAGCCCAAGCAAATGGGCACATGACTGGGCTTGTAGAAGTCTGCCCCGGTAGTCTCATGCCATCTACTACATCTGCAGCACACCCACCCCATGTCGACGCAACCTGAGGAATGTCACTGAGCTGTGGTAAGATTGTGCAAGGAGCCAAGACCGGCTTTGTATGCTGCTTATACAATAAGGTGTGTAGTTTTAGAAATTGCCTGCTGCGTAAGCTTTGTATTATTGCAAATCTACGAGCCAGGCTTAATACGCACAGATCGTTAAAGTCCATCAACGACACTTCACGGCCTCCACGTCACCAGCTGTCGTGAGGTTCGGCATAACCTAAGGACTCTTCACTAGAAATGCAACCGGAATTGACCTTGAAGTGCATTATTCAACAGCAATAGCCGCGAGGGGCAATAGTATGTACCCAACCAGGACGTCCAAACAAGTATACATTCCCTCTTCACATGACCGCGCAACATCTTGCCTTCTCCTGGACCTCATCTGCGACCGTCGAGATCGGTTCTGCAATCGGTTGAAATTCGTGTGTTCCCCAAGCCGGCCGCTGAGGATAGCTTGACTTGGTGTAATTTTCACGGCGACTGCATGCCGCTGTCGGGTGCGCATGTGGGTACATGGGCATGATTGAAGCTGCTGGAGAGTATCTGTTCGTGGCTCCCAAAACTTCTTGAAGTTGTTGCCGCATTTGGATAGATACCACTGGCTGAGTATCCTTGTAAGTGGTCAGCATGCACTGCAGCTAATGTAGTATGATGACGAAGCTGCAAGACCTTCGTTAGCCAGCTTAAATACATCCTCGATTGCCATCTTTCACGAGGAAGCATGTCACAGTCTCTCGTTTACAAACGCCGGGTTTCCATGAGTCACAGTCACAGTCACGAAGTGACCGGCAGACACTGCATCTGAGCTTTGCCCCAGACCTGAACAAAGTAGCATGTGAATCTACCTCGACCGCGATCTTATTCCAACTGCGTGCAAACAACCTACTTGATACATCAAATCAACATCTGTCGAGCCATCGTGCCGTTCCCAGCAGGCCCGAGCATGTCATCGCTAGGTGAGGGCCCTTGCCGACATCAGAGCACCATACGGGATGCTGACTTCAGCAGCATTCGACAGCGAGACACCAGAAGACCGTAGCCTTTTTCTGGATGTCCTGAGGCTGTTAAGAGGCCACAGCATGACAATGCCGCGTGAGTGCCCTGGCCGACATCATTGCGCTCCTCATGCAGTGTACTGACTACAGTAGCTGTCGATGCCGGAAAGGCGCAACGCACCAAAGACGTTGACTTATTGCTTACCCTCCAGCCGGCCAAAATCCTCTATGGCCAGGAACAGTGCAGAGCTTGATGCCGACATCGAGAGGTTTTGCTTGCTGTACCGCCCCGCGCACAAAAGGGTGCTTGTCTGCGCCGGGAAGCATGCAGCACGTTTCGCTCTTGCCGCGGGTAAGACTGCGAATGCCACGGAGATGCCAGCTGGAACCAAGTTAAGCAAATGCTTGAGTCATCTTCTCGTGCAAGTTGAATACCGGGATGGTACATCATGGCTCGGAATGGTTTGGGCCTGAGGGCGTCCTTCTAGGTAATACAGATAGTGCTTCAGTGCAAGACAAATCGACTGCATTCCCCAAAGTAGAATCCTCGAGTGATTTTGGTGGTTGATTGGAAGTAGACTTTTCGATGGCCGGTATCATACATTCCAGTGCTGGCCCGGGTATTTGTAGGTACAACACAAGCTCAAGAGTCGGAGTACATTGCTATGTTCTACGTTGTCGTCTTCAAAGATGATTATGATATTGGTCATGGCGTCTGGTCCATCGCGCGTATGCTCCTGGAATAGTCCGGATATCGTCCGCTAGGACATCTTCTTGGAAGTCATCCAAAGAGCTTGAAGACAGAAGCTATTGTGTAGAAAACGATGGGAACATTGTCATGTTGGTGCCGACAACGGTTAATGCGCTCAGATAATGCGTATTCAGACGCGTCCGACGCGACTCCCAATGACGTCGGTGCCTGTGCGCACGCGTGGGACGCTAGTGTGCACACCTTTTACAGCACCGGCCATCCTTTTTCATCAACGCCTCACTTCCACCCAGCGTATCAGCTCAAGGCCACCTAGTTCTTTGATAGTATGGGACTGATCATCACATCCGACAGCTCGTCAGGCGTCCACCAAACACATCACAACAGCGACGACTCCAGACCAGCTTCCGTCTTGACTGGAAGTTGAAGCAGTCTGCGCGTACGTGTAGACCACAGACCGAGAACATGATTTCTTCGCGACACGCAGGCATTTTGTTCAGTGGAAAGATGACTCTCATCACTGTTAGGATCCACACACGAGTTCCCTACACTTCGTTAGGCGGTGAGCATGTGCCTCTCAATAACTCACTAAGGACTCAAGAAAACAGCTCAAGAAGGGCTTACTGACCTCCTTTCTCCTCCGTTTATCTTGTCGTATCACACCATGCCCATGAATATATTGGTCTTCTCATTCTATGTATGCCTCCGTGGGCTTAGACTTCTTCTTGCGATTTGTCGGACAAGTTTGGCTTCATTCTCGTGTTTTCCAACCCTGACACAGTAGCAGTAGAAAGAAACCACTTCTGTGCTCACAAGCCATCGACTACACCGTATAGTCCGCCGTCCTGGTGACGCAACATGACAGAGACCTAGTCTCGTCTCTGATGGTCTCGCTCCCTAGCGTTATTCCATGTTCACTTTCCCGTTCCTTCCTCAGTGCGTTGTTTGGGGTCCGTGCGCCCATAGCAGATTTATCACATCCCTAATTAGTCTTCGAGCCTCATAGCCACATACTTTCGCACACATACTCTCTCTCTCTTTTCCTTTTCTTCACACACACACACACACACACACACACACACACACACACACACACTATGAGCCACGAGCGTGGACGTGGACGTGGCCGTGGACGTGGCGCCTTCGGCCCACGACCTGCCAACAGTTTCGGTCGCGGCGGTCACGGCACACCACTTGCCAACACCAATTTGAACGCGGGTGGCGAAGGCCAACGCGGTCACCCTGGCCAACATGCCCAAGAAGCCGGATCCGAACTCAAATATCCGGTCCAGAACTACTTGCCGCCTCGCGACGCCGTGCATCAGACTCGGCTCCCCCCAAGGACAGGCCTGATCAGACCTGGCCCCATGACGCGCGACAGCGCTACTTGCTTGCATTGTGGTGGTTCTTTTGACTTCTGCCCGCGCCAATGCCAGTGGTGCCCTGACTCCCATTCCGGGCGAGCTTACCCTCGCCTCTACCTCTCGAGAGCCTGGTGGAAGAAGCATGGCCCGGGGATGAGGGTGCCGGACGGACAACAAATCTGCCCATCCCCTCCCGAGGTCGCCATACTCAGACGTCTCGGCCACAATTTCGTCGACGATTTGCCTGGTGTTGACATGCCCAACACTGGCGAGCGCAATCCCAAGCGCCCAAAGGCAGAGCCAGATGCGAGTGCGGCGGCGGATTGGCAGGCCCGTTTGAGCTTGACGGACGAGGTTGCCCGCCTTACCAAACGACTGGCAGATACCCAGGAGCAGTTGCTCCATGCTCTATCTAGGGAGCGCTCAATGCAGGCTGAGATTGATGAGCTCAAAGGCAGTTTGTATGTGAGCCTCAGCTTGAGTCGTCATTTCGCACCGGGCGAAAGCGGTCGCGGACTCCAGAGTTGGAGTGAAAGCGAGCCCGGAGATGGATAGGGCGGTTGCCTGACGGCTCCCGTCAGGGTGGATATAGGTCTTTGAGCGGAGAGCCTCTCACCGCGGCTCATGGTTTCGGTGGGCAAGGAGCTGCGGGCGTTGCGCCAAAGCCTCTGCCCGATCTTGGTGCTGCCGAGGAAGAGGACGCTGGTTTCGACATTGACTTAGGTATGGATGACAGCTGAGCACGATCACTGGTCAAGCCTGCCTCAACTGTCTCGTGCTTGCCATAGTTCTCTTGCCTACATCAAATGAATCCCGTGCCTACTCACTTGTTCCTCCATGTCCGGTGATGCTATTACATGCCTATTTTCCCACCGTAATCACAAGATATCATCGCGATATTCCCGGTACCCACCTTGGTGACTTTCAGGTGCCAAACATTTTCCTACTTTTGAATGTTGAAAGAAGTCGCGGGCATGTGTACCAAGTCATCGTGTGTCAAGTAATCATTTTCTCTACAAAGAGGAACCTCCATGCGAATACTGTACTTCTAGTTCTGGGGGTTTTTTCGGCCTTGCGATTAAGTTCAGGAAGGAGTCCACCTTCTCCAGGAATACAGATGCATCGAAAGCTCGTAGCACACGTTCCGGTGGAGCCATGATATTACATTATCAGCTACAAGAACCACTACAAAACAGTTCGTGTATATTCTACGCGTGACAGCGATTCTGCAATAGCGGTTCCCCCGAAATTGGTCATCTCCTAGGTATCTCGTCGAGCAGAGAGCCCTGCTTTTGCTGTGAGTTGTAGATTCAAACTCCATGGCATCGGCACAGCTCGGAATGGTGAATTTGGAGGATATCAGAAGCATGACAGCCTGGCCGATGACCACTACTTGAGATGACATTGGAGAAGGTCAGAAAATGGTTTTGGTGCCGGCCCTGAGATAGCACTGAATCCTCCCCGGTGCAGTTGTGAGCTGAACACATGACCCAGAGTGACTTTGTTACCTCCTCGAGTACCCTTTGTGATATTTACAGCCCCCAGGGGCATGGTGTAGCCATGATGATCAACGGTCAGTCCTATTACCGAGCTCCCACCGCTATAATGCCCTTCAAACTTCCCCAGGGCTCGATCATACTGCGTCTCAAATGATGATACAGCATCCAAAAATTGCGCAACGTCCATCAGTTATCCTCTTCGCCTACTTCTTACCGGGGCGGAACCTGCCGCAATTATCGCACGTTTCGAAATTCTTGCGGTTGTTGTAGTTGCAGATGTAGCAGACCCAGTTACGAGAACTGGGTGCGTATAGACTGGGCTGCTTGTCGGTATGGTTGGTGCTGCGAGACGGCATTTCGATAGCTTGTAGTGGTGGATTAGATGTGCTTTGAGTCACTATGTAGGAAGTGGCTGTTTATAGGCTGATATTTGTGGGAACGATGGGGAAATGACATAGTTTCTTTTGTGCTGTCGATGAAGGAGCGTGAAGAGAACGCGGCACAATGTCGCAGGTCAAAGACATTGTCCGCAGTCCGGAGGCTCACTCAACAATGAAGTGAAACAAATTCACGACCTAGACATCCTAGAGCAAAGGCTGCCTCACAAGCTCGACTTCTGCCGTACGACTTGAGCCTACTCTATCCGCTTCGGCAACACGAGACAAGACGTAAATTACCAATTCATAGTCTGACTTCTTCCAAACTAATCTATACGATATACCAACATTCCGAATTACCGTGTACAATGCTCTGAGCCCAACCTTTCTAGCACAGAATCGGTACATTGACGAATTCTCGCCATCATCCCGCATCGCCGTCCTACTTCCATCTCCGCAACCAACCCAAGCAAACTCTGAGCACCCCTACCACTAGATCATCACAATACCACGCACCCGCAGCAACCCTGTTTCTTCGCCTTCTCTAGTGCCTCCAGTCTCTGGAATTCCCGCTTCGATATCCCGTCGTTCGGTTTCCACGTGCAGCACCGATCATTTCTGCGGTATACGTGCGGACATGCAGAGCACTTAGGTTCAAGGATGTGTTCACTGTGTGTGTTATTCCAGGTATCGCATTTCTTGCCGTTCATGACGTTGCCGCAAGTGAAACCCATGGTTGGCCAAAGTTCAGGTGGATAGATGGATGTGATTGCGGGTTAAATGGCGCAGGTACTGGATGCTGAGAGGGATTTGTTATGGTCTCGGTATTGCGCTGTTAAGTGTGGAAATGGTTGATGAAAAGTGCAAAGCTGTGATTCATGTCTGATTTTTATACCACGTCTTGCTCAGTTTGCCCAGTCACATGCACATTCTGTGACTACCTAACCCGCAGCATCACTTGAAGACACAGCAACTGGGGGTTCATTCGTGAACGGTATTCACTCGATGGACAGTCTTTTGTGATGGTCAAACTTCGCGTCGCACTTCAACGGTGCAGGTCACGGACGGCGATACTCAACCAGTGAAGCCTTGCACCATGCACCGCGCCTTCCCTACCAAACACCCAAGCACCAACACGCTCCCCACCACGCAAACCCTCCCCCTCTTGCCCCGAAACTGCAACCCACACCACTCAAACCTCAAACCCCACTTTCCAGCGTTAACATCACACACCATGCCCACCCCACACATCCACTTCCCCTCCCTCTCACCACCGAGACCGCAACCCCATCCCCATCCCTGCATCCCCCGTTCCCCAACCCACACCAGCATACGCATCTCCCCTCCACCACCCTACCACGACACCGACTCCCCACCTGCCTACCACACTCACACTCACACTCATCTTTCCCTTGATCTAGGCGCACCGCATTCTCTGCCTAGGACACCGGGGGATACATCTTTTGATGATCTGCCGGTGTGGAATGACGATTCTTCTGTATCCTCGGGGGGTGCTCGGAGGGAGAAGGTGGGGAGGAGGGTGGAGCATACGTGTGTGGAGGGGTGTAGGGGTGAATGTTGTTTAAGCGGAGATGGGGAGGCGCAATGGGGTGTACTTGTGATTGGGATTGGGGTTTTGGAGTGGGATGGATGAGTGAAAGGTTTGATGACGAGGAAAGGGGGATGACGGATGTCAGACGGAGTATAGCGTGATTTTCGTTCAAATGATTCGAACCAAGGTAGTCCTTTCGATAAACCCCCAACGTACGAGGTATAATACAACATGAACAAGAGCAACGTAACAAAACCCATTCCAAAAAAAGAAAAGAGAACATTATGGGGTATCTCATGCATGTGAACTTTTTTGCCCCTTGAGAACTCCCAAAAAAAAAAAGAAAACCAGCCATGAAGCGACTGAACATTGAACAACAATACTCGTCAAGAACAAATGTTTGTGACTCTCTTAGACGCCACTCCAATTAATATCCCCACCGCCTCCACCTTGTGGTCCCTGCATTCCCTGCCGTTGCGCAGCTTGTTGCGCCTGCTGTGCCTGCCTCATCATCATCATTTGCTGCATCTGCTGCGGGTTCATCTGGTTCATATTCATCCCCTGCATCCCCTGCATGCCTTGCATACCCTGCATCTGCTGCATCTGCGCCATGTTCATCTGCATGCCCTGTCCCATGTTGCCCATGTTCATGCCACCGCCACCGCCGCCACCCTGCTGTTGCATGTTATTCATCATGCCTTGTGGCATCTGGCCATTCGCCACGAGGGCGCGTTGCTGCATTTGCATCATCTGCTGGCGACGGGCGTCGGTGGCGCGTTGTTGTTGGAGCATTTGGTGATATTGTTGTTGTTGTTGTTGCATTTGGAGCTGGTTGTTTACGCCTTGCATGCCGTTCTGCATCCCGTTCTGCATACCGTTCATTTGGCTGGGGATGGCGCCGGCGTTGTTCATTTGGTGGAGCTGGGCTTGCTCTTGCCGCATCTTGACTTGGATGGCGTTCTCGAGCTGTTGCATTTGCTGCATGTAGTTTTGGGGGATACCCGTGGCACCAAACTGCTGAACGAGGTTCTGCTTGCGTTGGGCGTATTGCTGGCGCATCTGCTGTAGACTCATGTTATTAACGTTCAGAGTCTGCTGTTGGGGCACACCGCCATGTGCTACGACACCTTGGGGTGACATGTTTGCAAGGGCGGCCTGCTGTTGCTGAGCCTGTTGCTGCGATAGCTGGCGAAGGTAGTTCTGCGCCAGCTGCTGCCGATAAGCCTGTGGGTTCTGGCCTTGGGGTATGCCCTGTTGCTGGATGTGCATGTGTGCCTTTTGCAGGGCGAGCTGCTGCATCTGCTGATTACCTGGTGAGCCTCCTGCTTGCTGCATCTGCTGAACCCTGAGCTGTTGCATCCGTTGCTGGGCCTGCATTTGCTGTATAGTCTCGGGAGTCATGTTCTGGGGGGTGTTCATCATCATCGGCGTCTGTCCTTGCATCGACAGCGAGGGACTGCTCTGGTTCATGCGACTTGGCGTAGGGGTCATGTTGCGGTTAGGCATCGACGCGCCCATGACGGGGGTGCCTTGAACCATCTGAGGTGTACCGGTACGGCTCATGTTCTGCTGCTGACTAACTGACCGTGCCATCTGGTTTTGATGATGAGAAACGGCAGACGGTGGTCGTGCTGGGCTTGCAATGGCATTGTTTGAAGCTGATGCAACCATTGGTGTACCTCCCATGGAGTGTGAGGCTTGGCCGCCGACGTGCGGTGAGGCTGTCGCAGCAACCATGGGTGTTTGTTGACGGAGGACGGGTGAGAACTGAGGCTGGTTCATTGATTGCGACGCCTGGTTGAGCTGGGCCGCATTCGACATTTGCTGCTGCTGCGCTGCGTTGGCGGCTCGCAAGGCCTCGTTCTGCTGCAGTTGTTGCTGCTGGAGCTGTTGTTGACGTAGAAGCTGCTGCTGTCTCTCGAGGACTTCGGCCTGCTGTCTGCTCGTCTCCGCATCTCGCTGCTTCTGGGCGTTCGCCTCTTCCTGTGCTTGTCGTTTTGCCTGAGCAACCCGTGCATCCTCCTCCTTCTTGCGCCTCTCAATCTCTTCGTGACTAGCCCTAATATTCGCGATAGTCTTGAATCGGGCAAATGTTTGCGAATTTGCGGCTGCGCGACCAGCACTGTCATCGTTGCCGGCAGCTGCAGACGCCACGGTGGCTTGGTGCTCGTCTCCAGCCAACAGAAAGCGTTGCAGACCCTGTGCCTCTGCTTCGTCAGCAGCCAACTCAGCAGTAGTCCTCTTGCGGGACTTTCGTGGGGGCGCAGGGTTCTTGTTGTTGGGATGCGTCGTGGCGTCCATGAGGGCAAGCGATTCGGCGAAACTCTTGGTAGGCTCCAAGTATAGTTTAGGACATGTCGCATTGTAGAGTTCGGCCTCGAATTCGTGGATATTGCTGTCGTCCAAGAGCATCTTCTGGCGCTTCGGGCTCGGACCACTGGAGAAGGTAGGCGTGGGAGGGACCGCGGTGAGTGGTGTTGGAGGCAGGCCGCCCGTCCGACCAGCAGCCTGCATTCGCTTGATTGCGGCCATGTCGGGCATGGGCGTGGTGGCCAGGATCTGGAGGTCGGCCAAGCGAGACTGCGGGGTGGGGAAGAGCACGACGGTGAACTTCTTGGGTTGCAGGGGCCGTTTCTGTGAGGATCCATTCTGGCCAGGGGCAGGCATGTTTTCCTTGTCATCTTTGGTTTCGGCATCTTTGCCTTGCGACTGCGAGGGCGTGGGCTTGGCATCTGGCTTGCTCGAGGGGAAGGGTGCATAGGGCGAGGGCGTGATGAAGCTGTTGTAGTTGTGTATGGAGAAGGTGTTGGAGCCCCGGTCACCCGAGCTGTTTGCGTCCTCCTTGGGCTTGATGCCACTGGAGCGGTAGTCGTGGACCTCGACGATGAGGCAGCCGTCGTACCAGGGGACGCCGATTTCGAGAAACTCTTCGACCATGTTGTGGGGGACGACCTTGTCGCGAATGGCCTGGAGGAGCTCCTTCATGGGCGAGGCATAGGACAGGGTTTCCTGCGAGTCGTTGATGCGAAAGTGGTTTGGGTGCAGGAAGACGCGCAGCGAGGGCGGCTTGCCGTCGAACTTGAGGAGCATGTCCTTTTGCGTGTAGACTGGTGCTGTTAGTATAGGCTTGTGAGGCGGCGGCGGCGGCATACCATAGCGCCTGTCCTCGTACTTTGCGGCGGCGTCGTCCATGGCGGGCGGCTTGCTGGCGGCAGTGCGGGCGACTCCTGGGCGCTGCGACTCGCGGCGGACGCGCAAAGCCTGGACGGGGCGGGCAGTCGCAACAGGGCCCGACATGGTGTGCGAGTGCGAGTGCGAGTGCGAGTGGGCGCTGCTGGAGCGTGGGAATATTCGGTGGGGCGGTGGGACGGCGCCCTCTGGGGAAGCGCAGCCGATAGCGTAGCAAGCCTCGCTCGCCGCGAGTGGGCGGACTGCGGAGGGCCGGCGCAAAGGCGCGCACTGGTCGGAGGGGAAAGAAAGGCCAACGGGGGGATGCGCTTTGGTGTGTCGATTCGTGCTGGCGGGTCGAATGGATTGCGACGCGTGGGCGACGACGGCGGTGATGGGGGTTTGTTTGGCGGCCAGGCTGGGATGATGCGCGCCCTCGTGCTGCGACGCCTTGGCCGTGGACCCTGTGTTTCGTATTGTCACGTGAGCCACGCCGAGCCAATGACGCCTGGCGCTCCCGAATCGCTTGGGACGGGTCGGCCCCCAGTGTCCGACAGTGCCGACCTCAGACGTCTGCCCGACATTCACCTCACGCCGACCTCAAGTCACTTTACGAGTGGTACGATCAATTAATACGGAGCTCACTTCTTCTTACGCCGTGTATCTCTGGCCCTGAACAGTTCTTCCCGTATAATTATCGTCACCTAATAGTCACCCTTTTCTGACGCCATCTCCATTGAGATGATGGGAGGTGAAGCCATGCAGACGAAACGGAACAGCCAGCGTCAACCCGTCCCACCTAGTGCTTTCGCCTTACTCCATAGCCTTCGTGTCAGACTCCAGGGCTTTCCCTTGAGGCTTCAACAACTCAACTCTGCGTTCCAAATACGCAAGCTGATCATCCAAGTCTTCCTTCATCTGGTTGTTATTCGTCTGTCTGATCAACTTCTCCCTCTCCAGCCGATTCTTCCACTGGTGATGCTGTTCATTGATCTCCTGTCCCAGCCGATATGCCTTCTCCTCGGCCTTATCAAGTTCATCCTGCGCAATGGCCTCCTCTCTTCTCAGCTTAGGGATGCGATGGACCGCTAAAGCACGGCGTTGCTCCATGCTCTTGAGCTCGGTGTAGTACTCGGGGGGAGCGTTGGTCTTGGTCGAAAGCATGTGCACGAAGATGCGACTCCGTTGCTCAAGCTCCTCGGCTGCAGTCTGTAAACGAAGGCACTCGAGCGGCTTCATCACCTGGAGACAGTGGGCACGTTGATCTTGATGAGTGCTGATGCGTTCGAGCACCTCGCTCATGGCGCATTGCAGCTCGAAGAAGGCCAAGGCTGTGACAGGCGCATAGGTGCTTGTCATGGGAGTTTCCGACAATCCGGTGTCCGACATCGTGGTGCTTGTAAGTCTCGATCTCAGTCTGTGTGTGAGTTTGAAGGTGAGGAGGTGGAGTGGTGACCTAGTCAATAGGTGACGAGCACGTACTTATGTTAATCTGGCGCAAACTTGCACTTCAACCCTAAGCCACGGGAGTGAATGATGGGCCCGCGAAATCAGCTGTCCAGGGCCACGCGGGAGCTAGAATGCATCAGAACGCAATCACTGGACCTGTCTTACAATCGTTGACGCACAGATCGGCATCTGACTGGCGCCCACAAGATCTTCGCACGACGTACATTCTCTCTTCAAACAATGTTCAACAGCTGCCAGACGCTGATCATCGAACCCACGTCTTCACCAGCCTTGCCTGAATATTTCTCGCTTTGTCTGCCTATCTGCTTCTCAACCTAGTAGCACGGTGCTCAAAAGTCGTTTCTCACACATACTGCCATCAACCACTTATCCTTGCATTGTTTCACTGCAAGTCATACACAATGATTCCACTCATTGACCTCTCAAAACCCCGGCCGCAGCAGGACTGCATGTTCAAAACCCAGCGCCCAAGACAAACACGTCGACAAGCAATGAAGCTCTAGATCTGTGCATCCACCAAGACCACAAGCCCTAACCAAGCCCACAGCACAAGCCCAAGTCCCCCTCAAACCCATATTCCTCGCCTTACGCACCTCTCTCCATGCCACGCACTTCATCCCCTCCACCTCCCGCCGTACCTTCTCACACCTATTCTCCATCTCACACGCCTTCTGAAACACCTCGTCACCCACCCTGCGCTCCCGCTCCGCCTGAGCCTTCAACGCCTCCACACGCACAACCACCCGGCCATAACGAGCTCGCAGCGCCGCAAGCATATCGTGTTGTTTCCGCGGCATGTTTGCGCCTGTGGATTGCATGTACGTGATCGTACGCTGCGTGGGAGCGGCGTACTCGTTTTGAATCTCTAGAGCGGTGTCGACGAGTGCTGTCATGAGGGTGTAGTGCTGGAGGGATGTGGTGTGGTGGTCTACGGAGCGCTGGAAAAGGGTTTGCGTGGCGGTTTGGGTTGCGTGGAGGGTGGTGGGTGTGAGGGTGGGGCGGTTGGGGGGTTTGTTGGTGGACATGGTTGTGCGTGGTGGTGAGAGTGTTGGTTGGGGTGGTGAGCGCGATGGTGGAGAGTGGTGGTGGTGGTGGTGGTGGAGGTGTGATGGGTGGGAGTGGGAGCTGGTGAGTGGGTCCTTGGGCACGCGCCGCGCGCGGCCTCAGCATGAGGCATCGGGAGTGCATGGCGGGCAGTATCTTCTCAAGTGGTGTACACTACACAACGAACGATTAATTCGTTGAGCTGCGCAAGATGCCGGGTAAGAGGCCAGAGAGGACACCAGTAACAGGCGTAAAATGGTGTCAGGTTCGGGCGCAAAGACACACACTGCAGTTCAATGGGGCGCAAGGTGCCAATCAAGAAGCATGAATTTCGACGGCGTCTAGCTACGAGACGGCCATTGGTGTTCATCAACACGACGGTACCATGCTCTTCAAGCTCCTCCGATCCCATCACGACACGTACGCTCGACCCAAGAAAACCAATGTCTTCTTCTTCAAGCAAGGCCGCAAGGGCCAAAACTCAACGAAAAAGAATGAGTTGCACGAGTGACTGTTGGTAGACATGCGCCAGTACAGCTTACTCGCAACTTTGGTCGCAGTCTTTGCGGATTGACGTGCATCCGTGCAAAGCTTTAGCAGCGACCAGATCGCGAAGATCACGGCGAGAAATGTCTCGCAAAGGTCAACCCGAGAAATGTCTCAGGTGTGTCGACTCCTTGCCAACACCTGGAAATGTCCAGTGAAATGTGTCAACGTGAGAAATGTCTCGCGTGTGTCGGCTCCTTGCCAACACCTGGAAATGTCCAGTGAATGCCAACCCGAGAAATGTCTCGAGTGTGTTGACTCCTTGCCAACACCAGGAAATGTCCAGTGGAATGTGTGAGTCAACGTGAGAAATGTCTCGCGTGTGTCGGCTCCTTGCCAACACCTGGAAATGTCCAGTGAATGCCAACCCAAGAAATGTCTCGAGTGTGTCGGCTCCTTGCCAACACCAGGAAATGTCCTGTGAAATGTGAAGGCTCTGGGCAACCACGAAGGTCATGCCACCGGAAGAGAGGCCTGAGGTAGTCTGCGCACAAGAGAGGTGTTAGTACCGAGGGAGAAATGCTTACTAGTGCGGTGGAAGAGGCTGCGACTACTCAAAGGTAGTGGCGAGAGCGCTGAGCGGCGAGGTGGGTTGGTTGGATGCGGCGAACAGGTTGATGGAGCGTGGAGGAAGAAAGATGGAGCAAAAGTGAGGGAGGGCGGGGTCTTATAGACAGTGTGCGTGGTCCCTGCCCCAAGCGAGGTGAAACCTCGTGACTCACTCGGTTGGGCGCCTGCTCAAATGTGAGTCTAGGAGGGTGAGGAGGTGAAGGTCACTATCTATGGTGGCGTACAAACAAACGGGCTCAGCACCCACAACCCCACCAAACAATCGCGAAAATCTGGCAGAATGAAGACTCTCAGCCAATGAGCTTTGTTCATGGCCTTGGGATAGTTGACCTTTGGCGGTCTCCTACGGGTGCGGAAGACTTCGTTGCGTTTGCTCTCATCTAGTGGCCTGTGTCTGAGTCTGAGCGCCCCACTGTTAGTCACATACGCCGGATGCCCTTCTATCCTACCTTGATCCCTCACTCACATCCGAAGATTTGGCTAATCTGCAGTACTCAGCACTCGCCATGGCCGACAGCACCATTGATCGCCGCAATGACACCGGCTCTCAAGCTGTCGTACTCCACGCCAGCAACAACAGCAGTCCTGGCGTACTTGCTCAGTCTCGTTCGCCCGAAGTACAAATGCTATGGAAGATCAACGCTGAGCAGCGTAGGCGTATCGATGCATTCGAGGCTTGCCACAGCGCCAAGAACGATACTATCTTGTTCCTCATGAAGGACGCAGCCGGACTCGATACTTCTGAGAACATAATCAAGAGCTACAAGGAACTGTACCATCTAGCCTGCATCGCAGCTATCATGACGAAGAACTGCATTATCGCGGACCCGGAGAATGTGGTTCCCACACTGCGTCTGGAGATTAAACAGGCCGAGATGCAGCGAGATGCGACCATCGCCGAGCTAGGAGAGCGAGAGAGTGACATAGCTACTCGCGATAACTGCATCGAGTATCTGGAGAAGATGCTGGGGCTTATGAACCTACGCAATGACGCCCTTGAGCGGTCGATTAAGAACATCCAGACTTTTCACAATTCTGGCTCAGTCGGTACTATCAACATTAACAATAACATCACACCTTCTTAGGCCCGCGATCAACCCGCTACGATCTTAGACTCGCGCGACTTGTAAGCACGACTGGCTTGACACGGAGAACGATGCTAATAATGTGCAGTCGTCACGATTAGACTCCCACTGCAGATCTAGGTACTCGCCCTAACCTGATCTCGGGCGCCTATCACTCGTAAGACTTTTAACTTTGGACATCGGGGAGGATACTGATTATCTGCAGTCTTTAAGATTAGACACTCGTCACGGACCCTAGTGCAGGCCCAGGCCTCTGTCTACGTCCGCGTCGCTCGTAAGCACGTTGACCCTAAAGCTTTAACGTAATACTAATAGTATGCAGTCCCCAAGATTAAACTCCCGCTGCCGACCTAGATCCTCGCCCATCTCTCCCACGCTGGCGTACAAAGTGCAAGCACGCGGATTGTGAACGCCGTAAATGTCGGTTTACCTATCTAGACCAGGTGCAGGCTTACGGCCAAGAGATCTCCACGTTACCGTTCTGGACCTACCGCCGCGCTCAAAACTTCCGCCGTTAGATCGGGCGACCTTTCCTCCCTCTTGGGATAGCCAAGTTCGTTGGAGTCTATCTACTGTGATAAAAGATGGCCATGTTTCCGATGCACATGGATGATAGTGCTTTGGATGACCGCTAGCTCGAAGCAATGAAAGTCGTCGTTCTACCTCTGCAACGTGCATTGTGATTTATACAATCTCTGTAAACCGACGCGTCTCAACAAAACTTTCTATGCCCCAACCTCGACATGGGACTCCACAATCACTCATTCAGATCCTAATCGCGCGTGAACATAATATTGACTCGATCTGTAGTTCTCACAGGCGCGATCATCTCGCTCCGGATCAGTGTTTGATCACTTCAAAATAGTGCGCCCATGCTAGTGCCCTTCACCTCACCCTCATCACAGACCCACAGACCCGCAGCTAGCTGCCAAAGTGAGTCACAATATCGCTGCTCGCTTGAAACAGGGTCCAGAATCCTGCGTATAAAGTGCCGCCCTCCGCCACGTCTGTTCCATTTCTCTTTCTCCACACAACAAACTCTAGATCGCACCTTTACCACCGCGCCTTTGAGCGTCCCCTCCTCCCCCCTCTTTACCAATTTCTTCCTCTTTCCCATGGTCTATCATCCTCTAGCGTGACCTTCGTGGTTGCCTGGAACCCCTATGGAGTGATTCCGCTGCGCTGCGCGACCTTCGTGGCTGCCATCGCTGTCGGACCCTCCATCGACGAAGTGATTCCCTTGCGCTGCGAGACCCTCCGTGGTCACCGCCGCTATGGGACCCTTCACCCAGATGAAGTGATTCTGGTTACTGTGTGACCCTCGAGGTTGCCATTGCTATCGGGCCCTTCACAGTCGAAGTGATTCCGCTCAGTTGCCGCGAGACCCTCCGTGGTCGCCAGCGCTGGTGGACCCTTCATACTTGTCCACAGGACATTGCTGCAAGCTGTACTGGTGCATGTCTACCAACAGTCGATGTCGCAACTCTTTTTCTTTTTCGTTGAGCGTTGGCCCTGGTGGCCATCCTTGAAGAAGGAGATAGAAGTGTCTTTGAGCGAGCGTGATCTCTTCTTCCGTGAACCGCCACCCTAGCTGCGACGTGTTTGAGCGAGCAGTCACCGACAGTGTGTTCGCGTCGCATCACTCGCGACCTTCACTGTCCTGAACACTCGCATTGCCTCGCCACGTCGCTGCTAAATGTCCGTCGACTCCCTCTTAACCACCAGAGCTATACATACAGCTGCCTTCGTCATGTCTGACAACCACTGGCGCAACCTCTTCACCTCTACGGAAGTCATTAAGAATCACACGGACTTCTAGAACGGAACGATGTAGACCGAGGAAGATTCATTATATTATCCACACTACATACCTACTCAATCATTCTAACCACAGTAAACTGACTATCCAAAGCCCACCTTACTCAATATCCACCTTCCTAATCTCCACAAACCCGCCATCCATCTTAGGCACCTCAACCCTCAAAACCCCATCCTCTAACTTGGCCGTAATCCCCTCGGCATCAACATGCGCCGGACTCGCCCTAGTCCCCAGCCTAATCCTCCTCTCAAACGCACCAACCTTCCTCTCACTCAGCGCAAGCGTCTTGAGAAACTCCTCATCGCCAGGACGGTATATCACACCCGCAACAGAGAGCTCGCTCTTCTCTGTGTCCCAGTTGACGCCAACGTCTTCCTTCTTTGCGCCAGGGAGCGAAATGTGCACGACGAAGGCGGTTTCGGTGTCGAAGACGTCGGCGTCGGGGTTGTAGTCTTCGGGGGCGTCGGTGGTGTCTTTGTTGTTTGTGCTGGAGGGGTGTGAGTCGTTGAATTGGTTCCAGAATTGTGCGGCAATGTTAGCGGGGTCAAAGGCTGCGGCGCCGCTGTAGGTGGAGGGGTCGAAGAGGGAGGCGAGGGGGTGGCTGCCGAATCCTCCCCATGGGTTGCGCCGAGCGCGAGGGTCCCAGGGTCCGCGAGGGCCGTGGTGGCGGCCCTCGTGGTCAGAATGATGGTGGGGAGGGCCGTGGTGTGCGCCGAAGCGGCGGTGGTTGCGACGGCCTCCACAGCGGCCATGGTAACCTGGGCCGCATGGGCGATGTTCATTGTCAGCACCAGGATAGCCTGATGGTCCTTCGCCGTTGTCGTTGTCGTTGCCGGTGTCCTTGTCGTTGTTCATCTCGGTGTCTTCGTCTTTGCTCTGCTCGTCGTGTGCCTTCTCAGCCTCTTCTTCATGGTTGCGATGATGTGTGTGTGGTCCACGAGGAGGTGGTCCGCGATGCGGCATTCCCCCCGGTCCTCCGAAGAGCTGTTGACTCCAGCTCCAAGGAGCAAAGGGAGATTGTGGAGCAGCATTCTCGTGATGTCCTTGTTCACGTTCGTTCTCGTTCTCTGTCTCACGATTCTGGGAGAACAAGGGGTGCTGGGAGCCTTGCTGCTCGAGACTAGCAAGAAAGTCCCAGAAGGGAGCAGATTGATTCATGTATGTGACCGATGGCATCGTGATCGATGTTGAAAGTAGGGATGATGATGATGATGATGATGATGATGATGATGATAACGAGAAAGAAGAAATATCACAGCTTAATGTTTCGAGCATCTTATACAGGTTCACAATCTCCAGGCATCACACCACGTGCAAGACGTACGTATGTGCACCCCTCTTTGCCTTGCCGCCACACCACCAGCCTGACGGCGAAATGCGCCAACGTTATCAGTGAGCCAATGGCGCATCATCTCCAAGAGACTCTGAGAACGGTGCAGAAGTAGCCAGAAGAGTCATGGGGATTTAGGCGTCTCTGCCGCGTATCTAGAGCGCGGTCGGTCAGCCTGCGAACAGGCAAAAGGGTGTTGCGCGTCGTTGATGTGGCACGAATCAGGTCTGGTGGTTGGGCTGTCGGGGCTGAGAACGCTCCGATGTGGCGTCGAGTGTGGCGACGAAAAGCTGATTGGTTCTGGAGTATTACAACAACTCTTCGTACGGACTTGCGAAGTGGCCGGCGGACAAGTATTTGACCCGATTCATGGCTTTCAACGATGTCGTGAATATGGACAGGTTCAAAGTGAATTGTTGTGAAAGTGAAAGCGTGAATGCAGTGGCGATGCGCCGCCTCCTTGGAGTATCTTTGTCTGTTAGCAAGCCATCATCTCATCAGACAGAGTCACCACGCAGAATCATCAGGGAAGCTATGGGCAGTCATGCAAAGCTCAGGATACATCTGTGGAGTTCAAATTCCATCAAACACGGATCAAACACACACATGGCAAGGCTGACAACACTCGGTGGCGAGATCCATGTCCCAAACGTCAGGCAAGCGCGTGGGGGAGGGGTAGCTTTGTGTAGCTTGCAGCTGCAGCTGCCAACCATGACGCCATGAGCATGAGCATAGCGCAAACCGTGCCCCGCCAAACTTCCTCACCCAAACTTCACTACAAACCATCCCATCCACAACCCCATATCACCACCCATCTCACCCCAAAACCACCCAATTACCCGCCCACACAACCTCCACACGAATCAACCACCACCACAATGTCCGGCAGCATCCCCACCTCAACCTTTGTCAGCGAGTCGGCCGTCATCGAGGCTCCCTTCAGCGATGTCTGGCACCTGATCAAGCTCCAGGACTTCAGCAAGTTCTGGTCCAAGCTGCAGACGAGCGAGTTTGTCAAGGGCGCGTCGGAAGAGACTGATATCGTCAAGTGGAGCTTCAAGGACGGCACCGTCTTGGAGGTTAAGCAGGAGGAGCATTCCGTAAGTTCTTCACCTATCACATGAGTGAACATATTAAATATGTCGGGCATGAATTGCTAATATGATTGGGACAGAGCATCGACCACTACATCACATACAGCGTCATCTCATCGCAGCCCGAGCTCTCCTACTCCTCTGTCGTCTCCACCATCCGCGCATACCCCGTTACTTCTGGCAAACACGAGGGCCAGACATTCGTCACCTGGACCGGCAACTTCTCCAGCGATGCCGATGCTAGTACGTCCTTCACCTCTCTCTAACATCCGAACAAATGCTAACAAAAGGAAGGCGCCATCCAAGACGCCAAGTACAAGCGTCGCGAGGCTCTACAGGATCTCGCCCAGGCCGCTTCCAAGAAATAGATTTCCCATGGCAAGCGGAGGGACAGTTTGATGGAGGATCAGTTCACATGCTGGGGCGACTTTCTTGTCCTTCCTACGTTGTCGCGCGGGATTCAATTGATATGAGGTTACTCGGTATGCATTACATCATGTTCACATTCTCACCAGGTAGAGTGATATAAAAGTTGACTTCGTTATCGTGGCTACAGTGATCATCTGAGCCTCTCTATACAGTGGTGTACAACATTATGAAACTGGCACATGTACTCCAACAACAGATCGTGATGCAACAGGGTATCCAAAAGACAATGATCTCTCCAAAACGCCAGTGAATCAACCCCATGTATGACCTTGCTAACTACATCCCTTCCTACTTCCCCGGACCTTCAGACACAGTGGCGATGTAGTCTCCAAAGAAGACACGCTGCTGAGGGTGAACACTACCACGTGTTCTGGATGTGCACTTGTCGCCATACATGCACGTGCGGGGGCGTACCTGGGCTTGCGAAGCTTAGAAGAGGCTCTCTTACCAGTTTTGAGACGGCGCGGTGCAGAATTGGCGAGAATCGGCTGGACGTACTTCGAAATGAGTGTCCTCAGGCAGACGATGTCAGCACTAGAAGAAGGGGTAAGAGAATCCAGAAGGCCCCCAGACTTTGAAACTCTCGTTCCAGATTCGAGAGATTACGAGCGAGCGATTTCTGCGTTGCAAAGCCTTCGTTAATGGGGTTTCGTGGTGAGCCTCGCCTTCACCTGTTGCCGCCCCACTCTCCGCTCTCACACCGCGCCCCCAAGCGCAAACGGCCCAACGCTTTAGACTCATGATAAGCCTCCAACCGCGCGTGATCTCGCTAACGGACGCACAGTCCTCTACCCTGAGGCCATGTAAACCCTCTGCCCGCCCACGTCCGTCCTCTCTTTTCCTCACACATCCCTCAGGTGAGATTGATCCGACGACTTGCAATCATTTCTCTTTCCACCAGCGTCAATGATGATGCTCATCCGTCCCCAGCGTCAATGATGGCGCTCAGCCCTTG
The DNA here is from genome assembly GCA_025504975.1 of Plenodomus lindquistii. Taxonomy (NCBI): domain Eukaryota; kingdom Fungi; phylum Ascomycota; class Dothideomycetes; order Pleosporales; family Leptosphaeriaceae; genus Plenodomus; species Plenodomus lindquistii. The sequence continues at coordinate 266,004 of JANUWI010000014.1, forward strand.
CCCTCGCGTGTTTATGTCGCATAGCCCCTCCCAGCGACGGAATGTTGCTCTTCCCTACCGTCAATGATGATGCTCACCGCCTCACCCCCAGCGTCAATGATGTCGCTCGTCGTTCCCTACTTCCCCTCTTTGGAAAGAGATTTGATTGCCACATGCCGTACGGGTTGATCCAACACCTTCACGAACTGTGCTGGTGCACCACAATGTGCCGGTGCAGGGAGTGTAATCTTTTTCGTTGAGCTCAGCGCCTTGATTAGCCTGACTTGAAGAAGAAACAAAGGTAATAATGGAGGAAGACGATGTGACAACGACTGTATATGCGGACCTTGGTGACGCGCCTTGGGTGCTCATGCTACGTGATTTTGTGATGTATCGGTGGCGTGGACCTGCTGGAGTGAGGAGTCCTCACATCTCAAAGCTTTAGCCGTACCAACAGCCGAAGGTGGGCGTTGGAAGGTGAGCTCTCCCTCGCTGTAGCCAGTCCCTCACACTGGACAGCGCACTCCCAAATCATCAGCTATCGCGCTCGCTCACAGTGAGTACTATCGCAACTATGAACGCTACCACAGGTCGATATACCCTGGCGACGCGTAAATGTTGATTGTCGATCGTCTCCCACTCCGAATCGTTCTGTCCACAACAAAAGGCGTGCTTTTGAAGCTGCGAACTGTCAGTGCGGTATCAAGGTACTAAGTATTCTTTTTCACCATCATAGCTTCCACGTCACATATTAGCATAATCGTGATGGCGCTCCGATAGCAGGATCCTGGCGGTGAGACATCCTGGGCGAACCACCAACGACATGGCACTTACACTGACCACAGGAGCGACCCTACTCGGCCAATGTACCAAAACCTACCTATTAAGTGACTCCTGCCTCTCTTGCACCCATTACCCACGATTCGCGTCGACAGTCCATTCCCCCCAGCAGGCAGCCCACACAAACTGCGCAGCCAGTCACTGATGAAGAAGGATCGCTGGAATGAGGACGGCGCCGCTGAGATGTCGATATACAAGAAGGAGATGCCTGCCGAATCTGAGGACAATAGGCCGCACAGATTGGTGTTCGACGCCTACCCAAGACTACCAAACGAATTCGTCACGGTGTTCAAGCGCATCGTCGGGTATTCAGCGCCCAAGGAATAAGATCGTCCGGGCGCGGGGGAAGAGCAAGATGTCGTCGAACCTGGTCACTGCGAAGTGGTAAACTGTGCGCAAAGCTCTGTTGGCGAAAGGAAGAACTAACGAGACATCATTGACAGAGATTGACGGGGAAGATCAAATATAATATAGCTCCGGCGGCGAAAGAGGAGCATCTGACGGAGAATGGAAATGCATAAGGGCAATGGGATAATATAAGACAGGTAGATAGTGCAAGGCAAGGAGACATGAATCACGAGGTGGGTTCGGGGGCACGGGTGCTAGTGGAATCTTACGAGGATCGTGATTCGAAGTCCTTATTGCAGAGCTGTCTATCTTCTTGACGGCCCAGAAAGGATACATCCGTCAGCGCACTCCGGATCGGTGCTGTTATACGCGATCTGTCCTACGCTACCGCCTGGTTCGATCGAAGGGTCGCGTGGACTCTGGAACATGCGCCCATCTGCTGGCGAGTAGAGGGTCTCCAGAATATCACCGAATGGATTGCGCACATTTGCGATAGCCTGACCCTTAGTGACCGGCTCATCGACCTCTACCAGCCTCTCAACAAAACCTCCATACTGCGACCAGGTATCGTGGAAAGTGTTTGCAATGTATACATTGGTGAGATCCGGCTCAACGGTTGTATTAGACGGGACAATGCTGAGGTCGACCAGGACGCGGTTGACAAAGTCGACTGTGCGGTCAATGAGGCTGTTGTTCCAGATCTTGGCCTGGCCCATCTCCACAGTGATCGATGGAATCTGGTAGTCGACGAAAGTGGTTTCAATGCTGCCAGGCTCACCAACGTCTACCTTGAGCGTATCGGGTTGGAGCAGCTTCGAAAGTCGCTCGACGTAGGGCAGACGCCAGTCAGCGTAGCACCAGAGTGAAGTGTCGCCTCCCGAGCTTGGTGTGTCTATGTGTGTCAGCAAGATATCGAACACTGCCTGGAGTTTACCTACGAAGATCCAGTCCGACGTCCACATGCGAGGCGTTACCCCATACATAGTTCCAGATGTTGTATGCGAGGAGCTGTGGCCCACTGCCTCCGTCGGTAGCAGCAGTACCGGGGAAGACACGGTTCACGTTTGTCAAGAAACCGCTGTTCGCAGAGGTGAAGTAGTTGCGCTGGTTCAGGTAGATTCCCATGGGGTTGACAGTTGGAATACCAATGACTAAGAGGGTGTCAGAAATAACATAATGAACACGCTTGGTCGCACCACTTACCCGTGCCATTGAGCGTCGCGACTTGGCCCTTCAGCTGCTCGAAGATGCGCTGAACGACACGAACAGGGTTCAGTTCGTCGCCGTGAATAGCAGCTGAAAGCGACAGCTTCTTGCCCGTCTCGAGACTCTCAGGCGTACCACGAGCGACCATCACAGGAATGTGAACGGGGTGTCCACCATTGAGCTCACCAACCCTCAGATAGTACTTTGACACAGTCTGCGCCGGCACATCCGCAAGATTGAGATCATGGATGACGGGAACGCCATTCAGCACATCGCCGGTGAAGTTTGCGGCCAATGCACCGCCAGCTAGGACTGCAGAAGCTGCCAATGTCGAAGTGAGGAGCTGCATCGTAATGTTAGCCGCGCGATGCTACTTGATCGTACTCAATTGCGTCCGTACCGAGGTTTTATAGCTCCCAGCAATAAATCCAGATACGATAAGAGGTCGGTCAACAGTAGTTGTATCCACTCGAGCTCTTTGCGCAATTAGGAAGGTACACAGGTGTGCCCAGAACGCCCAGCACGATTTCTTGGTCGTAATTGCAGCTTGGCGGGCCGAGTTACCAAAACAGCGGCGCTGAACCAGGAAGCTGGGAAGCCACAATGGGTATTGTCGGAATTTCTGGGATTTGCATGTTGGTATCAGTGGTGTAGACCGCTGAGAGTGCAAGGAGCTCGCTGGGGTGAGGGTTGGTGGTTGGGAACGTGTGGGGAGCTGGGATGTGCCTGCGCCGTGACGTCGTTGTCACCACGGATCTGTCGGGCCGATGCTTCGTCCCTTCCTTCCACATCTTCAACGCAAACAAAATGCGACAACAGCATGACTGCGTACCAGCGTGAAGTCTGCCTCATGTCTTCAGAAACTGCACAATCACTTAACAGCTCATTTCACGCCGTGGCTGGAAGACATGCTCTTTATGATGGGTCGTCTCCTATAACCTGGCGTCCGGAATGTCAAATCGACCTCGTGCATTCCTCAACCCGTCGTTATGAGGCCTGATATAAGAGCACGAAAAGTACGATATGGGCCTGATTGAGACTAATCCTGAACGACGCTGCAGCCACTAAACAAAGGTCACACTTCTAAAATCACACCATGGGCGGCTTTTCGAGGGCTTCATCAATCTTTTTGCTGTTACACTTCGCGGCAGTCTTTGCAATTTCTTCAATTGGCATACCAGCAACCTCCCAACCGTCGACTATCACAGCCTGGCGTCCATGGTGGGATGCTGTGACAGTTACTGAGACTCAATACAATTCAACATGGCTCACCACGACAGCGACAGTCATTACTACTCTAGATGCGCCTGAGTCGCTCATGACAAGTTGGAGGACTGTCACAATCACGCTCGAAACGAACAAGCCATCAGCGTCTTCACATCGTGCCCTGTATCCAACATTCACGTCTGCATCCAACATTTCATCCACGACTTCGAGCTCGGCCCCACCAAGCTGGGTCACGCAGGGCAAGTCCTCTCTTCTGACCATGGTCGCCCCCCCAATGACTTCACTCCAAAGTCCGTCTCTCTTCCCACCCAATGGTCTGGCAAACAGCACAGCCTGCAGGTGTGCGCTGGGTGCCCTGCGAGGTATCTACTGCGGTCACTGTTCCCAGATTACAACTTGTGAACGTGGATCAAGCTGCTGGGCTGGCATGTTCAGCTGTGGCAATGGGTGCAACGACTATGGGTGGAACGCGTACTGTGCACAAGCTGCGCGAGCGACGCACAGCGAAATGAACTGTCCGATCAAGTGGTAGTGATCATTTGCGATGCAAAGAGCTCTCTCGTTGAGCAATCGACGTCGGACGACACACTCACTGGTTCATCCCCATCAAAACTGCAGCGGCCACACATATAATTTCTTCCAATGAGGCCACAGGAGGCTGATCACAGCGATCGTTCAATGTCCCAACTACGTCGATAAGGACGCTTCACTGACCTTATTTCTTCACACCTCGTCCGGGGAGCAACACCTCTTTCAGATGTGGCGAGAGCTTTCGAAGGGAATGTATTAACAAATCGAGTCCTACAAACGAATGTTGAACTGTGGAACCAGCACTATCAAACGCGATCAGATGTGTGGCGTCAATAGGTCACAAGCAAATGCACATCAAACTAAATCGTTCAGTCTGGAAATGTCGCAAGCGTTGAATGGCAGCAGTTCAGTTCCATCAAGCACACAAAGATCAAAGATTGCCACACAGTGTTCAACCATAGACGGTTATTCATTCAACGAGCTTGACAGTCATTCGATACCATCTACAACCCCTACAATCTCTCAGGCTCCCGCTCCTGCGCAGGCGGCCCCCCAGTATTGCCCCTCTGTCCCGTCGGCACATCATCCAAATTTCTCTGCGCCGCATGCGCAGGATCATCCTTCAGGCTCTCCACTCCCTTGCCAACACCCTTATCCGGGTGGTCCTCCGCAAGACCCACAAGCCCTTGGCCCTTCCTACTTCCATCATGCAACTCCTGAGACGTCTGGCCTTGACCCGGGTGTCCAAGCCCAGTGTGCACGTCGGCGGAAGTAGCGCCAGTGAGCGTGGATGAAGCATCTTGGTAGAGTTTCTGGTTGTTGAGATCGGGATTGGGAGTATAGGTTGAGGATGCGGGAGCTGAACCTGCGGGGAGGACTTCTGCGCTGAAGGTGGGGACAGCGTCGTTGCCGACTAGTTTGCCGGGTTGGTGCTGGGTGGGATGTTAGTATCAGTTGTGGTGAGAGCAGGAGGATGGCTCGCGAGAATCCAAAAAGTATACACAGATCACACTGATGCGGTGTTAGAAATTTGATGAAGGATTTAAACTTACCCCTCCCTTCTCAAGTGGCTCACTGGGCTTAACATGTCCCTTAAACTCTCCCTGGTTGACAACGGCATCTGGGTTTTGACTCATGCTTGCGATTGTTTTTCGTCCCGTGAAATCTGTCTTGAAAGTTGAAGTCGAAGTTGAAGTTCAAGTTCAATCCAAAGCCAATACAATCAAGAAATTAAAAAGAAGTGATCAGATATCCCGTTAACAAAACCGCATGCTCATTCGAACCTTTATGGCCTACGTACCATCACCTACATCATCGCGTCATTACCAAAAACTGACATATGTCACACGTCATGCATAATGCCGGCTAAGACCGCTATCACAGCGTTTAGGTAAGCGGTTATACGGGTACCTGAGCGTCTATAGCCAATCGTGCGTTTGCTGGTATCGACATGTGTGTAGATATGCACGGTGTGGAGATAGTGTTGGGGGTGGCGAATGAGTGAAGCACGTGACGTTCCGAGGGTGTTCCGATGGTTCCGAAGCCAGGGGGTTGAGGTACACGCGGTGGAAAGCTGATGCTTTGTCATGCTTGGGGTGAACGTTAAGAGAGCAAGCGAGTGTGGGGTTCTGGCGGTAAATGTTGGTTCATTATGTAACAGAGGAATGACTGTTGGAAGTTGGTGAATATCGATTGATTCTCACGTGATGTATTATCCCTGACCTTGGAGCGTTCTATACCAGCTGGGTCTTGGGAACTCCATAGTATTGCTAAATCTTTCGTTACATGCATGCAGTTCTCGAATACTCGTGCTGAAGCGATGCAAATCTCAGTCCATGCATGCTGTAGGGTCCGACGGTGTGTAAAAGCAAAGTCTACTTAGTGCGCTAGTCTGGCAATTCATCCAACAACGGGCAGGGGCGTGAGATATTTATCAAGGGTGTGTGCACAAAGTCATGCTATTGCTTGGGGTGTTTTGTCGAGTGTACTGCCGACAAGTCGCAAACTACAAAAAACACATGTCACAATTCATAGAAATGCATCAACCATTCGTGTGGGTATAATTTGATATTCATATAAACATTACAAGAAGAGGTGGATACACACTCCCCTTAAGTAGTAGATAGCATACACTTTCTTCCATTTTTCGTCGATTGCTTTTTTCATTTCTGCGATGCTCATCGACGCTGCTCATTCAAATGGCGGCGCATCTATGCGAGCTGTCCACGGACGGCACCAGCGGAGAAGGCAGAGGTGTGGGTATCAGTGAAGAAACCGGATGGGTTGGCAACAATCTGGCGGACGTGGAAGCCGGCAGCGTTGTCAGCGGGAGGTGTAGCGGTGTTGTTGAGGCCGACGAAGAAGGGGCCCTTCAAGCAGCCGTAGGAGGTACGGCGGCTGTCTGGTCCGGTGGGGTTGGGGAAGGCCTGGGAGGTGATGTTAGAAGGTAAACTTTAAACCGTGAGAAAGAGATAGTGAACTTACCAGACGGGGAGGTCCAGCGCGGCCCTTGACGGCCTCGTGAATGTGTGTAGCAGTGATGGCGGGCGAAGAGTAGTTGCCGGTAACACCGCTCAGAGTGATGTTGTAGCAGATGGTGTTCTCATCGACGTTGATGCCATACTTGAAGATGCCGCGGGCGCCGGGCTGGCCGGGGACAGCGGTCCCGTTGTTGGCGATGACTTGGTCAGGGGTTGCCTTGACAATGTACTCGGCGTCGAAGTAAAAGAGCTTCTCGTCCTTCTCCCACTTGTCATTCTCCCACTTGTTGTCCCAGTCCTCCTTGCAGGCCTTCTTGTAGTCGGCCTTCTTGTGGTCGGCCTTCTTGTGGTCGTCCCCGTAAGTGGGTGCGGCAATAGCAAGAGTAGCGCTCAAAAGCGCAAGGATGGTGGGTGTTGAGAAGTGCATTGTGAATGTGTAAAGAGATGTGAGAGAGGTGACTTGTTTTGATGTGTTGAAGTGAGGTGGAGGTGGCTGATGATGAATTCTTGCAGTGTACTGTCCGAGCTATTTTATATCCATACGGGTCCCCTCTTGCTTGCCCTGCCCTCCGAGCTCCCCACGTTGAGCCTCAGCATAATGACATGTGTGTACCGCGCGATGCAGAAAATGATCAATGGTAGACTCTTGGAAGGTACGTACTGCGGCCTTGGGACGATTGCGGCTAGGGAGCCAAGGCACCAGTATGATTTGAATTATCGCTCACTATGAGACGACAGAGGGTTTGTTGAATGTGCGACCAATTGAGCTGGACGAAGTCTTGGGATTTTGACCGCGAAGCCAGAATGCCGAGAATGGCGGGAAATGGGTTCGATGTGGGAGCGACCAACGCGGGTGATCGGCCAAACAAAGAGCTGCATACTAGCAGCTTAACATTTGCGGCCAATGACGAAGACGCTGGATCGTACCGTGAAAAGGCCGTCGCTCAACTTGGTGTCGAATTCTGCCCTATCTGGTAAGCTGAGCTTGAACACTTCCATACTAGGATCGCTCCCAAGATATCGCCTAGCCGCCTTAGTGCGGATAGGTAGGTTTCCGTAGCGCACCCTGGTCTGCGGGTAGTGTTAGTCTACACCAAGACTTCCACAAAGGGATGCGTGCGCATTTTCATGGTGGCTGTGCTCAGCACACAGAGACGGCGAAGCCAAGACAAAGCTGATCTTAACGCAGGGTAGACTCCAGGCACGGCAGCGCATGACACCGTTGTTGAAGCGGAGAAGCGCTCACTGATAAAACTTTTGGTTATTACACGGACTACTGCAGCAGTGAGCCATGGTACTGTGAACTTGGCAGGTCGTCCGCAGTGTGTCAATGGTGATTTCCGAGTTTTATTTCTAGTACAGTGTACTATTGAATTCTGCAGTCTGCGTGGCACGAAAACGGCTGATTGCGATGTGATGGTGGTCGTTCCTGTACATTGGTAGTGGTGGTGTCTGGCTGTGTGACATCACGACCTCCACACGCCAAGGCCGCACGTTTAGCGGGCCTTTCTCCGCGCGCTAAGCCCATCGATAGCGACATGGATAAGTCCGTAACCAAACTCAGACGGCGACCGTACGCCTCACACCGGGTCAACTCGTCAGCCAAGTTACCGTTATGCTAGTCTTTAGGTCCGAATCCAGCTGCAAGAATTCTTACACATGTTTACTGATTCTGCGTTCTCGTCTGGTCCCTTGATCTTGTAGAGTCGCTGTCAAAGGTCATCTTCATCTCAAGCTTCTGCAAAGAGATAGATGCGCGTGCAGTGCAGGAATTGAATCGACTTGGCATCTCTGTACCTGTGATAGAGCGTACAGCGATCGCCTCTAGCATGTGCATGGACCCCTCCAGGTCCCAGGACCAGAGAACCTTGGCAGATAGACGAGCGATCGCACCGACGTCGGTGGAGGTGCTTCCCAAGCTATTCGGACCTTGTGCCATTAGCGGCAAGTCGTTCAGCAAATCTCATCGACCAGTACGAGGCGCAGTGCCGGTTTAGCCTCTGCAGATTTACGGCATCTTAAGAGTTCGGGGTACGAGGGTTGCCGTCAGCGCCGAGACCATGGTTGTCTGTTGTAATCCGACGGGCTGGGAAATTGTGAACGTCATGGAAAGTCGTGGTTCCGAGATTACATGCATAGGACGAGGTAATTCTTTGCGTTTCTGATGAAGAAATCTTTTTTCGGTTGACACAGGTAACGGTAAACGCCTTTTCTCTCATATACCTACTTCCGGCCTCAGACCACCTGGACAGAGGCGTATTGTTAGCATAGAAACACTGCATGCGACCGTTAGCAGAGGGGTACATGCCGCTAGTCTGTAATGTCTAACAGGCCCAGGCAGGAGTGGGGAGGTCGACTGATGTGCATATCTAGCGTGGTTCTTGCTCGTTGCGTTCCACCATCTCTACCATTGCGCACCATATTATCCGACCAGTACATTGCCTTGGGATGTTTACGATACACTCGAATCTTTTTTGCTAACAAACCACGTCCCATTGTGCGTATCGAGCGTGATGTTGTTTTGCACAACCTTTCCGTACTTCAAACTTCCACTCTCAACCACTCCACCAGCCACAGGCCTTTGCAGCTTATTTGCGCCGCTCTTGACCGTGAAGTTCGCAATTGGAATCTCCCATGCGTTTCTCGTAATGATGGTGGGCAAGCCGAAGAAGTTGGCCTGCACCTCGTCCTGGGTGAAGTGGAGTTCAAAGTAGCCGCGGTAGTATAGGTCCTGCCATTGGATTTCCTGGTTTGATTTTACGATGATGGACGAGTAGTTGTTGGCTGAGGCAAGCGAGATGTTTTCACCATATGGGCATGGTGAGGATATGGCGCTACCAGCGAACTCGACGCCAATGGAGCCATCGCCTGTGCTGGAGTTGTAATCCTTCTTGTTGAGCCAGACGAGGTCGCTCACCCAAGATGCGTGCGAGTCGCCTGCGATGAAGATGTTGTTATTGATGTTGTTGCTGTATAGGTGGTTCAGCGTGCGGTTCTTATTAGACTGGTATCCATCCCAGGCGTCGTAGTTCAGTGGATTTTCTGGTCCATACGCGACAGATTGATTGACGGTGCTGAACACAATCTGCGAACCTACGACGCGCCAGGTTGCGCCACGCTCAGCAGATTCGCTAAGCTGGCGGTAGAACCAGTTCTCTTGTCTCGAACCCATGAGCGACCGGCCAGCATCATTGGAGATGTCGTGAATGTAGTCGGTGTTCCAGTAGAGGTCGGTGATGGAGCGATCGTATTGACGCGTATCGAGCATGACGAGGTCAACGAGCTTTCCGATGGAGAAAGAGCGCCAAATTCGGAGGTTATCGTCCATGTCCACTTGACGGATGGGCATCCATTCAAAGTAGGCACGAACTGCATTCATCTTGCGCTGATCGACTGAGACACCGCCGTCACGGAGAAAGGAGTCTTCGGTGTTGTTGAGCTCGGCTGCACCATCGCGGTAGGTGTTGTCAGCGACCTCGTGGTCATCCCAGACTGGGATCCATGGAAAGTACTGATGGCTCTCGAGAAGGTCAAGATCAGTGCGGTAGGTAGCCAGTCGCTTGCGGTAGTCGTAGAGCGTAAAGATCTCGTGATCAGGGAGTGGAATACGTCCAAACGAGCTGCCGTCGCCGTAGTAGCCATTTTTGTATTCGTAGATGTAGTCCCCGAGATGCACGACGTAGTCAACGTCGTCCTGAACAAATGTATTAGTACACGGTGTTAGGAACGTTTTGAACTATCAGTCGCACCTTTCGAGCGGAATTGCCATACGCGTTGAAGAAGCCGAAAGGGTAATTAGCACAGCTGAAGACTGCGAGGCCAACTTTCGTAATATCGTCATCAGCGTGTGGAGTTGTCTTGGTGCGTCCAATAGGGCTTCTGTTCTCTGAGTTGCAAACATTGAACTGGTAGTAGTAGGTTTGGTATGCTTTCAAGTTCTTGGCTTCTACCTACAATGTCATCAGCTCAATACCCCACAGATCCACAAATTTCTTACCTTGACAGTAAAGTCGACATCTGAACTTGTGAAGACCTTGCCAGAGTCCACCACAGTGTTCAAGTCCTTGTCGCTTGAGACCTTATAGTCGACGCAAATCGGCGCCTTCGAAATCTGGACGTATTTCTGGTTGTCATGGTCGTACATTGGTACATATCCCGTGACTGTGAGGTTCGACTGCGAGTTGTCGCTCTGGGGCGCAACGCGAGTCCATAGGATAACGCTGTTGGGATACGGATCGCCAGAAGCGACACCATGGGTGAAGTTCAAGTTTGTCGCATCGTAGCTGCTCGCTGGGTCGTTTCTCTTGACCACTTTGTGAATCGAGATACCAAGCGCAGGGTGATGCTCTGAGGGTGAGCGGTAGTTTAGGTTCTTAGACCAGCTTGCACTAGCAACAGCTGGCGCAAGCAAGAGAAGCGAGAGGAATTGGAGCTTCATCTCGGGCGAGCAAATGAATGCTTGGCGTCAGAGAAAGCTAGAGGAGCGACACCAACTAACTTTCGAACCCAGAGACCCGGTATTCCCAGGGCTTATGTAGAGCCTCTGATAGCTATGCCATTGCTAAGCTCCTTTGCGGTCTATCAAGACAGGTCCCTGTCTCATGTGCATGTTCGTTATGTCATGCCTGCAGGAACGTTGGCCTCGGTTCTCCAAGACTCCAATCAGACAGCACGAAAGCGGCATGCGCGGGGCTTGCAGCGTTGAAGCGGGATAACGAATATCGTTAAAGACGGCTGAAGATTGCGAAAGCAGACAAGGTGGACATCGAAAATCGTAGCTTATCGTCATCATCAGCTTCACCGCAATTCCTATTCGTTATTGCGACTAGCCATGTGCGCCCCCCGCAGGCTGTCATTGGGCAACCACTCAAAGAAGGAACGAGCTTCGCGAAGTAGAGAACTGGACTGTACTTTATGCAACAGCCTGTACTAGTGAAGAAGGTCTGTAGACAATTCATAAAAATTGCACTTTTTCACTGAGATCTGCAGATTGTCGTGGTACCTCAGTTGTGGTAATGTTCATACAGAAGTGGGGGTGCGACTCTCAAATCTGCTCATTGCAAGCATGCGCTAGTTCATTCATCCCGCTCTCAGGTCATCGAAGTTGAGACCCGAACCATGCGTGAGAGCTGGGTGTTTATTTATTAACCCATCGTTCTGATTCCAAGATACCGTTGTCTTGCAAAACAGGCACAATAGACACGCTCGTGTCAATCCTCGTTGCTAAGCCAGCGCCTGCAACCGCATGACCATATCCTGTTCGAGATACGGGAACTCTGAGGACAATGATGCACTGCGGCCACGAAGAACGCCGAAGCGAGTCGTCTGAGGGAAATCATAAAGCACGCTCTCATCAAGAGTGACGGATACACTCGGTAGATGGTAATACGCCGATGCCACGAAGCCAAGGAAGAACGACACCCACCACAGCATTCACACATCACATACTCTTCTCCAAACATCCTCAACTGTTTACGCGACCTCTCAGTCCCTCAAAGAAAGCGCTGAAAGCACCTTGCAGAGACTCTCGCCGCCTACTACAACGTTAGTTCTCACAACGCAGACTCAGATGAGAGCACGAGGCAACTCTACTGACTTGCAGAAGTCGAATCCGTCACTCTGTCCGAACGACGTATAGTACCTGTAAAGCGTCCCGTACCACTAGGAAGCAAGCCATCAAACTCAGCAGCAGTTGCCGCTTCTTTATCTTCCCATCCAGTTCGAAGATTCCAACCTGCGTCAAGTGCAGCAAGCTCATCTTGATCAGTGCATTGAACAATCTCGCCAAGATGAGCCCACTTAGCACTCAGCATGACTGGCTCAAGAGCGACATGACGCTTCTGAAATGTGGGAGTGCGTTGGGTGATTGCAGCAATGGCATTATCATTTCCGATTCCGTTCTGCTCGAGGGTAGCGTAGGGTAGTCTGGCGTTGCCACAGGAGATAAACTCAATATCTTGGAGTGAAGTCAGGCGTTGAGGATCGGCATGTGAGTGCTCAGAGCCAAAATCGGCAAGGTTTGTGCCCGGCGACACCTGATCAATGACATCTATCCAAGACCCAGGACGTTGCTGAAGTTTTAGTATTGAACGAGCTGCTGTAGTCTGTTGCGCATTCGTTGGAGGCGCAACAGCAACTGCTGGCGGAGCCGGTGCTACGTTGACCTGCTGCTGCATAACCTGCACCTGTAAGGCTAGGTTCAAAAGAGCAGCGTTATTGTTGAACAAATTGGCTACCGGTAAGGCTTGCGGTTGTGGCAGAGCTGCATTTTGAGCCCAAACTCCCGGGATGGTTTGTTGAGTTGCCAGCGGGACGGCTCCTACATTGACCTGAGGCTGAAGCTGTTGTACCTGCTGTTGAAGTGCTGTGATCTGGTGCTGGTGCTGCCCACCTACAGCATTAGCCTGTAGCTGTTGTAACTGGAGTTGAAGAGTCTGAAGATAAATCTGGACAAATTGGTTTTGATTGGCGAGCAAGTGTGCTGGTACTTGAAGGGCAGCCGGACCAACTCCATTTGCTTGATTCTGCAACGCATTCCACAGAGCATTGTTGTTGAAGTTAGGCGCGTTGGCTAATGCACCTCCTGGAGCAGCTTGGTTCGCATTCGCTTGAGGTCTCAGCATGGCTGTCAGAGAAACGGAGTCTAGGACGAGATGTTTGAGACTGTACAAGTCATGCGTTTTGATGAACTGCAGCAGGACTGGCGGCGTGATCCAACAGTTCTTCATCGTAAGGCGCTCGACCATGGGCAAATGAAGTATTGCCGACCCGAGTCGTTGCGCGTCAGTCGCAACGAGCAAATCAGACGTGAAAGCAGCATCTCCATGTGATGGTATACCAAGCTGCATCAGCGGGGAGGGAAACAACAACTTGTTTCTTCCATGAAGTCCTTCTTCATGTTCTCCGCCAGTCGCCCAGCCGATGGTCAGATTCCGGATCTGAGGGCGTGTTGCAACGCGAGTTCGCAGCAGGTTATGGAATCGATCAACGCACAAGGTAGGGTTCACACCTGGGGTCTCGACAAATCCAGCCTCGTCCTTGTGAACGGTTCGCCAGCTTGGCAGTACGATGAGGGTGGCGTTTGCAAGATTTGGCAAAGCCTCCCAGAAGTCGGATCTGTCCAACGCAGATAGATGTCGATCTGATAGACGGGATATGGTCAATGTATGTACCGCAGCGAAGGTGGCGGAATTGTCGATGATTGAAAGCATATATGATGATAGGAAGGCCCGCTGTGCCCATTCAGATTCGAGTAGCCACTCCTTTTGTGCCTTGGTGAGGTTTACAGGTATGACTGGGCTCATAGCCTGTCCACCGTCGGTTGGCGTGAAGTTGGCCGTGAAGAGGACACCCGTCTTATTGGTGGAAGGAGATAGAACAAGATGGTCCAGATCTCCAGGTTCTTCGCAAGATGTAGAGACATTACCCTCAGCCGTATCATGCGGCACGGCTTCGTGTATGAGACGCGTTTCCATGTATGGCAATGAGGGCTGGTGTTCAGCCAAGATGCCAAAATCCTTCATTTCGGACCAAACCCGCGGGCCCTCTAGCCGGTAAAGAGTTGCCAGCCGAATGTCGCTGTTGGCACCTTCGTGACAAGCTGTCAGAGCGTCCCACAGTCCATATTGGGCACGAGACCGTCGATCGGGGACAGCTTTACCTGTACCAAATACGGTGGGTGGCCTACGCAAAACTCGTGCGCGGATTGAGCGATCGGGACCGTTCAGCCAGCCGAGACCGCTGTCGACGGACAGAGCGAGTTCTCTGACGTTGGTCAGCTCGGAGAATGCGGTTTTCATGCGAGGCGTTTCGTCGGCAGCCGTCTCCAAGCCAGCGACTGCGTCGAATCGGCGATACTCTTCGAACGGCCAGTCATATCGACCCCAGAATGTCGTCTTGCTTTCAGTCATTGTCTTCTCTGGTGGCGCTGCAAGAGTCTCTTCGTTGACCTCAAAACTCATGCCATATCTTCGTATATGCTTCCCGAATCCTCTGAACACATCTAGACCATGGCCATTGTACACTTCATCACCACTCGCGTTTTTCCAAGAATATCCTGGGTTGTCGATGCGAGCTCGCTTCTTGCCCTTGAAGTCAGGCTTCGGTTCAGGTCCCAGCATCCCATATATTTCAGTATTGAACGGCACAACCACGGTCTTAAAGATGACCTGTGATACGAAGTAGTTGAGTTCACGACTGACTAGGCGCAGAGCTTGAATGTCGTCGCGGTTGAGATGGTCGGCAATGATCTCGACAAGTTCGACGGGAAGCTTCCACATAGGACGGCCGGCAATGTCTGACGGGTCTCTGTTGTTGTTATGCGGTGACAAAGCAGCCGTTCCGTCTGCTCCAAGGGCATCAGAAGCCTGTCGTTGCGGGCCCCGTTGGGAAGGGGATGCGTCGTCCCTTTGCAACATAGAGTACTGGGCAGGTAGCTTTGCAGCGCTGCGACACTCTGGCCAAATGTCGTTGGCATTGGGGTCTGGCGCGATGCTGTTGTACGAAAGTACAGCGACGGCCCCCTTACTAGCTAGTGTCCGCGTGAGGTGCTCCTCCGTCTTGTCGGCCTTGTCCCGGATCCGCTTCGACCGAGCTAAGCTGCGCATATTGCGAGAATCGGAGTTTGAGATATATGGGCTGTCGAAGAGGTCATCGATGGGTCCACTGATGTCGTAAGATGGGTATAATGAGGAGGCTGGCGGCCTTCCGTCACTAGAAGCGTGACCGCCTGGTCCTGAGCTGGAGCTCGCACTCGCCAACCCTAGGAAAGCCAGTCCGTAGCTACGCCGAGTCGCCTCAGATGGGTCAGCGAACAGTGAGCCAGAGGCCAAGTCGGATTCGTGAATGACGTGAGAGCCTCGGTGTGGGCCGCCGGAAGAAGAGGAGGCTGCGGCCGACTCGTCTCTGCCAAATCGCGGTTCGCGAGCATTGAAGGCCCCCCTTATAGCCGAACTGCCTGAGGGAGCGGCTGGGACAGCAAGGCGGCTGGGCTGTTCTTCCTGCTGAAGGGGAGTGAAGTATCGGTGCAGCCCGCGCTGGTCGTTGCTGGGACGGTCTCGCGTCAGATCAGAGTGCGCTCGGTTGCGGCGGCGGGGAGAGTTGGCCGGCACTGTCAACTAGAGATTGGGTTAGTATATAAGCCTTGCTATGCAATATTCCGAGTGAGAGTTGTGAGGATGGGTGGAGAGGGAATATTTGGGGTGACAAGCAGGTGGCACGACGCAGCGAGGGTTTGTGTCAAGAATAATGAATAGTGTATGGCGGGGTTGGAGTTGGATTGGACGCACATGATGAGGGCGGTTTTCGGTAGGCCAGTCGCTGTGGTCGTGGTTGTGGTCGTGGTCGTGGTCGTCGTTCTCGTTGTGCCGGCGGTCGCGTGTCTGTTGCTGTGACGAGGAAGAGCGATCCATCTTTGTTGCTTCGGTGCGCGGGTAGGCTAGTCGCGCATGCTATTCTTGCTTGTTGACGGCCTGTTTGGGTGGTTGCGATGGGTGCGAAGCGGAAGGCACGTCCGGCGAGAGAAAAGACGGCTCCGCGGCAGCAGCGTCCCTAGGCAACGGCGGTGCAGGAAGGCGCGACCGGTCTTCTGCACACTCGAGTTATGCAACGTGTCGCGTTCGAGGAAGAGGACCAAGGGGAGAGTTGTTCAAGTCACATGTCGTGGTAAGCCTCGAAGTGCGCAAACAATCAGCCAAGTGCTTTGAAGGCGGTTTGCGGCGACCACAGCCCCGCCAGTAATGCGCGTGCGATGTCATCCGCCGCCCCTCCTGCCACCCGTGAACCCCAGAAAACCGGCATCCCGCCTCGTCTTCCCCGCCGCAAGGCTTAGTTAGCATGCCACCTTCATGCAAACACATGTTCGTCCCTCAACGGGTCATGCCCTTGCTCAATATTTTCCATCTTTTGTTGCGCAGTCAGTCGCCATCATCGAAACTGACGGCTGCACGCCATGGGCCAGAAACGACGAATCCCACGCTCTAGTCAGATCAACAGTTCATTGAGCTGCGATGGGCCTCGCGACACGTGCTCCTTGCAGCGATACAACAGCGTGCGCGGCGTGCCCTGTCCATGAGAAATCGCTGCATATTGCGTGTATCTACGGACGATGGATGAACTTGCTGGCAGCGGATTTCGGCACAACGCCCCCACTTTGGTCCGCAAGGCTGCCACTATGTACTCAAATGTCAGGCCCCCAGCACGTCGTGACAGCATATCAACAACAGACGCGCCACTCCTTCACCGCCACTCCCCTCTCTACTGATAAATGCAAAGACTGAAAAGACGCCATGACTGCCTCGCCTTTCCTAGAGCTACCTCGCGAATTGCGAGATGAAGTTCTCGGCCACCTCACCCTACCACCACACGTCTACACCTCGAGCACCAATGCAGACACCGAAAGCTTCTACAGACTCAGACAAGGCGAGAAGACTTATGTCGACACGCGCATATACCTTCCATCCCGCCCGCCTGCGAACATCCTTGCAACGTGCAGGCAGCTTCGACAAGAGAGTCTGGAGCATCACACGCTTCGACTCAACTCGACTCAACCCCCAGTAGCCGCCGATTTACAGGAAAAGCAGATGAGCGCCATCTTGGCCACGAGATCAGGTACCGAGTTCATGGAAGAGGCCGAACGTGCTTGCGACGATGGACTATTGCGAGTCACCTTGGACGTGGAAAGGAAACTGCGGGGCCCAATGGGCTACGTAGTGCCCACACGTGATGAGCTATCCCCTCGCTTCCTGGCTTTACTACCACTGATGCAACGAGCACGCAAACTCAAACTGGATATCTGGCCAGGTTACGAGTGGTGGAATGGAGGACCACAGCCGTTGACGGACAAGTACGGGAACCTTCGTGCCAACGTCGCAAACGTGTCCAAACCGAATGCTGCCACTGTCGCCATTGGGAGGGTTCTGGAGCAAATACCTCATGTCGAAGAGCTGGCGATTGACGTGTTAATGCAAGGACAGGAAGCTAGTAGCTGGGACCTCCCGGATCGTAAGTGGGAGAACATTCAACCATGGTTGGATATATCAATCACCTTACGTAGTCAGACACTAAAGAAGGTCACGAGACGACTCGTCGCTTTCGTCAAAGCATCGACTCCTGAACCGTTCTACACCCAACTCGAAACACGTCAGAATACAGGGCCAATCTGGAAAGTGGAGAGAAAAGGAGACATGTTGACTGTAAGTCACTTGGATCAAGTCATCGTCATAGGGCACTCACCACCATAGCCAACAATGAGGACTCTCTGCCATTCACCAGACGACTTTGAGTACTTTGCTTCGCTCGTCACTGAAGAAAGTTTCGAACGAATTGATCGGCAGTCGCCGGACGAACCAAGCATTGTTTCCCACGAGTCACGGAAGATCTAGACTACACGTTTGCGGTCACGCCGAAGCTCACCTGAACTTGCAATTAAGCATCGGCGAAATGTTTCATGCATACAGGCACGATTTGTGGGGAACCCTGGTCCGCGAACATGGTGCAGCGAGTCAGCACGCATAAAATTCCCCGAGAGAAAACCACCGGATGCGATACCGAACAGGATACGGAGCTGTTCTTTGCACCAGAATGCCACCGGCTATGATGAGAGATGATCTCTTTTCGATTTACCACCAATGTAAAGACTACAGAGGATCTAGAAACAAATCAACTCTTGCGCTACATCCTTCGACGTCTGCCACCACTCATGTAGATAATACTATTACCTCATGTGGTATAGCGTCTCCGAGACGTACCACCCTTCGAGACAGCGAGGGGCAATCAAACATAACAATTCCTCCGTGCGTAACTCACCCTGTCATTTCCGATGTAGAAAATAGTTCTCCAAATGGCTCTTAAGCATTGTACTTAAGCTGGGCAAGCCTTCGCAAGCAATATCTGGCCCACACTTCAAGTCACTGTCACTCATTCTCTTACATTTCAAGTTCCAACAACCATGAAGCTCTCTACCTTCCTTGTCGCCAGCACGGCATCCCTTGCTCTCGCAGCACCCACCGCTACCATCCAGAAGCGCGCAGACTACTGCGGTCAATGGGACAGCGCCGTCACTGGTACCTACACCGTCTACAACAACCTCTGGGGTCAGGGCGATGCTACATCCGGCTCCCAATGCACCGGTGTCGATGGTCTTAGCGGTAACACCGTGAAGTGGCACACTTCGTGGTCCTGGGCTGGCGGGTAAGCTCATCCTCATTAGCAGTCCAGCCCGCGATCTAACACACCACAGCGCCGGCCACGTCAAGTCCTACGCCAATGTCGTGACCAAGATCCCCCAAAAGGCTTTGTCCTCCATCAAGACCCTGCCCAGCACCTTCAACTGGTCCTACAGCGGCTCCTCCCTCGTCGCAAACGTCGCCTACGACCTCTTCACCGCATCCACTGCCTCTGGAACCTCAGAGTACGAAGTCATGATCTGGCTCGGTGCCCTCGGCGGCGCTGGCCCCATCTCCTCCACCGGCAAGCCTATTGCCACCGTCACCCTTGCCGGCGTCAGCTGGAACCTGTACAACGGCAAGAACTCGCAATTGAACGTGTTCAGCTTTGTCCGTGCGGGCAGCGATGTCAAGAACTTCAAGGGCGACTTGAACGAGTTCTTGAAGTACTTGACTAGCAAGCAGGGAATGCCCAAGACGCAGATTCTGCAGAGTGCTGGTGCAGGTACTGAGCCCTTCAGCGGCAGCAACGCCAAGATGACTGTCAGCGCGTACAGCCTTACCCAGACCTAGACGTTGTGACCAATGTTACGGATTCGAGGTCTTGGATGGTCAGAGCGGAGGTGAGAAGAGTGTTCTTTGTATATATTTAGTCACATTTGCTCGTGAAGGTAGACGCAGGTCTACAAGTACATATCAATCAAGGCATTTACTGTCGAGATTGCGTTGATTGCACAAACACGTGAATGGCGACAATATTTGCTCCACCAACGCCTACATTAGCCACGCAAACTACTGAAGGGACAATCTTGCACCGTAGGCTGGGAAACACAAGTAGAGCGTTATTAATGTAATGTGAAAACTAGATGACCTAGACTATAAGTGTTATACTACGCTGTTCGATTATATTATTAGGTTAGGCTAGACCTAACAGCATAGCAAAAGTTAGAGAATGCAATTGTCAGCGTCAACCCAAACCAAGCATGACTGAACAGGTACTCTAGTTCTCCACGGTCATTTAAGCCTCTTTCCTTTCTTCTTGTGAAACTCGTTACCTCGCGATAATCTCAGCGCGCTACCCGCAAGTTTTTGCGCATACATACTTTCCCCCCCTTTCATTACGCTCCGTCGTCATAAATCCGGGGTATCTCAGTCCATCGCGGAAGGGAAGTGTTGCATCATCCACCGACATTTCACTTATTCTCCGGGGTACTACAGCATGAGACACGTTACTTTCCGCCCAGCAATAAAGTAACAACCGACTCACTCTTACAATAAACCAATCGTCACGTCTCCCTTGACGCGTGCATAAATCTCGACCTGGGCTACATCAGCCCAATCGTCACGTCACCCTTGACTCGGGCGTAGAGTTCTACCTCGACTTCAAGATCTAGCTCAATCTTGATCTTGAGTGAACTGTCCTTTTCGCCTTCTTTCTTGGGCCGGTCCGCAATGCGCGATTGGTGCACAGGAACCATGCGACGCCCCTTTTTGGGTTTTGCAATGGTGGCTTCTAGTTCGGTGTCTCCGCCGTCATCGTCCGAGGTTTGGGGTGCTTGAGGCGCGGGAGCCTTTTCGATTTCGTTGTTCTTGCTCTGCCCTCCGAGTTTCGAGGGCTTTTTCCTAGGAGTCTGGGGTGCTTCTGTGGTAGTGTTGTTGGTTACGTCGCTGGCTGGGGATCTTGCTATAAATTAGAATGATATTTTGGAATGGAACCAGAACACTGGAGGGTAAATGTTGTGACTTACTCAGAAGACATGTTGATAGTGCAAGTTGATCTTTCAATTAGATTTGGAGAAGTCCTTGCTAATATTTAATACCTGATCGAATGAATCAAGGATATAGATGGTAAACTTGTATTCACACCGAGCTCTTCTTTTAAGCTTTAGATACCAGTTAGATACCATGACGCAACAACAGCCCGTGACCTACAGGATCCACTCTAAAACCTGTGTGCCTTTCTTACAACAACTCTCAATCAAGTTTCGTTCCCGTGAGAGCGAGGACACCTACCAGGTATAAGACCCTAGACCCACATCTACCGAGCACCAAGCGCGAAAGCAGGTTTAAATATGGTCAGACCACAACGCCATCATCTTCGCACAATTCCATTGGAGACTCAAGTATCATGGTGCTGGGCATTCTGACTGCCATCGCTGCTTGCCCCGCAATCATAGGCACAACGGAAGCAGTGCGTCAAGGCCAAAGACAAAATGCCAGGGAAAAGCATCGCGGCCTCAAGACGAATCTCTCTGTATCCTGTTCGCGAGCCACAAGAAGTGGTCGTGAAATCGACCAATGCGAAGTGGTATTGAGCGAAAACAAGGTGAAAAGCATTCCCTTCCGGGCTTCCGAGCGACGCTTGTATGGATTTTGCCTCGAGCTCCACCGCTAACCAGACGACGCCAGCTTTATCTCAATGTACCATCAGATGAGTTTCCGGACGGTCATCCTGAAGATCACCCATTTGCAGGCTACTTCCTGCCGTTCCCAGACCAAGACTGGGGACGACAGGGGGAAGGCATGGTATCGACCATCTCAGATGACCCGCCACAGCTGAACTGGATATATGTGGATCGCGACACTTGCGAAGTCAAACACGGCGATCGAATTGCTTCGGAACCTCACATTGTTGGTCCATGGGACGTGACAAAGATGGATCGCAGGGTCACATTCATGGGTTGGGAGGGATTTATGGCTGTTCAGTATGGACCTGGAGAGTGGGCGCTCTATTTTGATGTCGATGACAACGGGTTGCGAGGCGTTATTGGGGATGACTTGGTAAGGGTGGAGGTTGAGCTAGTACGGAAAGAAAGAAGGCAAACTCGGATGTCGGGTGGTCCGGGAGCCGGAACCGGGGCTGCGGTCGAAACTCCAGAAACGGATGACTAGTGTGGGGGCGCTGTAGGAATTCCGCATGTTGGTGTTGAACAGGATCTCGGGATTTGACGTTTTTATTTTGTTGGCCTCGGAGCCGAGCTTGATAATGGTCAGGCACAGTAGTTAGGTAACTACTAGCAAATCCCTACTATCATATATTTTTACTGACCCGCGACTCACCAAAGTTGTGCAACAAGAGCTTTCGAACCACGCTTCTAGCTTCAGACCATTCATCTTCGAGTCATTTGATTCTTGCTCAACCTGACTTACAAATTCCCTCTCATCCAAGGATGCCCAAGTAACCCCTTTGTGGTCCACCGATCGTCCGGCCTCCACTGCAACATGCACCTCACAAACTGCAAAAACTCTTCTTTCTTCTCTCCATCTAGATTCTCTTCCGACTTCTGTAACGTCAAGCCTTGCGGTATGTCTATCTCGGCTATGCAATTCCCTGATAGATCCTCTGTTAGCTCCAGACGGTACTTTAGGAGCGCAGTCTCACCTTGACCATCGAAGAATTCTTTACTCCGCGCTCCTCTCTCTAGCATATCCATCGGCGGCGGACCGAGCATGGCGACTAATTCCGCGAGATGAACTCTGGTCAGATATCGCTTTTCGGTTGGATCGATGCCGTAAAAAAGGTGTTTATCCTGATACAGGTCCCAAATCTGTGCACCACGGTCAATTTCTGATTTCGCCTCAGGCTTGAGCCGGTACATACCATCTCTCCAACGTTCCAGAAATCAGCCGGATAACCCCATTCAGTCTTGAGCATAACCTCTGGACATCGGTAGACATCTGGTTGCGCGTCATGGATCTGAGGTTTGTCGCCACGAACTGCAGAGCCGAAGTCTCCAAGGACAACACGACCATACTCTTTTGGCAACCCAAACTGGCGTGTCGCGTAGATTAGCTTGCCGTCTACGACTTTACGAGGCGAGGGACTTTTCATTTCGGCGTCAACAAAGGCTTTCAAGATGTCCTGATCCTCGATTTCTATAAGGATGTTGTCGGCTTTTATGTCTACATTCTTGTCAATGAGATTTTTTGGCAAGATTTGTGTTAGGCCATACCTGTATGTATGATATTGGCTTCTGTGTGAAGGTAATCGAGTGCGAGGAACACTTGCGACAACCCAGCTTTTAGCAGCTCGTCTGTGAAGCGGTGCGCGGGATTTCTGTTCAAGAGATCCTTGAAACTATCCCACATTGGTTTCTGAACAAGACATCGATGATCGCCACCTTGTCGAGGAATCGTAAACAAGTCGAGGGCTGTCCGGACGTGATTGTATCCTGGATGCGAAGCATTACCTTTGCTTAAGATATTGTACATGTTGTACTCGTCCTCGTCCGTTCCCTCTCTTGTAAAAACTTTCAGGGTCGTGTAAGCATGGTGACTGATTTGCTGTTAGTATAGATAGCATAACTGCCCAACGCTACCTAGGTAACTTGCTGTAGATCACGGGCCAGCCAAACAGTTGATGTAACACCGAAACCAAGTTTGCCTACTACTTGGTAATTCGACGCGAAAAAACCTCCTATGTTGACAGGATAGTAGACGCCCCTGTGGAACTCCTCAAGCTGTTCTTTTTCAAACAATACCGCGTCGCTGACGACTTCGAAACCAGATGTCGGAAATTTGAGTTGGGGCCATGGTTGCTTTCGAAAGAGCGACTTCGCAAGTTTGAACATAAATGAGCCTTCAAAGAGCGTGTCCTAATATGTCTTGATATGCTTGAGGTGAATATTTTTTAGTAGCAGGTGATGGTGGTTGATGTTTAGATTAGGATGGCGGACAGACGAAGTAAGGTAAAAGGCATGGGCCATCAAAACACGTATAATCGCAACTTCGACGTAGGATTACTATACCAGCATAGACCCCGTTGAATGTGCAATTGAATCGCGTGAAGCCGACGCATCTTTTTCTCCAACATTCATTTTCTTGTTGGTGAAGGTCCTGTGGTAAACATGGTCGGTTCACTCAATGAGTGCATGACTCAGGCCTGCGCGACCCCGCAAAACCCTCCCCGCCAACAACGCCCTCACCAATTGGCGCCTCCTCATCAACCTCCGTCGTCTTAACCACCATGACCTTTCAATCGTCGCGCCTCAATGTCCAGCGCTGCGTCTACGTCTTCGCCTCTAGCATTAAAGAAGCAAAAACACGTCACCACGGCATGCCTCAACTGCCGCAAGCGTAAGATCAAGTGCGATGGTGCCAAGCCTTCATGTAGCAACTGTTCGCTATACTCGCAACAATGCATCCACCAACTTGGAGTTGATAAGCGCAAAGTCTCTGTCAAGCATCGGCTCGCTGCTGTAGAGGCATATGCACAAGAGCTGGAGAGGTTACTTACGGCTAGTGGCATCCCTCTGCCTAGAGATGGGCAAGCGTCAGCAACTGCTACGTGCTTCCAGCCATCTGCGACGCCGTTTCCGCCAACTGGTACATCTCAAGCGGATGAGCACAACTTCCGTTTTCAAGGAGGCGGACCCGTAGCTGCGCAGTCGACTGGTCCGGTGTATTCATCACCAACCGAAGGCTCATCACCCTTAGTAGACCAGATCACAGGCAGTCTAGGGTCGCTGCAGCTCGCTGAGGATGGGCAGCTTCGTTTCTATGGCGCTACTTCAAACCTGCACCTACTAATCAAGGGAACGCGCAGGTCCGCCAACAGGCAAGGCCTCACGCATCCGAGCGAGGTGCAAGCCGTCCTGCAAGCGGCCGGAGTCGGCCGAATCGTGGATGCTGAGCTCGAAGAGCATCTCATTCGCCTCTATTTCTGCTGGGAGGATCCGAGCATCCACCTCGTCCAGGAAGAAGTCTTCTATCGTGAAAGAGAAAGATGCAAGTCTGGTCACGGGACCAACAAATTATACTCTGAGGTCCTAGTGAATTCAATGTGTGCCGTAGGTGCATCATTCACTTCAAGACACTGTGAAACGCTTCCAGAAAACCTCGTCGATTTTTTCGCATCTCGAGCTCGTGCCCTGCTGGACGTCGAATTAGATTCACCTACCTTGTCTACTGTGCAGTCATTGGGCATTCTTAGCGGCGTGGAGTCAATCAGGACCCTAGACGCTCGAGGATGGCTGTACAGCGGCATGGCGGTGCGTCTTGCCACTGATCTTGGACTACACCTTGATAGTCAGATTTACCTGGATGCCGGAATCATTGACCATGAAGAAGCACTTGCGAGGAGGGTTGTCTTCTGGGGCGCCTTCATTCACGAAAGAATGTGGTCGTTATATCTTGGGCGCCCAGTATCACTGAACGAAAATTCCATCACTACGCCGCCATACGTCGCAAGGGTCACTGAGCAAAAGTACTGGCAGCCATACATAGATGACTGCGAGGATTCGATCTTTCCACAGCTACCTGATCCCATCGAAGAACTGCACAGAAACAACGCTTCTTTATGCGCCAAGATGACACGCGTTCGAGAAACGCTGTATTCCGATGCTGTCAACTCAGCTGTGGGTGCTCAACAGCTGCACGACTTCGCGTCCAACATGCGAGCGGAGTTGGTAGGATGGCACGAGCATCTACCAGACAGTCTACGCGTCGATCTGGCATCGATCTCGGCCCTCTATGTTCCACACGTCATTCAGCTTCACATGCAATATCACACGCTAATGATACTTGTTCATCGGCCTTTCTTCGCCGCTACCATAACGACGATGCCAGATGTTGCTTTCAGCGATCCGCTGGTCGGCCGCACATCATGCACAGATTCTGCCCGGTCAATCTCAAAGCTGCTGCACATATATCGGCGCCTTTATGGTCTTCGTCGCATGAATATACAAGCGGTACACCTCATTTTCACAGCGAGCCTGGTCCATGTGCTCAACGCTTGCGAATCGGTCGAGCCATCGCTGAAGAACTCAGCTTGGAAGGACCTCGAGGTATGCCAACAAGCTCTTTCCGAATTGAGCAAAGGGTTCCAAAGCGCATCAAGGGCGCTTGAGGTGGTCAATGGTATCAAGGACGAGCTTCTCCGAGTTACTCGCGAGAATGCGAAGCGAAGCTCACCAGATTCATCTATGATGGAGCCTGACGGCGACGTGAATGCAAAACGTCGCCGTTCTTCTGCTGCACCACACACTGCAGAAGTCTTACCCGAAAACATCGAACCAGCTGCACAAGAGGACACTATCTGGGGCAATTTCATGAACGGTATCGATTCGATATTTTGGTCCGAATTCACAAGCCTCGACTCCTCAAAGTTCTGACTCTCGCCTTGGCCAATGCTGTAAAGTTCCATCAATTTGCTATTCTTCCTCCATGCAATCCACCAGTAATGGGTATATCAGCGCCCGTTGTATATGCCGCGGCCTCACTGAGGAGGTAATTGACTGCGCCAGTTATGTCACTGGTCTCACCCATCCTTGCCATTGGCGGTGCGGACTGAAACACCGAATACAGCTCTGGCTGTTGGTCTGCACAGAGCTGAGTCATGTCTGTCCGAATAAACCCTGGCGATATAGAATTGACTCGAATGTTGAGCGGGGCGAGCTCTACAGCCAGTTGGGTCATCATGATGCGCACTGCGCCTTTGGTTGCGCCGTACATGCTCAAGCGCTGCAGCGGTAATGCCATGTGCGAGGCAATCGACGCTATTAGCACCAAGCTTCCGCCGGTCCCTTGTCTCCTCATGGCTGATGCTGCAAGCTGCGCACAAAAGTATGTACCGAGAACCTGGACGGTCAGCAGCAGTCGAGATCGAGAATGCGATACTTACATTGACCTTCAAGAGTCGTTCACATTCATCCCATTGGTGGTCGAAGAAAGACTTGTCGGCTACAATGCCAGCAGCAGTCACGCTTTTGGGTCAGCCGTTGACCAAAAAAAACATACGGGGCACGCCAACCAATTGTCTATCCTTCCAAAGTCGTGCTCTACCTGCGCGAAACTCTGTTTCAATGCATCCATGTCTGTCACATCGGTCCTTCTGGATGTCAGTGCTGTAGTTTTGCACCTTTCTTTCAGGATTCATACCGGTAGTATTTTGTTTCTACGCCAAGCTTCGAAAGATCGATTTGTGGCTCATCAAGTCTGTCAAATATGGCGACATTGCTTCCACTTTCGGCCACAGCTTCTACTAGGGACATACCAATGCCGCGAGCTCCGCCTGTTATGATCGTGGTTTTGTCCTTAAGACTGAATCGTTCGCTCATTGGCCGTCTCTCCTTGATGGCTTCTGCCGATGCGACATAGCATGGTGATGATAATCGAAAATGGCGACGCGCAATATGCAAATAGGAAGAAGATTGTATGTGTGGGCGAAATGGTATGAAACACATGAGAGAAGCCATATCCGTTAATGTTAGCAGCGATTTGAATGATCAGAGCAGCCCAGTATCAATTGTATCTTCACATTATTCAGTTCCACAGTAAGTGCACTGAACCACTGCACCCGCGGAAGAGCTCTACGTCATATTACCTCCGCATATCGTCTACGTTCTAGCGTAGTGTGGGGTCGGCGTCTCGAGCACTTCTCAAGCGGGGAAGCTTCGCATGCATGATACCGCACGGAATTTGAATCCCATCCAGCTAGAGCTGTTGCCAAGAGGTCAGGATCTCGCAGCAATAGATACCCAGCAGTGCTGGGCATGTCCGACATGTTGTTCAGACAAAGTTGGATAAGCGATTACCCGTAGCTCTTCCAAACATTCAATGGCGATGATGCCGTTCAAAGACGCATGTACTTTGAGGGACGTTAGGTCAGCTGATGATGTCGATATAACTCAAATTTGGATGACCATGGTGCGGAAATTGGACAAGTGGAGAAATAGAGAATGCAACATGAGCCAAGAGTCCTCATTGCTATGAGTGCCGTCTCCATCATCATTCTCATCAAAGAGCTACCCTGCCAACACGCGTACTGAGCTCCTTCCACGTGCCTTGCATGGCATTTCTAAAATCTTGATCCCTTCTCCACATGCCCAATACAAGTACAAGAAGAGCCAACCCATATGTCTTCTTACTCGTCGTCCTTACCCACCTACTCAGCGTCCGCAGAAACCACAAATACGAGCCTCCTTTCTTGTTGAATATTCCGAACCTCGGGATACACGTCTCCTTCCAATACGTACTCGCATAGCCCGGCCAGCTCGCCGCGTTGTGCCCATGCTCATTGATGTACCAGTTCGAGCATCCGGCTTGAAAGACTGAGCCTTGCAGCTGGCGCTGTATGCCTTCGACCCATGCGTGTTCGACCGAGCTCTTGATTTCAATGATAGATGCTTTGCGGTCGATAAGCGGCGCAATCATGTTGCGTGCGACAAAATCGACTTGCACTTCGCATGTGAAAAGTGCGGAGTTATGGGCTGGAAAAGTATTCGGTCCAAAGCTGAAGGAACGTGTCAGTCCTGATGCTTGTCGAACCTTGCGCGTCAACTTACAGTATCGCAAAGTTTGGGAAGTTGTGCACAAAACTGCCCATGTATGCTTGAGCGCCGTGATGTTCTTTCCACTGCTGATTCAGCGACTTGCCGTCCTTGCCATACACCTCCATCGGCGTGAGAAATTGTTGGACCTGGAAGCCAGTCCCCAGTACAATCACATCGACATCGCACCGTTGTCCACTCTCGCTTACAATCCCCGTCTCATCGATCTCGCGAATGCCTTCAGATATAAGCTTGAAGTTTGGCTCGTTCATAGCGTCGAGGTAATTCGGGTCGAAAATGCGACGCTTACAGCCGAGCGGAAAATCTGGGACTAGATCGCCATGATACTTCTTTGGCGCCGTCGAGTAAATGTACTTCTTCGCGTTATCTTCGACAGCTGTGCGCTTTATCGTTGCATTCACGCCCGGCATGTACGTCGCGACCAAGTCGTCGTTCTCCAGGAACAATTGCAACCTCTTCCAGCGCTCCCATAGCGGGATGTATCTGAACGCCCAGGTCTCGCCTTTCGTGAAATACCGATTCGGACGCTCGTGGTACCACTGCCGTGAACGCGCGATTTGCGTCACGAATGCTACGTCTTTGACAACGGCGGGAATGACTTGGGCGGCTGAGCATCCGTTGCCAATGACGGCCATTTTCTTGCCTCTGTAGTCGTACGAGTGGTCCCAACGCGCGGTGTGGAACATGGCGCCTTTGAATTTGTCCATGCCGGGGAACTTGACGTCGCGAGGGTACGATATGCCTCCAACCGCTGAAATGAAGACTGCGGCCTTCTCTGTGAATTCGGTTTTCGTCTGCCCATCTTTGAACCGCACACTCCACTCTCCTTTTTCGCCGTGCCATCTTGCACCTAGGCACTCGATGCCAAACCGCATATGCCTCCTCAAATCGAACTTCTTCACTGTGTCTTCAATATATTCGAGGATCTCGGCCCCTTCACACAGCTCCTTGCTCCAATTCGGATTGATGTTGAAGTGGAACGAGTACAGAATAGTGGGCACATCGCATCCAATCCCAGGATACGTGTTTGTGCGCCACGTCCCGCCTACGCCATCGAGCTTGTCGTAGATTGTGAAGTTGCTGTAACCGAGTTTGTGCCGCAGTGTGTACGCCATGGAGATACCGGACGGCCCTGCGCCGATTATGACAATGTGTGGACTCGACATGCTAACAAAATTGAAAGCTATGAGCTCAGGATGTTGTGGTCGAATAAAAAGTTTGGCTAGATTTCATGGTGTTCGAGCAGCACCACCACGTTCCTTCACGATCTGCATGTCCATCTCCATACGCTAGGCGCTCTGATGTCATACAGAGACTGGATTGCGGGGCATTGACGTGGAGTAAAGCACTTCCTGTTACCATGGATTCAGGCCGTGGAATTTGATTCCCGTCCTCAGAACGCGGGGATGCACTAGGCTTGATTGGGTTGGGATGAGATGGGGTTGCATGATTCAGTTTTCTGGGGTACATTAGTAGGCATAAGAGATGAATTCGTATGATGCAGCTCACGCTGTCATCTCGAGGAGTTTGAATTGTAGTCGCCAACATGTTCGAAAATGTCAAAGGACGAGTGCTCTTTCGCATGATGCGATTTAGCTGTGGAGTGGTAAGTTCCAGTCCAACACAACCTCCCGAATGCAACAATTCTCACCTTGAATCAGGCATTCATGCTTTATGGGTAAGCCATTGTGTGAGGTGGTGGCACAGAGATGGTGTTGCTAACTTTCACCACAGCTACGACGCAGGCGTCCTTGGGGGCATACAAGACACTGGGCCCTTCCGACATGCCATGGGCGTAAGATCCTCCAGTTCATTGTTTCAGATGAAGTCCTGACTCCTCTCAGAATCCGACGGGCACCTACATCATCCCTATGATCGCATCATCGTATACTCTCGCTGCAACCGTGTGCTGCCTCTTTGTCTCAATTGTCGGAATGCCTCTCGGTCGACGCAATATCATCCTCCTAGGCAATCTGTGTGTCATTATCGGAGCCTCACTACAAGCTTCTGCATGGAGCGTATCGCAGATGATTGTCGGCCGTTTGGTGTGCGGCTTTGGTATCGGCTTTATATCGTGCACAGTGCCAACATATATGGCCGAGATGTCGACTGAAGTCGCTCAACGTGGTCCCGAGGTGGCTTTTACCTGCGCCTTGCTCATCAGCGGCATTCCGCTCGCATACTGGATCGACTTTGGCTTCACCCGTATGACGAACCAAGTCAGTTGGCGCTTCCCGATCGGGTTCCAGGCGTTCTTTGCTATCGCGTCTGGTGCTGTCATGCTTGTTCTGCCAGACACGCCAAGGTGGTACTACGCCAAGGGACGGAACGCTGAAGGTGATGCTATACTAGCTAAGCTGTTTGATAAGGACCTTGAGCACCTGGAAGTCCAGGCCATGAGGCATGATATCATAAGCACTATCGAGCTCGAGTCGGAGGAAAAGAACAAGTTCAGTATTTGGGGTTTGTTCTGGGATAACAGCGACCTAAGAGTAGGGAGGCGGATTCGCATCTCGTTCATGCTTCTGTCGCTGCAGCAGATGATGGGTAAGTCTTTGCTCGCTTCTGGTGGAACTTTATACTGACCTATTAGGCATCAATCTCTCCGTATACTACTCCACTAGTATCTTTAGAAACGTTGGACTGTCGGATTTCTTGGCCCAGCTCCTCGCAGCCGTCATGAACACCATGTTCGCTCTCGGGACATGGCCGCTGCCTGCGACAATCGAACGCTTCGGCCGCCAGCGCATCATGTTTTGGTCCGCATTCGTATGCGCCCTGTTCATGACTACTTTTGTGGCTCTTATCGGCTTACGGAATCCTACTTTCAGTACGCAGTGGGCTGCTGCCGCTATAATTTGCTTGTGGAACATGGTCTTCGGGTATGGTTGGGTTGGTTGTCCGTGGTTGTATGGACCTGAGGTAAGAACGCTGTTCGTCCTCGATCTTTGCAATTACTGACCGCCTTTAGATCGCACCCCTCAAACACCGACATGTTGGTGGTGCAGCTGGCGCATTCGGCGAGTGGCTGTTCAGCTTCCTCACGGTGTTCGCGGGAGGTATTGCGCTAGAACGTATTGGCTGGAAGATATGGCTGTGGATGCTTTTGTGCAACTGGATTGCCATGCCATTTGTATGGTGGCTGTGCCCTGAGACCACAGGGAAGAGTCTTGAGGACATTGACTTGATATTCGCAAAACCACGTGTTCGCGAAAGGATTCTAGCAGAGCAAAATTCGAATGGCAGAGGAGATGAGAAAAAGCAGAAAATCGACGGGATTGTGCAGATTGAACGGTTAGTCTAGACAAGTGGAATTGAAATTCGAGTGCTACTGGCTTTTATTGCACGCCCTTGAAGCATGCGCTGATCGTGAATTGCCATTCCAGGTGCTAGGCCTGACGCCATGGCCAATGCTGTCTTAACATCCCTAGTCGCTTCGTAAGTTACTAAACATGACATTTAGCTATAAAAGCAAGTCGCACCATGTAATGCTTCAAGTCGCTCTACACTACCTCTTAGAGCCATGGGCCGCTTCCGCCAGAGGACAACCGTGATCAACAATCTTTAATAACTAGCACTGCTTTACTACTGCGGACTGCCGAACTCGCTAAACGGCCAGAGCGCCCTAGCACGTTCTTCACTGCCCCCAGACTCCTTTATGCTCTCCAAAAACTCACCAAACAGCTTCGTGTTCTCTGCTGTCTTTGCAGCCCATCCATCTGCGGGGACCCACCCATCTGACTCGGCATCTAGCGCATGCTTTGGAACAACTTTAGCTGCTGGACGGTTTCAAAATCCTCGTACTGCTTCTCGTGCTCACGAAGCTCTTCTGGTGTCGGTTGATATGGACAAGCGCCGGCAAGGCCAAGTTCAGTCCATCTTTGTGAAATTTCGGTGAGCTCCTGTCGCAGAGCCGCCGCGCTATCTCTCCAAGATGTGTCGCAGTAACGGAACGGGCGGAGCAGTGTTCGATCTATAGCCCTTGCATTGTAGAGTTTCGGCGCAAAGCCTCGCAGCACTACCTCGTAGGTTTGTTGGCATGTTGAGACGTCTTTCTCGTACCTCTTCCTTGCTGCTGCTATTTCCGAGTCTTCTGCCGACAGAATCTTGGAGCACACCTTACTCGGTGCTTCGCTCTGCAGCAGGTGTTCTAGTATTGGAATATCGGCAGCAGCATCCTCAACGAAGTCAGGTGTATACTTGGCGTAGATGAATGCTGGTTCAATACTTGTAGATTGCCAATCGATTATTGCGGTAACTTGGGAAGGATCTTCCTCAGAAACAAAAATGTTTCGCTTGTGAATGTCAGGGTGAAGTAAAGTTGGGACAGCCACGTTCTGAATAAGCGAATTTTGAGCCAACTCCTGAATAACTCTGCTGCTGACGTCCAACAAACGGAGATGCTCTTTTACAGAGCCATGATGTGGGAGGATGTCGGCTTGTGAACCATCATTATTTGGGATGCGTGAAATGCCGTTGTCGATCAAACCGGAGCAGTATGATCTCAAATCAGTCCCTAGCAATACCGAATTAGTACTTAGATAGCACTGTTTAAAGAGTCCGTAGAATAGGTAACTTACAGGGTCCTGTGTTGGGGGGCTTCCTTTGATAAAATCTAGTCTCTCCAGCATTACAGTTCCAATACTGTGGGCCGCAATGTGGCCCAATACAGAAACCTTCAACAAAGCCAGACTTCAGGCTCTGATCGATAGGTGCATTGGCAAAGTATAGACTTCCGTAAATTGGAAATGGAAGCTTTGCCATCTCAGCCATCATAAAACTTACGTTCTTTACGCACAACATATGTTGATGAGGGGACATGGAAGACCACTTTTCATGCAGTTGGACTCCCGCAACATGCTCCATAATGATGTATTATGTGCCGATAGAAGAATCATCGTCGCTCCAATCAAGAACTTTGGGGACGGGGATCTTTGTAAATGATCGTACTACGAGTGTCAGCTAATCGTTTGTTACGTGTCTGAATCTCTTGTCATACTGTAAGCCAATGTAGCCACCTCGGAGTTCGTGATCAACCGTCGTGGACCGGCGATGTGATAGGGTACTCTTGCAACAACGCAGACTCCATTGTCTAACCGCAAAAGAAAGACTCTGTTGAAGCCTCCTTCTTTTTTCTCGTAATGAACCACTTTTGTTGCGCCAGTGCACACGCTCACAGCTCTTGCGCAAAGCGCAGCAAAGTCAAACTCCACAGAACGTGCGTCACGATGTAGATGATCATTATTTAACCAACACCCAGAAGTGTAAATATACGGATTGGTATCTATAACTATGCTTAGTCAACTGAGTAGCCCGTTGAAAGGAAACTGTGCTTACCGTGTCGAAGCGGTTCCTTCGGCTTCGTTAAGGCAGGGACATGATAGGCTCGGTTTGTGGTTGCTGTAAGATCGTGACTGCTGATGCGAGCGGGTCGTAACAGTCGTCTAAAGCGCGTTAACATGATGTCCGATCGAGAAGAGTGAGTCGAGAACATGAGCACCAGAAGTGTGCGTGCGCATTGATGAACGAGAAGGTATCAACTGCATGTAATTAGAGGTGATCTTGGTGCTTCTCTATATCTCGCGGTAAGTAGAAACTTACATTCATAGAAATCAACGACTTTACTATATATTTTAAAATTTAGCACATGTTTCTCACATACGACCATAGGACACTGAAAACTAGGCTTCCCGTCCGCTCAGCCATATATAAGCAGTGTACCGGCGGATTAGTAGTTAGGTGGGTGACCACTAGCGAATCCCCGCTGTTGTATGTTTTTGTTCAACTTTTGCCCACGCTCCCCACACAACATGTATAAAGTGAAGAGAAGTTTTCTTTTTTCTTAAGGCAAAAGATTGAAAGAGCATGATTTTAGTACCCAAACTGAACAAAGGCAATGATGGAAAAGTCTATTGTGGTGCTGTTAAGCGCTGAACATAATTGTTAAAGGTTTGACTTACCTTACTGTGGGGAGAGGGCGCGGGGTACTTCGTAGTTTGACAGCTCCTCACTGTAATCGCTATCTCATCGCAGACAACCAATCACTGTGGATCGGAACCCAGCACCATCCATTTAATTGGTTTCCCTAATCTGAGATTTAGCGGCAGAGAATGCGGTGTATACGCCGCAGTACATTCGTCCGTACCTGAAAATCTAGCAACGGATGCGGCATAACGCCTCTTTGCTCCGACAGAAATGACGTTACTCTGCAGACGCGGAGGTCAGTAAGTGCCTGTGGTTACATCATGTTAGAATCCAGGCCAAAGCAAGTGTCCAAGAGCCCTAATCCGGACGGAATGTGTCGGGGATAAAAATGAATGCTATAAAGGTGATTACGGAAGGGTGGGCACTACGAGTTCGTTCCCACACTTTTACCACTTACTCGTCTTGCAATCATCATGGTGTCAAACAAATACGCAGCGGCGCACAAATCGGCGAAAGGACCAGGAGACGCTCGACCCACTGCGCAAGATATTCTAAAGGATGAGGGGCTCGAAGGCAAGCTTAGTGACAAGGTGTTTCTCGTGACTGGTGCCTCAGCAGGTCTGGGTGTCGAGACGATCAGAGCACTTGCGACAACTGGCGCTACCATCTTCGCCGCAGCTCGAGATTTAACCAAGGCGAAAAAGGCTCTTGAGGGGGTTCCTGGCAAGATTGAGCTGCTCAAAGTGGACCTTGCCTCACTGGCTAGCGTGCGAGCAGCCGCAGAGGATTTCTCGGCAAGAAGCAAACAGCTCAATGTTCTCATCGAAAATGCTGGCCTGGCAGGCACACCCACGCGCACGTTGACTGGAGATGGATTCGAGAATGTATTCCACACAAACTATCTTGGTGGGCCAATACTGTCTTTATACCCGTACTGGCTCGACACTAACAATCTCAGGCCATTTCCTGTTGTTCCAATTGCTGAAACCGACACTTCTAGCCTCTTCCTCTCCATCATTCAATTCTAGAGTAATTACTCTCACCTCTTCTGCTCATCGACATTCTCCCGTCATCTTTGGCGACTACAACTTTGACAACACCGAATACCATTTTATGAAAGCCTATGGCCAAGCAAAAACAGCTAGCGTGTACATGGCTAGTGCTATTGAACGCTACTACGGCTCTCAAGGGCTTCATGGCCTTGCTGTGCATCCTGGCGCCATTCGAACGGAGCTCACTCGCGACATGGATCCTGAAATGGTTAAGCGAGCCCTGGAAGACCCTTCGGTTGTGAACGACGTCAAATCCATACCACAAGGCGCGGCGACTACCGTGTTGGCGGCAGTAGGAGCGGAATTCGAGGGAGTTGGACGAAAGTACCTGGAAGATGCAGGTGAAGGATCGCCTGGCGAAGACTATTCAGGCTATATGCTGCCTGGGTATGCTTCTTGGGCTTTTGATACCGAAAAGGAGGATCGACTTTGGAAGGATTCTTGTAGGTTTGTGGGGGTTGATGCGAACTAAATGTTGGATATGACAAATTCTACGTATGGAGTTGGAAGACGTCAGTCCTTTAAAATCCTAAGGATCAATGCTGTGGTGTGAGGGTTTCAATTGCCGCCCGGAGGATACGGAAAGTCGCGAGATTGACCTGTGGCTTATAAATCCATATTGGGGCGAGAGTGCTGAGATGAACATGGTGTTGAGGAAGTTTGTGGTGTTCGCGAATAAGGGGCAAGACGTTGTGACACAGACCGTAGCGCTCAGCTCACATTGCATACCGAATGCCAGATCCACAACCTCTCCTTTCCTCACCACAGCACTGCCTCCTCTGTAGCCATCTCGGAGCGCACGACGACCGTGTTAAGTACCGGTCCGCAAACTCGGTGTGCCGCGAGAATGAAGCGTGCATACCTATTCGGCTGAGGTAAAATAGAAGCAGCCTATGTACCACAGGGATCGAACGCAGGTGGAGATGCGTAATCAATAGACTCAATATTCTCAGCCATGGGTATCCGTCCTCGTTGAGATTTGCATATGTATCCTTCACCGCATGACCGGCGGCCTTGCTTCCTTGTTGAACGCCATCCTACTGCACAACCACTCCACCGCCTCTTGAACTCCCGTCCCCGTCAGCGCACTGCACGGCAACACCCTACTATCCCTGACATTCCCTCCTTGCTCTCCTTCAAACACCCGTCTTACAAACCCCTCCTTGATCCTCACAACCTCCACACAATCCTCTCGATCTTGCTTATTCGCCAGAATCAAGATAGGCACCCCACTCGCATCTTCATTCGCCAACACACTCTCCAGCACTAATTTGCACTCATCCAATCGCCCTATGTCCTCGTTCCGTGCAGCGTCTACAGCCGACATGTCAGCCAATGTGGCATTACCGACATCGCTGCTGTCTATCACAAAGACTATGGCGTGACAGCTACTGTAGTAGCTCTGCCATAACCCTCTCAAACTATGTTGCCCGCCCACATCCCATATCTTCAAATATATCGGTGGATTTGGGGGCGGTAAAGCAATGGTCGCAACGTTTTGGCCGACAGTAGGTACGGTCTTGAGGTTGGGGTGGGAGGGCGTATATGTGCCTTTTATTTGCTCGAGGAGAGTGGTTTTGCCGGCGTTGTCGAGGCCGAGGAGGAGGACTGAGTACTCTGGGTTGAATGTTAGTTGATGGATTGGTTGAGTATTGTAAGTGGAACGATGCACCTTCTTTGCTTGTGGCGTGGAGGTATATAGATTTGAAGAGGTGGTACATGGTTTGCGACGCGCGGATTGGGTCGGCGCGAGGCTTCACATGTCTGGAGTAGATGGGGTGGAGTGAATGAGACGCGCAGGTGACGCCGGGAACGCGCTGCCAGCGCTGCCAATGTTATCGATAAGCTTGTGGGGGTCTTAGCTCAACCCCACGCGTCACTTTCACTCTTGCATGACACACCAGTCGGTCTCTTGGTCTTGTCGAATTCTCTCTCGCCAAGTTTTCGAGTCAATTGAAATGCCCATACATATTCCCACGGCTGAAGTCGCCTTGTAGGTGGCATCCATGTCAGCACTAATCTACGAAACGGACCGGGAACTCCAACAGCCTGATAAAACTGGCTTACACTCGTCCTATAAATCAGGATCATAGCCGGACAACATCATCACTCACGCTGGTGTTGATCACGCCTGAAAGGTTCCTAATTGCCCAAATACCAACCTCTCGCCGCAATCATCCACGTCAGGCCCACCCCCGCGTTGACCAACGGAAACACCGACTCCTTCAATCGTGCCGTCTTCCACACGGTCATCTCACTGATAAACAGAACCAGAAGCAGCGCGTAAGTCATGGTTGCCAAGTCGTAAAGAGGTCCGTTGTTGACGTTTAAAGCGGCGTATGCA
This sequence comes from Plenodomus lindquistii, assembly GCA_025504975.1. NCBI lineage: Eukaryota > Fungi > Ascomycota > Dothideomycetes > Pleosporales > Leptosphaeriaceae > Plenodomus > Plenodomus lindquistii. The sequence goes on from JANUWI010000014.1 coordinate 303,390, forward strand.
CGAATAACGCTGGTGTAAATGTTCTTCACGCCGTACATATGAGCTAGCAGCTGCGTATGCGGTGGAGATGTGTGGCCTGAGAATTGGCGAAGCCCGGCAGATGGTGCTGAGACGTAGCATATTACTGAGTGCACTGTTGCTAGGAAGGCTGTCTAGTATGCGTGAGTGATGCTACCAAGATGATCATTCTTGACCTACAAACAACAGGAAGTACGGAAGGTAGCCATCTTTTCCGAGGGTAGCCGTGGTCATCTTGATAGGGTGCTTTGTGTTGATTCGAACAGATCAGAGCAAATTTGTAGTGGTTAAGAAGGTTGGTTTTGGAAACTCCGACGTCACATGCACAGCACGCAAGTCGCCATCTATCCTCCGCTCGGGCTGTGCGACACTCAGTAACTTCACTAAATTGGTCTGTTCATCCCGAAGCGTGTATGATCTTTGCCGCATCCACGTCCCCTGCCCTAGATACAAGGCGCGTTGGAGCTATCTGCACCGCCGGCTCCCCGTCCAATGACCGACGTTAGACCATAGTTCCGAAAGTGACGACAATGTTGTCCCGCGACATAAGACACTGTTCCTCTTTGGGCCAGAAATCATTGACACACGATCACTCGCATATGCCTGTCTAGTTTGATGGCTGGGGAGGTATCTGTGATGTGGTGAAGAGCCAGGGGATCCGATGTCACGAAAAGCTCACGTTAGTTTTGAGTCGCGCCGACGTCATCGTCAACAAGCTTAGAACCATCTTCTCAGACCTATTCCCGAATTCCTTTTCACACCAAAACTTATCTCACGGCTTCCTAAGCGTCCTCCTGGAATTGAATCGAACGATTTCAACCTGCCTTCCTGTCAGAGGCCACCACAGAGACTTTAGTATCATAGTTCATAATATTCGTATCTGTGATTCTATCCCACAAATTAACGCCGTGAATACTGGCCGTACAAAGACTCTTAAGGGAACAATTCACAAAATCCCAGAACGAACAATATGCAGAGACCTGAATCACGTCCTATTCCGGTCGCCACGACTGCGCAGGCCGCAAATCATTGCCTTGGACATCTCCCGCGACGCTCTTTTAGTCCTAGGAGCATTCGTCTTGAGCCTAGCGCTTTCGCATAAATGAAATCCGTACAGTCTGTCGAATTGTCGCGTGAAGATCGGTGTCGGGAAACAGGGATGTGGAATCATCCTGCGGTTGAACTTGCATTGCACATGCGCGAAGACTGCCGAGTATGTTTCCCGGTACTCAAATAGCCGAGTCGGACGTAATCAAGTACATGTCGAGGACAAAAACATCGAAATTGGGATATTGCTATGTCCATGTCGTAGCCTGTGTTTGGAAGCTCGCAGAGAATCTGAAATGAACAATCTGTGTGTGAGGAGTCAAGGCCTAGCCCGGTCAATTGGAAACGCGAGAAATGAGCGGTTGAATGCGATCATGACAGTGTGCGAGAGTTGTGAGTCGGAGGGAGAAAGAGTTTTCCTGGTCGTTTTTGCATCATACACCCTGGCGGAGGTGTGAGAGCTGCCCTCCAATTCTCGAAATGCACCAGTCCGGCTAATCCTCCTCGGAGTCGACATCCTCCTCAGAGTCCAGCGCATCCTCATCATCATCAACCTCAACTACCGACTGTTCATCCTCTTCCTCATCATCGCTCTCCATCCACACCCCCATTTCCCGTCTCTTTTGCCCAAATTCTGTTTTATCGTCTTCTTTGAGCCTCTCCAAAACATCTTCCATCTGGGGCATCAATTGAGTCTTCACAAAGTCCGAGAAGGTACCTCCAAAGACATCGAAAGCGGCGTCGAACTTTGGCACCAGCTCCTCTAGTAGAGAGGCGAGGTAGGCGTCTTCTTTCTTGACGCGGCGTATGTAGGCTGCGGACTGATGGATGGGGAAGTCACTATCAGAGCTTGAAAGTATGCTTCGGATTCGCCAGATGATGTTTTCGAAATTGCAACAGGTGTGTCGTAAATCCAACAATGTGAACAGGATCAAGCGTATAATTTCAGTGATCGTATCGACATGCTCGCCGAGAATTCCTGCGAGCCACATAGAAGACTCCCTTTTCCAATGTTTATGCTGTGACCCAGACGAGTACTTTATATTTGCAGTCATCCGGAGGCTTACACTTCTGCGAGTCCGTGTCTTCCAGTATGCGGTGACAGGTAGGCAACCTCGAGTGCTGCAGGAGCAGGAACACTCATCGACCAATCGTGAATGAAGCACCGAAAGCTCAAGAGCACAAAACTTTAGTTCGGCACTGTAACACTTGATACGACGAGCCATTGCAGTTCCGATAAGGTGCGCGGCAGTGGTATTGCAACCACTGCAACCTTCCCATGGGTCCTCGAGGCTGGCTCCATGCTCGAGAAGCCATTCAATACATGGATAGAAGCTCGAGGGGTCAGTTTCATAGTATGACATTGCCTCTATATAGGGACCCAAAACTGAGGAGTTTGTAACGCCGTGATGGCACAAGATCGCCGCCTTGGAGATGTCCTGGAAACCGCTTTCGAAGAGACGTTGCCATGCGCGAACTACTATCGGCCTATTCCATGTGGAGGGCGCAGCTGAATATACGATTGGCGTTTCTGGGTATAGATGCGCCGGAACATCGATGCACTGCTCCTCAAGAACAGACAGAGCACAGTTCGCATGAGCGTCTAGTAACATACCTGGGAGGAAAGTACATGGAAGCGTCACATCGTGATGTTCCATCATCTCTCTGATGGTACGCCTTTGCTGAACAAGCTCGGTTAGGACAGTCTCCAGTGCATCCTCGCTAGCAGGACGGCAGGCAGCAATCCCATAAGCCCGAGCGAGATCTCCGATCAAGTCAACACTCTCCTTGTCCGCTGTCTTTCTCACATTCAGCCAGAATCGGACCATGTCAACATCTTTGTGTTCAACGGCGACTTCGAGCAGTGTTCGAGAAATGAGAAATCTGGATCTCAGAACTATGCCGGCTTCATGCATGATTGAACATCCTTCTCGCCAGTGAGCGCGAGTTGCCGCCTCATACAGCCTGAAACTTTCGGTCAAGAATGAACTCTTTTTCGCCGAATGGTACCCCACAAACACTTCGAATTCATCCCTCGAACCGCACAATATCAGGCCCAGACCTTCGTCGAGATCGTCCGTGATAAGAAGAAGTTCGGGAAAATTCTTCAATGGAAGGCTGGACATGATCTTCATCCCGTGTCGCAAGCCCCAGCTGCTCAACCGTACGTCATGTTTTAGTAAACACATGGCTACGGGCAATATGTGGGGCAAGTCTCGTACGGCCGCAAATCTGGTTACAATATCTAAGCACGTCCTATGTGCGGTATCAGCGAGATCATACTAAGAAGTCGAAGCTTGCTCAAGACAATCTGTTGAGCTGCGAACGCACATTCCATAACCATCTGTCTCGTTCTTCTGTAACGGCATGTATTCTGTGAGTATTGCTATCATCTTCGCCCAATGAGAAGCACGCTGTCTTTCCCAACGTGCAGCATCTTCAGGAAGTTTGCGATGTACAGCTGGGAGAGGAAGAATTTCGCAAGCATACTACACTGCTATCAGAGATTTCGTTACCTTGAACGTGAATGAAAGCGAGGAACACATACATGAAGAAATGTCTGACCACCGAGCAAACGATCATATGCCGAGATCTGCCGTGTTTCGAAGTGCCTAGTCAATTCGTGAGCACAGGCATCTATATCAGCTAGATGTGACTTCAGGTCGAAGCGCGGGTGCCAAGCTGAGGCGTGTAGATCTCCTAATAATTTGAAACCTGGTGAGTCTTCTGTGACAAATCGAATGCACTCCAAACCGGCTGGTATCGATGTGGATGACGAATTACTTGAGTACCCTAGCGAGATCTTGAAGTGTCGTCCCAGCATGAAGCTGCATATCGAAACCTCAAGTCTGAGATCAGTCATGATTTCTTGCGACGTGGCTAGGGGGCATCCGGTGTTGTGGTGAAAGGATGAGGCATATGCAACGGATATCGGCCATCGAAGAAAGGTACGGGCGGCGCCATGACGCTGACAAGTGCAGCGTCCACGTGCAGGTCGTGAGGGTTTCTTCCAGGTCGTCATTTTGGAGGATGCTGAGACTGATGCTATCGTCGAACACGGCGATATCTGATCGAGCTTGGATTCCTAATTTTCCGTTAGTGAGCTATCGAGGGGATTCTTACAGAGGTATCGTACTATCCGTATGAGTGCAGAGCCAAGTTGTGACAATGTAGCCAAACTCGTGGCATTGGTTGACAGCGGTTGTAGGCTCCGTTGTACTGCTACCATCTCGTATCTAAGTGATTCAAAGTTCTGCTCAGTAGCAATCAGATTAGACAGCAATAACTGCCTATGGTCGTGACTCTGGGAAGCAGTTGAGAGTGCCAGCTGCTGTTGACGGTCTGACAAGTCCTGCATGCCAGACATGGTGCTTCGAGCAAACTGGCTGATGAGACGCTCGGTACTCTCAGTATCACGTCGTTGTTGATCTCTATACTGTCGTCAGTATTTGCCGCGAGATGAGCATCGCTGAACTACACTACATTTGCAGCGCGTGTAAAGCCGTCTGAAGACTCAACTGTATGCTGTTGAGCACATCTTTCTTGTACTTGACGTCCGCCTCTTTGAATGGTGCAGCAAGGCGCTTCGCAAGCACCTTGAAGCTCGATCGTGGCTTCGAACCAAGTGCCGTGCTGTCATCACCCACAGTCTTCCGTATCGACTCCAGAGCATCCGCGCAAGCAACAATGCCAGTGCCGCTGGCATCGATGCAGTCATTCGGGTCCAGCTTCTCGATAGTATTGTCGAGGAGTTCCAAAAGATTGGCCAGTCGTTCTGTCTCGGAGTGAAGTTTCTCAGCCTTGCTCTTTGCGTTCTTGACGCCATCGATGTAAGAGACAAGACCCCGGCAGATCTCGATGGAGAGTGAAACAATGCCCACAGCTGTACCTGCTATCTCAGCCATAGCTACGACATAGCAGGTAGGTGGAGGAGTCAGATTGTGAAAGCTGGTGGCGAAGAGGTGAGGGGTTTCTCAAGTTGAGAAGGCTGAAGGAAGGCGCAGCACATGGCCGCAGTGAGCTGGCACTCACCTTCGTCCAATGAGACGCATGGCAGCACACTTTGGGAAAACGCTGCGCGCTGACTGCATGTGCATGTCGGACAGTCACACGCGTGCAAGCCTATAAACTGTTATCAAAATGTCTTGATTTTCGAGTAGAAATAAGTAGGAAACTGTATAAACACAGCGAAATTTCCAAGGAAGTACTGCAGTGCAGCCCATATAGAGTGCTCTCCAAACGCCATCAATGTGAAATTTCGTCCTCTCACTCCAGCCCCCCCAGCTTATCCTACAATCCTTTCATACCCCTTCCACACCCCCCAAGCAAGCCATGCGCTCTACACAGCAGCATAGCCACCCCGACTTCCAGTACCCTGCACAGTGCCTACAACCTTCCTCGCAAAATCCTTCGCAATGTATGGCATATCGCGGATGGTGTCGCCATGAGGAAGCAACTGGATATATCATTAGTCCAGCCAAGGGTCTTCTGCAGCAGGCAAACTTACATCCCAGCCACGAGCGCCGTAGCGGTTGTAGTTGAGCCAGGAACCGAAAATGAGGTATGCTGCGATTGCGAGGAAGAGGCTGGTTCTTGTTAGCTGTGAGACTTGGAAGGCTAGTGACAGAAGTGAGGAAACGCACATGATGAAGAACCAGCCGAAGAAGCCCCAGGATGAACTTGAGTTGTCGGCTGGGGCGTCCTCGCATGCGTACTTGGTGCGCCACTCGAGACGGAGGGTTCGCGCTGTCTTGTCCTTGGTGACTTGTTCGTTGTGGTATCCGCAGAAGCGCAGGCTGTTGTCGTTGTCCTCGCATTTGCCTTTGGAGGAGTCGTCTCTCCGCCTGAGCTTCTCCTCCTTCTTGTCATCGCCGTCCTTCTTATCGCCATCCTTCTCCTTGTCCTTGTCATCGTCCTTGGGATCGTCTTCGGTCTCGCCGTTGTCCTTCTCGTCGCCCTCGAGACCTGAGCGTTCCTTGTCGCAGACGAACTCGACGATGGCTCGCTGATCGACGCCATTCTTCTTGTCATCGAACGGGAAGCGACCACCGTTTAGGACAGCACGAACACCCTCGCGCCCAGCATCCGAGTTACTTTTCGAGTTGCGCAGTAGCTCAAATTTGGCGTCAATATCGCGGCCGGTTTGGGTCTTGTACGTTCCGGCGATATCGATGGGGGTGATGGTCGAGTTCTTGTCTTGGTCCAAAAACACGAGTTCGCGAATACCGCAGACTCGCGAACCGTGATGACACTCCGTCGCCAAGCTGCCACCCTTGTGCCATTTGAGCGAGTTGCAGAGGTCTATTGTGAAGTTGTACTTGTAGGAGATTTCGTGGTCGAGGTCGTCTTCTTTCCAGTGGACCATGTGTGGTCCGCCCAGCTTCTCAAAGTTGAAGTGAACCCCTTGCGCCGCGATGTCTTTGCAGTCGAATGCCCATGCTGATTGAGGGAGTACAGAGGCGATGGCGAGTAGGGGAAGGAGCGCACTCCGCGATCGTGAAGGCGCCATAGCGAGAGATGTGGTGGAACGTGTCGAGATAGATGAATAAGCGTTGGAACTAGCAGTGAGGCGGGTACAGCGTGCGTCAGGTCCGGTTGCGAGAGTAGGAGACGGCTGCGTAGTGCGTTTAGTCCGCCAGCACCGCGTTCTTCGACGCGTATGAGGCAAATGAAAAAAAAACAGAGGAGCGGAGGCGTGTGAGGCTTTGCTGCAGTGGCACGCGTGCGGTCCAGGTGGATAACGGTAGTCGCGTGGACTCTGGCGGAGAGTCGGGACAGTTGGCGCTATGACGGAATCAATGTTTCGGCCCGCTTAGTCAGACACTATCGGCCGTTGATGCCCCGCAAGGACACCAACTCCATCTCGATATGATAGTTCGTTAATATCTTCGACCCCGAATTGGCGTTTCATGCTCGAGACAAAGTCAGGATCAGCTTGGGATCTCTTTGGGAGTTAGCTACTGTCCCGTCCCAAGAACATAGACCCACCTCGCCGCCCAACGTCAGCCGAGTACCTTGGGAACCACTTCCTGCCGACGCTAGCAATTTCCTGCTCCGCTACAAATCCATCTTATTCAATAGTCACGGGTTGGTCCTGCAGATGCAGCTTTTCGAATTTCATGTCTTTTTTTATTCCTGCGCCTAGATGTCCTTCCCAGTCTAAATTCATGTCTAATACAACGCCATCGCCCCCAGAACTAGAGCATACAAGTACATAGGTAACCAGATGTCCGGATGCGCCGAAGATTAAGAAATCTAGGTAATATATAACATGACAGCAAATAAACGACATACACGAGATCTTGAGTCTATTGAAAAGAAAGGGAAAGAAGAAGAATGGTATACCCCAGTGCCTGTAAATGCAATGCCCGCAAGCCATGCGGATTGTCCACGATGAGAGAGAAAACCGTGCGCAACAAACAACCCACCTCGACTTATGGTGTCAGAGCAATCACGAGATGTGATTCAATATACCATCCGCAAAAACACAGCAAGGAAAGCCAGCGGGCGACATCATGCAATGCCCGACATAGCAGAACGCGAAGCTCCGCCTTATTTACCCTTTTGCTGTCCCTTGGCTGGCATTGGGTACGGGAATGGCGCATAAGGTAGCTGGTGAGAAGTATTGGATCCGGAAGTCGATCCAGTAGTAGAAGTGCCGCTTGGCGAAGAAGATGATGAAGACATGGCGGATTCGGTTGGGGTTGGTGATGTTGGTGATGTCGGCTCTTCTGGAGTTTATGACTGTATTTGTGCGCGCTTGTCAGGAGCGCCTGACTGTGGGGCCTCGGAAAAAGATGTCTTCAATGGTAGTGTGCCTCGCTCGACTTGACGTGTTTCTGACGGCGAGTACGTGAAATCGATGGTACACTAAGAAAGTGAAAGGCGAGGTTGCGTTTCTGAGCTGTGGGCTTAGGAATCGAATGAGATGGCAGCGACGACCAAAAGAGAATTGGGTTGTTAATGCTGGTACGAAGCGCAGTAAAGATGCTGTGTCTGGCTGTTCGATCTCCTTATAAGATAATGGTTTGGACTCCCGACTCAGTCCTTATATTCCCTTCGTGGCGAAACTCCCACCGCCTGGTTCGATGCAGGTCTGATTCGTCCACGACCCCAAGACTGGATTTTGAAAAGAGCAGAGTCTGAAGAGAGTAACTCTGATGCTCTAAGCAGGCATCGTATCGCGTAATCCGATATGGTGGCTTTTGATGAAGGCGGTGGAGGTTGAAGTGTAGACCTTGCTAGTAAGAGATGGACCCAAGTCTCCCCTAATCCCCTCCGATATCGAATGGCAGTGACTCACGAGTCGCTATACGGTCAGTTGGAGACGGTGAGTTCGCCAAGAAAACGACACTAAGGACACATGAGCGTTTCCCAAGCCGTATTTAGAAGCGTGGCGTCGTACACATGCGCAGGATCGAAACACACTGGTAGCGAACTCGCAGTGGGAGCTGTAGGGGTGCTGTCGTCAGATCCTTATTTTGAGCCGCACGCACGATGACTGGGATTTGCGCATGGAAAGAACCGGGTGTCAATCTTGTCAATAAAGGAATCACAATCGGGAGGACAGTTGAGTCAGTGATGAGTGAATGTAGAATCAGGCTGCTTGTAGCTGTCTTGGAACTTTAAGCATCTGTACAGTCTCTACCCATGTATGACTGTCTAGTTCGTGCTGGCTCCGTAGAACTTTAGGAAGATTTCACATTTGTCTACACTGTGGTAAGCATTCCGAATGATTGAGGAAAGGACGAATTCGGTTGAGCATTTGTTGATAGATTGATGATTGTAACATTCAACACCTCATCTTGAGCGATCAGGTCAATTGAGGTCTAGTCTCGGAACTACAGCGTCTGACGAAGAGAATGTTCTAGTATACTGCTGCGTTGCATTGGCGCTCTAGCCCACTACCAGCTGGTAGCAACCGTATAGCGGCCTGTAGCGTATCGCGCACCAATCAAGTGTCAAGATCGCACTAATATTAGCTGCGTCGACACGAAGTGACTTACACCGTAGCAATACAGGCAACAGGGGAGTTTTACTCAGCGCTCGCTAAAATTCCGCGTCCACGTTCCGTTCAGCCGCACCTCCACGCGACAGGCAAGATCCTCCTATGAGGTCATTGTCAACCCCACGGACAATTGTAACGCGCTAATGTAACGCACAACTTTGAGCGTTTGTCAGCTCTTAACCCTTCAGTTGGCCGATTTGTAAATTCTTCATCCAGGACAGTCCCAGATCCTTGCTTCCAGAAGATTGCCAATGTGGGATACTCATAATGTCATTGGTGTGCGGTGACGCCCGCATCACATCAGACAACGTGGGAGATGCAGGCCACACACCCTTGCTCGCTGACAATGGTCATGCCGCACTGTAAGAAGTATAGCGTTTCTATCACAAGTCCTTCAACGTGCATACGAGCAAAACACGCGATGTGCACCCCAATGCATTCTTACCACTGTGTCCATTTCCACAGCTCGACCCGTGCGTAAAGCAAGAGTACTGCTGAAAGCTCATGTTGACCAGCGTAAGGTCGGCAACCTAGGGTTTGGAGGCTTGAAGCAGAAAGACGGTGTCGAAGCGCTTCGTACCCCGACACATTGAAGTCTCATTGAACGTTATCGAAGCCTTGACAGACGTTGCCTGACTGATAGATCAGATCAGGTGGCAGATCGTGTCTGCTGACACACCTCGGCTCAAAGCCGATTCGACTCGCGATCTATGTGTTTGACGTCGGGCTGCTGACGAAGGGGCTCGACGGCTTATTCCATCGTCAAGAACATGCATAGGGCGCATGAACAAGAGTTCTGCGATTAGCCCACTAGATATTAGCAACGTCTACATTTGAAAGTCGAGTATGATGACTGTACGTGTGTGCAAAATGCTTTGAAAAGCGGTCGGCCGCGCCGGACAGCCATTGACAGGGACTCATTTCTTTACAAACCTTGCGGCTGAACGGGACTTGTTCTCACCGCAATGACTTTCAAACACAGTGCCACTCAGATTTCTGGTGTCGGTAAGCCTCTGACAATTGCCAACATGGACACCCAGTATCCGGGATCAGGCAAGATCCTTCTTCGCAGTTACGCCATCGCACTCCAGCCACTCAACGCACAAGTCCATAGCCACGGTTACGGACCTACGAATCTTCTTCATTGCCCAGCCATTCTTGGGACAAACTAGACTGGGACAATCGAGCAGGTCAGTACCGGAGCGATAGGCCTTGCGATCGGCGACAGAGTTGTCTTCGACAGAAGCGCGTGTGTATTGCTTGACGGAAACATAAAACGTGACAGCAGCTAGTCATGGATGATAGTAGACGGTCGCTAATAAACGTGATCTGACTGGTCAAAGAGCATATGGCACACCTGACCGTTTTCGACGACCTACTGGGTCAGCGACGTTTCTTTCAATCAAGCAGTGCTTGTTGACTTTCCTTTGCAGAGAGCAGTTGCGGCGATCCAACCCGGGTAGTTCCTAGAGGGGGAAGACTAGGTGAAGGTGTGAAAGACGAGATGTCCGCATTTGGAGTACAGGAGACGCCTTCGGCTCATATGCTGTACGATACGCGCGGCACTTGAGGCCATTCGGAAACTGAATTGATCATCGATCCTGTCATAAGATAGTTGCTACAGTTCCACTGAAAGACTTCGAGCTTCAGTCACAGCTTGGCACCTTTTTTGTGCTGGACTATAAAGCGGCTGGTACTGTCCAGCGTTGACGCCGTCTGACTCCATACAAGTACATGCTCACGGCCAGCGGTGACATAGCCTCGCAAAGAGCAGTGGCTTCGTTGATGAAGGATAGCGGTAGAGAGCTCGTGGGGGTGTTGCCCAGGTATCATGAGCTACCTCCGAACGTACACATCGTGTATCGAGCCTTCTCTCAGGCTGCGCAAATGGATGATGGGCCTGAATGGAAGACTTTGTGGTACCGAGTGCTATCCCGATGCCCAGTTGAGCTGGTTCTTTACGTCAAGGTAGAAGGGAGGCCTACTAGCTCAACAGCAGGCGAGTGAGGACGTCCATACTAGGTGCTATCAAGGAAAGCTCGTCCCCAGTCCATAGGGATGACACTGGCACGAAATATTATTATGAGTCTGAGCTGCTGTCCCGCGGGTGATCGAAATTGCGCCCAGGGTCCCCATCCAGTCGTATTGGTGAGCGTCAGCGATACCCTAGCTGATTCTATCCGCGGTTAGTCCCTGCTTACGGGAAGGTCAGCGTCAGTGCCAGCTAGATTGATGTACCTAGGTAGTTTCTCATGCATCGAGTAAATAATGCATGGACCATCTCTCTGACCTGCACTGACACAGTATGCTGTGATTATCTTACGTGAAGGAATGACCGCTTCATGCCTAGTGGTATATGGTGACGATTGATGGCTGATGGCGGTGAGGAGGTGTACGGGGGTGGACGCAGCTCCCCAACCAAAGCGATTTCGACGCTAGCAATCGCGTCCACGCGAAGTCACGGGAATGACAATGTACGCGTCAGATGACGTAGGCTATATGCGAATTGGTCACGGCAATGTCTTTGTCCCATGCAGCAAGCTTCTGAGTCACTATGCATGGTATGGCTAGGCGAGTTGCATTAAAGTTTTGGCTAGTCTCCAAGTGGAGTTACCCCTTGCTAAGATGCACTTCTAAAATGCCATGTCCAAAGCTCCATGCCAGATCTTGGATTCTTAGATCGATCGTGCATGCATGTGGGCCCACTACGATCCCTAGTTTGCTCAGGTACCACGGTGGACCATTGTTCTGTGTCGATGGCGCCTGGGTCTCATACCTTGTCGCTACTGTACCCCACTCGCACGACTCATTGTTTGATCTGCACGAAGATGAGTGGTGTCCAACCGTCGCTGTAGCAATTCCGATTGCTTCATAGGCCGCAAGAGGCTAGTATGCACGGCAAGCATTGACGTGCTGGCCATCGCGGAGACGGGATGGTGCAGTGCTGCAACAGCAAGTTTGGTTTCAACGACAATGCCTCCGATCGTTGACGTGTAGAGTAAATAGGAGGAACTCAGATCGTACGATGCGCGAGGAGCAGGGAGTTTGTTCTGTGAATCTGGGGTAGGGAGACCTGTATAAGAGGGCTTGATTGCGTCTGCCATCTGTTTCCATCATCATCAACAACTCAGCTCTTCCATCTCCACTACGACAACACAGTCCATCATCTTCTCTACCATCTTCTCCACCATCAAAATGTCTGCCAACTCTGGAAACGTCATTGGAGGTCACAAGGCCAACCTCAACAACCCCAGTATGTTCGCTCTTGTGAGCGCCTTCGCCTTGTGCTCCACCCACTGACAGAACAGACACTTCCGAGGAATCCAAGCAGCACTCTCGTGAGGTCCTTGAGAATGCAGACAACGGCGGAGAGGTGGAAGCTGCATCCAAGTCTGGTGGAGACAAGAACCCCAACAACGTTGCTGGTGGCTTGAAGGCTACCCTGAACAACCCCAACACTTCTGATGAGGCCAAGAAGGGCGCGGAGGAGAGGCTCAACAACATGTAGAGGCCCCCATTAGGGCTTTGAACGCTCGACTTGCAGTAAATCTCAGGATTCCCTGCGAACGCTATTGTGCGCCCCACCTAGTATCAATGCCATCTGTTACGATTTGCCCTTTCGCCCTGTTCCCTGTGAAGTCCCCTTCGTGTCTCAATCTGTTCTTGCCCGTTCCCAGTGTGTTTATCCTTTTTGCTGGTGTAACTGGTGCCCTGTGTGTAATCTCCCTATGACATGACCAGTGATATGACATACGGATGCAGACGGTCTTGCCATTATTGCTTCTCCAGAAGACCCATCACGACCTCCACTACCCTTCGGAAGCCTTCCATCTCTTCTTCGACAGTACCACCCATGCCGGCACTTGCAAAGCTCGCGGAGTTTCCTACATACACCGGCTTCCCTGTTTTACGTGCAAGTACTTTGGAAAGTCGAGTTGTAAAGTCCAGGGTTCCGCCGTGAGTAAAGAGGGGTGTGCTGAGCGTATCGGCTGGTGACGCTCTCTAGTGTGATTCGTCAGCCCTTGTTTCGTGGGGTTGGACATAAACCATAACAGATAGACTTACATTGGGCATGGCATAGACGAAAGAACCCATTGGGGAGGAAGATGCTGATTCAGGCGTAGCAGTGGTCAGGAAGAGCAGTAAATTCGAGCCGTTATTGGTAAGCTGGAGGTGCAAATTCGTATGCGGTGCTTTTGGCAGGGGAAAGGAAACCTCTATTGGCGCGTGCGACGCGTCGCTATTGGCCATGTTGGTGGCCATGTTGGTAGATGCTGGAGTGTGGGAACGCGTCGTGACAAAGTTGGTGGGGTAGGTGTGTTAAGTCCGACGGCCGGAGATGATTCGGTCAGGGTAAGCTCCTTCTATGTGTGATCTTCGTACAGATGACTGACATCAACTTGATCCCCGCAACATTCAACCTGGCATCGTATGACTGTAGTGCTTGTTTGAGGAATAAACGTTCAATCGCAGAAGAAGGAACACGAACCCACACAAGGCACTAGGACAACATGGATGCAAAGGAGTGGGAAGGAGATTTTGATCCGATGGCGGACCCGGAAGAGCGGAACCACCTCTTGTCTGTCCTGGATTCTTTTCGGTGAGAGAGGTCGCTGAACTCTCCAGTGTTCTATAAGCACTGATCATACTAGCTCCTACCGCCGGCTAGCACACTTCAATGGCACTCACGTGCGTCGACAAGCATTCTACTCATTACCCCAAGAACATTGGATGCTTCTGTCGAAACCTCCCTTCTCTATTCTGGACTCTCTGTCGAAATTGGACGACTTGATCGATAGCAATTCTGAGCTGGCGGAGGCCATCTTCGTATCTGGTTTCAAAGCTTTCATCGCACCGACCATCGACAGTGACTGGGTCGCTTCCATAGTTCCTGAGAAGTACGCGCGCGACGAGTACCGCATCTTTTCTATCGTGATGGATCACCTGAATGTACAGACCTCGAAGAGCGACATGGAAAAGGCAAGAAGCTGTATCAACCAATTCTACCGTGAGTGGAGTGCAGAAGGGGCGATTGAAAGGTCGAAATGTTTCGAGCCTGTCATTGCGGCACTAGAGTCCGAATACACTACCAGAGCCTCACACGACGATTTCCTAGATCGCTCAGACCTGAGAATTCTTGCACCAGGAGCTGGCTTAGGACGGTTCGTCTTCGATGTTTGTTGCGCTGGCTTCAGCGCTGAGGGTAACGAGATCTCATACCATGAACTCATGGCAAGCTCTTTCATCCTCAACCACATTCAAAGAGCTGGACAGTTCAAGATTGCGCCTTTCGCACTCAATGGCTCAAACCACTTATCGCGCGCCGACCAAATCCAGACTTGTCAAGTACCAGATATCTATCCCAGTGAAGCGCTCGCTCAATCCGAGCGGTCCAGAATCCCTGGGCACGAACGCATGAGTATGGCGACGGGCGACTTCTGTGTCTTATACAATCAGAGCGAGTATGCTGGCGTCTTCGATGCGGTCACGACTGTGTTCTTCATCGATACGGCTCCGAACGTTATTCGCTATATCGAAGCCGTCCGCAATTGCCTCAAGTCTGGCGGCATTTGGATCAACCTTGGTCCTTTGCTGTGGCATCATGTGGCGCCAAGGGACGAAAGTAGCGACGAAAAGGGCTCGAAAGGAGCTGATGCAATTGACACTGGTATCGCTGATCCAGGATCAGTCGAGCTGACCAACGAGGAAGTAATCGCACTTGTTGGTCAGTTGGGATTCACGGTGGAGCGTCAAGAGCACAGTACTTTTGAAACAGGCTACATCAATAACCCGCGGAGCATGCTGCAGAGTACCTACCGACCATCTTTTTGGATCGCGAGAAAGCACTGAAGACTCTGATTGAACGTCGTCTGTCTTGACTCTGCTGATCGAAGATTGCGAGACACTCCGACATTGGAGAACCATTGCCAGCTCCTCTCTGAGCGAGGTCGAATATTCGGCGTGCGTCGTAAGATCAATCTTTCTTTGCTCAACGAGTTCCCCTGGTCACGATATCTGAAGAGCAGAGTCTTGAACATGCTTTGAAATCCCTCGTTGAACTGTGCCCATAGCTTCTGCAGTCCGCAGAGGAAACACTGTGTCATTTTGACCGTATCGTGTTCCGCGTCATGGGCAATAATATCTCAATTATACACGAGAACAACAGCTTGCACGAGTACAGCATACGTTCTTCAATGACGTTGTACATGTGGGATGTGCAACAGGCTGGAAACGGCACCAACCATCTCCATGAAGTGTTGAGGGTCACTATGAGTAGGGTATTGCACACAGAATGGAACAATAACGACACCGCACAAAGATGGTCTCATTCGTCAAAGCACGAAGGCTCTGATTTAGGAAGCGACATAAGACCGTCTCAAGATCTCCAAAATATTGTTCGCCTTCGCAAAGGTGACCGTACTGGGGACGTGGTTACAACAGCGATACAAAAGATACGCAAGTCGTGTCCAGGTGCAATATTCGTACACTCCTACACGTGATACCTAGGCAAAGTCGCTCGCCGCCCATTCAGCCTCCCACTCGTCTTCCTGCAGCCAACCTCCAAGCTCATAGCTCCACTTCCTGCCCATAAAAGAGCTAGGAGGACTGTCTGCATTCCAAAATGCGTAATCGACCTCCATCTTAATCCTCGCCGCCTCCGACTCTGGCCTGGGTCGCAACTTGATATGCATTGCACTGTCGCCCATCCAAGCAAGATGCATGTCCTGAAGCCACTTGTAGAAGTGCGTGCAGCCTGTCCGCAACTTCGGCAACTTGATTTCCATTGGGCAAAGTACGGCGATCTCGACAACGCGACGAGCACCTGGGATATGGTTGCGGCGAATGAGGGCGTGTAGCTGCGCGTGGGAGGTGATGTCGCTGTACCAGACATCATCACTCTGTGCAGATTGTCCGAACATGATGTCTGCACGCTCGCGATCAGGTGTGGAGCTCTTTTCCGACTGGACGTTGTTCGCGGCCACCACATACTCGTCCACAACATTCGTGTCGCTGCATGGAATGGGCGTCTGGTCGGTCTTGTCGAGATTATCAATCTTGAGGAGGACCTCGTTCAGTGCGTTGTTGCAAGAGCATGGGCCGTTATTCGAAGCGCAATGAAGGACACCGCGCAAAGCGGGAGTATCAATAGCACGCCAATGAGTGGCGATCTTGACTGGCGCCGATAGGGCTTTCAGAGCTGTGCTGCACACGGAGTTTGCTTCATGATGGATCTGTTTGCAAGTCGCGAGTATTGCGATGCCGGGGATGCGCTTGGAGACGATGGCGAGGGCGTACTTGCCGTAGTCGTGGTGGAAAGTGATGGAGTGGTGGCGGTTCTCGGCGACGAGGTAGTCGTAAATCAGGAACCGGATGTCCTTGGGCAGGTCGAGGAAGCGGAAAGGTTGTTCAGAAAGTAACTGCGGCTGAATGCATGGCTGTTGGGTCTGAATTTGAGGCTCTGCGTGTGCAGTTTCGGGCTGTTCGGACTCCATCTAAGCATGATTCATGTCAGTATTGCGAGGCGCGATGTCAACTGCGGAGCTCACCGGCGGCGACTCCAAGGCAAAACCGCAAAAGCTAAAAGAGAGGGAAGAAGGCAGGGTATATGGGTGCGATGTGCACAGATATTGCGCGTCTAGTGTTTGTTCGTTTGCGCCAAGTCAACAGCATAACGTGGTGTGTCAAGGTGAAAGCGAGTCGCTACTGTACGTTTATTCGCCTTTGATCAAATCTTTCCCTGATTTTGGGAGGTAATCCTCGCAGCGTGGAGGCATCCGGTGCGTCATTAAGCTCATTCACTGCGAGCTGTGTCGATATTGCAGCCATGTTAACACACGATACGCAAGTCAAGTAGGAGCTCTTTGTACTACTGAAGGGTGAAATCATCCATTGCAGCATTTGAATCTAGCTTCCACATGTGATTGAGAGGTTCCATTACGTGATGTAGCTGAGATTCTTCGGCTTCCCTCGGAAATAGATATAGATTAGAAGAACAACATTTTCGAGCTTTATTGCAACTGTCCATGCCTTGGAATATGGCATCACCAAGGAGTATCCACATGCACATAGGCTTCTATGAGATTCGCTTATTCTTATCCTATGTAGCTTCAACCAGGTTGAACTCCTCATGGTATTTCGGACAATCCCAGGTTCGGTACAGGTCAGGGCCCCATTTACACTGAATGCCTGGTTAAAGTCCTATTGACGACTGGAATGCGACAATGTTGTCGGATCATTGTTTACGCTAAGAATGACTCATCCTTGCTCATGCATGAATTGCATCGTTAAAACATCTCTTGAGCAGCATTTGAAAGCTGCGTTCCGACCACATCATGCAGGCCGCAACCAGGCCGCCTGAGGTGGATATCAAAGTTACAACGGCGAGGCGCATTTTTCCACAAACGCCAACGCAGCATGAACAGGCAGTCCCCCTCTCGCTTCTGGATGCGACCACCGCCAACTTTGCTCTCACAAACGCTCTATGGCTCTTCGAGCCCCTCAATAAGAAGAATGTGCTGGAAGTCGCCGAGCACCTTCGCCAAACGCTCAGCACTACGCTTACTTCGTATCCTCAGTGGGCCGGCCAACTAAAGTCTATCACTGTCATTGACGATGCGTCGGTTCTTGCTGAAGCCAAAGAATTTCCAGCCCATACCCATCGTTTCGGCCGCGTGTACACGCACTTCGGGGCCTCCGCAGACGTCGGCGTGGAGTTCATCTCAGCAACAAGCTCTACCACCACAGACTCGCTCTACCAAACCGAGCGCGTCGAGACGCAACCACTTTGGAACCGCAAAGATGACCATTTGGGTGAATTTGTGCCTCATGTCGATATTGCCCAGGCTCTGGAACCCAACGAGCCCGATGCCACCACGGGATTGCGCAAGCCGCTCATGGCTATCCAATGCACCACGTTGTCAGATGGTGGCTTTGTCCTCGCTGTCAAGACGGCGCATCCTCTCGCGGACATTGCGGGCCTCATCCGTTTTGTCAAGGACTGGGCAAGTGTGAGCAGTGCCGTCATCAAGGGCTCGACAACCCCAATTCTAACTCCTGTCTTTGAGCCGGCGCGGTTGGATGATCTTGCTGCGGGAAACATCAACGCTGAAGAGCCAGACCCGGACATCATCAGACGAACGGAACGTTTGCCTTTGCACAGGTATGACTGGTGGGCTGCGCCGGGGAAGCCTCCCGCGCCATTCCTTGATGGGACCAAACTGGTACATCCAGCAGGCAGGCCCATGCCGTGGGCTGAGTGGGATACCAAGGCGCCTGTTTCTGACTATACCATTTACCTCAACACGAAGCAAGTCGACTTCCTCTTGGGGGAAGCTACGCGGGCTACTGGGAGTAATAGTCCGAAGATCAGCAAGCATGATGCCGTATTAGCACACGTTTGGTCCTGTATAATGCGTGCACGTCAACTCGGGAAGGATGACGGCCCTGTGCATTGCGATCTCGTACTTGGCGTTCGATCCGCTTTCAAGCTGGGTGAGAACTTCATGGGTTCTCCAATCATGATGATGAATATCGAGCTGCCGGGCTCAGAGGTCGGCTTTGAAGAATCAAGCAACGCCACCGCAGCGATGGTTCCCATTGCGCGAAAGATTCGCCATACAATCTCTACCATCAGCGACCCGGCGAACCTCGCAGACCATCTCCATAGCGTGGCTTATGAGAAGTCTCCGCAGCGGATCTGGCAAGCTTTTCTTGGCCGCCGTCATATCCTAGTGACGACCTGGGCGCGCGCTGGCATCTACGATGTCGACTTTGGTTTGGGCTCGCGCATACGATATGCAGACGGTGTCATGCCGAATCTGGACGGCATGATTCTTATCAAAGAAGCACCTCCGTCTTCTGGAGAGTTCTTGTCTGGATGTCGGCCGTCTTGGACAGACAGCGGGGTGGATATCTCGGTTCATATTTACGCGGAGGATATGGACCGGTTGCTGGAAGATCCTTTGTTGCTACCGTGTGTTGATTAGACATGGCCAGATTTGTAAAGCTGGCTCATCCAAATGGAAGGGCCTTTCAATTTTCATCTTCGGATTTTTGGCATCAGCCCCCTCCAAATGTAATTTAAGGCGCAAAATGCCACGGACAGTCAACCGCTGAAGCATCGTCAGCGACTATAGCGCGAAGTGAATGCGTCGTCGCAAGTCTTTTGTCTAGATCTCAGTGCGGACAAATCTTCGGATTCCATGATGCAGTGCAACATGCAGGGCGAGAAACAACAGCAATCGCAAATGCATGTTACAGACTCGCAGCATCAATATCAAAATTCTTTTGTCACAGGCACAAGCGCCAGTTGAGCTGCACTTTCTTACGCAGGAACCATGGCCCAAGGGTCCTGAACTTTTGACTCAGAGAGGAGAAACTGCCATGATTATTCGCAGTGCGATTTTTGACAATCTGGTTGCTTTGCCAGAATCTAGTGAAGTGGGAGGAGGTGGGTTGCGAAAGACCTTTGTACGTAAAATGTCCCGAGCGAATTGATGTCGTATGAAGCTCTCGCACATGGACACAAGACCGAGGAATTTTGAAAAGACCAAGACGTCTCCATGAAGATGATGCAAGTAACTCCCACGGATTCCAAACATTGATTCAGATTTCTTTTCTCTCTTTGTATTTCCGTCAACGGCAAAGGAACACGGGGACATGCGCACCAATCAAAGTGTTTTTAATTCCCAAAGCAAGAGCGAGAAGCCTCATGGACAAAGTTAGCTTGCCTCCCCGACACATGTGCGAAGACGAGTCCATTTGGATATCTCTCACTGCCCAGGGAATATGCGGAGAATGAACAAAAAGAGCAGATTGAAAGTCCCTTTTATACCCCCAATCTCACCTCCCAATCATCAGACGTCTACATGTCATTTTCGATACCAAAAGATCAACAAATGTAGCTGTCCATGATACCAAGCCCTCCCTCACCTCCCAGCTCATGGGGCCGATCGCTGGACTATTTTTCGAACCCACTCGCGCCAGAACGCAAGACATGTCTGCGTATCTGCTGACTTTTCGATACCACAGGGGCAAAACAGACAAATTACGTCGAGCTGTTGATTTTCCAACACTCCATATCTCATCTTTGCCTCCGTTTTAGAAACGCAAGGACGCGAACGAGTCTCCATGGATGAGGTAGGTGTATTGCGAAATTTCCAGTTTCAGCAAAGACATTTTGATTGTCCTCTACCACGTTATTTTCGATGCTTAGACGTCTGCCGCGTGTGTTTGAGGAGAGTAGCATAAAAGCGAGAGAAAGAAAGTACAAAATCTTTTTAATATACTCTCCCCCAGGAGGAACGCAAGATATGCTATGCTCCCTTTGCATCCATCTTTCTGATCGACATAATCATGATTATCTTATCTTTTCCGCCGCCGAGGAGAAAAATTCATCGTACAAGATAATCCTGATTTTATTTTATTTTTCCGGCAAGAGAGGGGAAGTAAAAAGGACATGGGTGAAGATGGATGTGGGGATTTTGGACTTTTGTCCATGCACCTCTGGTATGCACATTTTTGAGCCTGAGGAAGGGAAGATGTAAAATCATGTCAGGCTCTTAAACATGTTTTTTTTTGGTGCCGCAGACGAGCGAGCAGACATGACCAAGTCGTCCCACCTTTTGAGGTAAGCATCTGTGGAGTGGGATATGATGAAGAAGTGTAGAGGAGAGGTGAGTAAGGATCTTTACAGTGCAGGCAGGAGATTTTGAAAACTGTGACGCGGAATATGCATGTGAATTTGCAGGCGCTTCTGCGAGAAGTGTGTGTGTGTGTGTGTGTGTGTGCGAGCCTGTGCTTGTTCTTGAGGAAGACATTTATACAATACAGTGGGATGTGAGAGAAGGGAGAAGCGGGGTCACGAGTGAAGCTTTTATAGTGCAAATAGGAGGATTTCGAAACTGGGTATTGTGCTATTCACTGATTTTTCTTTAAAGAACATACAGCGGCACGGTCATGTGGAGGGTTAGGCGTAAAGTCACATTCTGCAGGGGGTGTACAAGAGAAGAGAGGAATATCAAATCTCATGTGTTTCATTAATAAAAAAAGACTCCAATTCGCGCCCAACCTTCCCAGTGCAACCAACGTGGTATCATGTACGAAAATAAACGACGCAGAATCCATCCACCCAATTACGCATCATGTATTCCGCCGCCAGAACACCTCAGTTAATCGCAGGCAACGCATCAATCTTGGCATACAACTCCTGCGGATCTTGAAACACATACCAAATCTCCCTCGGCACGCCCTTGAACGCCTTTTCAAACCGCTCATCGCTATTCTTCCTCCCCTCATCCATCTCCGCGATACCCGTT
This sequence comes from Plenodomus lindquistii, assembly GCA_025504975.1. Lineage (NCBI taxonomy): Eukaryota > Fungi > Ascomycota > Dothideomycetes > Pleosporales > Leptosphaeriaceae > Plenodomus > Plenodomus lindquistii. The sequence continues at coordinate 324,780 of JANUWI010000014.1, forward strand.
ACTTTGCGAATGTAAATCGCGCCAATCCACTTGGTGTGCTTGCGATACGCCTCTCCGTACGCCTCGGGATCTGATTGCGTCGAGTCGCCAATGAGGATGAACTTGCGCTTGGGAAACCATCCGTTGACTTTCTCGATACGGTCGACTTTGTATGCTTGTGTGCCTTGCGTGAGATTGGCGAGGAAGCCTGCGAGATTCATCCAGCTTGCGTCGCGCAGGATCATGGTGCCGCTGGGGTAGTATTGGTCGCGGAAGGAGCGGAGGAAGGGGTAGAGGTTGTAAGGGGAGGCGGAGAGGTACCAGAAGGGGGGGTTGTCAAGTTTCTGGACAATGTGCTTGTAGAGTTCTGGCATGCCTGCGATGGGTTCGGGTTCTTCGGCGAACGTGGTGGTTAGGATGCCGACGGGAGATGATGTTAGGGTCTTTTTGATGGTGTCGTCGACGTCGCTGAGGATGGCCCAGCCCTTTGGCTTTGCGAACGTGATATTGAGGGGGGTGGCGTCAGCGTCGATAGCTTTGGAAGTAGTGACTTGGCCGTCCTTGTAGTCGTTGCCGGGGATGGCGAGTTCATCTGAGCTGATGCCGTCGCGCCCGCTGGGTCCGAGCCTGACGGGAACGCCTTGGAGATCGATTTGAACAGCATGGGCGGGTAGGATAGAGTCCAGGAGGGGTTGGAGTCTCTTTGCAACAGTCTTCCTCGCCTCGTCGTCGTCGGCTAGGCCAATCTTCTCGCTGACCCATGCTACTACTTGTGACAAGTCCTTGCCGCTGTTCTGGACAAAGTAGGCAGCAACAAACTCGGCCTTCCATCGTCCAAGGCGGTTCTGGTAGGCTGTAGTGTCGAGCAGCCAGACATAGTCCGTGTCTGGATTGACGTTCTGGTAGAATGGGTTGTTGCGACCCAGATATGAAGAAAGATTGTCCTTGATGGAGAAGGAGAAGCGGTTTGCGAGTTTAGGCATGTCTTTTTCGAAATCCGGGAAATTTGCATAGGTTCGAGTAATCTTATCTTCTTCGTCTTCTTGCATGCGCTGCCTGGCACGGCCAGCCATTGCGTTTGCGGATTCTGGCGCCATTTTGAATGTTGGAGTTATCGAGCAGGTGGTGTGTATGCCTAAGAGGTTCAAGGTCAGGAGGCGGGAGGTCTGCACAAGAGGGCACGCGGCGAGGGGTCGTGGAGGTGGTCATATAGTTGCTGTGTCTGGAGCTGAACTAATGCGTGGCTGTCAAGTCGTCTCGCGCATGGAGCAGGTGCATATGACGTTTTGGCCAAGCCCACGCTGGAGTGGCTTGCGCTGGCGATTCGATTATGCGGGGAGGAGGATCGTCGCGCCGCACCGCCCATCGTTGCAGCGCACCACTCACTTACGAATGAGGGTACTTGATTTGAGATGATAAGATCTGCAACAACTGACTCGAAGGTTCAAGTCTTCGTGTTTTTCTGGTATGGAACTCGCGTAGGCTAGTGGGCGGCTGTGTGCGTCTGCTGCTGCTGCTATTGGGCGCACAAGGGTGGCTCCTTTTGGTTTTTGCGGCGAAGACGTTGCAGTATCTATCCTCGCACTGTCAGAAGGCTACGTGGAGGGCTGGCAAACATCAGCAGGCTGCTCAGACCAGTCACGACACAGCATGGGGAGGGCTTGGAAATGCGGCCAAGGGGTAGGCGCATCCCGTGGCAGCGACGGCCATCACAAGGGCACCGAAGTTGAGGCGAGATGGTTTGGTGTGCATGCATGTCACGTTGCTAGCTGGGTGACTAAGACGCATCCGTCGCAACAAAGGGTCTTGGGCCATGCTGCACTCTCACAGCCACGATGGGCGGACGCGTCAGTCGTCGTGGAGTCGGGGACGGGAAGCAGAGCATTGTGCAACGCCGCCGTCCAGTGCAGCACAGCACAAGTCGCGGGTGGACGGCGACTGGTTGTTGCACGCGGCAGTTGACGAAGAGCTCTTGGCGGTGAGAGGCGCAGCTAAATGTCGGCGTTGGAGGCCTCGACGAGCAGCACGACAACCATTTGTATATGACTTGCTCATTCTCGCCTCGCAAGGCTTGATTGCGCATACAGCAACGCTTGTCCCTGCTGCGCCGCGCCTCGCCTCGTCCCGCGCACCCTCTCCCGCCTGGCAGTGTGTAGTCATGGTGGAGCTCAAGAAGCGCCTCAACTTGGGCAGCTTGATGCGCAAGCGCTCGTGTGAGTCGCCCGCATCGTCACCACGCCGCGCTCTGCTGACGGCGCACCAGCCCAGAATGTGCCCACCGACTCAGACGCCGACACGCCCGAGGCCAACGCCGCCCGGGGAGTGGTATGGCTTGCCCAGAGACAGACGCAGTGCAAGTGCAGGGCAGAGACACACGGTAGCTAACCAGGCATAGAGGCTCTTTTGCGAATCAGCCGCCGCCAACTCGGTATGTCCATGTCCAGCCAGCCCCTGCTCGTCTACTCACACTGCCGCCAGGGCGAAGAAGTGCTGCACCTCCCCACCATTGTCGAGGCCGCCGTCGCCAGCCCGTCCGCCGCCGCCTCGGCCGCCCACCAGATCCGCTCCTTTCTCTCCAAGGACAACTACAACCGCCCCCATGTCCAGTACAACTCGGTCATGCTGATCCGCATCCTCGCCGACAACCCGGGCCCGTCCTTCACCAAGAACCTCGACAAGCACTTCGCCGACACGGTCAAGCACCTGCTGCGCAACGCAAACGACCCCAGCGTGCTGCAGATTGTCAAGGAGACGCTCGACTCGATGGAGCGCGACAAGGCCTACGACACCAACCTCAACACCCTCTTCGCCATGTGGAGGAAGGAAAAGGGCCTCATGGAGTCGGCCGCCAAGTCGTTTGGCCCGCGCAAGCTGAATGCGCCGGGCTGGTCCAGCACCCAGCAAATACACGGAGGCTTTGGCTCCGGGTCAAGCAGATCAAAGGGACTGCCGCCGCCTCAGGAGCTGGCTGGGCGCATCGAGGAAGCACGCACCTCGGCCAAGCTGCTGCTGCAACTTGTGCAGTCGACGCCTGCCAACGAGCTCCTGGACAACGAGCTGGTCAAGGAGTTTGCCGAGCGCTGCACAACGGCCCAGCGCAGTGTACACGGCTACATTGCATGCGACAACCCGGCCCCAGACGACGATACCATGCTCACCCTCATTGAGACGAACGAGCAGCTGTCGCTAGCCGCCTCCAAGCACCAGCGCGCAGTCCTGCAAGCCCGACGTCTAATGGGGGCATCGCCTTCTCCGTCAGCACAAAATGGCAACAACTACGAGAGCATGGAGTCGCCTCCACCTCAACCACCGCGTCCGAACCAGCCCCCAATTCTGTCTCCACAACCAAACCCACCCACTCAAGCAATCAACAACGATTTTGCGCCTACCAACAATGCTCCAGTACCAGACTCTCTCCACGCAGCTCCAGGGCAGCAACGGTCAGGAGCGACACCCGAAAACCCCTTTGCCGACCCCAACGCCTCGTCCTACACACCACCTCCCGGCCCACCACCTCAGCAACAAGATGCAAGAGGAAACGGCTATGGAGGCTCGCCTGACTCATACCACCCCGGCTACCAATCGACTCCATCCTACCTGGGACGACAAGAAAGCTCAGCAAACAACCTGACGATGCATGGCGCGCAGACTACTATTGCTGAGGAAGACCCATACCCTGCCCCCCAGCGACCACGAACTCCAGAGCTTCACATCCCCCAGCAGCAGTCGCAAGCGCACGATGTGTCGCCTGTTGCTGAGCGTAATCCCATCACGTACAGATACTAAGAAACTTGCCCTATGCGGGTTGATTGGTAATGATGCATGCGTACGATCCAGTCGTGGACGCGTGATGTGAGGGACAGTCTAGGTCCGGCAGCATCTCACGGCTGTTCGACGGTCATAATGTCCAAGGATTTTGCTGCTTTTATTATGAAGTTGCTGGCTCGATATCCATGTGCTGTTTCTAGACGAATAATTGGTTGTGTATAGTCCATTGTTGGCTTTGACAATGTTGCTGCTATGGTTCCTCGACCACAAACATGCCCCGCAACCTGCATGGCCGCGGCTGTAGTTAAACCACGTTGGCTGACCTCATCTTCTCCACAACCCCCACGTCTTTCTAAGCAGCCGTCTCACCTCCTCCCCTATGCAGCAAGCACGCAATGTACATTTCTCAGCAAACGGCGCATAGGGCGCGTTACATTGAATCCTTCACCCAATACAATGGCACAATCGGACACCGAGCGACGGGCCGGAAGTCTTCACTGTGACGGGCAGGCGAGACCCCCCGTGGGTACCCGTCCCAAGTTCTACCCCACCAGGCGGCCCTTGTTCCGCATCGCCTTGATTAGCGCCGAAGATTTAAAAGAGGCCGTCATGTTGAAGACATGCACTATTTACGTGCCCTGGCAGCGCCAGACTTAGGGCAAGACTGACCTTTAAACCTCTTGTCCCGCTTTTCCTTTTCCCCAGTATCGCAGTACTCATGGCATACTGCTGTCACGACGGTCCATGGCTAGTTCGCTCCCGGAATGCGTCGACACGGTGATTATTGGTGCGTCTTGATGCTTGAAAGGAAGACGTGGCGGGAGAGAGACCAAGGCTGATGATTGATTACAGGCAATGGGCCGTCTGCGCTCATCCTATCGTACATTCTTCACGGCCATATTCCGTATTATATTGGCGGACACTATGATGGCATTCTCAACGCGAAACTCGAGAAAGAACCGAATTTACTCCGCTTAACTCCGGACCTGTACGCGCATTTTCTGGCGTCCCTACGTTACTCGACCCAGGCGTTACCTGTCAATACGCTCCTCGATACACTGATTCGACCAAATGCGGATACCGAGATCAACCCCACGTCGTGTATCGAATGGCGGTACGAACCTGAACGCGCGATACCGCATGTTGCTATTGGAGAGGCAGCGCATGCTGGAGGACAATGGGCTGAGAACCCCGTTTCAGCAAGCGCGGATATTGGGACGCTGAGTTATGCAGAGCAGCTTAGTCTACCTGGGTACTCGTATGCGGATCATTTGGCTGAGAGCAAGAAACAAGACGAATACGATTTTGTGAGGCCTTCGAGGACAGAATACGCGGCTTATCTGAAGGCTTACCCCAAGGCGGTGGGGATTCAAGATATGGTGTATACGAATATGAAAGTGGAGAATGTATCGCGAACAAGAGACGGATTTGTTATTGGGTCCTTGGACATTCGCTGCAAACATCTCGTTCTTGCGTCTGGCATCTTCAACGTTAATATTCCACCACCGCCACTACTTGTGCCAGTCGCACGGCTCGATTCGAGAGAAGAGCCATTGTTGGTCATTGGCTCTGGTTTCTCCGCTGCAGACATTATCCTTTCTGCGCCACCGACTCGCAAAATCATACATATCTACCAATGGGCGCCAGACCAACGACCATCGCCTCTGCGAGGATGCCATCACACCGCGTATCCGGAATATGCTGCCGTGTACCGACAAATGAAACTCGCGGCTATTTCGTCAAACAAGAAGAACAGGACAGCAAGATCGCCAAATACAAAGAGGAAGTCGCACCCATTCTTCAACCAGCGAGACTGGAGTGTCTACGAAGGCCTTCCCAACGCCGAGATCCTCGACGTCACACCATCAAGGGAGCCAGGACTAGCCACGATAACCATCCGCCTCCCCTCCGGCGAAACCGCCACGCGCCAAGTCGGCGGCCTAGCCTACGTCGTCGGCCGCCGCGGAACCCTATCCTTCCTCTCTCCCAACCTGCGCGCCGAAATCCTCAGTACCCCCGACACCACCACACCTCAAGACGTGTCCTCCTCATCAAACCCGCTGATCTCAGGCCGCACACTCCGCGCAAAAGCCGAATCCGAAACGTCCCTCGAAGTAGCACGCGATGTGTTTATAACAGGGAGTCTAACAGGCGACTCACTAGTCCGCTATGCAGTCGGCGGATGCGTATTCGCTGCTGGACGTATAATGGGTGTCATACCATCAACATATCCTACTACTCCCTCGTCACCAACAGCGGCATCGGCATCGCGCTCCACATCACCGACTTCAGAAGATGCACCGGGATTGAACAGTGCAAGTCAGTCGCCTACACGGCCATGTACGGGCCGCAGTACGCCGGGCGAATTGACGAATGGACATGCGGATTTGCACCTTGATCGGAGGGAGTTGACGAAGGCGGTTGAGGTGGCAAAAGAGGAGAATCGGAGGTGGGTGGGGAGTGGGTGGTGGGCTGGGGGTGTGGGGTGGGGGGGGATGGAGTGAGGTATGTATGTAGTTGAATGAATATGAATGAGATTGGACGTATATAAGCCTTGAGATGCTGTTTGACTTTGATTTGAATTTGTTTTGTCTGTCCATCATGGCTGATCCATGGAGGACAGCACCTACTGTGCAACATGAACTATGTATGCATGTGCGTTACGGCCCACCACCTTATCTGACAGACCAGACATGGATGGCATGGGGCATGTGTACAGTATATACGATGTACGATAAGGCGGAGTCGAGTAGTTTATTCGTTCCGAGTCCACCTGCGTACTCTAGAGAGAAATGTCAGAGTGCGGGTTTCACTTTTTCCCATGACGGGATGGAAATTCATGGGCATCTGAGGAGTAAATCATCACGTGAGTCCGCGCAAAAGTGGTGCCTCCAGCTAAGTACCCAGGGTATGTATACAAGCATCGCAGTGGATCCTGCTCCACCATCGCGTATGTACTCTAGGCATCCTTTGACGCGTCCCCGTCCTTGACCGCCTCGCAGCATAATGTCAAGGCTCCAGCCAACCTTGCGACACGTCTTCCCTTGTTGTAGGGATACCCCCCATTTTCCCTTTGTTTTTCAGGAAAGGGAAAAAAAAAACTCAGACGTGGCATTTTCATTTCATGGCATGTCATTTCCATTTCACAGGTCGCCGCCCTGCTTGCACATTTTCTCGCATCAGAATCAAGCCGATCTGATCCGGTGAGCTCCGTCCCAGCGATGAGGCGGTCAAGAGCCGCACGCACGGTACCTGCAGGCTGCAGTCCGTTGTACGGGTGGATTTTGTGTGGGTGTGTGTGTCTGGGGTCAGATGCCAGACGACTGGTGCGGAATGGAATAGCATCGTGACCGTGTGATGGATGCGGTTTGCGCAATGCATGGGCATGTGTACATGCATGCATGCATAATACGTTGATGGATTGTTACTTTGCACATGTTACCTTGTCAGCTGCGAGTTTGTGGAAGAGGGAAATGTGACTTTTTGACACTGCCACTCAGCCACACACACACACACACACATCGAAATAGCGCACAAGAACTACATCGCCACACACACACACAGTACGCGCCCTTCCTAAACACAACACGGACAAATGCAAATACGCGGTGAGTCGAGCCCTCGCCAGCGCAAAAAAAAAGAGAGGTCAAGAAACCTCTTCCACGTCTGTCTGAGCTGTGAGGGTTCTAGAATGACTCCCTGCCAACCTCCGATGTAGGCGCAACCAACGCGTGACCAATCAAACCACAGCACAGACCAGCAGCGGGGTCTTGATTCGCTGTCATCCCGACATTTCCCTTGTTGCTCACGCGAGACACCCAAGCTCTGAGGCTCTGAGTCACTTGCAGCCCATCAGACCAGACTAGGCAATGTCGTGATGTGATGTGGCAGAATAATCTAGTGTACCTTGCATGACTGGTTTCTTGGGTTTGGATGCAATATAAAGATGGGGTAGGGCTGCCGGTTGGGTCGCGCTTTTTACTTCTATTAGTAGTCTTCGCTTTGCGGAGGCGACTCTTCGCCCTTTTTTTGTTCAAGAACGAGACAAGACAAGACAAGACAGGAATTACAATATCTACAATTTTTTCCATCTGCGTTTACTTTTTTACGTTTTCATTCTACATACACAACACAACTTGGACAATGGGCAAACGGCACAACAGAAAACGCACGCGCAGCCGGCCACGCCATCGCGACGGCAGTGCTGGAAGTACTGCACCAGTGGTTGTAAAGATCCAACATGTGCGCAGCGACTCCATGGATACTGTGTTGTCGATTTGTTCAAACACTTCTTCTTCATCATCATCCACATCTTCATCGTCTTCAGCTCAGCAATACCGATACCCTATTGCATCGACTCCAAGCACTCACGCAAAACACTGGCACAATACCTACACCGCCTGGCAAGACCGTCTGCGCATGCACCAAGAACGCGAACAAGAAGTTGAATCTCAGCGCGTACGGATCTTCGGCGGGTGGCCGGGGGACGAGACGAGTTTGCTGGAGCCGATGTTGAAGGTGGTTACGGATCTTTTTGATGGGTTTACAGATTACGAGGATCCGTGAGGGAGGTGGGTTGGGTATCTACATGTTCCATGGCACATGTCCACTCTCCATCCATCGCTCACCGCTCATATTGAGGGCACTCGTGCAATCTACGTGGGGGGTCCATTCAAGCAGTGAAGACATTGTGGAGAGGAGAGCGCACGCACGCGAATAATAAGTATTTCTACTTGAAGACAAAGTACGCACCACCCGGACATTTGGTGCTTCAAACACAACCAAGACCAACATGACAACTCACTCCAACTGTCCAACACACACACACACACACACACGGAATCAAAGAAAACCACACCACACCAGCCAGAGGCGTGGGATAACATCTGAGTACCGGACTCGCAGCAAATCCGCCCATCTGTGCACTCGACTCGGCGGGGTCGATGATGTAGAGATGGGCAGCAGATTGGTTCAATTTACATACTCAGCCCTAGGACTCTGGTTTACGCATGGGATGACGGGAGAATGGGATACGAGGGGAAGGGGAGGGTGGCTTGATGCACACTAGATGCTTATACCACATGGGTTGTGACTCATGGGTTTGAAGACTGGTTTGAGCGTCGCTGCCTAGATGGAAAGGATGGGAGGGTGTGCGTATGGTGGTGGAGTCATTGTGGTGGAATGGGGGTGGGGAGTGTTGCCTTCGACGGGTGGCTGCGGCCACGTTTCCGGGAGGCTGGGATGGTATCATGGATGGTTAGGTATGGAGGATCCAAGATTTGATAGAATAGACGGTAATTAGATTCCTACCGTTGATTTCTATCTACGCGCCGTTGGCTTTGGACATATGACTTGACTTGAGGTTGACATGATATACATATCATATGCTGACCCATCGACCCATGCACACACTTCTCGCGGGGGCGACTGCAAGGTTACATGGGTATTGCGCATGCCTAAAGTACTATTAGCCTTTGCGCTTCCTCTCATGAGCAGTAGGTGCGCCAGGGTTAGTCGACTCAGTAACTGCGAGCGCTTTGAAGGCTTGTATACCTATTTAAGTGATTTGTATGACGAGCATGTGATGCCTATGGTACGTAACAATCGAATTAACTCAAAAATCACTCGCGTTATCCGCGTACTGGGACACCCAGTCACCATCGACGGTGAGTGACATCGCCGTTCTTCACGCTCAGCCAGCATCCATCACCTACCTGTGAGCCCCAGACCTTCACTTTCGCCAACCTCACCATATTACCACCACCTCTTCTCACCCCTCAAGTCCCAAATTTCCCTATTACAAAGCGAAAACCTCTCGTACCACCGCCCAATGCACCACCCACCATGGCCACACCAGCACCAACCCCATCCCATACCCCCAACGCCTCAACAAACCTACCCTTATCCATTCTCCTTGCCCTCGCCACCCTCCTAAACGCATACTTCTTCTTCCTCGGCACCGTCTGTGTACGCCTCTGGTTCTACAAAGGCTCTTTAGACCCCTCCCCCGAGAAATTCCTCGTCCTGCGAAAAGATCTCAAGAACCGGTATCGTGAGTCTGTATTCCCTGGATCTGAGGTTACGCCCACACCAGCCATCACCACCACCACAGCTATAGAAAGCCCCAATGCAAAGAAAACGCCAGCACGCACCCTCGACCCCGATGCCTTCCTCCCCGTTGCGAAAATCAGTCTGCACGATCTAGATGCGTACGAAGTGATTGAAGACGACCACGTCCAAGCCTACGTAGCCGAAGAACTCCGAATCTCGTTTCTCCCACCCTTCGAACAAGATGATTGTGGCGATGGATTGGAATTTCCCAGCGTAGTCGAAACGTGTACGCCTGTTGAGCCGGATGATCCCCTGAGTGCAGCCCTCCCGCATACAGCCGCTCATACCGTCCTCGGTCTGCAGACCCGCCCGATGCATGAGTGGCTGGTCCTGGATAACACGTATATCCCGCAGCTCGCGCTGCGTGCGGGGTTGCTGGCGGAACGGGGTGCGCAGTGCGTGCAGGGCACTGCGGAGGGGAAGGCAGCGTGTGGGGAGTTGTTGGAGGAGGTTGTGGGGTGGTTGGGTGAGTATCATGCGGATGTTTTTAGGACCAAGATGAAGAGGATGAAAAGGTATATACAGAATGAGTTGACGGGGGAGGAGTTTGCGCTGGCGGGGGTTAGGCCGCTGGAGGCGTTGGCGTGGTTGGGGGTTGGCGATTGGTGTGTTTGGGGGATGGGGGAGTTTACGGGGGAGTGGTATTTGTAAGTCCCCAAGTGGAAAGGGGGGAGTGCTGCGATACGTAATACTAACTAACGATAACGCAGACAAGCCAGCGCCACGGTCTTCCCAGCAGGTTGGAACATGCGCAAACACATTGGCAAACCCCTCGATCTAATCATAAATAACATGAACGAGCCGATGCCTATGTGGGAAGGTATGTATCCTCCCTTTCCCCTACCCCTTCCCCCTCCCGCTCTCCTCCTCCTTCCCACCAACACAAACCACAACTCACACCCACCCCCCACAGATCTCCCCACCATCCTCTCCCTCCCCTCCCTCTCCCCCCACACATTCACCCCCACCACCCTCCTCACCAAAACAACCCTCTACATCCAAACCCTTCCCACCCCCACCTCCCAACCCTCCCTCCACATCCCCCGCCCTGTCGACTTCTTCCCCGGCGCGCTATCAAACCTCCTCCCGAGCACCCTCATCATCCGCACAGAAACAACAACATTCCGACGACTCCCGCGCACCGGCGCAATAGCAATGAACACGCATACCCGCACAAAGAAGTTAACAGATGTAGTAGGTGGAGAGGAGAAGAAGAAGTTGTTGGACGAGGTGCAGGGGTGGGAGGAGGACGAGGCGAGGTTTAAGGGGAGGGATTTGTGGATTACGAGTTTGAGGGGGTGGTGTACGGGACGGCCCGTGTTTAGGGATGATAGGACGGTTTGGAGTAGTGTGGCGCCGACGGTGGGGGGTAATTGAGTTCGAGATGTGTTGGTATGCTCTGAGATTCAGTGCTTGCTTGGATTTGGAAGCTAAATTTATTAGCTTCTGGTTTGCAGTACATGATTGTTTACGGTGCTACTTCTCGCGAGGTGGGACACCATGTGTTCAGGTTGCTGAGGCTAATTATCGTAGACGTACAAAGGACACTACGTTCGGGCCTACGTATGAACGAAGAAACGACATAAGCACACAGAGCCGACAAAGTTTCCTCTTTACTACTGGCGAAGAACACGGGTGGTATATGTAAAGTTCTAATACAGGCTGTAATGCATTGTGATAATTGCAGTGCATGAAGTTTTTGGCTATTGAGACTTGATAGAAACAAGCTCCTTGTATATGAAAATGTGAGGAAACGCTACATGAAGGTATCTAGATGTCTGATATAGGAATGTACTTTGCCCTCGAAAATGAAAGTCTACATTCCACAGCCACAGGATGGACAGCCCGTCATTGCGTGGTGGAGTATGTGTAAATAAAGGAAATGGCATAACCATAGACAGCGCCAAGATCATGGCCGTCCTAGTGGCCCCTCGACGCAAACTCAATGTCCGATTTCCTCTTTGGCTTGATGTTGGGGTCGTACCACGCGATACAAACAACGAGCGTGATCATCATTGGCAAGAAGTCGTAAACGTAAAGCGGCCACTCGTGAGATAGCAAGTATCCATCCTACGTCCGTTAGCAAAACGACGGTTGCAGTTTCCGTTGAAATTTGTAGGATGTGCGACATACCTTGCCCATAGCGTACTCAATAACCCTGCACAGATTTCGTACAGTGATACAGCCGCTCGTGGCATACAAAAACCATATATAACGTACCCACGGCAACTCGCTGCTCGCTGCCGTCGGTCTTGCAGCAAGTCTCTTGTGCCAGATGCTCGCGACCACGACGAAGAAGCCAAATATGAGGATCTGCAAAATCAATCCAGCAAGAATGACGTTCTCGCCGCGCTTGAAGCCATCTTTGTCATCGGCGGACACGAGAATTCCAGCACCGCCAGCCTGCACGAAGAAACAAAGGATATCGCCACCGACGAATATCTTGGTCACCCACTTTGCGCGGACGATGGCAAGATCGGTGGACTCGGTGCGCATCATCAGGCGTCCGAGAATCATGTAGACGGAAGCGGCGAAGAGGATGGGTGCGAGCAGGAGGAGTGTGGATTGGATGATGTAGGGGGTTTTCGCGAGTGTATCTGAGTGGGCAGCGGCTCTTGCTGCATAACCGACAGTCTCACACTGTGATCGGACTTAGTAGGGTCCTTCAATATGGAGCGAGAAGACAGGTTCACTTACGACGGCGCCTATAACCAGGGGTATGCAATACCACGTCCGCTTTGTGGCAAGGCGTAGCGTGTGAATGCAGACAAGTATACCCATAACGACGGCAGCAACAGCGCCAGCTGCCACCGTTGGAGCTGGCTTGAGTTAGCAAGTCGCGCCCCAAGATGTGGGCTGGCTTTTCTTACTGTAGGGCCATAACACGTATTCAGGCCTGTCTGAGGCGTCCGACATCTTGGAATGTGGTAGCCTTGAGAAAGCGAAGACTTTCTCCTGTTCAAGGCAACTTCAATGTGGCAGGTCCCTGGTTTTACCACGCTGCAGACTGTCCGGATTTGAGGGTAAGTTGAGGAATACTGCGTTGGATATTATCACACTAGAAGTCGTCCTGGAGTTGCAAGGTTGAAGGTTAACGTGTTGGGTTTGATACCCACGATTGAGAAGAGGGGCCGCCAATGTATACAGGTAGAGGTGAGACACACAAGCGAAGGATGCGCTACTCGTTAGCATGTTCTAATCGCTGCGAACTTGCCTCATAACAAGGTGAGCGGCTCGTATACGCAACATTGCTTCGTAGAACGAGGCCCGTGCATACGTAGACGAATACGCGGAAAGAGTATGGCGCAACCCCTACTTGACTGACCAATGAAAAGGAGTGTCCGTTACAACGTACTATAGCTTATGAGGCGTTGAGGTGTTCGCAATCTCGCATAATGGACCGGTCCAGCTCAAGCCGCCGTCTTTGAGAATGGCATCCCATGTATATGCCAGTGCGTAATTTTGTGGAGTCACGGGCCATATACTCGACACTTAGTTGTCAAGCCTATTGCTTGTTTCAACTCAAATGTCACATTCTGATGCCAAGAGTCGCTGGAAACGAGGATAGTTAGGCCATGTGCATCCACTTACACGGTAGCCAAGACATCTTTTGCACAGCCCTTCGCAAGCGTTTCCAGGTTTGGTTCCACTAGAGGTAATTGACCACAATACCCTGAGAGGCTCTCCTCAGGCTACCATGTGCGATATGTAACACACAGCAGCAGTGGCTTACTGGATTTGCACTGCCGTCGGACACACGTCATTATCGCGATGTTGATGCGACTTTCTCGGCTGGAACACGTTTCCTCCAAGCGTGGGAGCCATGGCCTTGAATGGTGTCTTTGGATTACCAGTGTATCACGCGGCCATTTGCTTGTGTAGATGCCTGCTGCTATTCTACTTTCATGTCGCAGGGCCTGACGGTGTACCAGCAGTAGTGGAGATGCCACGAATTTGCCGCTTTGGCCAGTCCAGCCATGACTTCCACTCATTTGGCACCAGAGTGTCCGCAATCTTGAGTATTTGTTCCGCAAGACCCAGCATGAACCAGTAATGCTCGCTGCGGTGAAACATGACTGCAAAGTGTGCAAATATGATCAAGGATCCCGGCTGTCTCTCAGATAACAGCTCCATGTACCGATCAGAGACGAAGTGAATCCATATTTTGAGTAGAGCGTCCGAGGGCGGCTTAGTACTACGACCAGCAACATCGAAGATCTTTTCAAGCACGTTTATCGCATATCCGTATGCATCCACAATATCAGGAGGATACACGTGGTGGACGATCTCTGAGAATTTGCGTAATTGAACAAGCTCGGTTTCGGCCGGCGACTCCGACTCGTGCCAGTTGACACTGCTAACATCTACTCGAGGTGTCAGTGAAATCGAAGCGTGTGAGGTAGCATAATTGGGAAAGGTGGCTTTACCATCGGGTATTATGCGTCCGATTTCACTCTCTTTCATCTCCGCGTAGAAACTCGTTACCATTGGGCGGGATCTCCGCGTCAAGACCAAATTCGACAGAATGCTTTCAAACGCATGCTCTAGATCATTGCCAGCAGTGACTGAAGCTACACATGAGTATGGGAATAACACACTAGCGAATAATAGGACAGGCTTGAAGTTGGAGCTGTCTATGTCGCGGACCATGGTTTGAAAGACATTGAGGCCTGCGTCATGATGTCTTTCAGCGAGGATCCAGTACTCGAGCTTTTGCGGAGAGTTTGGATCTTCAAGATGATATAAGTGCAGTGCAGTAAGGGCGAGAGTAGCATGTAGGAGGTAGGGATGACTGAAAGACAACCCGACGAGAGTTTTCGTGAAAACCTCTTCTGATTCAGGGTTACTCGCGAGTGTAGCTGCCGTAAAGGTAGTGTAATGACTATATTCAGTCAGGCTATCTTGAAGACAACATTGCATAGTGATCACGAAAGGCTTGACTTGAGACTTACTGCATAAGACGCAATTGGACTATGTTGAGCGCAGTGTCACAATCGCTTGACGCAGTCGTTGATGATGCTGGCGTCTGCGGCAAGGTCATTCCATTCGTCGAAGGCGAAGTGTACGCTGGTGTCGCCATAGCCATAGCCATTGGAGATCCATGATTTGAAGCCTCGCGACTCGTAGGGCTTTTTACAGGCCGATATTCACAAACTGTTCCTTGTTTTAAACAATTGGCGCAATTGGGTAGCTGTTCATCACACTTGCAAACATTAGTGTCGGCAGCCCTACATTGAGCAGCGCAATCAAGGCGCTCACCTTGACATGGCGACCTTTGCAGGGCAAGCAGCCATTTCGTGACTTCTTGTGCGGTTTACGTGTTTTTGTCCTGTCCATGCTGTGGTTTGGCCAGCCATGCTTTGATGTAGATCGGATCGCGATGCGCGGGTCGGTGGTTTCGTTTGTACCGCGCAGTGTCTGACAATATTGGGGTTCTCGCCAACGCTAACTAACGTTGAATTACCGGTACCTAGCGGGTGGCCCGTGCCAAGCAAGACACAAGGTCTGTCAAGCCACAGTGACTATTATCACGAATTCCAAGATAGATCACATTTACAGTATCAGGTTCTTGTATCGTAAAGATATCCAAATCCGCCATTGATTCCGCGGCTCACCAGTAGTTTTGTTCGACTTCGGCCCAAATAACGTGCGGGGTTTCTAAGTGAATACTAAAGGAACGGGCGTGAGAAGGTCGCAATGGATGTACTGGCGTCTTCGGCGGCGGCCCCTTTTTCCTCAAAGAAGTGAGGACCATGGGGATAATTCCATCATTTGAATGTACCCAGGTACAGTAGAGCCACGAACCCTAATAACATACCTGACTCCCAAGCTTACTGACACTCGCAACCCTCCAAATCGCACCCACGCACCATGGATACCATTGATTAACAATTCACGCAGGCTTTCAACCATGCGGCTACGCTTTGCGATTACGGCCAGCTGGAGGAATCCGTCGATATGGCGCGCGAGTTGCTCTCTGACTCAGCCTTGCCGCGATAATATCGTATCGAAACACTTGTCTTACTGGGATGTACCCTGGGCAATTGGGAGGAGTCTCACGAGTGCTACGTACAAGCTGAGGCTCTCTGGCGCCTCACCCGACGTTAGCATAACGAAGGAGAGGACGACGTCATCGATAACGCCTTGAATGACCTGCCAGAGACGCTGGCGGAGCTGAAGTAGGCATTTGACGATGACGAAGAGGGGCAACGCGAAAGCGCATCAGCTGGTTTTGACGCGATTGCCCAAGACGATGAAGACGTTGCCGCAGAAGAAGGAGTATCGCAGAAGGAAAAGGAAGCCGGAGAAATGGAAGCGGTAACATCGAGAATGGAAGACCTGACTATCAACACCGAGTAGTCTCCAAAGCTCAAGGTAGAACCATCTCTAACTGCTACACTGCTAACTGCTACAGACTTAATACTTGTGTTGCGTTCTGACTTAGGTAGTCTTGACAGGCACCGGTGGGTCCGGAATCTTGCGATATTGACGGAAAAGGCGCATGAGGTCATCGGGCACGGTGCTTCAAAGGTATACTGATAAGGAGTCTCTCCAGACATTATTATTGACTCACTCGACAGGAAATCCCCTAGCTTCCGCCATCCCAGCGTGCTCTTCCCTTCAAGGAGCAATGTAGTGAACATGCCGAGCAGTCCAGGAGCGTCATAAGAAAGATATCTTGGATACGGGCGGACTGATGGTTGTCTAGTGCCTAGGGCGTGGTGATACTACGGAGGAGCTTGGTTGATTAAGTCACCGAACTCACGAGTGTTGTAGTCAGCATAGTATACCAAGAAATCTACGAAGAGTGATTGAATATTACTTGTATTATCTAGAAGTATCGGACATAATATTTGACCCAACCTGGATGCTTTTGTTGTCTCGTTGCTGCTATACAGGCTCAAGTGTCACGCTGTCTACCTGAGATGGGAACATACTAAATACGAGCACCTTTGTAGATGTGAGTTGCTTGTGTCCCATGGCATCCTTCTTTTCCTTGAAAACATTCAAAGCCATACTGCGATCGGCTTCAGCAACTTGCACATATGAAAGTCACAGTGAAAATGACAACACATAGAAACTTGGAATTCTGGTTAGAATCGAACACATCCTTGTCGCAGACGACTACGAATAAACCTTGAACTCGGCCAACCTGACCTTAACCCCCTGTTTCGGCGTGAAGACAATCCTGATCTTCCCGCTATTCACATTGTTCCAACTAGCAATAGTAATTCCGTTTGCAACACTTGCAGCGTACTTGGCACCAGAGACATCTTTCCAGGTGCTTCCACTCAGGACCTGTATGCGGTACTTCAGCGGTACATCAAAACCCTGCTCCTGATCCGCAAAGAACGCCAGCTCGGCAGAAGCAGTCGTCGTCGTGGCACCAAAGTCAATCTGGTACCACAGTTCCGCTCCAGTACCGGCAGGCGTGCTCCATCCGTTGGCGACATCAGCCTCAGGCCAGAACCAAATACGGCCATCGATGGAACCGTAGATTTCTCGTGCGTCTACGTTGGCGACAGAGACGCTGCCCTTGGGGAACGCAGTGTCGACGCTCAACTGTACGGACTTTGCGATGCGCCGAGTGATAGCTGGTGGTGCGACGCGGGCCAAGTTCACGCTGAGAGGAGACAGCGTGGGCGAAGAAGCTACGACTTTGCCATCGACTTCGACTTTGAGGCCCGAGGAGCCTTAGCGTGAACCGTCGGCGTCCCATTGGATGCCTACGTTATGGCCGTGGTATAAGATGCGGTCGATACGGAAGTAGGAGGTGAACCTGTCAGCGAGGGGGTTGACGACAAGGACGTTGTTGGCTGAGGGCCGCAGCCCAACAAGTCCAGAAATGATGAGGTCGATGAAGCCGGAGTGGAAGTAGTGGTGCGAACGCTTAAGACCAACAATCGGAGCGCCGCTGTCGGGGTAGTAGTCTTCCTCGAGATCTAGGATGTTCGTGTTCGGGTTGTAATGCAGTTGCGCGTACTGTCTGAGCAGTCTTGTGAAGTCATCTTTGCTGATCACGCCGGCTGCTGCACCCTTGGGGTAGTGATCGAGAAAGTTTGCGAGACCAGTGAGAACTTGAGTGGTTTGAAAGGGCCAGACTGGACCGTTCCACTGGCATTCGGGCTTTGTGCCTTCGTAGCGGTACTGACGCATGTAGTGCTCGTAGCTGGGTTCTACGGTGCGGAGTCATCGGGGGCCGGCAAGTTCGTCGGCGTTGAGAACATGCCACCACGCATTAGCATATGCAGTTGTATCGTCGGGCAGATCATGAGCAAAAGGCACCATTCCGACAAGCTCACGGCCTCTGATCGGCTCCCAGTATGTAACGAATTCGTTGTTGACTTGGAAGCGATCGACGAAGTGGTCAAAGGTGGAGTTCCAGAGCGAATCTTGCACATGCTTTTTGAGAGCAGAAGCTCGACCATTATAATCGTTAACAATGCTAGTCATGCCGCCCTTGAGTGTTGCAAGACTGGCGATGGCTTTCGCGTTTGCATACTGGTGAAAAATCTTAGTATCAAACATACCTTATAAATTAGCTTCTTTAATAAACTTACTTGAAAGCTGTTAATAGAGGGCCTAAACGACTGTCCACCAAAGAAGCCATCAGTACCATTCGACGCATCGATGCTGGAGATGGTGTATTCAGTCGCATCTCTTATTGACTCAACCCAGTACAGTCCCTTAGACGTATCAAAAGAGTCTTGCCAAGCGTCGAAGACACTTTGCATAGCGCTCAGTCTCGCTGTAGCATCTGCTGCGAAACCGTCTACTAAATACCCTTGCCATACAGCTGCAGCCATTGTCTCCGAGAATTGTCGTGTGTTGCTGTTGGGGCTATACATGAAGGTAGCGTAGTCTTCCTTGAAGCGACGATCGCGACACCATCGCCCTTCGAGCAGATGAAAGCCAGTAGCATCATTGAGGGAAGCCCATGGCTGAGTTTGCCAACTGACGTCGTCGAGAAACTCTGTGGAAATGAAGCCATTCGCGCCCAAGTCGCGCTGGTGCGTGCGAAAGATTTTCCAGCGGTAGTAGTAGACCTCAGTAAGTGCTTGGTCGCTGGACTCGAAGAATGGAATACGGTCGATGTACCAGTTTGCGTCATTACCAAAGTACCGTGCCGCGAGAGTCTTGCTGTCGAGTAGTCCAGACGTGGACTGTATATACGCAAGTAGCGCTACTGCGACCTGGAGCTTCATGGCGAACTCCTGATCCAGGTGGAATTGAATAAGGAATGTAGATAATTAAAGCGACGCAGATTCCAGAGTGCGATCCCATACTTCTTAACTAACGCAGGAACCTAAGGTTTAGTCCTTCCCCTTTTCCTACTCAAAAGTTAAACTTTGGTACGAGGCTTCTGCTTTCACGATTTTACGAAAAAGGGAGGTCCAATCGTATTCACAGGCCGTAATGCCGACCGGGCAGTCTCCGAGCTAGGATGTGTACCGGTAAATAGAATAGGTACTTGTTCCCCGCTCGTTTCCCCGCCATCTTGTAGATCGTCGTGGAAATTGAATTGTCCATCTTCTAGTGTACGAGAATCTTCTCAAAGATGGTACGATGGAGTGCTCGAAGAAGGTGAGAAATGCTATTTGTCCTACCGACTATAGCTAAATGTCCTACGGCTAACTGCCCTCGTCACTAACGTACAACGCTTTTACTTCTACAATTCTATTTTTTTTTTCACGTCCCTGCGGGGCTGAATAGATCTCTGCTAGGGGTTTCTAGTTTAGCAGGAGCGTTGCCTTGGGTCTCGCTGGCGCTCCGTGCTACGCGCACCGCGATCCCCAAGGTGAGGCTTTTGCTATCTGCCATACAAAAAGGCCACGCACGGGCCTTAGCAGTAGGACATTTCGCTAAAGTCGGTAGGACAAATAGCACCTCCCGAAGAAGGTGTGGCTACTGTTGCGGGGGGGGGGAGAAAGATGCTTCAAGACTCTAGACACCGGTGGGCTGTCGGATGTGTTCCCGAACGAATTGCAAATTATCGATGTCCTATTTGTATGCACCGAGTAGAAGATGCGCACCGCACAATTTAACATTTAGAAATTCATGAATAATCCAACGAGGTCAGACTTTTGCATGCTTCGCAGCGCCAAATGCTACATTCAACTCTGCAGTCACGAGCTTACCCAGCTTACCTCGCAATTACCGACCGGGTTACTGTCAAATAAAGCACGCCACACCTTAGGTAAGAATACTCGACGAAGAAGCGTGTCTTGACGCAGCACATGCGCTGTTATTGGATTAGCACAAGTCCAGTTTCTATCTTCGGAATTGTGGGCGTTTGTCACGTGATTCACAGGGTTGCAGCTTTCCCTGACTAAGACCAGACATTTGCGCAATGTCTACCAGGCTACATTTGTTAGGACAAACAGTAGACTGCGTCGGACTGAAGCGGCTTAGACACACTCTCGCACGGCCCAGCATCAGATGTCGAAGCACAGCCAGACGACGATATTCGATCGAAGTTATCTCCGTGTAGCCGCTGGCGGATGCGCTCATCGCGAGGGCATGGAAGCTCATATAATCCATTAACCGCGCCCTGCGAGCATCAATCTTACGACTAGTCATGATCTACAACCTCTGTGCATAAATTGACCACGAAACGAGCCCTTGAATGCGATAAGAGAGACAGAGTGTACACGCAGCTACAGTAGATCGTGTCCAGCAGATCTGGACTTGAGCATTTTGTGATGAACTCATCGCGCATCGTTGAGCTTGAACATCTGATCTTTGCACATGATACCGTGTAGAACCAAGTAAATTTGAGGCTTTCCTACCATACATACGCGCATTCCTAGCGCAGGATGGACGCGTACATACCATGGGTGGAGTGTCCCATGTAGACTATGCCCGGTCAAGATGAATGGCCTCATTTATGTATCCGACGATCATTTTCTTACCTCCGAGACGCACGCAGTCGTCCGGTCGATCACCGTTATCATAGTTTGTAAATAATGAGGCGAGCATGAGACGTCCGCGACTCTCTCTCCATAGAGGGGTTTGTTGCCATGACATGTTGTGCTGAGTATTTACGACGGTGATGATGTTTTGACTGAGCACTCCGCAACGCTCATAGGATGGTTAGCGGACCCGGTGATCCCCTCGGAGCGTGACGGTGCCATTGCTACCGAGCCGGTGGTCGAGAGCCATTCGACAGCGTCGATCACAGTGACAGCTCTCATGCGCATGCTACCAAGACGTTTTGTGCTTCATTACTCAGCGTTTAGACCATGACAAGGTTACTCGCTTGAACAACCTTGAGGTTGCGTGTGGAACTGGAACTGGAGAACCTTGTCAATTCCTGACAACCTTTTCCAGCATGAGCTAATCCGACATGCGAAGTAACTGTCCGAGAAGGATTCATCACCTGGTACGGCCTCATCTAGCGCATTTCCCTTGCTTGTAGCAAGCCTTAGTGTAGTAAGGGGGCCAAGACTCGATGCGCCCGTGACAAATTGTCGGTAGGAACACAAGTCACGCATACCAGCGCCGTGTACTGGACTCGACTGATGCAAGAAGTGGCGGATGGTGGCAAAAGAAACGTGAGGCGGCCACTGTGATCCGCGGGGCTAGGGTCCTGACGTGTGCTCCCAGCATGAGGGAGACGAGCCGGTCGTCTCCCATGAACAGGATCCGCAGGAGGCTTTTTCATTGGTGGAGGTGGATCGCCGCGCCAAACCCGCTTGAGATGGAAGGATCAATAGATCATGACTGCTCAGCTTTGCGCCAAAAGCAAGCAGTATCCCCCCTGGCGATGACAGCAGTGATTTGTCACAGTGGTGCGAGCCTGTGGGCGCCTGGTGTTGAGGAAGCGGGGAAAAGACAAAGTACGACTGTGCGCAACAACAGCATCAGGGTAGCGTGTGAAAAGCATGTCGGCACAGCAAGGTGGCGTTGACAGGAAAGCCCGGCTGTTGTACGGCATGGATCGTGTGTTCAGGTCCCCGCAAGTATTGGAGATGCTGCACCTGCTTCCACGATGGGTGATCGCCGTCCACTTTCAGCGTTCGGCGTCTTCCCTGATGTGCTGCAGGGACTGATGCGCGGGGACAACATCGGATGGCTTGAATGGCGTCCGCTGCCAATCCGACCAATGTATCATTGCAGATCCCGTTCCAGCTCCCATGGTTGTGGTCATGGCCTGCCCAGGTGGTTCGTCATGAACTCACGAGGCGTGACTGTCCAAACATGGTACACCAATTTGTGCATGATCGAGACCGTGGACTCGGTGCAAGCCATCAGACAGGGTCGAGTGGATCAGCTGCAATGTTCGGCGCGATAGTGTGTGAGGCTGCAGCGTACGTGTTGGTGTGGGTGGACTGAAGGATCAATTCGTGAGGCGACAAGCAATGCATGTGGAGACAATCCCTGCCAGACCCGCATCAAAGGAAGGGCAATGACACTCTGATACAGATACACCGCATTCCGCGATGCTGCGGCAATGCTGTACGCACGAGAAGGATTGTAATCCTGTGGCGATGTTTCTTCTATAGTGCTAAGTCAAGTGTATGCTACAAATGCGGCCCAACCTCATTGGTGCCCTACAACACGTCTCGCCCAGTCATGCCAACGTCAACCCCAGTCAAGCTGATAGCCCAAAGCAAAACCTCTCAGGCTCAACCCGCCCAGAAAACCAACATTTGACGCCCAATGATGATGCCTCGGCCTACAGTCGAACGCTGTTGTGGACGACCGGGTAAGCTTGGGCACGAAACTCGGGTAACTGTGGACCCGCAGTCAAGTGTAAGCTTCACGACATCCACCATCCAGCTCATGTCTGCAGACTTTATCGTACAGTAGTGACAGATTGGCCAATGCCTGCACTGGACCCTCTGACCTGGGATTTTAAAATCAAGGAAAAAGTAACCGTACCGCCCAATCCGGTGTCATCCTCAACGTGACATTGAAGCGTACATGCATCCCAGCTGGGCATGGTTCGTTCAACCTTCAACAACGCGTGACACTTGCCATTATCATCGTATAAATATTCCTCTTGACATATGCGCGTAACCAAACTTGATAAAAAAGCCAAACACTGGCGACAAAGGAGACGTAATAATGCGAGCTGGAGCCATGACAGGGCCAGCGCGCTGGTGCGCCTGCGTTGTATAGGAAAACCCATGTACACGTAGCCGTCCCTGAACTTGGAGAAAATGCATATCGCCATCTAGTGGTTCCGAACATGAAAACGACGTGAAATGCTGCAAGACCAATGGATTTACTTGAAACAGGAAAACACATAGAAAAGTGATGAAAGTCGACCAGCAAGATGTGAGCGATTCCGAGAGTGACATGATACCCAGGTACCACCGCAAGTCTCGCTTGATAAGCCTCGCCATGGCCAAGGGGAATGTATCCAGAACGAGGTGATGACCCGAGTATTTGCGCCGAGTTGTAAGGGGTTCTCAGCGTCTGCGTGCTGTGGTTGAAGATCGCTGTGCGGAAGGGCCGCCTCCCACTTCTTCGAGGAGATCCAGACAGGAAGTCAACACTGTTAGGGTTAGTCACATGTGTCAAAACAAAGCATGAGGGGCTAGAAGCGTACTCGCGACGATCTCCTCTTCCCACACTCCCATTTGGTAATCGACCAGACCGTGCTTTTCCATGGCGTCGCAATTCTTGACCAGTTGCGTGCCCATCTTCTCAAGCGCATCGTAGTCTATGAGGGACTGCGGCGGTTGAGGGCGTTGTCCTGTGTTGATCATGTCCTGTGTTGCAGACTTTTGCTTCTGGAGCGTAGCAAGCCAGCAAGTGTTGAACTCCTCCCATAGCTTCAGCCGCTGTTGGTAGTGGGTCTCGTCGTCGCGCACTAGGCCTGTAGTCAATTCAGCTGCTCGTTCCATATTGCGTCCTGAAGCAGGCTCACCTAACGTTTCGGCCCAATGTAAGAGCCAATCTGACAGCCTGTACAGCTGGGCTCCGGCCTCGCTGAGTCGGCTGTCACGCACGTACTCAAAGGTCTTCTTCAGTTCTGTCTGGTAGTTATTGTAGAAGTCGTCGTACTCGTTGCCGCTGCCTTGCGGCTCGTTGTAAGCCTGTGAATAGCTCCCTTGAGCAGAACTCTGGTGTGGATCTGTCATTCCGGTGGCGTTGTAGGCAGGCGCGAGAGGCTCTCGTCCAACTTGGGATTGCGTTGCTGAGTATCCTAGTGATGGGTATGTCGAGGAAACGCTCGAAGCCACGGGAGCGCTCGTGGGTCCGCTCTCGTAGTATGGCTGCGTTGGTGCGACTGCGAAACCAGTCCCCAGGACCTGTATTGCCGAGTCCCTATCCTGTTGCTGATAGGGTGCCACAGACTCATACTGCGCGGACCCAGACGCAGAGCCTTGCGCGCCAGACACACCATACATGACGCTTTGGCCATACGGTGAGTATTGTTGCGTGGGACGTTGAGCCTGTTGCTGCTGCTGCGCAGCATAATCCTGGGCGCTGTACGAGACTCCAGAGGGCTGGATGGTAGAGGTAAACTGAGCACCCTCTCCATAAGCATATCCGTAACCCTGCGCGCGACCGGACGATGGCAGAGTGGTGGGCGGGGCAGTCAGGGGCGCATTTCTAAAGCGATCAGATGCGCTAACAGTAGGATATGATGCCCCTGGTGGAAGCAATCCTCCTTGCTGCTGGCTTGCGTAACCTGAAGGGCTCTGACGTGGGCGACGCTCATTCTCCATCCCACCCAGCCGACCCTTTAATTGAGGGTTGAACGGCGGCTCAAGTGCCCGGAACCCCAAGGGCGAGATTGGCGGCGTTGCGTAGTTTGCCAGTTTGCAGATTTGCTGGCAGTAGGTGGGTTGATGATGCACGAGACGTGAAAGTTGGTGGTCGTATTGATAGTCGTAGCGCGAACACGCGTTACGAGCAAGAGGCGTGCGATAGTTGCGATGGGGTTCTGTCGGATGGTAGGATATAGCAAAGCTGGGGCTGTTTATGGATGACGTTTGGGTTTGCGAATTGGAGTCTTGGGGGTCCAGACGGATTGGATATAAACACGGCCCAGGGCACCTCGAGAACGAATCCGCCAATGGAGCCCAATGCTGCAGGAAAACGTAGTTGGCGCAGGCCTCGCTGATGCGTGAGCGTGTCCCAGGATTCCCTCGCTATGGCGCGACGAGGGTTTTAGCCAATGCAGATGTGAAAACCGGCAGTGGACCCTCCCGATCTGGTAATAATGGAGGGAAAACGGTGCCTGACAGACACGTAGCTACCAAGATGACAGTGGGTAATCAGAGATCTGGTGGAGCTCGCGTGGAGATCCCTGTGGCTGATGAGTGCAGGTGGTGAAGCGACACTCGCGATTCCTAGTGTGAAGGATATACCTTGCACGTTTCGGAGTCGGAGCGAAACTAAGGGATCGTGTCAAACCGCTCAAACTTTGGGGCTCCGGTAGCCTAACGGCTCTGGCGTACTTCACGATACGTTTTTGCTGCGCAGAAGTGAAGCGGCGGTCGGTCCGAGGCAGGCAGTGTGAGAGAAGGCCAATTGTAGGCTTGGGCACTAGATACAAGAGAAGAGGAAACCGCTTTTATGAGAGAGTAGAGACAGCCAATAAAGTGGCGCCCGTGGCAGCTTTTCACGAGCAACAGCGTCACCACAACGAGACCGGATGGCTTTAAGTCGGCTTACTGCCGCCCAGGCTGGCGTCGGCAACAGGCCTTAGGGCGAGGGCGAAGTGGGGGACTGGCAATGTACTGGGGGGCAGAGAGGTGAGGATGCAGAGGTGCCACAAAAGAGCCTCGGGCACTGTGGGAAGCAAAAAGGAACTCGCCAAAAGCCACGCCGGCGAACAGTCGTCTGTAAATACATGAAGCAGGGGTGCCGAAGCTAGAGGGGACTCAGGCCGTGCTGGGTACCTGAGTATGGATGTGGCTCACGCCAACGCGAGTGCGCCCAACGAGTCAGAAGGATCGTCTGGTTCTGGCTGGATGACAGCAAAGTCCCTAGTTTCCGATTTCCGAACAGCTCAGGCGGGGCCTGTCGCTGATGGTTACTTGCTGCATACAAGATCTACCATGGTGGATCTGCATGCATCGCATGGGCAGCTTCCTGCAGGGCCAGCGCTCCCAATGGACAACGGAGACTGTCGATTCACTCGACTCCTGTCAGCAGTAGCCAACGTCGAGACCACACCTGCTCGTCCTCAGCTTCTTTGCCCATGCAACAATTCATCAGTGCCCCGCGCAGGCGGGCTCTCGGCCAAATCCGCAACATGGTGGCCGGCCGCCTCTCAACCCGCAAGACTTGGCGCACGCTTTCTTACAGTACTTGCGCCACATACACCTATCCGCCAGCAGCCAGCATGTTCCGAAGCTGAGCTGCAGAGGGCCCGGGAGCTGGTGTGATGGTGAGCCACCAACAACAGGGGTCGGCGTTGTCGCGGTCCTGTCTCATCTCGTGCTCTCCCGGCCTCTGCTCACGACTTGTCAAATCATCAAACGAGGGTCGAACTCTGAAAGCCCCAGCGCTGAATTGCTGCAAATGGTGCGCAATAGCCTCGGCCATGGCTCGAGAGACGAGAAAGAGTTCAGGAGCTACTTCGGCTCACCATGCCTGCCCCTTCTCATCTTATGCCTGCAGGATCCCGCTTGGGAGCAAGGGTCATTACGCGTGGACGATCGCCCTGCCCTCCACTCCAAGCCTCACTCGCAGATCCTGCCAATGACCTTCAGATGTTAGTTGGACCAAGACGGGGATCAGTTGTTCGCAATATGCAGCCTCACAACGGTTGACAACTCCTTCAATCTCGCCCTGAATGGCCAGTCTAGCGAGCCCGGAGCCGATTGCCCACCATTTTCACTGGTCGATCCACAATCTGCACCTTCTATATTAAGCTGTGAATGACACCGACTGCTTGACGAACTCACGTCATGGTCCGTCCGTTCTTGTGTCTTTGCTGAAGCACCTCCTTCACGTGCGCAGTCAAAGACCTGCGAGCTCAGCTTTTGGTCTTTTGAAGATCAATGCCGCTGCACAGGGCAGATGCAGGCACCCCCAGACAGTCGATTTTCCGCCGCGTCCGCTGGCATTTCGGGTTTTCACACAGACCAAGATGGGGTGCGCTATTGCAACAGGATTATCGATCATCTTGCGGCCCCACCGATGGCGATCATTGGTGTCGTTCATGAGATTAAAGGACCACGTCGACCAGTCTTCGAGAACGTTTCATTTCCTTCCAAAACAAGTTCACCCGTATTCGAAGCCATGTTTCCTGCGTTACAATGTCTGCAAAATCGCCAGGAAGTCTCACTTCGGCCAAATGCCAAAACACGAGTCAGGCACTCCGGCGGCAGCTTTGCTTCATTGAGCACGAATGCATCAAGAACCGGGATTGCCGAAGCATCGCGATGCGCTTTGAAGCGAAACGTGGATGTGTGGTCCTGTGTGATCCTCTTGAAGCTGTAGGGCTGAGTCGTGATTGGCCTGCCTGGTACAGAGAACGATCCAATTGGCGGCAAGACACGCGTGACGCGACTCAAGACCAGACATACTCCTTCCGCGACTCTTTGTAGCAACGTCCATCATGACTGCTCCATCTGCCTGTACGCCGGTCAGACAGACTTGATCGTCAGGACAATGGATCCGAATCGCTTCGGCCGAACCGCAACCGCTCCCGTGTACACAGTACACACCATTCGTACGATGCGGATGCGCATGTTCGGAAGGGCTATTGCCGCAGGGATCAAAGCGAACCCGAAGTCAAAACCAACCTCAGTGGCACGTTCCCATTGACGTGTCAGTAATGCCCAAAGCGAACCATGTCTTACTACCATCGCTCGAATTCGGTCGAACAGATCTCGTCGTCCCGCACTCCCCAGCAACCTCTCGGCCAAAAGGTGACGAAACAACCAGTTTGGCACAGGGAGGTCCATGCTACCAAAGACTAAGATGCTTGTAAAGCCTGAAACTCCGCCAACTCTGAGACAAACGCAGCAAGCCACGGCGGTTAACAAAGTTTGACTGCAACGTTTTGCCGTAAGGCTGAGCCGATGTGGAGTAATTGACACTGGCACGCGCCAGCAAGATCGTGTGCCAGACCTCCACCACAAGTCCACGCGGCTAGTAAGTCGTTAGACGTTGATCCACCAGGATGAGCTGGTCTTAGATTCAGCCGTTGACCCAGACGAGAATCTTTGATCAGCACCAGGTCTGTCAACGTTGCACGGTCGGTCGCGTCAAGCCTGTAAAGTGCGCCGCCCTCGTAGCGGATTCCCAGGCCAGTGGTGAGCCTTTCGTGGACACCGGAGTTTCGTATTCGGCATCCGCGTACCCCGTTGAGCTGGACGTGTGGTGCATAGGCCAGTAGTCTTGTTGCGCATAGCAGACTCATTTCATGTTGAGGCTGTGTGCGCAAGATGGGCTGTTCATGCGGAAGGACGCTCGCACTCTGGACCAAGCGCCTCACGGCACGTACCGTGTAGAAGCAATGAGTGACATGCTGATAGACCTCAACGGCCGGACGCCAAAAGGTGAAAATGAAAAGACAATGCTTACAAACTGCAGCGGCATCCGCAGTGACCCGATGCGGACGGCGTTGCCGATGAGAAACGCACGGTGAATTCGGGTGAGCTGTGCGGGAATAAGATGCTGCAGCAGTCCTGGGATGCTCGCTGTATGGCAATTTCGGTATAGGGTGTTGCCTGACCAAAGGCGTCGTCGGATTAGAGTTTGGTTCGATTCGAAGAAGGCAGTCACGGTCATAAACACGTCAGCTTGTGCTGCGCATAGAGCAGGTGCTTCGCGGTCGTGCAGCCAGCGATTCACCCTCACCGACTCTACTTTTTGATTGCAGCTCCAAAAGGGCATCGCGTTTAATGTGCACATCAAGGTCATGCTTTGTTTCGTCCAAATCCAGGGCGCGTCATCTCGAACCACCACAATGAGCAATGGCGGGCTAAATGCACCTAGCCGCCAAGTCGTTTTCCCTTCAGAAACCAGCAAGACGTTTCCCAAGATGGTAATGAGCCGCTCCCAATAGTGAAGAAGACGGAGCCTCATGCTAGACAGAGGACACCTACTTCATTGGCCCCAAGCGTTTGGTACCTCTTGCCCAGAGACCAACCAAGACATAAGAGACCATCTACATGAAGTAGCGAATAGTGCAAGTGGCAGAATGAGCAAATCCGAACTGACACACGGTTTCTGGGTAAACGACTCTAACCCAAGACAAGAAAACATCAGCTTGACGGAAGAAACTAGGCAAGCTCTCGAGCCAACTACTAACCTCTCATTGTGTCGCATGGCCACTCCAAAGTAATGAGGTGGAACCCTCTAGCTAACACTCCCATGCCAACGCTCCCATATATCATATAAACAAACAACGAATCAATCGAGAAAATCCCAACGCCACCAATAACCTTACCAACCACCGCATCCCCCGCAAATACATCACTACCACCAAATCCGGCTCCCAATCGCGCACGTGAAATATAAAACGCTGTAGTTCCCAGACATACCCAACACCCGCCCATAGACCATATCACAGGAGCACGCACAAGTCTCGACAGCCTCGCTCGACGCAGTGCCTCAACACTGCTATACCACGTTGGCTGAGAGAGCTACGCTTCCACTGGGATGTAGCTCATGGCAAGGGAAAAAAGTGTAACTAATTACCCATATTATGTTAAAACTTATGGATTAAAGCCTACTTACTTCCTTCCACCCTTAGGTTCCCAGGTCCTTTAATAACTCGGGTGGGAACGTCGTTTACCCTTCTTTCCTGTCCACTGTACCTGAGCTAGCTTTGATGTTATGACACTTTTCTATATGTCTTTGCGTTTCTTGCTTTAAGATGCTAGTCCTCATTCTGTGTTATACTTCCTTCTTACGTCTTTACACTCCCCCCTTCTTCCCTTCCCGTCTTCCATCTTCGTATGATCTACCACTGCCATGCATCTCGTCAGCCACATCCAGCTTCTCTCTCTCTCTTCGTGTAGGCGGTTCTATCCTTCAATGTTCATTGCTACTATGTTTGTCATATTTTTGGTGTTCGGGATGACTTGGGCTAAAGGATATATGCGTTGTCGTACTCATGTGCCGCGGGGTTGCGG
Source organism: Plenodomus lindquistii (assembly GCA_025504975.1). Lineage (NCBI taxonomy): Eukaryota > Fungi > Ascomycota > Dothideomycetes > Pleosporales > Leptosphaeriaceae > Plenodomus > Plenodomus lindquistii. The sequence continues at coordinate 354,695 of JANUWI010000014.1, forward strand.
TTAGATGATAGATTCTAGGGCAGCGCCTGTGGTGTGTTAATATTCAATGAGATACGGATTGAGGTAACGCGATAGAGTTGTAAGCTCGCCTTGCTTTTACATGTATCTGTGTGTTGTGAGGACAGTCGTTGTGATATTGAAATGCAGTAACCCTCTATCGGCGAAGAAGGGAAGACTTCGCTACAGCCGTGTCACTGGATCAAAGTTTGTCATCACGTTTATACACTGAGGCTTAGAAATTGAGGTCCTTGATGAAGCAACTGCATTTATGATGGCTTCGTTGTCATTCAGCGCCAACGAAGTATACCTAGTTGCTTCTCTTTGCAGCAATATACAAGTACAATATATACCACAGTACGACATCAACGCTTGACCCAGGTAGGCATCTTGCGCGCCTTGACATGGCCAGCCTTCTTCCTCTCCACCTTTCTTGGGTCGCGAGTCACGCATCCGGCTGTGTTGAGTTAGCCCAGGTTTTCATACATGCGCGCACGGTTTGTTCGAGAATGTGCACAGAGTTTAAAACACGTCTGAGGTGCTCACGTGGCCGTGTCGCAAGATGACTGGCGATTAGGGCGCCGGGAGAAGCCAGCGTAGAAGGTTTGGAAGAAGCTGAAACAGACCCAAGAAAAAGGGACATGAACTTACCACGTCGAACCGCAGGTTTCAATGCTGGTTCGTGTACCAGCAGTGCCTTGCCCACTGCCAATGTCAAGGCCTCGGCCTGGCCCGTCAGACCACCACCCTGGACAAGAGCAAATACATTGTACTTGTCCAGTCGCTGCGTAGCCTTGAGTGCCCAGACGGCGCTCTCCCGGTGGTGCAACCGCCCGAAGAATTGTGATAGCGATTTGCCGTTGACCAACACCTCGCCTTCGCCCTCGACTAGCCACGCCACAGCAGAAGACGTCTTTCGGCGCCCGACGCCCTTGGCACGGCCCAGCTCGTCAATCACCCCAGGCTTCGGGACAATGTCACCGGGCTGGTTGGGCTTTTTGTATCGTAGCAAGGCCTGCGTCACCTCATCAGGCATGAGAGATGGGTGGATGCAGTTCAGTCGCCGTAGGACATGCAGCATCTTGTGGTAGCGTTGCGTCTTGACGGGCTCGTTGGTCATGATGCGGTACTGCTCGACCGTCTTCCATGCCACTTTTGGGGCCTCGGCATTGGGGATGACGGGGAGGGTGGCGAATTTGCGGAGGAGGGCAGAGAGCGAGAGGTAGTCGTCGGTGAAGGTGGGCTTTGCGCTGAAGTAGGACGGCGATGCTGGGACGATGCGCAATTTTCGGAGGTCGGGTCCTTGGGTCGTCTTCTTCTTGGAGTCGCCGGCGTCTTCAAAGTTGATGGGCGGGGCGGCCTGGAAGGGCTCCTGCACCTGCATCTCGGTGACCTCTGCATGGCGGGTGGGCGTGGTTGATATGCACCGTGATGATGATGATGCTATCCTAGGCGGCTGGAAGCTGCGCTGTCGCACTGCCCGCTCGCACTGGGGCCTCCATTGCCCGCCCACGGCACCAACCGCCCGTCGCAGGCGCAGTGGAAGCTCTCTGCTGGCCATGGTGTCGCTGTGTGCGTGGTCCCTCGTCCCGGTGTGGCAGAGGGCGGCGCGACGATTGTCCGCCTGTCAGTGTCGACGGGGCTGGCGCGCTAACGCAAAAACAGTGCCAAGCCTGACGGAAAAACTAAACGGCCAGCCAACATCCCCCACCTCGCGCCCAATCCGCCATTTTTCTCTTCATCAACCCCCCTTTCCACATTGCTTGCGACGCCCCCCCCGAATCTCTTGCAATCATGTCTTTCGGAAAGCTCTACAGCTACTCGGTATGCTCTGCCTTGCTCCTGCGTCTTGCCACTTGATTCTGCTGTCTTCTGCGCGACCGACTTCTGACTGTTTGGCCGACAGGGTAACCCGCGTACCACCTCTCTCCTGGCCGTTGCGAAGGAGAATGGCCTTGAGATCGAGTTTGTCAACACGGAGCCCGCAAAGGGCGTCTCTGCCGACTACTTGAAGATCAACAAGCTCGGCAAGGTCCCCACCTTCGAGGGCGCCGACGGCTTTGTCCTCTCCGAGTGCATTGCCATCGCTGTCTACCGTACGTACTTGCCCCTCCACGACGCCCTGTGCCTGCATATAAAATGATGTCGAATGTTACGTCATTCAGTTATCCCTGTCTGAAAACTATTGTTGAAAAAAATACACTCTGATTTGCATATGCGGCACCCTCTCAGTCTGGAAGCACTCTGCCCAAACGACTCTGAACTAACGCACCGCAGTCGCTTCCCAGAACGAGAAGACCAGCCTCCTCGGCAAGACCAAGCAGGACTACGCCACCATCCTGCGATGGATGTCCTTTACCAACACCGAGGTCCTCACTCCCCTCGGTGGCTGGTTCCGCCCCCTCGTTGGTCGCGACCCCTACAACAAGAAGAACGTCGACGAGTCACAGAAGGCTGCCCTCAAGGCCATCCACGTTCTCGAGGAGCACCTCACCACACACACCTACCTCGTCGGCGAGCGCCTGACTCTGGCCGATATCTTCTCCACCAGCATCATCGCTCGTGGCTTCCAGTACTTCTTCGACAAGCAGTGGCGCGACGAGAACCCCAACGTCACCCGTTGGTACGAGACCGTCTACAACCAGTCGAGCTACTCGGCTGTTGCCCCCAAGTTTGAGTTCATCACCGAGGCGATCAAATACACCCCACCCAAGAAGGAGGAGAAGAAGAAGGAGCAGCCCAAGGCCGCCCCCAAGCCTGCAAAGGAGGAGCCTGAAGAGGAGGAGGAGGCGCCAGCTGCCCCCAAGCCCAAGCACCCTCTCGAGGCTCTGCCCCGCGCTACATTCGTCCTTGACGACTGGAAGCGCAAATACTCCAACGAGGAGACCCGCGAGGTTGCCCTTCCCTGGTTCTGGGAGAACGTCAACTTTGACGAGTACTCCCTGTACAAGGTTGACTACAAGTACAACGACGAGTTGACCCTCACATTCATGACCTCCAACTTGATCGGTACGTATACTTGAAATCTGCAACGCAAGATTATTGCTAACAAGTCTAAAGGTGGTTTCTTCGCTCGTCTTGAGGGTAGCCGCAAGTACCTTTTCGGCTGCACCTCGGTCTACGGCGAGGCCAACAACTCCATCATCAAGGGTGCTTTCCTTGTCCGTGGACAGGATGCGCTCCCTGCTTTCGATGTCGCCCCCGACTACGAGAGTTACGAGTTCACCAAGCTCGACCCCAAGAGCAAGGAGGACCAGGAGTTTGTCAACGACCAGTGGGCGTGGGACAAGCCCATCACCGTCGACGGCAAGACGTACGAGTGGGCTGACGGCAAGGTGTTCAAGTAGACACCTTGGCAGTTTCTTGGAGGCGCTTAGTTATTAACGATACGGATGACTTACGACCTGGCCTGGGTATGGGTATGAGTGATGCGGGATGAGGCTTCATGGATAGGAATGGAGCAGCCTTTCGGTAGATCAGCGCTACCTGCCACGGCCGGAAATAGAGGCTCAAAAAATGCTGCACAAGACTTTCATGATACCCCAACATTGTTCCATCACTTGTATTGACGTGAGGTGACATGACATGACATGTCTTGACGTAAATGTTTGTCTTGTTCGCTTGGTACGCAACTGGAAGCGTGCAGGTAGGATGCAGGGAGAGGGGCAGTCTAGACGAACCCCGGATCTGGGCCCAAGGAATGGCGGGGCAGCCTTTGACATGCTGTCTTCTATTGTGGCTTGCCACGACAACCCTTCCGATTGGGCACATGAGCTCGAGAACAAGGAAAGAATAGCCCCGAGCCAACCGCCAAAGGAACGGCGTTGGCTGGCTGGGACAGGGATTCTTTGAACCTCTCGAGTCCTTCGAGTCCTCTGTCACATTTACGACGAGTCTTCTTCTTGTCAGGATTAAATCAACGACTGTTACTCTTCGTCATCTGGAAAGAGCAATAAATCGCGCGGGTTGCACTACGACAGCGAGGCACATTGGCGCACCGACACACAAAGTTGACAGCGTACGGCGCCCTGCATTGACGGTGCGGTGCGGGAAGAAAGAAAACGCGTTGGGGTTCACGCTGTGCAACGGGGCTTTGTTGCAGAAGGTTGCGCAATCAAGCGCGACACCCGAGTGTGCACAAGCAACTGTGCTTCGAGCAAGACCTGTTTGCAGGGTTTAAGAGGAGGAAGACTGCGTGGATCCAAGCACAGGGTGTCTGTCTGGACTGCGGCGGGATTTACGCACGTCTGCGAGGACCTTGGTCGCTGAGAAATTGGGGTAATCGTTGCGCCTCGAGTCTTGCGTGAGGCGGTTTGATCAGCACGTGGCTGAGACTGGGGTAAGATCCTCACCACAATCCGACGTTATCGCCTAATCTTATCCTGCGGGGAAGTTTACGAGGCCGAGACGTTTGCGCTCTTTAAGCGCGATAAGAGAAGAGGCGGATCTCGCGAAACCTGGTGATGAAGGAGACTGATGGCCGCGTCAACCGGCGGTCTTCTGGACAAAGCAGTGAGCCTGCCATCCAGGTAATTTGCCTGGGCTCTGGAGGAGGGCCCAGCGAAGACAATGTCACGGGGTTCCTCGTTCGATCGACCGCGACGAAGTGGTCGAAGAATTCAGTCATAGCGGTGGATGCTGGGTCGCACCTTGCATCTATTACGCGCATTCTGGAGAAGAGCTTCCCGCTTGTATCGAGCCCAGATCCACCAGTTTCGAGACCGATAAATGGCAGTGGTAACGGCGATGGACTACGCGTTGAATCGCCATCGCCTCGGACGGCAGATTTCCCACTTTCTGAGGATGACTCTGGGGCCGAGACGCCAGTTTCAGAAAGAGAGGTTCCGATCACGTATACGACGTTGAAGAGTGGGGCTTTTGCTGGATTGCCGTTTCCCCATGCGAGTGCAAGAGCGAATGCGCTGCATGTGGTGAGGGAGTGTATATCAACGTATTTGATCACACATCCGCATCTCGATCATGTGTCTGGATTTGTGATCAACACAGCGGCGTTTCACAACACTTCACGACCAAAGCGACTGGCCGCGCTGCCATTCACTGTCAATGCGATAAAGACTCATCTGTTCAACAACATCATCTGGCCCAATCTTACAGACGAGGATGGCGGTGTCGGTCTGGTATCGTTCCAGCGTCTCGCGGAAGGTGGAAACATCGCCTTAGGCGAAGGTAGCGGCCGCGGCTTCATAGAAGTATGCGACGGCCTAGGCGTCAAAGGCTTCAAAGTCAGTCACGGCCACTGCATGGGCGGCTCAGGCCACGTTCATCGCGGCTCCAACGCCACCATCCCAGACACCCCCACCGCACCACACACTTCCACCAGAGACCCCGAAGGCCGCTCAATGTCGCTCTCCTTCCCTACCCAAAGCAACCCCGGCACGCCCAGCTTCAACGCCCCCGACGCCGGCCGCCGCGCCAGCATCGTAGCCACCATCCCAACCGACCACTGCGTCATCGACTCCACCGCCTACTTCATCCGCACCGAATCCACCCCCACAACCCCCAAACGCGAAGTCCTCATCTTCGGCGACGTAGAGCCAGACTCTGTGTCCCTATCCCCCCGCACAGCACTCATCTGGGCCGAAGCCGCGCCCAAAATCGCAAGCGGCATCCTAACCGGCATCTTCATCGAAGTAAGCTACACCAACGCGCAAGCCGACGCCGTCCTATTCGGCCACCTCACGCCGCGGCACCTCCTCACCGAACTCCAATCCCTCGCCGACCTCGTCAAAGAAAGCCGCAAAGAAACAGAGCGTGGCCGCGAAGAAGCGCGCAAACTGCGGAAAAGGAAACGAGCGTCGCAAAGTCTGGCCTTGGATGGCGGTACATCTGCTGCTGAGGCGCGGCGAGTAAGGACATCGCACATGGCTAGTAGTGGTAGTGGTGGGGGTGGTGGTGTAGTAAAAGCCATCGACAGTCCACAATCAGGCACATATCCCCTCCCCACCACCACCACCACCACCATATCAACCCTCTCCGAAGAACCCCAAACAACAGACTACGCGCCCTCCCCCCTCCTCACAGGCCTCACCACACCCACCCCACACCCGCACTCGCACTCGCACCCTTCCGCCCCCGCAGCCCTCAATCTATCCAGTATAAGCGGTGAACATAGCCGCGCGATGCTGGCTGCGGCGTTTGACGCACCGCTTAAAGGCGTGCAGGTTGTTGTTATTCATGTTAAGGATTCTCTTGCGGATGGGCCCCTTGTAGGCGAGCAGATTTTGAAAGAGTTGAGGGAGGGGGAGGAGAGGTTGAAGGAGGAGGGGAGGGGGTTGGGGTGCGGGTTTGTGGTTAGTGGGGCGGGGGAGAGTTATTGGTTTTAGAGGGCTGGAGAGGTGGGGTGAGGATAGATGGTTAGGGAGGTAGGGTGGGAATAGATGGGTATGAGTTTGCGGGGACGGAGAGAATGGCGTTTAAAGGGTTTTGTTTGGCTTGGGTTGGTCTGGTCTGCTGGCTTTGGCCTCTTGAACGTTTGTTTTTTTGCAAAGGGAAATCTGGATGGTAATTTGCCGGGCTGGTTTTTCGAACTTTGACATTAAGTTATTTCCCCGTTTTGTTTCGTTTAGATACATATACCACATCATACAATCCGATCTTTTTCACCCCCAAATCCTTTTGCTACAGATTCACATGAATGCACTTTTTTACCTTTTCGAATACCCGACCTTGCCATTCTGCACCCGATGTCGCTGCTACACGGTGTATATAAACCCCTCCTCCATCTCTCTCTCTCTCTCGCTTCTACCCATCAGTACCTACCTCTACCGTTTCTCCGAAAGGTCAAAAATTTGAATGCATGAGGACTTGTCCTGTTTCTTCCCACACACTCAAGAGAGCAGTGAAGCAAGGAATGTTATCCTGCGCTTGAGTCCGCGGTCGCATAGTGACCTCAAAAATGCAGAAATCCACGACATGACCCTGGGTTTCTGCCGCTTCGTCAAAAAGGCATACATTCAGGACCATGATCTGTTTGAGGCTGTGCGCTTGGGTCGAATGGAAAGACAAAGCTTCTACGACCCATTCGTCTTGGGCTGAAGAACAGAGGCGAAGTTGTCATGTTCCTCGGTGTGCTTCAAAGCTGCAATGGCCACTTGTGATGGTTTGAAGACGTGTGAGGGAGGGAAGGGGGGTATGAAAACCTCGTCACGGCGCGGCAGAGGGGTGTTTCTCCATCTACAGTTCTCGTCGGGATTCGAAAACGAAGAGGGCACATGCAATGGTTTCTCCAGTCGTGAAATTCTCACGATAACCACGATATGGAGGACTCTTGTTTTCCAGGGGGGTCAGGAACTTATTCAGTAAAACCACATGGAGGGTTTCAAAGACAGACTTGAGGAGATTTCATGTCCGTCTCCGTTTTGCGACTTGCCAAAATCCTCCGATCCACCGATGATGTCTGCTCGGCCCTCTCTGTCCAAAACACAACGGTCCATCATTGCATGACTGAGTTGACCGAGTCGCGTGGCACTACTAGTAACTACAAACTACCTGGGAGTTCGCAGATGTATGGACATGTGGATGTGGAGTGTGCATAAATACACGCCACCTCATGCACCTTGTCTTCTACTTCCTCATCAGCGTCCTTTGGCATTTTCGAAAGCTAGCCCAATCGCTCGGATGTCTTCCTGCGGCTTCGAAAACCCAAAGACATGCAAGCCATGAGAGTGTGGCCTCGTTTTGGGAATCGAAATTGCGTGGCGTTCCATCCATGAGGTTTTGCAGCACCTTCTTCTCATTCCTCACCAACGGCCTTTGGCATTTCCGAAACGCGTTCTGTTTCTCTGCATGTCTTCCTGCAACTCCGTAACTTCAACTACGATACGCTCATGAGAGGCGTTCTGGCTCTGGGAGTTGTAAATGTACAGCCTTTTGTCCATGAGTTTGTGCACCAGCGCTCTGCCATATCAACAAAGATAAACAGCGGAACCTACAGGATGATATCGAGAACCGCAGCTGCGTACAATACGCCCCATGAACTTCCTCCTTCGTAACAAAAACGGGCAAAGAAACTTGCGATGTCCGAGAATCATTCTAGAATCCGATTCATGTTCGTTCCTCTCGTTACAAAAACGCTTTCGAAGATCACATGTCCGAGAACTTGCCCGAGGAGCTGAATATGTCGTGGTCGAGATTCCGGCGGCTGGGAGACGTGTGTATAAAAGCACCCACGCCTTTGTGACTTGACTTCCTACATCACAACGAAAGCGAGCTTCATTCCGAAAAGAAACAGCTCGCAAATGTATGGTTTTTCGTGCTCGTGCGAGCAAAAAGTCACACAGTCAAGTACGATGATAGTGTGTTCCAAAACGTCAACCTCAAGGCGACATGATTGTCTCGTCGTCGGCAGTTGTTGAGCGCGTATAAATATTCTGCTACCACTCATCTAGATATCCGCGTCACACTTTGCGCGAATAATTCCGAAAGCGTCGAGTGAAGCGTACATGACCTGTCTTCTTGGGGAACTCGAAAAGAGCGGCTGGATGACTCATGTGCTTTGCCAACCACCACGACCCCAATCATTCACGTGAGCAGAGGGCTGGGGGAGGTATATAAGACCTTCCGGCACTGAAACTATCTTCCTTGCCGATCATACGACCACTTTGATACCTATGAGAAGACACTCTCCCGAATGACATGCGGTGTCTCGCTCGCGCCGCGTAAAGAGTTGATCGATAGTGACGATGTTCTCCGCTGTCCTGGGCGCCCCATCCCAAATCGCTCATGGTTCAAACTTCCGGGGCTTTGCTATGGCTTGGACATTCAAAAGTGTACCTCTCCAAGGTCATGTTCCTGCCAACGCTTTTTGGAAATTAACCCTCAGGACAAAAGAGCCAGGAAACCATTGGACCAAGTGAGCAAGGTGTCCTTTTCTGTCTGAATTCTACGTCTCTGGGTATAAATTAGCCCTCCTTCCTTAGATACCTGTGTTCGACAGCGCACACTGCGATATGTTTCAAATAAACTATCATCTCGACGCATGACTTCCTGGAGTGGAGAAGTCTTAGCCTATCTGCACATGCAGAAGGTCTTTCTCGCTTCGGAAAGACAAGCAAGATGCCCGAAGTCTGTTTCGTTCTGCTGCCGAATGAAGATGTTAGGCGCACAATCCATGATCGGCGAACTGTGTCGCCGAGTAGCTCACGAGCGAAGACATGTTCCGCGTATCGCAACCACAAAATCCTACCAAAATCTGGAGCACTTCGCGTCATGAAGCGGGTGCTTTTTCCAACCAGCTCTATCAAGTCAAGACTTATAATGGGAAGTCGGTATATATAAACCTCCCTGGAATCGAAGGAACCCTCTTCCTCGTCTCACCCTCTCCTTCACTCCTTCTAAAAAGAAAAGATCCGGCACCTGATGTGATCTTGCGCCTCCCCTGAAACGAAATCCAACGCGTTGTTCCATGTGACTTCTTTGCCTCGCCAATAAAAACGAAATGGCGAGAATCCATGATTTCGGGCGCGTTGAGGCCTTCCCTAACGGGATTAAAACCTCTCAGCACTCCAATACACAATCTCTCCAACCCACTCTTTCTCCGAGTGTCTATAACAAAGCAATGTGCTGATGCATGAGACTTTGTGCCTGCCCTGGAACCAAATCAAACAGTACCGTCTCCCATGCGACTCCTCTGCTTCGCCCAAAAAAGACGTGTTGGACAATCCACGACTTTGGAAGCATCGGTACCTCATCATGGGAGCTATAAACCCCCAGAGTTTCCACTGCTGTCTTCATAGCTCTAAATGCCCTGCGAAGTATTCGAAAAGGACGTCCGGTCTCTCACATGTGGGTGTTTTCCCTCCGTGGGCGAAGTCAGAAATCAAAAAAGTCGTGATCGAGGTCGTACAGTCCAGGTCTCCAAAAAAGGCGGAAAACGGCAAATATATTTGTTAGGAAGGTGAGAGCTCAAGCGGCGAGGCCCGCAAATTCCCAATCCTGTCCACACTCAAATCCTCACTTGACCAACGAGGTATTCGAAAAGTCTTACATGCATGAGACATGTGGTCGTTCTCATTCTGCGAGATCAAAAAAGAAAAACACCTTTCTTATCGCTCTATGTCCAGATCTTCGAAAGACGACAAGACAAAGCGATGATTGTTGAGAAAGATTGAACTCCAGCTATCTCAAAGTCTCCCAAATCCGCGCCAGACACCACTCATATTTCATCCTCACTTGACCTGCAAAGTAGTCACAAACTTTCGCAATAACTATTTATGAGAGGCACTCTCCTTGCGGGAAACTCAAAAAATGGTTTCAGCATTTCAAGTCTAGAATTCTGAAAAACGAGGAACACGAGGACATGTTTTTCGGGACGGTATAAACCTTAAAGCTACTTAATCCCTCTCCCCGGACTCTCCTCGCTATCCACACCCACATCCTCACTTATCCTACGAAGTATTCGGAAAGGACGTACGGCCTCACATATGTGGGTGTTCTCCCTCCTTGCGGGAAACAAAATGTCATTCTCATCACCATATGTCCTGACTGTCGAGAAGCTATAACCTCAAGCTACCAAAACCCCCCTCTCCCCAAATTCCCACTACTATCCTTATACCCCCACGCGATACAGCAAGATATTCCAAAAGTCACTTATGCACGATGAGATGTGGGGTGTTCTCGCTCCTTGCACGAAAACCAAAAATCAAAAAAATATAGTCACCGCCACATGTCCTGCCTTCCGAAAACAGCGTCGGCCACTGCCATGTCTTATCTTCTCGTTCTCGTCAGAAGTCATCAACCACGCGCCTCCAACGCATTCCATTCCATTCTCCACACCATTCAACCCTTTACAAAGCCCCCATGATCTCGAAAATTCACACAAGACGCAGATATGAATGCGTTGCTTGCGCCCTTCCTGAAACATGAAACCGTACGATGCATGATCGGTGTGTGTGCGAGTGTGAAATCATCTAGATGAGTTCGCGACCGAGACCGACATAAGACGCTCGAAATAAGTTTCTTCGAAGCATGCCAGTGTGGATGGATGGATAATAAGGCCTAGGGCTGTACGAGGGTGTGATGTCTACGCATATTTTACTACGTGATTTGGATGGTTGGTTCTGTGGAGGTGAAGTGTGGAAAATGGATGGGTGGATGGGGTATGTTGGGGTGTTGAGGGAGGTATGTAAATGTTCGGTTTTCCATGACCTCTTTGCGGTGGACCTTTTGAAAGATGATAAAGGGGGTGTAAGGTATTCGAATGCAAGTTGTAGTCTTCTCCCTGCGCGCCCACAACAAGCATCATAAGCCTCGTCCTGATTAGCTTAGCGCAGTGGCTGAGCAATGACGCACCCCGTCCAACAACGACTAACTCCAGCAACGGTTATCTGCATATGCACAACAAGACTCGTAACATGAAACACAAGCTGCTGACAGGATAAATCCATTCTACATTTTATATTCTTATCTCATTTCAACCATTGTCTTCACTGTTCCATTCGCTTTTCGCATTTACACTCGTTTTCCGTCTCACCGGATAAAACGGCATCGCTCTCTGCAATACCCACACCACCACTATACATTCCGCGGCCTATCGCAGAATAATAGAGTCCGAGCATGTCAACAGCAAACCCCTCACCAGCGCCAAGAACGATACGAAAGCTGCACAAACCACCCACAGTAGCAACCATCCACACGCCGCATGAGCGACCGCGAAAGAAGCTGCAGAAACGCCACACCGCCCCTGATCCTCAAACCCATCACCTCCACCAGCAACACCAGCAACAACAAGAAAAAGAATCCACTTTATTCCTGCTCCAATACGAACCGTACCCACCCACCGCCAGCAAAAGCGAAATACTAGGCGTATACTCAAGTATCAACACCGTAACAGCCGGCGCATTCAAACACGGCGCATACGCCTTTTCAAAAGAGGGCATGGTAGACGGAAGCGAATACCTCAGTGCCAACGGGCGCATCAAAATCCTCCGCACGACACTGCAAAGCAGCGGCCCTACCGCCTCCGTGCCCGAGAAAACAATCCTACCAAGTGGTGAACCCGTTAGACTGGATATTCCGCATCCTGACGCCTCTGTGACATGGACATGGACATATCCACCACCACGACCCTCTTCTGCCCATTCACCTACCCTGCCTACTCTCGCTCCTCCCAACAACGCCGAAGCCACGCAGAAACCCCAGGAAAATGATAAGAGAAAGGGTAGACAGGTCTTCCTAGCCCTTCACCAAACAAAGCAAATCACACACCCCATCGCCGTCTTGACTACTAAATCTCTCGCCTGGGCTGCTTGTCTCAAGGATAAAGCCTGGCTCGCATGCTCTGATGTTCTCGAAGACGAGCAGCGTAGTGTGGGTGAGGGGAATTGTCCAATGGTTAGTGTAAGGGTTAGGGGCGGGGAGAGGCAGAGTTGGTGTGTTAGGGTTGCGGAGGTGGATGGGCATGTAGTGAGGGAGGGGAAGGGTGAGGGTGCGGGGGTGCAGGGAGGGGGGGTGGAGGATGTGAGGAGGGTGTTGGAGGGGATAGGGGCGTACGGAGGGGATGGGAGTACGGTGGCCAGGGGGGTGAGGAGGAAGGATGTGGGAGGGATGGGGGTGGGGAGGGAGGGCACGGGGCTGCCGGTGGGGGTGAGGGATGTATGAGGACGAGTAAAGATGGATATATTGGTGCATGAGTAAGATCTTTTTCTAATTTCTTAAGCAAATAAAGCATTTAGTGTTGTAAGCATGGATAATTCTTCCCATTTCTACTATAATCCATTATAGAGCACAGCGAGGAGTGTCATGGTAAACAACAAAAATGCATGATATTAGAGTCTGGGCACCCATATCTGCAAGTGCTATTATACTGTGCCGTTGAAACAATTTCATGCACTTTTGTGGCTGATGTTTGAATACGCTGTCCAACTTTGTTAATACCAGCTTGTCGCCATCGCAATGCCAGTCCAAATTCTCCATGAGAATCGCTTTGCCCACACTCTCACCACGTCATCCCATCCACCTCACCCTACCCATCCTTACTACTAACAACCCCCCTCACTTCCAAGCCACCTTAACAAACTCCTCCACATCCCTCCACAACGCCTCCGGCTTCTCCACCGCCGCAAAATGGCCTCCATTCTCATGCTTTCCAAACCACACCAAATTCCCCGTCTGCTCCGCCCACGACCTCGGCACCGGTGCAACCTCGTACGGGAAATAACTATACCCGACAGGCTTCTCCACAAACTTGGTCTCCATGAGCTCTCTATACGCATAAATAGTTGATGGAAAGCAGTCGGTGAGCCAATACAGTGTGACAGCCGTGAGAATGCTGTTGAGGTCAGGAGTAGTACTCGGACCGGACCAGGCGAGGAATTTCTCGCCGATCCATGCGAGGTGTGCGAGGGGCGAGGAGGCGAGTACCAAGCTGATGGTGGAGGGCTTGGTCCCGTGTTCATAGGCGTAGGAGAATTGTGTGGTTATGAAGTCCTTCATGCGGTGGATGCCGTGCTCTTCTTCGGGGGTTACGGGTAAGGATGCGTTTTCGTATTTTGAGGACATGCCTGTGCTGTACATGAGGTTTATGTGCATGCCTTTGCATTCGGGGTATGTGGCGGCGAGGTCGCGCGCGACGAAGGCGCCGAGGTCGCCGCCTTGCGCGAGGTAGCCTGTGCGGCCGAATCCGAGGGAGAGGAGGAGCTTGTGCATTATGCGCGATGTGTCTCCGGTTATCCAGTCGCGGTTGAGGGGTGGGCCGGAGGAGAGAGTGAAGCCGATGAGTGAGGGGACGATTATGTGGTAGGGGAGTGTGGCTGGGGTGTATTTGGTGCGGAGGATGTCCATCATTGGGAGGAATTCGAGAAAAGATCCTGGCCAGCCGTGGAAGAATGCGATGGGGATGGCATCTGGTTTGTGGGAGAATAGAGCGACAAAGTGGACGTTGTATACGTCGCCGTTGTCGTCAGTGATGTTGCTTTTGAAGTTTGGGAAGGAGTTGATGTGTTTTTCTTCTTTGCGCCTAAGTATGTATAAGTCGACGCAGTTTTAACGAGTCATCCACTCCTAATCTCCCATCGATACTTCGCAACGCAAGTGCAGATGTCAAGATCGATGTGGGAAGAATACTCACCAATCATACTCCTCCTCCCAAACCCTCTTCGTCTTCTCAATCCATCCCCTACTAACCCCAAACCCCCCATGTTCCTCCCCATCCCTCAAGGTCTCATACGTCTCTTTCGCAACCGGACTCAACCTCAGCAAGTCCTTGAAGTCCTTCAACTTTTGCTCTTCAATCTTCAGTTCAAAGGGTGTAGGTTGCTGTGTCGTGCCTTCTGGCACTTTGCCGAATGATTTATATGACGTCATGGCGGTGGTATGGCGATTGAGATTGCAGGGTGAGAAATGGGATTGTAGAGTTATGAAGGGGCTAATCTGTAAAGAGACGATTATCTATCGCATTGGGCGGTGTGGAAGTGGTGAATGGGAATTGTATGAATTTATATATGATTCAACGCCTAAGGAGGGGGGCTTGTGTATGTGAAGCCACGCTAGTGCACATGTAGGACCGACAATTACTCTTTTGGGTCGCGATCAGTAAACCTGACCCATACGACCCCTCCTGATATCACAAACTTTCAGCTTGGCTTGGTCAGCGTGTCACTCCGCTTCCGCTTGCAGGTGGAGGCATTTCCACTTCACGTGATTTTATAATGCGCCCCACCTGCTGTGATCAAGTCGAAAGATCAACGACATTGACGAGAAGGGTACGTATGCATACGGTAGCGTAATAACAGGGAGAGAGCAGGAGGAGAGGTGTGAGGGATTTGGACACTTAGTTTAGTTATGATGACTTCTACACAAGGCTTTCCATCTTGAGAAATAGCACGCAGTCTGGTCACGAGCATGGTTGATGATTGTGTAGGAGTGAAGACAGCAACAGAATCGCAGAATTAGCATTAGTGATTGGCATCATCAGAATTACCGGTAAGAGACTGGGGTATCGAAAAAGAAGCGCACCTCAACTCAACAGTCATTGCGCCGGCCACCAAACGCATCCCGCCAGAAGTGCTTATATTTGCACATGGAAACTCACACCACATGGTGATGTTGCGCAACCATCCAGGTCCTGAATGCTCTTGCTTTGCGCCCCGTACCAACACCCGCCTGCGCATCCAAATGACTAGCAGCCGAAAACGCCTCCACAACGCGAAGCGCACCCACTTCCTCGCGTTGATCAAACTGTATCATATCGAGAAACTGGCGCAATGTGATGGAGCCAAGTTTGACCTGCAACTGCGCAACGTAGTCGATGCTAGAGACGTCAGGTGTGACTCTTGGAACCAGTTCCCAGCCATCTGGTCTCGTTGAACTTTGGCGTGCATGGATTTGTTCATTGGACGCGAGCGATATAAAGGCTCTTACTACCCAATATTTAGTGGTCGAATACGTTGAGCTCACCTCCAGCGCTTCCAGGAAGTCGTCGAGAGAGGTTGTCCCGATAAACGTGTGGCGGTGCTTATACTCCAGCTCCCGTTCTTCATGCATGAGTGGTCGCAATGCGCCGTCACTAACAGTAGGTGTACGGTGTGGCGATCTGTGGAGATTGCCTCCATCCTGGTGCTGTGCACCTTCGGCTCGTTTAGTGGGCGTCTTGATGGGTATATTCAGAGACATTTTACGCCGATGTGTTTTCTCAGCGCTAACTGGAACGGCCGAACCGGTCGAGGCGTTGGCTTTGAATTGCAGTAAACCATCATTTGTGTGAGCTCTTACACGCAGCGGTATTGGTGTACGTATGGTACTGAGGGACGAATCTGTAGACAAATCCCGCTGATGTCGTGTCCACTGCCTTCGCACCGGCGTAGGTGTCTGCCGCTGCTGTGGTTCGAATAGTATCGATTCTGGGATCGCCTTCAAATCAGTCCCAACATCCGAATTGCGTGGAGTTCTCCAGGGTATGTCGCCCGTCTTGGATGTACAGCATGGTGAGTTGGTGGCACTCTCATACAGAGTCGAGTCCGAGGTTGGAGAGTCCACGTAGCTAAATCGGAGGCTTCGACGTGCCCGAAGTTCATTTCGCCTTGAAATGGCAAATGGATTTTCTGCATCGCTACTGCCAATGCCCTTCTTGCTTCCTGGTGAGCGACTGGGAGACATCGGAGTTGTCTCCCGTGCACCTTCATGGCCTGTACTGCTACCCCATTCCTCGGCGCCTCCCTGTGCATCAGGCAATTCAGCGCCTGCCCAATCCTCAATTCCCTGTGGCGCATTGTTTGTTGTCTGTTTAGGCCGCTCGGAATCTTGCCGCATTGCTGCTAATATGAAGCCATTTTTGTGATCAGGGCCCAATCCGAGTTTCCACATGTCGGGTGTCCAGCGCTGCACTTTGGACATGATCGTTAGCTTTTGAACTGCAAAGGATGTGGCAACAGTTGATCGTCATACCTGTTATTGTGCGCAAGCCGGGGCCAATGTCTTGTGGCCGCCCAACTACAGACTTACAACTCTCCCCAGAATTTGTTGTCCCTGTTGCATAAGCTCGTCTGACTTCTTGCTGCAGTATCTGGGAGCGACTTGAGCTGGGGGCCGGTGTGCACTCGAACACAAGACTCGCGGGGCCGACGCGCGGGTCGCTGTTGAGACAGGATTGGGTCGTGTGGTTTCGATTCAGTTGCGTACGGCGCCGGAGAAGTTCGTTGGCGATTGTGCAGCTCGCGAGAGTGGAGGGCTTCATAAACTTGGCATGCGCTGTTGGAGTGCGCAGGCGTGTCGCAATTGATTGTAGGTCGCCGTCCTGTGTTTGTTGTGAGGGGCACGCGGGGGTACAATGGGCGTGGGCCACATAGCAACACACAGAAGAAATGTCCGCATGCACCGAAGTGAGACCTTTCAGATGATCGAGATGTATTAGTAGTAGTCGAAATGCGTAATGCAGCCGGATGATGAGCCACATAACCTCATGGACTATCGCATCCTGGGCCAGCAGCCTAAAGTCAGCATGAGATATCGCGGGTGATATGTGCTTACACATGTGGCTCACTTACTGCTAAGTAGTAATGGTAGCTGGCTGCACAAAGTGTACATTGAAAATGAAATACGAGGAGTGGACGGACGATATGCCCCGGTTGTGGAATGTGGACGCAATGACCACGTGGGAATGGGGAAGGAACGAAGCAGTGAAGCAACAACATCAACACTAGTAGCACCAACAAGCAATATATTTTCCCAGTTGGTCGTCGTCATAGTTTACGTGAGACGGAAAGTTGTGCCAGCATCGATCTCTCTATTCCGTGGATAGAGTCTTGCTTACCATGGTGGAAATGTTGCCCACCCTCATCTTCCCCTGCCCCTTCCTTGGGCTACCCGGACGCTATGCGGAACGAATTGCAATGCTGACATACTAGACGTGAGGGTGTCCATAGAGTCCTTCGGAGCTGTTGCGCTTGCAGGAGCTGGTTTGGATGGATGGGTAGCAACGGCAGTGCCACCTTGCCCACGACCTGAGCCCTGACCGTGACTGAAACCACCGCGTCCTCGAAGCCTGGCGGGATACCGTTTCGATGGGCTTTCCGGTGCCTCCTCTGCTTCGTCATCTTTCGAGACGTCATGCTCTTCATTGCCGTCCTCTCTAACATCCATGCTGTCGCCTGTTACGCTGGCAGTGGACTCGCCTCTCCGTCTTCCAGATTGAGTGGTGCCACCATTGGCCGAAGACATGGTGCTGCTGCGCCGCCTGTGGGGCGATAGCAGCATACTAGTTCGACGGTCGATTCCGTCTTTGACGATGATGAAGTTGTAGTTCTTGGGGAAGAGATGTTTGTCGATACAGTGCAGGCGTCTCTTCTGTGGAGTACTGCAAAGGCGGTCGCAGTCTGGCAGCAGGCAGGCATACTGTTCAAGTCAGCGTTGTGATCAAGGGAAGGAACGTCCACATACCCATGTCCCCCCCTCTGCGTGCCCAGTGGCCCAGACATTGTCTCACGTGCACGTGTGGAATGGATTGGAAACAAGTGAACAACCTACCGTCTGCTCTCCTCTCTCGCGCTTGGTTGCAATGATGGGGTCATGGTACTCGGCGATGTGCAGGTGTAAAAAGTGCTCGTCTGGAAAATTCCGCTGACATTCAGAGCACCGGTTCACATGCGTCTTTCGATAGTGGACATCATAATCCTCCAAGGTTGCAAATTCGAGGGGTTCATGGGGAGGGAGGGAGCACTTCATGACGGCGGGGTGGTCTGAAACCGCAGAGTGTGCATCTAGGTGTACAATCTTTATATCGACGGATTGCTCGCGAGAATACGGTGTGCTAGTGCCTTCTGAGGATGACAACGAATCTCGGCGTGAGCGCTTGATTCCCATTGTTTGCTGGGTTTGGTTGGGTGCTGGGATTGGTGGCGTAGGAGTATGAAAGAGGGCAGTACCTTTTCCGGTCAGCGTGGTGTCTTGCAAGGCTGTCTTGCGGCTGCAGGCTGATTGTCTGTCTCTGGCGATGGGATGGTGGGGAGGTGAGTGGTGAGGGTTGATAGGCGAGGGCCCCGACGCCGCGCCCAAGAGAGTCGGACTGCGAGTCACCACCAGCGGGTCTGGCTGACGACTTTCGCTCCTCACCACGCTGCCCGCCCGTCGCTTTCTGCCGCCGCCTCACCACTTCCACCACCACCACCACCACCACCACCGCCGTCGCCTACGTCTTGGGCGCTGTTTGCTCTCCCCCAAGACAGCCCCCCTCCACCGCCGTCTTGCTTGTCCCAGTCCCAGGGCACGACCTCACTTCCTCCATGGAGCACGCCAGCCACAACGCTCGCCGCCTGCTCCGTGCCTTGGTCTGACCTGCCCGCCGACCGTGGGGTCACATATGAACGCCGCCGCCGCCCTGCGCCCCATACAAGAGGCATGGCCGCCAACACCGAACAGCTAGACAGGTGCGCTGACCGTCGTTGGCATGGCCGCGAAACCATTGCTGACCATGCGCAGGCGGGCGAAGACGATTGAGCAGCAGCTCCACAAGCGCGCCGAAGATGGCTCCTCCGCCGCTGAGCTAGCCCTCGTGCTGCAAGAGTAGGCGGCGCCATCGACTCGCACCGGCGACGCTGCGACTAACAATGCGCACAGATATCGCACCGCCTGCGAGAGCCTCATCTTTGCCAATTTCGAATACGCCTCGGCCCACGATGCCGACCTGAAACTATGGACGGCCCATCTCAAGGTCAACGCCATATTCAGGCAGGAACATAAAATCGTGCGTTCCACAGGCGGCGGGACAAAAAAAGGCTGCGTACACTGACACAATGCCAGCTCAAGCGCTCCAAGGACCGTGTCGTGGAGATGCGCAAGTTCCAGAAGCACTACATGCACTTCATCAAGGCCAGCCAGCGCTTCTACCGCCAGTACATACTGAATCTCGACACCCAATTCGACGGCATCCCTGAATTGCGCAACATCGCCCAGAAGTGGAAGGATGATGGTACGCTGACTGGTGACCCCACCCTGTGCGTGCTAACACTGTGTCAGCCTCCAAGACAGCCCTGCGCCAGCGCATACCCCTTACCTTGAAGACCCAAGTCCATCTCTCTTGCCACCAAACTCTGATCCAACTCGGCGACCTCTCCCGTTACCGCGAAACCGAACTCGTCGAGAAAGACAAGGAGCGCAATTGGGGCCCAGCAAAGGGGTATTATGGCTTGGCTGCCGAGATATACCCCGACTCTGGACATGCGCAGAACCAGCTAGCTGTCATATCCCGCGAGGATGGCGACCACTTTCGCTCCGTCTACCACCTATACCGCTCGCTTGCCAGCAAGCTGCCCTATCCCCAGGCAAAGGCCAACCTCGAACTCGAGTTCAAGCGCGTCATTGCAGCTTGGGACAAGGGCCAACTTATCAGCAACCACAAGGCTGGCGATGGCAGTCCCGCCGGCCGCGCCCTCATCGCATGGTTCATCAGATTGCACAGCAGGATCTACAAGGGCGAGGAATTCGCAGCCCATGACGAGCTTGAGGGTGAGGTGCTCAGTCATCTAGCCATTGAGCTCAAGGAGCGCCCTTTGGACTCTATTTTGACCAAGATTATCCTTATCAACTTGGCTTCCGAGTATTTTGCGACTGTGCAGATGCAGGGTATGTTCTTGGAAGCCCATGCAACCTCTATGCTAATGCGACCAGGCGCCAATCCACCGGCCAACATCATGCGCACGTACTTTTACTACCTGCGATTGAACGTCAAGACCTTCTTCATCCTCCTCCAGGTGCTCCAACCAGAACTTGATCGTCTTTTCGAAGGCGACGATGTCAGAAAGAACGGCGACCGCGCCACCCACCTCTCCGACAAGATCACCGCTGTCGCTCGTCGCATCCTTCCTGGGCTTCGCCTGTATAGTACCTGGTTCTCAAGGTACTGGCAAGTCCTCAACGCCAACATTGCCGACACCCTGACCACAGTCGATGTGCAGGAGCTCTGGAAAGCATATGCTGCGACCTTGACGCTTCTCGCCTCCAGCTTCCCTGTCGACCAGCTTCCACAGGAAACGTATATGCTCGAAGAAGACACAGAGACGATAGGTTTCCAACCTCTGATTTCGCCAGATACTATGAAGTTGTGGTATGACAATGATAAGATGAAGCAGAAGTGGACCGATCTGGAACGTAACCACCCCAATGTGGAGATGTTGATGCGCGTCAAAGACTTGCTGGTCGATGGCCTGGTTCTGACTCAAAATGCGGAGGCTCCGCTGGATCTGGACGGATCACGCTTCATCTATCGCGAGGAAGGATTGCCATCTGAGCTGCTTGCGAGCCCGAACAATCGTACAAACGGTTCGCCCGTCTTGCCTGTACAGGCTGCCGATCTCCCTCTCTTCGCTCCGGAGAAGGCCATACCTGAGGATCAACAGTCATACAGCGTGGCTGCAGGCTCAGAGTCTGCCTCGACTACCATTGCCAAAGACAATGCTATGCATCGCATGGTGGACGATCTGGTCGGAATCGATGACGGATTGGATCCGCTCCCTGAGGAAGATGAGAATATCCCGCCAACACCACCCGAGCAGACATTCGAGGATACAACTATTGTCAACGACACGACGTATGCGCCAGCGACCCTGTCGATCGACGATTACGTCAACACAGTCAAGAACTACAAGCCTTTGTCTCCCAAGTCAGCTTCTGCCATGTTGTCTACGCCCATGGGAAGAAGTGGATCTACCTCGTCTGTTCGACAGCCAGCACTCCTTCCCTCACTACCAGACGGTCACCATAACACAAATTCTATTTGGAACCGCCAGTCTTTTGGTGCACCAGGGCCATCTTCACCTTCTGCGCTAACTCCGAATGGATTCGGCAACAGTTTCAGCAGATCGCCCATTATCGGCTCGAACAATGGAATGTCTGGTCACGTTCGTGGAAACTCTGCAAACTCGCTGCTCGGAATGGAAGCTACCGCTACCACTCCCACCCACAGCCGAGCCCCAAGACCCATCAGCGGAAGTCTGGGTGGCGCAGCTTGGGGTAATCCAAGCGGCAGCCCATCGAACTGGGGATCTTCGCAACCGAACGGACATGGTGGCAACCATCAGTACGGCTATGCGAATGGACCAAGCATGGGAAGCCCGTTGCTGTTCAGTTCCTACAAGGGAAATGCGCCTAGTTCCTGGGGCCATACACCACCGAACGGCCAGGGTGGTTGAAGATTGATGATGCAGCCGTGACAGGCTGTCCATTGCTTTTCTCTCACTAACCGCTACCATCGAATAGGGCTCGAGCCGTAGTAGTAATCACTACGATTCATCCTCTCCTCCCGCTCACGCCTCGACATTGCAAGTCCCAGCCAAAATTCACTCATACCAGTGGCCACTCCAGCAATGCAATGGTCAATCACACCGCGAGCCAGCCAATTCCTTAACCGCGCTACACTTTACACGAGTTTGTCACACATGTGCCCGCCAGTCCTTGTCGCAGTAGCATGGGTACAAGTCCGACTACGTATTGCGCTTCAAACATCTTTGATGCGCAGACTATGCCGTGAGAAGCAAGCTCGTTTGCGCTGCTGTCTTGGATTGCGGATCAACTACGCTGCGGCATGCTGCGGCTGGCTATCAGTGCTTCTTTTTTTTTATATCAAAGTTGGAAATATTCTCACTCTTGACTTGTTTTGTTCAAATTGAAATATTCATCTTTGCGCTCTTAGTTACTATTATTTTAAAATTGAAAACACCTGTGCTCTTACCATGCGCTCTACCATTATCAAGATTGAAGAATCCACTTAAACGCTCAAACTATCTTCTAAACTAAGGAAACCCTGGCGCCTTGCATTGCTGTTTGTTTCCTCTGACGAGGCCGTGGTGCATGATCCATCCATTCTACACGCCCACATACAAATTAATCTCTAAACACGTCAATGTAACTTGAATACTCTTTAGTTTCCCTTTAAATGTCTACACAGTAAGAAATAGCGTTGGGATTATTACGCATATGTATAACAAGATATGTATCTATCTATCTATCTAATTACTTACTTGCTTACTTTTTATTAGATATTAGATATAGTATATAGCATAGATAAAGAATAGCAAACGTTGGATATAAACATGTTAGAATGTATATATGTATGTATTATCTAGTTGGTAAATTTTTAGAAGATTCTATTACATGGTTCTAGAGTTATCAAGCCTTGGATTGTTAATTTTCCCTAGTAAAATGGAGTGTCTGACTCGACCGTGTGTCCGACTCGACTGTGAGGTACGTTAGTACTTTTTTTTTTTTTACCATTGAAATTAAGTTTGTAATTAATCATCTAGTTTTCATTTAAAGAAATAGTGAAACTTATAACCTCTTGTATATATGATGTGAGAGTGAGACAAGTGTTGTATGGATTTTCCATTTACAGATTTCCTTGATACGTATGATGATATATATATATATCAGACTCCTTGTTATCACGCATCGCATGGTAAATCTATACCGGATACCGGTTATAAACCAGACCATGTTCGTTTAAACCCTCATCGCTAACTCAGACACGCACTCCCAAACGCCACGTGATGCTGTATATACCCATTACACATCCTGACCTGTCCGCCCCATACAAATACCCTCACTCCTACTCCTCTTCATCCTCCTCATCCTCCTCCCCGTCCTCCCCATCAACCATTTCAACAATCAAATTCCCACTCCTACCAATCCTTTCCCTTATCGTTCCCCCCTTCTCTACATCGAATACCTCTCTGGGCATCGGACTGACTAGTAGAAACCCATATTCATGTTGAAACCCAGTTGGTGGATCGATCTTCTCATCCCCCGATCCCAACCCCCCCTCACCACTCTCACCACTCGATGTAGATGTAGATGATGACTTTGAAGTAAGAAGATCAAAACACTCGACAAAAGCATACAACTCCTCAATCTCCGCCTGCGCATCAAACCTCCTTACCACACGCTCTGCATTCGGCATACGCAGCGATATTCTTACAATATCCTTTGGATCGGCGTTGGCGGGTGGTTCAGGTTTAATCGTGCTTGCGCGGTATTTCCGCCATTGCTGTAGATTCTGCTTGTATCGCTGTTCAGCTTGTTGCTTTTCCAGGGCTTCCTTCTCCTCTCGCGCTTTCCGCTCCGCTTCTTCTTTCTTCTTGCGCGCGCGTTCGCGGTCAACTGCTAAACTGCGTTCGTATGCTGAATCCTGCTGTTGGCGGATATTTCTTGTAGCAGCTTGTTCAGCGCGTTGATTGCGGACGCGGTTCAAGGGTTCGGCATGCGTGCGCATTGCGGCTTTGAGTTTGGAAATGTATTGTGCTGGGGATGTGGGGCCCGCGATGCGCGTTGCGATGCCCATTGCGGTAGACGAGACTTGGGGCGTGTGTACGATTAGGCCTGTAAAAGGGAATTTCGTACATGACAGGGCCGAGGAGACTTGGTAGGCTTCGCTGTCTTGGACGTTGCCGGCCCAGAGGATGATGTTGTTTTCGGGGTCGCGGAGGAAGGATACAACGGAGGGGGAGAGAAGGGTGTCGCGGATGAAGGAGGAGGTTGCGTCGTGTTCGGGGCTGACGAGGACGACGAGGAGAAATTGGAGGTTCTTTTTTGCGAGGTCGAAGGCTTGGGCGTAACCGGACTCGAAGAAGGGGAGTTGGTGGGTGCCGTATTCTTCTTCAAATTCGCGGATGAAGCGCGCGGCGGTGTCGCGGGGGTTGAGGGGCCGGCGACCGGATGCGCTGCTGCGTGTCGAGGTGCTGCGGATGTTGCTGGCTGTTACGCGGCCCCATGCTCGGGGGAGGAAAGGGAATAGCCAGCCCATGAAGCGCAGCCATTTTCCTAGCAGAGAGTAGACGAGCGAAAAGGGCGCAAAGACTATGGCGAGCACGAGCGGGACTTGGGTAGCCACTTGCCCTTCTGGCTGTGGTACCACCCGCGGGGCAGGTTCTATGCGTACGCGCCGTACACTACTCGACGAGGAGCGGGGCGATGATGTGAAGCCGTTGAGCAGTGTCTCTTGTCGGCGGATATCTTGGGGCGCGGGGGCGGCAGCGGCAGCAGCGGCGACGGGGTCTTCGGCTGGTTCGCCATCAAAGAAGCGGGCGATTGCTATTTGCACGTTCCATTGGCAGCGTGTGAGGAGGGGAATCGCTTTGTCTATTTCTTGGTCGGTGACGGCTGTGTACTGTTGGAGGGCGAGTTGTTGCTCTTCTGATAGAGCCGACATGTCTGCGCTCGAGTCCGCCATGTTGAATCACACGTCGTCTGCGAATCGTATGCGATGGTCGTGGTTGTTTTCCACAAGTGGAGTGGGGAGTGGTGCCGGAAAGGACTGTGGGTGTGGACGTGGATATTATTCAGTGTAAACGTGTTGCCTAGGCTTAACTCAACGGCCATGATGGCATTCGCGTGGTCGGAGCTTCATTGCCTGCGGACCGGCCCCCAGGGAAAAGGTGAGGCTAATCCTCGCTTGGCCCGCCACGCGACGCTAACACATTTGCGGGAACACTGCTTTCTGCCGTGAAGTGTTGCATTCGCTTTTCTGACATTTTGTGAGGCGTGATAGATGTAGAGTTTCGTTGGACCTTGTCTTGGGAATACAGATCAATACACGCGAAATATCTCTCATCTTGCAAGAATCAAGGGTGTTCATCTCATACTCAATCATCGCCCATCCCGTCTCCTACTCTTCCCTACCCCTCTTCCAACCCCACCATATGTTCTCCGACATCGCACACAACCCCTCACCCGCCGTGACCCCCCACTCGAGCACCGAAGAGTCGTCTTCGGACCTTATCCATCTCGTCTAGATTCATTCAACTAGATTATATATTACATTGTCTAACTTTTTTCAAAACCACTCTGAAATTCTCAGATCGAGCCAGCCTCTTTGGCGCAGTGGTAACGCGTAGCACTTGTATCTACACTTCTTCCCCTTGTACAAGGTGCGGCAGTATGAGCAATGCTAAGATCGCTCGTTCGATTCGGGCAGGAGGCATTGATATATGTTCTTTTTTGCTTGCGGGGCACGCTGGGCCTGAGTTTTGAAGGGATCGGATGGGTGGGAGAAAAGTTATGAGGATCTCAAGATTTTTGTTTGGATATTTTTTTTTGGGTCTGAATTGTCTGTCCACTTTAGTGTTGATCTTAGGCGGCGGCTCCAGGGAAAGGAGGAGGGGAGATGGCATGGCAGAGTGCAAACCGCGCACGTTGGCCTCATGTTATATATATATGTGCCTAGTTTCATATTCTTTCTTTTTTTGTTTGTTCATTTGGTCGTAATGCCTTCTCAATATGAGGGTATCTAAATATGGCTGTTGAAAGGCCCTTTTGTCACCCCCAAAAATTCTCCATGCAGTCAAAAGCAGCAGTCTAATGCGCTTCAGCGCTCCCACGCCGTTACCAGCCAGTCCATCGCTGACCGGGCTCGACACGACCATGCTTTCTCGCAGATTGTTGAAATACTTCCCATCTCCTTTTCACGATTCCAACGACACGCTTTAGCTGGAAGGAGTGTATGTCTGCTTTGGCTCAGGGAACGACGGGCCGAGCTCCTGGATGCTGAGCTTTGCGAGCCATTGACCCATATCAATTGACTCCTTCAGATCCTTGCCTTGTACAACACCGGCTACGAAGCCACCGGCAAATGCATCACCGGCACCGTTTGTGTCGTTGATCTTCTCTGCGCCAATTGCGTGGACGGGTACCTCCTTGACGTCTGCGTCGGCGCCCTCCTTCGCTGTGACGGCGATGGTGGGGTCGGTGCCCTGTGTGAAGACGACTGTGCGGGCGCGCTGGGTGTTCTTCTTGGGCAGCGCGGCGATCTTCTTTGCGATCTCCTTGACGTCGGTGGTGCCATAGGAGTGGGATTCGGCAAAGGCGGCGGCTTCGGTCTCGTTGCCGATGAGGATGTCGACGTAAGGGAGGACGGAGTCGACGGGGTCTTTGAAGAATTGTGCGATGAAGGGGGCGGAGAGGTTGAGGATGAATGGCTAGGAATAGTGGTATCAGTATACAAGTATCGAGGACCCCTCTCATTTTCAGGTTCGATTCTTACCTTGTTCTTAGCAGCGGCCTCCTCGGCAAGAGCCAAGATAGCAGGCACGCAGACGGTGAAGTGGTATCCACCGACATAGTACACCTGTGCGTTCTCAACCTGCTTCCAGATGTGGTCCTGCTTCAAGTGCTCAATCTTGTAGTTGTTGGCGGCTGCAAGATCGGTGCACAGCGAGCGGTTGTGGCCTGTGATGACGACTCCGCAGCGACCGGTGGGCGTCTTCTCATCGTAGAAGTACTCAGTCTTGACGCCGGCCTTGGTCATGATGCCCTCGAGCATCTCGCCGTACTTGTCTTTGCCGATGCAACCGATGTAGACTGTCGAGTTGGGCGCGAGGATGTACTATTGATTCGTTGGTTTCTTTCTGCTATGTTCAAGTGAGAGGAAGAAATACCTGTGCGCCTCTGGCAGTGTTCTGTGCCGCACCGCCAGCAATGAGCTTCGCATCGAAGTTCTGGATCAGGTCGTCGTAGAGATCCATGTGCTTCTCTGGGTCGGCAAGAATGGCATCGTTGGCCTTGAGGCCGTACTTCTCAAGGAGCTTCTCATCGCTGCTGAATGTTAGATTTGCTTACTCTGGTGCTCAACAACAAAAGCGGTAAGCACAACTGAGCACTGCAAAACAATCGGGACTTACGCAACACCCTGGATATCCAGCAGCGGGTTTTCGAGGCACAAGAGTTCGTATTTTCCAGACATGATTGCGTTGTGTATGGTGAGAGTGTAAAGAAGTGTGTTGTTGTGGTGTCGTAATGGGGAGGGAGAAAGTGTAGAATGTGGGGCTGACTTTTTGGAATCGAGGGGTAGCAAGCTGACACGCTAGTGCTCTCCACACTCAACATGGGGACGCAAGAGAGACGCAACGATCATTTTTTCGACATGTGCGAAGTTTTGATCCGACGAAGACTTTGGTTCGGTGTCGAAAAGGTGGAATGTGAAAGCGTTTCATTGCGTTATTGATGTGTGCACCTTTCCGTTCTACTACATATCCTTTCTCCAGCTTACCTCGCCGATCCAACAATCTACGAGCACATTGGGGCCCTACAACGACCAAGTTACCTTCTTTCATCCGCAGTCCAACTGACTGAAGCCCTCTTACTGATTTGCTGATAACACTTCTCTTGAGGCACCGAAGTCATGCCGAATGGTGGTACCCATGTCCATGTCCATATCCCCGTGCACGCCGTCCATGGGAGCCACGCCCACTGCTCCCATTCTGCTCGAATCCTCGCTTCTTCCTATCTGTCACCGCTGCTAGCCTAGTGGGTTGGAATCGGGTGAGTCCTACTTCCCCGAACCACGTCCTGCTCTAATCAAATCCTGAAATGAAGACTCTAGGCCGCGCTTTACTTCGCGGTAGCTAACAATCAACACATTTTGCTCGTCTCTACTGATGAGGGCAATCTTCTCGTCTGTCCCTGCGTCAAGTTTGTTGAGACAGTCAAGGACATGGGCGAGGTCGGTCACAGGGTGTCCGTTGGCGTCTACTTGATGGAAGACGTAGTCCCTGAAGAGCTTGAGGTAGTACCGCTCTCCCGTCTCTGCCCACACAGATGATGCATTCGAGGCGGTACTTCCAGGGACGTGCTGAGATGCATCAAGCTCAGGGCGCTCGTTGATCATGTTGAGCTTGACGAGCAGGCGTACAAGTCTCGATGACTCTAGTTCACGCCCAAGAGTATTCGTCAACGCGTCTTGGGCGTGCAGCTCGCTATCGAAGACGGACGCAAATTGATCCGCAATGCCAGCCAGGAACGTATCAATGTCTTTCAGCATCGGGCTTTGTCCGGTTGGTGATGCTGGCGCTCCGGGTGCTGGCTGAGGGTTCAATAGCCATTGAATGCATTCCTTCAGTCGAGCCGTGTAAATTCTACTCACATAGTCCATGGACTTCTGCATCTGCAGATGAGCTGATGCATTGTTGTTGGCGATGCAGAGGATCAGGCGACCCAATTGCACAAAATCATCTGCTTGAAGCTCTGCCACGGGTCGCGCGCCCTCAAATTGAACAATGTCCATGATGCTGCAAGCGTTTAATCGTATACGGTTCTTGGATGTGAGCAGGATTTTCGAAGGCGTGATCAATCGCGCAGCCAGACCAGAACCGTGGATGGCTTTCAATGCTGACGCGATTTGTACAAGGTAACCCCAGAGTGTCTGCTCCGGCACATGAGATGAGGTAGGCTGCCTTCCATGGAAACGTTGAGCTGGTTTGAAATGCTCATCTGCAAGCGATTTCGAGTTCGGATGGTAGTCAGTGACGAGGATGAGGGAGCTATCGCCAAAAGCTCTCGTAGTGAACGCTTCGTGAATGGTGACCACGCTCCCGTTTAGCACCCGCTTCCAAGGCTGAGCTGAGCGAATCGCCGTCTCGTTAGTAAGTCGAAAGTTTTCGAGACGACGCAATGCGTAGCTCTTGCCGTCTTTGCTTGACACGGCCTTGTATATCCAACTGGCGTAGCCGAATGGGGCAGTGTTCTTTTGTGGTGACGTGTCTAAGCAGAAAAGCGAGTGGAACTGCTCAATAGCAGGCAAGGTAGTGTTGGGCACAGTCTGACGCGCGACTTCGGCCCTTTTTTGCAAGTCTTCTCGAACAGTGTCTGGAATAAAAAAGTCGTGTGCAGTGCGCTGGTAAGCTAGAAGCCCGGTTGGTTGAGGACCAACCGGCCAGTACAAGTGATATGCCGGGGTCTGAAACGCATTTGCATTCTGGTAATAGGACCCAGAAACATCCTGTGCGTAGGGGTTGATTGGGGCGGCTTGGTGACTTGCGCCGGTGATGTTGGAGAGATTGTTGGACGTATTGAATGGATCGTAGCCGCCGGTCGGGTCTCCCTGAGGCGAGTGTGAGCTTTGTTGTATTGCCATCACCAGGTCAGAAGCCCTCGTGCGCAATGATCCTTGAATCACTGTATTTGGACGTGGAAAAGAGAAGGTTATGACGCACCATCTGGCCCTCGAACGTTTGTGGCACAAACTCTTGAAAGTCTTGCGCGTGCCACTCTATAGCAGGCTCTTTCGTGTGCATGTGTGGAGTACTGACGGCTGGCCGAATAAGCTTACTGAGACTGTGGTGTGTGTAATGTCAAGACTCACCGGAGCGCTGCGATTTGGGTGTGAATACAGCGGCGTTTGCAGCCTTGGGCGAGATGGCAGCGCCGCGAGAAGATGGAGTCACTGAGCCATTGGTGGCAGTTTGCAGGGGAGTAAACGACGGAGAGTCGACATTGAAGCGCTTCTTGGCGTTCTCACTCGAGTTCAACTTGTTTTGGTCGTGGATGTAGGGACAGGCTAGACAGGGTCACCACGGCATTCGGAAGGTGCAGGCACCCGCACTTACTGTTCTCGTAGCGACAGTGGCCGTAGATGGTGACATTGCGACAAAAGGTGTTTTTCGCTTCTGCAGAGGCGCATTAGACTCGACAACGTAGACAAAACGTGTGCAGGGCTGCTCATACCGCGACCTTTGGGCCGAGGAGACACTACTCCCCGTCGCGAGTCACCCGAAGGACCCCCAAACGCTGTTGCCATGAATCGCGGCTGGCTGATGGACGAGTTGCTGCTGGTTATGCTCGGCTGGCGACGCTGCTTGGAGGGGGTGGAGGGTGAGGGTGCGGTGTTCTTTGCAGGTTTCGAGGGCTGAGACGTGGGCGGCGTGGGAGCTGGGCCTGTCTCATCTGAAGACGCCCTCGTTCTATTCCATCGGGCGGTTGGCTTGGTCGTCTTGGGCCGTCGAGTGTCCCGCGCCGGCTTGGGGGGCGTGCTATCACCGCCGCGCGTGTGGACAGGTGGGAGGGAATCGCGCGACGACGACGAGGTCAACTCGGAACTGGAATTGGCGGTCGAGGAGCCTGAGCGGGCAATTGCAATGGCATGTGGCTGTTTCTTGGGCGGGGGGGACGAGACGGGGCGGGCTGCTGTTGAAGCGTGCGTGGGCGCGCCTTTGTCTGGCGATGCGGCGGGCTGAATGGTGGGCAATCTGGCGGGGGAGTGGGACGTCTGTTGAGAGAAGTCTGGCGGCACATTAGAGAGGGCGCCCATGAACAGCCAACGACGGTACTCGGCGGGCGGCGCATCCAACGGCCGCTGTCGATAGCTGGCGGAGGAGCTGGCGGGCGCCATGTCCGCCCACGATACCGTAGCGGGAGGCTTGGAATAGCGGGACACTGGAGAGCGAGTGAGCACCTACATAGCAAAGAGGATGGCGGGCTGTTACGATCCACCCCCGGCAATGCCAGCTTCCTGTAAGACCAGCTGCTGCGTCTCCATGGGCAGGCGCAGTCCAACAACAAGGCAATGCGCTGAGGTGCACTGCTGAGACTGAGACCAATCCTATCCTATCACGGTTGCCCGGCAGCCCTGCATGATGATGTTTGACCTGTTTGGATTGCTTAGTCATGCAACGTCAGATCTCAGCCACGTGATACTCGCACTCCTCTACTCCTCACCGAACCCATCGCCTTCCCCTGCCCCCCTCTGCACATTCAAAACCGCATACCTCTCATGCAACACCCCCGCCCTCCCAACACACTCCTGACACACCAGCGCATCCCCACTTCCCAACCCCCCCTCCCCCCAGCACCCACCCCACCCCACACAATTAACCCCACAACCCCTCTCAGCACTCCAAACAACCTCATGTCTACACCTCAGCCTATGCGCCCTCATACCCATCTCACCCCTCCCAAACGACAACCGCGCAATCAGCCCCTCGATATCCCCATCCGGCAGCTGACTGAGTGCCTGAAGCAGCGTGCGCGTAAGACCCAAGCACCGACGTAGCGGGGGATTGTTGTTGCGTGAGAACTCTGAGGAAGGCGAATTCATGATGATGTATCGGTCGAAGGGGATGCCGTTGCATGTTTCGCAGTAGAGGGTATCGTGGAGGTGGGCTTTGCTGGGGCGGGGGAGGGTGGGGGGAGGGCTAGGGCTGTGGGATGTTAGTGTTAATTTTTGGGAAGAGGCAGGTAAGTGGCTGAGTGGGATGTGGAGTGTTTAATTACTTTGTAGAGGGTAAGTTTGAGACTGTGTTACGGTGAGGGAGCACTGTGTGGTGGCAGTTTCGACCACAGCGGGTGTCTTTTTCGTCGACGAAGACGATGTGGCCGCATGTGAGGAGGTGGAAGGGCGAGGGTTTTTTGGTTGTGCTGGATGATGGCTTGGTGCAGGGTGTGATTTGGTATGAGGTGTGCTTTGGGATTGGGGCCGCGATAAAGCGAGTGTCCTGCTCATGGGTGAGCATGGCTGCGAAGGCTAGAGGTGTGTTTGTGTCCATTTCAGCTTGGAGATCACCAAGGTCAGCGGTGGATCTGGAAGAGAGGAAATATGGGGGAAGTGAAGGAACGAAAGCGAACAGGGACTTTATAGTCCAGCGGAATTTGTGCTCAGTGTCATCACCGGTGAATGATGGTTATTGGTGAGACGGGTGCCATGCCAGACTTCACCAACGATTGCGACCTTTTGAAAAAACCTACATCGTTTAGCCTGTATAGAGAGTCCGTCCATCGAGGATGGGCATGGTTTACGCGTCATCTCGAAATGATGCTTACCACGGTTGTGCCGTCGAGTGAGAGGGTGTCCGTTTCCCCGGCACGCAAACGGAGGCATTCACTGTGGTTTATTCAGACCTCAGAGGCTAACCGCAATCAGAGCAATGCTCTCACGAGAGCTATGGCCAAGTAGTTCGCAGTGACAGCATCAATCAAGCTCAAATGCAAGTCGAACGAGTGATACAATCAGTAACGATGAAAAGTCAGATACTCATCTGCCTTGCACGCAGATATCATCATACACACAGCACTCAAACCCCAAACTCCCATAAAAAAAAAGCACGCCAACCTTCATAACCCCAACGCTCAATAACCCCAAACACCCATTTATTCCCACCCTAACGCCACAACATATATGCGTAAAAATACATCTCCTCCATCACACTCCCCAAAAGCGTATAACCAACTCCCTACGGCAACCTCCCAAGCTCAATCTCCGTCCTCCTCTCCTCCCGACTCAACCCCCTCTTGTGCCCACTTGCCGCCCCCGTACTAGCAGGCCTTACCGCCGTCCTCCCCCTCTCCTGCCACCTCTCCCACGCCTGATGTTCCCCCAGACTATCCGGTCTGCTGTCTGCCCGTCCCCGACTCGTATCCGCATACACCAGCCCCGGCGTACCTACAAGCTCCTGACTCCTGTCTCTGCGCTCCTGCTCCTCATCCACAGGTAGTGTGATTTTAAACGTGCTACTCGCGTTTGGACTAGGTGCTTGATCGCGCTGGTTGAGCAGGAGCCGCATTTGGCGCGTTACGTCCTCGTCTTCGGTGGTGGGGTGTGGGTATGCTGATGTTTCGGGTGTGCGGGAGGGCGAGCGCGCAGTAGCGGTGGGATACATGTTGTCGTTGTAGTTTTGGTAGAAGATTGGGTCGTTCCAGGTTGTGCGTGGCGGAGCGGGGCGGCGCGACATGTAGATTCGGTGGGTGCGCCAGAGGAAGAGGGACCCGTAGACGAGGGTTGCCGTACCGCTGATTACTGCGCCTGCGGTCGAGGCGTTGGCCCAGCGGTAGGCGCGCGTTGCGAAGAGGTTGAAGATTATGGATATTAGTCCTAGAGCTGAGGATGCGAGGGTAGGTCTGAGGGAGTGGTTAGTGGGTGGGGTTCAGGGTGGTGGGGGATGGGAGGGGAGGGCGTACAGGAAGACATTGTAGGCTTGGAACGAGGGATCGCGGCAGGCGAAACAGAGGAGCGCGGTGAATGAGTAACCTGCTGTGAGCAGTGCGACAACGAAGACGGATAGCACTGCGGTGCTAAACTTGAGTTCTGGGTTTTTTGCGTAAAGGCCTGGGAGCAAAAGAAATCTGCACACGACATTAGCACCGCACTCCATACCTCCCAACCACGTTCAACTGCCATGACGCGTAACTCACCCTGCCAGAATCATCCATGATGCAGTGAGCGCGACCGTTCGCCAATACCATGGCGTTTCTTCGTGATGTCCATGGCTTTGCTGTCTGTTGTCGCTAATGTTCATATAACTCTGGTTGCCTGAGGGCATCGAGTCGATCGTTCGCGCCTCCCGCTGTGGGGGTGCGGTGCGTGCCTTGCTTGCGACTCAGGTACCTGGCGGTTGCGCCGAATGCTCTGGCGCAAAAACGAGCGGACGCTGACAAGCCGTCATGCAGCGCGAGGAAAATGCGCAACCGCGAAGTATGACTATGTTTACGTGGGCTGGCGTGTGGAAGGTTTCTACTTCGACCAGGCAGATGAGGCTCTACAGTACCTGGCTGCTGGATTCAGCCTGGCGAGATGCAGATCACTTCGGTACGTGGAGCAGATGCAGCCGAGGCTGGTGCGCGGCGGGACGGTACGAGATAGCTGGGGCGCTTGTAGAAACGATGTGAGGGCGAGCTTCGAACGTTTCGTATTTGGTTCATGAATACAGCAGAGCAGTCGAACGAACAATGACCTAGGAACCAGGCGGAGCGGTGGAATCGAAGCGCCTATGTCCTGGTACTGCCATGAGGCGAAGGACGCCCGCATATGGGCTCAGCCACTGAACATCCTGCTGAGGGGTGCTGTGCAACGCAACCCCCGGCTGCGCTCTGCCCGTTGACGAAAATCGTCATCAGCAACTGTTTTCTAGAACTGTTACATGCAGTTTCTGTGCCCACGACAGATTGCGCCTACTTGTCAGGCCGAATTTGCGTTATCATCCTCGAGTCCAACGCCTAGCCAACTTGATAATGTTTGGAGTGGATCTCGACGAGGAAATGCGCCCTTTGCCTGCTTGACAGGATGCAGGTGCCCCTTGAACCCAAGCCACGGACCCAATGCCAGCCAAGGCTCGGTTGATGTGTTTATACGATTGCTGACCGCGCTGCATCTCACAACAGGGCTGCTTACTGCGTAGGCCACCGCTTGTCTTGGGGGTCGCCAACTCCCCACCGTCTCGAACACGCCGAATCCCCAAGGAATTGGGGCCATGTTGCAGGCATAGTCAAAAGGCATGTCGGTCAGATCAATGACATTGGCGGTATGCCGCAAAATACTGAACCGTAATTGACCCGTCAATTGGCGATGTTACGCACAGCTTGAACATGGTAGGTGTTTGATCGGGACGCGCGCTGTGTGGCGGTGATGAAGGATTCTGAAATGTGCCCTGAGCGGCGCGCCCTATCTGTGGCACGTGGAGACCGTTACCGTTCATGAATATTCGAGAAGTTCCTCTATATTCTCATATCACTCATCTTCGCGGGTTGCATTGTAAGTGGCTGGCTTGGTGGCTTGCTGCGTGCAGTCTGGGCGTAGGCCCTCGCTGTGCCCGACCAAACAATGGGTCGAGGATGATTAGATTATATCTGCTCCATGTTTGTAAGAGTAATTAGGTAGCAAAGTAAGTGTTTGGCTCCAGGTCCACTGTGCATCGATCTCGCCATATCAGATCACAGCCCGATGCCGCTATGCCAACCTGGTGAACAGTGGTGGCTACGTCTGCAGGCATGTTGGAAAGTCTTTGCGGCTGAAGTACCGACGTATTGGTCTCGCAATGCGGCGCAACGTGTCACAGCCTGCAGTGGTGTGGCTGAAGCTGCTACAGATGGGGGCCGAAATAATAATCACGGATGAAATAGATACCGAACTATTGCCATTAGGAAGAGAACGGGATTTTGGAACAGATACGTGTTTCGAGAGACATAATAAATCGTCGTCTTCATTGTTTACAACTCTCGAGTGGTTGCAGCATCGTTCAACACGAGTTTCAATGCCGTACGAACGTTTCTAGACCTTGATAGCGAATTGCTTCAGGTACTCGTAATGCTCGACGTTCTCCGCAACAGTATCTCGGATGACCTTTGCGGCCTCTTCGCCGTACTTCTCAGTCCACTCTTCGAACAACGCCTCATCACTCTTTGGTGTCTTCTTCTGTTCATTGTCAGTACGTGTTGATATCATGCCACAGCTGATACTCACGTGCGTCCTCGCCCTAAGCCTGTCGCTGTCCAGCGCATCCTCATGGAAGCCCTTCCACTTCTCAAAGGCCTCCTTTGCAATTACCTGGTCCTCTTCGGTATCCCAGATAAGCATCTCGGGTTCATATTGGATACCAGTGGTCTTGCAGAATGCTTCAATAATGCCAGATGGATTGTCCAATAAGTCGTCTGCATCGATGACGCAGATTTCCACGCCACCTGACTGACCGTTTGTGTCAGTCTGGCCATTTGCTTGCGACTGACCTGCGATCTTCGGACCAATCTGGCCCGCGCTGCGGAGGTAGTCGAAGAATGTTCGAAGCTCCAGATAGCCGGCCTCGTCAGGACGAAAGTTGTAGAATCCAGTCAACTGGTCTAGTGGTGGAATTGTACAGCGGTAGTAACTGGGAATACTGTTCCTGGGATGGCGAATAAGGAATGTGAAGTGATAGGTCGCCAAAAGGTCGGCGGGGATGACAGTCGGATTCCCCGGCTCCGCTTTGGTGTTATAGGGGTATGGAGGGCCCTCCTTGGTTTCCCGAGTATGGACGGGCGAGAGAGCGGTAGTGTCAGTCCCCACACCTCGCTTGTAGTTGGAAAGAGATGGGGCGACTGTTGCAGGCTTGCCGTTTGGTGGTATCCAGTATTGTGCCATATCTTTGATGAAAGCGCGCTTGCCTTCTGAGTTTTCCCGTGCTATCCTGTCGAAAATTGTCCGGAATGTGCTCTCGGAATATCCGCTCTGTTTCCTCGCCTCGGGGTCGTTCTCGTACCGCTCCGCGAGCCGTTCAGGTCCAAAGTAGTATGCGTCACCGAATGGCTCGTGGACGCACTGCAGGGTCTTCTGGCGGGTCATGAAGACGCGCTCGAAGGCGGTCGAGCATGCCCTTGGGTGAGTGGCCACGAAGATGGGCTTACTCGTCATTGTGGTGTCTGCTGACTGTAGTGATCCGGGACTGAAGAAGAGGAATCTGTATTTCAAGTATTCCCACTAACAAAGACCCGGTAGCGTAAAGACAAGCTCAGGTGTATTTCAAACTGAACGAGCAAATTGTCCGCATAGGAAACAGGATGCTAGCAGAGATTTATAGATGTTAGGACCCGGGAAAGACTGCGGATCGCCAGCCAATCCACATTTACTGTTGAGCATTCCCGGACGGCACTGCGCATAGGGTGGTGCTAGTGAACCGAGAGGCTAGAACGAAGGTTACGGCGGTTGCACCTGCGGTCGGGACAGCTGTTCCCCAGTTCTGTACCCGGCAAACGTGGCACAAACATGCGTCCTATTTGCTTTTGTTTGCCTCGGCACACGGGAGACGTGCTGCTTCCACGCAAGCGCCAAATGTTTGCTGCAATCGTCGTTGTTGTTGCAAAACCACGCAATTAGAATGATGTCACTGGGGTTGTCGCAGACAGGAGGGCTGCCCCTCAGTGGGACTGAGCTAGGCGCAACAGGGTTAGATCGGCGATTGCCCGCCGGAACATCGCTTTGAACTCCACGCTTCTTTTGCGACCTCATTTGCCGGCAAACTTCGTTGTTTATTCGTGCAGACTTGTGTCAGCTAAGGCTTCAAACGGCGACTTCGAAAAGCACGACATCTAGTGGCTTCGTTGAGCAATATATCGGCGGCATGAACCGAGCGGTTCAAGCAAGTATGCTTGTAACCGCTCTCTCATGCTACTCGTCAGCGTCACTCCCATCATCGATCATGAGCCACCAGTAGCCGACAACTGCATCCCCAGAGAGATCTCCTGATCGTTTGTGCCTTAGAATCACACAGCCTCGTTCTCTCTGAGTCTTACTGGCGCTTTGAATTGTAAGGGGTGGATCTTGTGCTATCCTGAGGGCTTCGAAGCACATGCGTTTATTGCTCTTCTCATGCATGGGAAGTCTTGCGTTATCCAAGTCCATCTCTTCTAGTTCACGTAATTCATACCCGTCCGCCTGGGGTTCCATCTAGGAGAGCCGGCTCGGGCGTCTAGATGCCATCACGGGTTATACATAACATACATAATATCGGATAATGGATACAATCCTCCCTGTATCTTTCTGGATGCTTGGAAATCGACCGAAACACAAGGAATATCGGCTGGGCGACAGGAAAGCATATGGACATGAAGGGTCACTGCCGTGGAGTCGCAGCGAGCCCAAAGTCGAAGCCCTCATCACCGAGTTTCAGTCACGGCCTATGCTTCGCTGCGCGGATGCTTTGGTCTTGGATGGGAAAGTGCATCCAAGGTATCTCACCAAAACTTGTTACATCTGCGCCGCTTTGTGACGACCTGGGAGCTTGCTGCCCGCCGCACAGATGCCGATACCATCATCATCTAGCCTCCGTCGTACCATGGTAGTGTACGCTTTGTCAACGGGACCATGCGGTATGCATCTATTGCCAGCCTGACAGAGAAGCTCTTGGATACATGCTGCCCGATCACTTGGCGTCAGCCCACTGATGATTATCCGTTTGACACCATCAAGGTGGACTCGTTTGACTTGGTGGGTCCCGGCACCAAGATGTGGTCCACGCCATCCATACATTGGACGATTGGATGCGAGCTGGAGGATGAGGCGATAGAGGACGAAGAAGTCGTCACCTCATGGCAAATGTACGAATGCGGGACGCTGTCCGGACAATGGGTCTCGCTTGTGTGGTAGACGACGAAGACCAGGACGACGACGATGAGGATGATGGCAGCCCCGGCACCGAAACACCCAACGACGGTCACAGAATGGTTGGCACGAGCCTTGACGACATACCTAACGATGACAACCTTGGCGGTTGGCACAGCTCTGATACCATGTCGGACCATATGCGCCTCCTTCAGCGGTATACCCGCAGAGTGGGCGTAATACGAGCTAAGGAGCGAATGTATCCAGTCGACGGAAAGGTGTCTTGTGGGTTCCGCCTGCACTGCACGCTTATGCCAATGGATGGTGGTCGTTATTGCGCAGAGCACAACGACATGCTCATGACGGGGACTCATGATCACACCCCGAAGAGCCTTGGGTCTGATGAGGCGATTCGGTGGGGTCGACAGGACGTCAGTTTTCATCCTCCTCAAGCACCGCTACGCCATAACCCACAACGGGTTTCGTATCCAGGTGTCCTTGAGCGCCTACATTTCGACCACGCAAACTTCGTTATCTGGGTCATCGATTGCGAATTTGTCGCACCTTTTGGCGCCAACACCATACCGTTCATACTCACCGTGCGCGATGTCAAGACAGGAGCCATCATTGTCTCGACTACAATCGACTATGGTGCAATGCTATTGTCTGACATCGTCGAGGAGCTCACCAAACACCAAGGACAGCGAGGCTTGACCCCATTCATGTGCGTCGAGTACATGGCGGGCTTTTACCATGGTGATCGTACCAGCGGCCTGTCCATGTCTGCAGTGGGGAAGATCTTGCTTGACGCCGGATTCACGCCGAACACGCATCGTGTATGGGGTTGTACACATCACTTGACGTTATCGTCTTCGCCCGCGCCATCCTCAGATATGACGACTTGATCTCTGTCGAGTCAGAGGGCATGGACATTTCACAATGGCGAGACGAAAATTGGGCACGATGTCTACAATCCTTCAACTTTGCATCGCTCATCAAGGAGTGCTCTGATATCCAGAGCGTGAGTTGCAGCTATGTTCATCGTTCAATATTCCCTCGTAAGACCTACAACATGCACATGCCCGAGGTTAACACTCTGGCTACTGTGGAGATAAACCAATTCTTCATTGAGACCAGCAAGGCATGGTTGGCAGGGTGATGACCCTAATTTCAGGCGAAGGAACGCGGTGGCGAGTAACTGGACAGAGAGCAACCTATGGACGTGAAGCAGTTGGGCAACATGCACATGGGCGGGAAGATGATCATTCCTTCTCGTTCTATATTCAGAAATCACGTACACGACACGTTCCTCCATCTTGCTCTTGATTCAATCGGCCTTCATTCGTCCTCGATCACCCACAAACGAATTAGGGTGATGATCAATGAAAAATGATATGACGTTCACACGTAACATCTTGCTCTCCAGTATTGGTTGCCCGCCTAATGGGCTCTCGCATAGCAATTGTGCTCTCACGTAGCAACGTCTCCCCCTTGGCCCGCGATGCTCTCACGAAGCAATGACGCGCCTTGCTACTCTCACGTAGTAACAGTGCTCACACGTAGCAACTGGCGGTGAGGAGACTCATGAGTGAGGCAGTGCGCGATAATATTCGTGCATTGGCTGACTTCACATGTGCGCCATATCATCTGATTCTCTTGTTGGCGACTTCTACGTTCGTCGCGTCTCACTCGGGTATGTGAGAGTAGTCACGCGTGGGCCAGTTGCCACCTCACCGCTCCATCGGGCGGTTCCTTCCCTCTCTATGTCTCACCCTTCGTCGATACTCCCTCCACGCCCCGCCCATATTTCTTCTCATCCACACCACTGTACCCGTCACTGTCTCCTGTCTGCCGCTGACATCGTTCTTATTGACTACTATTCCTTTTACACGTCCTCACCGTCTGTCCATTCGCTGTGCGTTCACACGGCGCGTCACCCGCCTTGACTGTAACGCATTTGACATCGTCTGCCAAATCGCACGAAGCGTTTCGCCATGCAGGAGCACATGGGCAAGTACTGGATCCGAGGCATGCATGGCGATGCGATGCTGATATATTGATATTTAGTAGATCGTCAACCCCATGACAGGATGTCGGTCGCGAAGACAATAGCTAATAGCTACACTCCCATGAACCGCCATTACGACAATTTCGCTCAACTGCGAAATGAAATCTTTCAGCATTTCAATAGGCGGCATTTCGAATCCAAGGACAAATTCCATTGGGTGCACATCGGTGATAAAAGCTTGAAGATCTCTGGAACGAAACTGGCCAATGATGTGGCCGGTAAATATAAAGACGAGGGTTTGATCACCATTGCACCGCAAGTCTCGGACACCGTAGGTGCAGGCACTGTGACGACCGCCAACACATCAGTACGTTCTTCCTTCTTCACTATGCTGTCTGTGTTCTGACACCAATCTCTCTAGACATCGCTCGAGCAGCCAGTGCTGGGCCTTAACAGTAGCGTATCTGGTCCCGCCTCCCGTTCACACCCCACTGCAAGACTCGAACTGTAGACACCATCTCGCGGCGCAGTCGATGTATGTGTCCTCCACATCTACTTTCCTGGTACTTACTTACTGACCCTGGCAGGCACCATCAACTCACGGCACAGGCAAGGAGGTTCGCGTCCTCTACATTTGTTTCCCGAAACTCGTGTCCCCAGTATCTCCCATTCGCTGACTTGTTTCAAGATTACACGCGCCGCTCCTGGAACCCATTCTCAAGTGCGCTCATCCGCCGCCGTGAGCAGGGTACGTATCATCTGCTTATGTTTCCTATGTGTCTGTTCATTGATTCATCGACAGCCTGTGTCTACTGCGCCGAAGATGAGGCAGTTGACCTTACGCGGCGCACCCTTGGGGACACCTCCCTCCATGATCAAGCCCCCCCATGCTTCTGGTGGTCCGACTGGTGGTGAAGAACAAGAGAATGTCAACGTGAGTTCTCCCGGACTATCTCCCAACTCCAGCTGAATCCGATGATCCGCAGCCCGCCCATGTCGAACTGCCGCCCACTGGTGTGGTGCTGTTTGGCAAGCCGTTCCGCCCCATTGCACCACCACGTACCGTATCGCCCACCCGAAGACCCGTCGCCAACACCGGACATACGGTTGGAGTTGAAGGTGGTGCCGAGTAAAGACCTGTGCATGGCAACGTCGTCATGAGTCCTGAGACAGCTGGACCTCGCGAGGCTTTGCGATCAGTAGGTGGGACGTCGTCTGCTGTGGCCCGACCCCCACGTCAACCAGTGACATACTCGTCAAAGGGCCTAACATCGAGCACAAGATCCAGTTGGAGGGAGACCGCAGTGACTGATATGTATGAGGACCTCACTGTCGACAACACCATTCGCTCGTTCGCCACTTCATCTGCGAGGTCAACCCTGTGTGATGGCGACGAGGACGACGAAGACGAACCGGTTGTCGACCCGGAAACCCGCCGCTCATTCCCACGCAAGAACCGCAGTCGAGGATCCGCGTCGTCTCGACCTGTGTACACTGGCAACTTGGTCTTACCTGGCGATGAGTACCCGACTGAGGCCGAGAGGAGAGCTGTTGGTCTGGACATCATGTCAGAGGCGTCCGCATCTCGCACTCCAACTACATTGTCCTCTTTCGCATCGCCACGCACTACTCTTGTCACGAAAAAGAGTAGCGACTATGGATCCCCATTCAGCCTCAGTGAGGCGAATCGCCCCCAAGATCCTCTCAAAACATCCGCAAGCGAGGTCCCGATGAGATCAATACATCTGGTTCGAAGCGTCTTCAAATGTCAGTGGGAGATGGAGATTTACATCTTCGCATTCGTCGCTTTAACGCAAGTCGTTCTTCAGCCTGATGGTACTGTCATCAAGGCAGAAAAAGAGACAGAGATGGTCACAGTGAATGGCCTGGTTCAGTTTGTTCTAGGTCCGCGCTATGGGCTGTACCACTCCGATTTTCAAACTTTGCGGACTGACCCGTTTAGTTATATCACATGCTAGAGTGCGATCTTAGTAGAATGCTGAAATGTGTCTGCACTGTAAGAATCGCAGTACCTGCTACAGTATATCATAGTATATAGAA
Source organism: Plenodomus lindquistii (assembly GCA_025504975.1). Lineage (NCBI taxonomy): Eukaryota > Fungi > Ascomycota > Dothideomycetes > Pleosporales > Leptosphaeriaceae > Plenodomus > Plenodomus lindquistii. The sequence continues at coordinate 396,811 of JANUWI010000014.1, forward strand.
CTTTGTATAAATATCTAGTTGTATACTCTACGGGCTACTATAAGCGTGTTTGCAAGGCAACGCATCTTTTTGTATACGCCTGGCTGTAGTATGCTTCTCTAAACAGTACACTATTATTACGTGTATACATTATAAAAGATAGATTTTAGAGCAAAATATTATTGCTTCCGAAGGAAGTTCTTACAGTCAAATCGTGTACGGGGCAAGATTTCGGTAGGAGCAACTTTTGGTTATCAGTTAGGTAGAGCGGATCGCTGATTTGGTGATGCAAAATGAGAAGTACATCAGCTTAAAGGTCGTGCGTCCTTTTCATCGGACAGCGTGGCATGTCCGTATTATTCGACATGATTGCGGTTCTGTCTGACCCAGACTTATTAACATGTAAAAGTTTAAGGAATCTGAACTGCACATGTCTCAAACATTTCTCTGTATCTGTCAATAGGCGAGAGACGAAGAAATTATCTGATTACCTCTACAATTATCGACGCGTCAACGGTACATCAACTCGGACAGGCCATTACTTGTGAATCGATAGACAGCGTGAAACATTCGCGGATGTCGACTCATACAATGCTTATATGGATCATCTTCATGGCGGGAAGAGCAAGTTGTGAGGTGGTTGGGGCCATGGTAGGGGAATGGAATCGAGCATGTGCAAAGTAACCAATGGACATTTGGTCTCGTTACGGTACATGTCTCTGGAGTATGAGTAAAGGTATGCATCTTCTTTATGTTAGGGTGTATTACAATGAACCATGGTTTATTTGTCTCTGTTTTTTCTATGGGCCCATATCTGTGTTGGTAACGAAGGATCTCATATCCATTGAATTACCAAAACTATCATTACATCGTTCGCTGTGGCTAACAGAACGCATCAAGAACAAAGCTTCAAGTCTTTATCTACTACATGTATTCTTTAGAAGTAGTAAAGATTATGTTTCATAATGCCTGCGTACTGTGGTCCTCTCCCTGCTGCTTTACGGGCTGAAGTGTTGTACCGTTAAAGCGAGATAGAGACACAATGAATGCGAGCTCCTTCGTATTATGGGCTGACCCATGAGTTCCCTTGTTGGGTTCAGCGTTTTCGACGACTTGATACTCGGCCGACGCGTCTTCTCATCCTTACTAATAACATATTCTGCTGCGTCCGACATCAGACACTTTGTAGCCTACACGATGCAAAATCCTGCTACAACTGCCACCGTCCACGCCATCGATCTCGTCGATAACGACGACGACGTTGGCGGCGACCCTACCCAGACGCCCCACTACCTGCTTGCTGGGGCGACGGCCGATAATCTTATCCTTTTCCGTATATCACTCTGCTTACAGTCATTCCGATGCAATCCTTGCCGACGTACATGTAGTTAGTGCGCAGCTTTTTCATGTCATCAGTCTTGGGGTTGCACGCACCATCAGTCGGATTCTTCACGCTTTCGGCGCAGATGGAGTCTGCGCAGTGAGCTCGGAAATGATGTCGACTTCAGGCATATAGCCTGCTGGAGGCATTATAATATGCTAACAGCATGATAATAGCAGCCGATTCCAGATCTGAATACACCACAGATACCTAACAGTATATTGTTCGAGCCATACGTCAATCCGTGGTCTCCTTGCTGCTTTACAGACCGAAGATCTGTGCTCCTGCGTTGGGTTGACGACTCAATAATTTAGGGCAACGATGGGGAGAGAGAGGCGCCGTAACTTCGATTCGTTGATTTGTTGCTTCCGAACTTTGGAAGTACTCTTCGTATCGTATTGGTGAATATCACGTAGCGCCGCAGCGCGTCTATACTGTATACATGCTATCGTTCAGGATGAATGACGTTCGATGCATTCAGTACGCTTCCCTGAATATTAGGGCATCATGGTCAAAGTTGTAACGCCTTGTGTGAGAATCATGTGAATTTCTACCATGTCCTCTGTCTTGTATCATCAATCGTATTGAACCAGCTATTTGCTGAGTTGTTCTTCCCGAGTCTCTAGACCTTCTCCTCTACCCTATGAGTATGAGTCTGCACATCCGAATTCTCCATCTCCACCGTCGCAGCCTTCTCACCAGACGTATCAAGAATCTCGGACATACCACCAGTACCCCTTGTGAGTTCCGCACCCTTGCGGCCAATAAGGTGCCACGGCAAATTGAACATCTCGTCCAAGCTCTCGAGACTCTTTCCAGTAGTCTCTGGAAGGAAGAAGTACACCCAAGCCAGACCAATAGCCGTGACGCACGAGAAGAAGATCATGGTACCGCCTGTAGTCATGGAGATGAACATAAGGGGTACGGCCTTGCTGTTTCCGTATTGATTGACAAAGTGGAATGTCATGGCGATGGAGCCTCCTAGCGCACGGAGTCTCAAGGGGTAAATCTCCGAATTTATGAGGTATTGGATGGAATTCCAGCCGAGGGCCCAGCCAAAACCACTGAAATAAATCATAACTATGGCGCCCATTGCGGCGTGCTTTTGGCTGGAGGTTTGGGGCACGCTCTTGTCGGAGATGTTGTTGTCGATGAGTAGGAAGATGGCCATGTAGAGCATTGCTACTAGCTGGATAATTATACCGGTAGATAGAGCGCGTTTGCGGCCAATGAAATCGATGAGGAAAAAGGCGCAGAGCATGCTGCTGACGAATTTGACCACACCAAAAATGGCGGTAGCGTATAGCTTCTCGTTCTGACCACTAACACCCATCAACGAAAAATATTGGGCCGCGTAAATGTTGAAATTGATCGGCAGGCTTCCATCTGAAGTTGTTTGCCACCGCGTGATCATTCACCGCCACAAACAGGTTTGTTGTTTGTGGGTGATTAAGATCGCGTCTTTCACGGGGCTGTGAATAAGCAAGCCCCTTCATGTACTTAGAGTCTAGGTACGTCCTTTACTGAATAGATTAGTGCACAGTTCAACAGGTTATGAGCCCCGGCATTTTCACTGCCTAACTCAGCGAACATGTCCTCAAATCCACTTGACACTGAGAAGACCGACCTCAGCATCAAGGACCTTCATACCTACAAGATCACCAAGCTCGTAGGTCAAGCAAACTACTTAGAATGGGAACGAAGCATCAAAACCGTCTCCCAATATCACAACTTCTGGAACACTATCATCGGCATTGACATGACGGTAGACGAACCCAACTTCGATGACTTCTGCAACCAAGCTTTCCAGGCCTGCGCTGCTGCTTTCAAGGTAACCACAGACGAGACTGGCCAGACCATGGGACCTGCTGTCTCCGCCGACGCGCAATCCTTCTATCAGCAAATCCAGCTCAAGAAGGCCGACGTGGGCTACCAGGAAGCACTGAAATCCTATCACAAGTACATCGAGAAGACCAGCCGCGCGATGGCACTCCTACGACTTCACGTTTCAGAACCTATTCGAAGCGTCTTACATGGATACACCTCTCCGTCCGAAGCCTGGGAATACCTGAAGAAGCAATACAAGCTTAGCGACTTCCAGAACAAGCAAACCATCCACAGAGAGATCGAATCTCTACATCTCAACAACTGCAAGAACCTGGACGATTTCTTCAGCAAGCTAGAAGACAATGTACTCCAGCTTCGAGAACTGAAAGGCAGTTACGATGACGACGCGGTCCAGGCAAAGATCTTTCGTTCACTTACTCACGATTTCGACGAACCCATTCGCGTCATGAAACTGGTCTACAATCGCCAGAACGTCGAATGGCCGGACCTGGACGGCATCAAGCGACAACTCCTGGACGCTGAATTCGACATGGACAAACCCAAGAAGCAAACACAAAAAGACAAACCCGAGAAAAACAAGAATGATCACACCAAGGACGACTCCAAGAAGGACAAACCCAAGGACCAGGACAAGGACAAGGACGGCAAGAGGGGACAAAAGTGTCCGGTTGAAGGATGCAAAGGCTACAATCACTCTGAAGACGAATGCTTCACCAAGCACCCAAACCTCAAGCCCGAATGGATGAAGCTGAAGGAACAAGAACGCGACCTGAAGAAGAAGCTCAACAAGAACATTACGCTGATGTTCCATCCAACCAACCTCCACGAGCCTAACAACTCCAGTAAGCATCCTGCCTCTCCACGCACCTTCCCCGCTGACGAACTCAGATGTTTGACAGAGGGGAGGGCAGGAGCTAGAGGGGTAGGGTGGGAACTGGATGCTGAGGAGATTGGCGAAATTGGCTTGGACATGGAGAAGGCATTTGTACTTGGACCTCCAGATGAACTTTCAGAAGCATGGGCTCTTGATTCTGGAGCAAGCACCCATTTATGCAACAATCGAGATGCTTTCACTGAATTCGAAGACCTAGAGAAGACTGTCCGAATCGCGAATACTGATGCATCGTTACGAATCGCTGGTTTTGGTGACATCACTCTCAAAGCGGAACTGCCAAATGGCGACTGGAACCTGATCACACTAACTGATGTGGTTTACGCACCTGATGCAATCTGCAATCTCTTGTCAATCTCACAATTGACAAAGAAAGGAGTAAAAGGGATGGTAGACAAAGACACCTTCACACTAACAAAATGCGGAGAAACAATCATGTACGCAACGGAAAAAGACGGTTTGTACCATCTGAACATGTCTCACGAGACGCACGACCCAGCTCAAGAGATCATTATGCCAGTTCTCGATGAGGATGCTCAACAAGACGAACAGCCTGGATTCACTTTCGATGATCCAGTATGGAAAGTCCATCGCGATCTTGGGCATATGTCACTTGACAACATGAGAAATCTTCTCAAGATGTCAGTAGGACTACCCATCACCATACCGCAAATCATGGCCAGGAAAGGACAACGATGTCCAGTTTGCGAAGCAACCAAGGCTGTGGTCAAAATCCCGAGAGATCCAGCCTCAAGAACAACATCCGAACCAGGAGATCTCATCCACATCGATGTCTGGGGCCCATATGGCCTCCCTGGATACGATGGAACGCGAAGCATGCTGAACGCTGTCAGTGATTCAACACGTTACCAATGGGGCAGACCTCTCAAGACTGGTAAAGTGGAAGACACACTCATCAAACTGTTGAAAGAACTCAAGACGGCGGAGGGGATGACGATCCGCATTATCCGAGTGGACAACGGCCTCGTAACAAACGGCCTATCGGCATATTGCACCCAGGAAGGAATCCGCATTGAAACCTCAGCTCCTCACAGACATCACATGAATGGTGTGATCGAACGTGCGAATCGAACTGTTCGAAACGGCGCAGCTGCAATGATGGAAGATGCTCAACTAGGATCAGACAAGCCGATCATGCGAACTATCATGAAGATTCTAGATGCGAAGACGAGGGAGATTCTGCAGAACACAACCTTACCAGAGAAACTATGGCCAGAGGCATATGCCCACAGCATCTTCATCAAAAATCGCACACCCACGAGAGCACTCAAGTCGAACAAAACACCGTATGAAGCACTCTACGACCGAAAACCCGACCTCAAAGATCTGAGACCCTGGGGTTCAAGAGCGTTTGTATCAGTCCCTGAATCAGCACGACAGAACTTTCATCAAGGAAGAAGAATCAAGAAACTGGATGCACGAGCATGGATGGGCTATTTTGTGGGAATGGAGGAATCCTCAAAGATGAAGATATGGGATCCAGAGGCTGGAAAGATCCGCGCCACGGACATAGTACGAATCAGAAGCGGCGAGACTACAAACGACCCACAAGACCCCGCGAACGGGCTTGCTGCTGTGGCACGAACACCAGAACCGGCAGACGACTTGCTTGAATGGAGCGACAGTGGGAGCGACGACGAGCCGGAGGAAGATCATCCCGCACCAGAGGAGGCCGCACTCGTGCTCAAGGAATCTGAAATGGATGATGCATATGAGGAGGATGAGGAACAGGAGGACTGCCAGGATTGCGAGTACAAGGAGGACTGTGATTGCGATGAAGCAAGCGATGACGGAGATGAGGATGACAAAGATGAGGATGACGAAGATCCAACATTCCTTCGCGCCAGCGACCCAATGAGGGAACCAAACTCCATATACCTCAAAAAGGAATATCGATGTTACTTCTGCTCAACAGGACAAGGCCGGTGCGATGGCTCACCTCCGTTCGACAAGAAATGCACACCGTGCACGAAAGCCCAGCGTCGTTGCGTAACACAAGACACTCCACCTCCACCTCCAAAGTCATTACCAAAGAACAGGTGTCGGTACTGTTTTGAGGTTGGAAGAGATTGTGACGGAGTCCATCCCTTCACGGAGAAATGCACAACTTGCAAAAAGAAGAGAGCTCTTTGCGTACCCCAAGGAACACCAAAGACCATCGTACCATCAGGAGGACTTCCTAAGGAAGAAAAGTGCAAGGAATGCCGACAAAATAACCGGATCTGTCATGGGACTCCACCATTCTTGGATCCTTGCTCCTCATGCGAGCGCCGGGGAAAACCATGCCTCACCTACACACGAGGAACACCCAGAAGACCAGGTGTATCAAATGACGAGAAATGTCAGTCCTGCCTCAGCTTCAAAAAAGCTTGCGACGGAAAGCAGCCATGCGACAAATGCCAAAAGAACGGCAAGAAGTGCAGAAAGCAAGGCCTCCTCAAGGCACCACTGCCAATACGCTGTAGAAGGTGTGCTCGAAATCACTGGCAATGCAACTTGGAACGTCCATGCGACATCTGTCTGCGATACGGGCGCTCTTGCATATACAGCATCAAGGGAACAGACCACCAATTGATTCACGTTCACCCAGATCGCATCGACAAACAGGAATGGCGCCATGAGCTGAACGAGGATCCAGAGAAGACAAAGACCTGCACTCCTTGCCAAATCTACAACCAGGGTCATTTTGGAAAAATGAAGACCTGTGATGGAGAACTACCATGCAACCACTGTAACGTCATCACCAAACATGGTCAAACCGGTGGATTCAGCAAAACCCAAACAATCCGTTGTTCATACGATCTCTCCAAAGGGGTGAGACTCCAATTACGACATGCAGGCAGCAAACGATTCCCCGACGAAAACGGCGATGACCATGATGCACCTGACGCATCTGGCAACGCGCCAGGTAAAGGAGGAAAGCATGGTCACGACGATGAAGACTCAAACGAATCAAACGATGAGTCAAGCGAAGAGTCAAGTGGATCCGAAGATGAAGACGGAGGTGAGACAGATCAAATCTCCCAGATGGATGGAGCACTAGAACCCGATGATCCTCCTCCTACACAAGAAGACCCACCTTGGACAGTACTCGCTGTAACAAACTACCGATCGACCATCGACCTAGGTGAACCACTCACCCTCAAACAGGGAATGGCAGCTCCAGACTGGCCTGAGTTCAGAAAGGCAATGGGACGAGAGTACGGTTCGCTGAAAGAAAAGGGAACATGGAAAAGGGTACCACGAAAGAAAGGTCAGAAGGTACTTACTGGAAAGTGGGTACTCAAGAGGAAGCTGAACCCCGACGGAACGATCAACTCTCACAAAGCACGATTTGTCGTGCGCGGTTTCCAACAACGATACGGGATCGACTACGATGAAACCTTCGCCACAGTCCTCAAATCAGCCTCTTACCGGATGCTCTTCGCATTGGCAGCAAGGTATGGATGGTCTATACACCAAATGGACATCAAAACCGCATTCTTAAATGGAGACGTTCATGAAGAAGTCTATGTCGAACAACCTGAAGGATATGTTGATGACGATGGCTACGTTTGGAGGCTACTTCGAGCGCTGTACGGGTTGAAACAAGCACCACGAGCCTGGTATGAAAAGCTTACCTCATATCTGCTCTCCCAGGGATGGAAGGTCTCAAGCTTCGACCCATCACTGTACTACCACGAAGAGAAAGGATTGATCATGGGAATCTACGTGGATGATATCCTCCTCGTGGGAGCATCTCTCAAGAACATTGAAGAATGGAAGATGACTTTGGCCAAACGATTTGAGATGACCGATATGGGTCCAGTCACCTACTATTTAGGAATACAAGTTCAGCGAACGGATGATGGTATCTATCTTCACCAAGCAGGATACATTCAACAACTCCTGGACCGATACCAACTCAACGACATGAGCGAGGCACCCAGCCCATACTTCCAGAAGCTAAATGATGTCATCAAAAACGACGGACAAGCCCAGAAGAGTTTCATCACCCAATATCAGTCAATGGTTGGAGCCCTCCTGTACTGTGCGATCGTCACAAGGCCGGACATATCTTTCGCAGTGGGAGTAGCATCAAGGTATTGCTCAAACCCCTCACAAGCTCACATGGACGCAGTCATCAGAATCTTCCAGTATCTCAAAGGTACAAAGGACATGAGCCTGTTCTACAAAGCCGGAAGTCAAAAGGAAATGATCGCACACACCGACAGCGATTGGGCGACTTGTAGAGATACTAGACGATCAGTATCTGGATGGATGATTGGTTTCCAAGACAGTCCTTTCAGCTACTCGTCAAAGCGACAGAAGATTACAGCTCAGTCAACACAGGAAGCCGAATACATCGCAGCAGCAGCACTCTCGAACGAACTTGTGTGGGTACAGAACGTCACGCAGGAAATGCTCGATGCCCTTCACATCAAAGGCAACATTGGGCAGAAAAAGACAATGATCTACATCGACTGCAAGGGCGCGGAGATACTTGCAAAGAATCCAGAACATCACCAGCGCGCAAAGCACATCGACATTCGCTATCACGTTCTAAGGACTAGGATTCAAGATGGTGATCAGGACATCACACGGATAACCAGTCACGACAACGTCTCCGACATCTTCACGAAGGTGTTCTCGAAGGAACGCTTTCTTGAGCTCAGGGACATGCTGGGAATGAGGAAGGCCGGGACGTAGGAAGCGTCGGACATGAGATGGAATCCTTGGATCAGTGGGAGTGTTGAAATTGATCGGCAGGCTTCCATCTGAAGTTGTTTGCCACCGCGTGATCATTCACCGCCACAAACAGGTTTGTTGTTTGTGGGTGATTAAGATCGCGTCTTTCACGGGGCTGTGAATAAGCAAGCCCCTTCATGTACTTAGAGTCTAGGTACGTCCTTTACTGAATAGATTAGTGCACAGTTCAACAGTAAATTGTGATCGAATTCGAGCCCGACCACTGCGCCAACAGCTGTGACATGATGGAGAGTTGGATCCTGTAGAGGTTGGCCTTGTTGGTGAAGAGTTCCCTGACGGGACCGAGCCAACTTGTGCCCATGGTAGCTTCCCTCTCGCGATTGAGTTGGTCGTTGATATCGATGACTTCGGAGACAACATAGGCGTGGGTGTCAGGAAGGTTGCGAAGTTGGGCAAGGCCTGCAAGTCCTTCCTCGTGGCGACCGACCTTGATGAGCCAACGCGGGCTCTCCTTGGCGAAGAACGAAAGAGAGAGGATGATGCCAGCGAACATCAGGTGCATGCTGTTGGGCACGAGCCATTGAGCGTCTGTGGGTGCAATGTGGAGTGAAGAGCCCCAAGTCGCGAAGTACGCCAACATGATACCGATATAGACTGAACCAGCAAATGCGCATACGCACAAGCCTCGAATAGCGCGGGGAGCTGTCTCTGCGAGGTACGTAGGCGCTACGACAGTGGTCTGTCCAATACCGACTCCAGCGATGAATCGGCCGACGTAGATCTGGCCGATGCTACCAGTCTTCGAAGCCGTGAGAAAGATGGTGATACCGGCGATCCAGACAAGACAAAGCTGGCGAGTGGCCCAGAGACGACCAATTCGATCGGTAATGAAGAAGGCAATGAGTGCTCCCAAGATCGAACCCATCTGAACCATGGATGTAATGTTGGACAACAACTCTGCTACTTCGTGCTCTGATTTGCCAGGATCGTTAAGACCGAACTTATTCCTGAACGGCTCGAGCTCGGATGTTGTGCCAATGAGGCCTTCATCAATACCACGGGCTGCGCCCATGAGACCAAAGACTGCTTCGTGTTAGATGACTTGACCAAGCTGTAGGGGAGCGACAACAACGTACCGAAGACACCAAACCAGAGACGCCAGTTAAGGCTCTCCTTTGGAGTGTCCTTCAAGTTCTCGCGCCATGGATTCCAAGTAGGCATCTTGAGCGACTGGCAAGGCTGGAAGTCGGCAAATTTGTAGGTGCCTGTCAACCGAATGAACCAGAGACTGCGTTCAAAATGGAAGTGAAGGACGGCTACAGCTCTAACAAGCAGCGAGGGTTCTTATACTGGTTGTTCTGACCACGCGCAGTGATCTGCGGGGTTGGTGCACAGACGGGGCGCTGTCACGCATCTCTCGTGTTCTCCGTTCCAACCCCAGGATAGCGGGCGCACAACTCCAAGTTGCACCGGTACCAGGAGTCAGTGGAACAACGCCGGTCTGGGCGATCTGCGATCTTGGAGACCAGTCGCACTCCACCATAGTCTCCACACGTGGTAATTTCTCCCGCATTCGGGCAGACTGCGGTTGGAGTAGCTTGTCTGCATAGAGTAAGCCGACTGCTGATTGGGGGAACACAGAACTGGGGACGCAGTCATGTCAGACTAAGCAGCAGACATCTGCAGTAAGGTTGCAATGCCCAGACGACGGCGCAATGCTTGGCGCGCTTGGGTGGGGAAAGCTTCCTTGTTCAAGCCGCCAAAAGAGCTTAGTATCGGATCATGTTGACCAGTGAACACAAGTCGGTACAAATCTGAGGCCGTTGAGACCACCCCGCATCCATCCTAGCGACCCCAGTATCGGTGTTTCGACCACGAGCCTTGCAGAAGTTTCATGGAAATGGTATCGCAGCTAGATTTGGAGATTGAGCCGCACACCATGATTCGTTGAATGAATGGTGGCTGCGAGCGAGGCCAATCTTCTGCAGAGCATTATTCAAGCTATCCCCGCAACGAGATCCACTTGTCGGGAAAGGAAAGTCCGAATACGCAAAAACACCGCCGACGATGGTTCGATATTAAAGGATTTCACTACAAGCGAGCCTTTGTCGGAGGCGGTGAGGTCACGATAGGTACGGCTCCCACACGTTCTGCCTCCTTGTTGAGCGCTTCGACCTCGGCTTGTACTAACGGTATACCTTCCCTGAGTCTTCGTTCTTTCTGGAGGTCCTCAATCTCCCCAGGAAAGTATATGCGATCAACACCGTCCATCTTGTCGGATCCAACCACCCTTGAATACAGATAGTCCATCCTTTCCTTGAACTCTTCAAGGCTGAGGAACAAGTCTGGCTTGATAGCGACAAGGAAGTGACCCACGTCCGCAGCCTTACTGGGGTCATAGGGGTTCGTTACGTGACCAGCGAACGCGCTACCCGACAGCACACCAGAGAAGACATCCATGAAAATTGCTAGAGCTGAACCTTTCGGTCCCCCCATTGGGAGCATAACACCTTCAAGTGCCTTGGCCGGGTCGTCGGTACGCTTGCCCTCAGCGTCGAGTGCCCAGTCCTCGGGGATCTTCTCTCCTCTCCGCAAAGCTTTGTATACTTTTCCACGCGCGGCGACTGATGGTGCAAAATCCAAGAGAAAAGGCCGGCCGTTCTTCCCGGCTGGGGCCCCGCATGCGATGGGGGACACCCCCATGAGCTTTGATTTGCCTCCCCACACGGGCAGCGCAGGAGAAGAATTTGTAAAGACCAAGCTCATCATGTCCTCGTCAAGCGCTTGTTGAACAAGCCAAGCTGACATGCCAAAGTGATTTGAATGCTTGCATGACACCATACCAATTCCGAACTCTTTCGCCATCTTGATAGCAGCTGCCATCCCCATGTGTCCTGTCAGAAATCCGAATCCATTCTTTCCATCCACTTGGGCCACGACTGGCGTGATTTGCTGTAGCGTTGGCGATGCTCGTGGGTCTAATACACCTGCTCTTATGCGCGCCACGTAGCTAGGAATCCTGTTCATGCCGTGTGTATCCACTCCTCGAAGATCTGCTTCTACCAGGTACTTTGCAACGATGATTGCATTATCTGACGGCACACCATTGCCGGAAAGAACATTGGCGATGAAGTTCCTGGCGTCGGAAGCGCTGACATGCTGCATTTGTTGGGCGCTCATTGTGGCAGGTGTAAAAGAGATGTGCGCAAGCGGTTTTCCTATCAACTGAGCAGGTCATAAAGCACCATCAGCAGTGAATGAGAACGGCAATAATAATCGAGGATACAATGAAACGGAATGACTCCCTGGTGCATCGCAGTGAATGTATTGCCAGCAGTGAGGAGCTGACACGCAAGCCTAGCCGAATCAGGCAAGCGCGCCCGGCTCATCTTCCGACCACCAGGGGTGCAGGGCAACCTTCATCCCAGCCCCTGTCCACAGTTCCAACCGTACCGTCGATTACGAAGAATCCTCATGAGGACGTAGACACCGTCCTGTTTTCATTCAGTAGAGTCCGCGGATACCATGTTCTCAGATGCTTCTGACCCAGAAGGGTTCTTTATATGACTTACCGTATAACTGGCCCAGTACTCAATGCCTCCCAGATCAAGGTATATATCTGCCAACTCCCCAATCTCTTCGACTCGAAGTCATTCCAGAATTGGCCAGCGAACGCGATGTCAGCTTGCAGGTCCTCAAATCGTAGCAACCCTCCTCAGACACCTTACGCCAACCTCTGTCTCTTCGCCAACCTCCCATCCTCCTCATTCGCCTCCTCAAGACCCTTCCGAATCGCCTCTCCCATCCCATCATCACTGTCATCAGTATCCCAGCCCGCCGCAGCCTCTCCATTTACCGCTCGCTTCCCCTTGCCCGCCCTCTGTGCCCCCTCATACCCCTCATCCTGCCTGTCCACCCACTTGCTCGCCGCCTCCCGATAACACATGCCTGCCCCATGCTCGTGGTAACGCTTGCACCACGCCCCCTCACTGCTTTCCTCGCACTTCAACGTGACTTTGCGTCGTAGCATGCGCAGACTAGTCTTCATAACGTCATCTTTCAACTCGCTGTTCCATGTATACCCTTGCGCGCTCGTATTAGCAAACATGCGCGCCGTCTTATCACCCGCTAGCGCCATAGCATCGGACCAAAAGCGTCGTGCGCCACATGTATCCGGTGTATGCGTGTACAAGTCGCTCAGAAGCGTAGAGTCAAAGGACAAGACATTGGGGTGAAGAGCGGGATCAGAAACAGTAAGACCATAGTCTGGTGCATCGCGCTCGAATTCCTTGGGCTCGTCGGGAACGCGACCGCGCTTTTTGGCGGCGGTGTAGGCAGCGAAGCGTTTTTCGAGGACGCGGTTGCGGCGCCAGATACCGGTTGAGGGGTTGTTACGCTGGTCGCGGTGGCGTTGGGTGTGGAAGGCGCGGATCCAGGTGTCGGTTATCATATCGCAGATGTTGTAGAGGCGTAGTTTGTGTGCAGTGAGGTAGGTATGCATGAGTTGTGTTGCGGTGTATGGTAATGCTTTTGTCTGCGCTTCGTCTTCGTAGAGATCTGGGAGCTCGATCGCAATGCCGGGGGCGGATTTGAGGTGGCTTAGAATTTCGAAGATTTTGGGGTCGGGGTTGAGTTCGTGAATGGTGGGAAGGGAGGTGCTGGAGCTGTGAGGCTGCGGGTCGTGGGACCTGGTGTTGGAAGGACGGCCGCGCTTCTTGGGAAGAGGGGGGAGCGATCCGGAGAGCTGGAGGACTTGAATGCTTGGTTCTGTGGTTCTTGTTAATACTTGGGACATGGACTGAACTGAATTCAACACACGTTGAGAGCCGGCCTCGCCTTCTTGCTTGTACTCTGGATCCGCAGCGTGCGCTCCCTCACTGCCGTAATCGAAGTCCACATGGCGAATGTTGTTGACGGCCCTACCACTGCGACGCGCACCAGTGTCGACAGGCTGAGTAGGAAGATTGACCTCTGAGTCAGACTCGCCCTCCGCGTCAATCTCATCCTCCTCAAAAAGCGTCGTGAGCTCGTCCACCGTTAGCTCCTGTCCCGCCCGACCAGAAGATTTGTCCTCGAAACCCGGAGTCTGTGAGAGCGCGCGCTGGATCTCTACGTCAGCGGCCGCTGCTTTGCCCTTCCAGGTGAGCTTGATTGATGTAGGTCCGGCACTGAACTCAGCCGTCGGTGTGGCAGAGATACGAGCGCGAGTGTCAGGCGCGGGTGTAGCTGAAGCGGACAGTCGTGAGGCAGCTCTAGATCTAGTAGCAGTGGCCTGAGTCGCCGTAACAGCGGCTTGGGACGCAGTAGTAGCAGTTTGAGTCGTTTTCTTCTTCGAACCGCTGCGTCCTCCACGGCCCCGAGCTGAACCACCACCGCGACCACGACCACGGCCGCGTCCGCTATTTACGAACTTCATCGTTATGACTCTATGATTCGCAATCCCTGTGTCCGCGATGTCAATGTAGCGATTCTCTATTGGTGTCGTTTGGTTGAGTTGCGTGGTTCAAGCTGCGCGCAACAGCGGGTGAGCGTGGAACGAGAGGCAGACGATGTGAGTTAGAGCGGTGGAAAGGCAAGACCCGTTTGATTTGAGTAATCTGACGCGGTCTGAGTGATCAGAAGCTATTAGCGTCATTGTGGGGGGAAATATGTGGTTCAGTGATGAAACTGGTGTAACGTGGTGAAGGTGAAAGTGAAGGTGAAAGTCAGTGGGCGATATTGGGACCTTGCACAACGAACATACGAGCGTTTGGAGATGTGGTGACGATGGAGTCTCGATGAACGGAATATTTCAAATTCATCAGGTATGAAGTCCTGCCATAGTAGATGTAAACACGCCCATGCGACTTGAGATGTACAGTATAGACGAACAACGTGAATCGACTTCCTGCAAGTAATATACACAAGAAAGGTGTGAACTCTACTAATGACCGAATTGCGCTCGCAATCCTCATAGTGCCCCTGCTAAGATGGCTGCTTCGCTCCCACCCCGATACCAACTCCCATAACTTCAAGCCCACACGTGAAAAATACAAAGGGAATCGCATATGGTCAGCACACATCGTGGCAACGTCTCACAACGCCCACACCTTACTTCTGCTCAACCGGGATCCTAGCATAATGACAAGCAGCTAGCTTATCCAGTGGCTCCATCAGCGGTAACAAATGCCCTCCCCACTCCAAAGCCTGCGGGTACAGCACCTCGCTCGAGCGTGTCACAGGCGCGCAGAAAATCGCCTTCAGCAATCCCGGAATCTCGCACATTCTTCACTGCCTCCAACTCTTCGTTATGTCCATTGTCGAAGCAGTCGACAAGGTGCTCTTGGCCGGAGAGCAGAACGTTGTGCACAAGGGTCTCGAGAATAGGGAGAAATTAGCCTAGTTCCACAGCCGAGATGCGGAATTCGGGATTGAAGTCTAGACAGCGCATCACGAATTAGTTGATGAGTTCGCTGTAGGTGATTGCGCCGATGCACCCAGCCTTTCACGCCCATCAATTAGCATTCGTGGCCACAGCCTCTCCTTGTAAATCAGACGTCAGTAGTAAGCGATGGGCATACTAATCGAGCCAGTAATTGCACGGGATGATCTTGAGAGGAAAAGGGCCTGATTCATTCAAATCTCTTCTCTACTTTTGCAACAGTTTCTCGAGCTCTGCCGCTATCGCGTCGCCCACTTCGCTTGTCGTGCTTGTGCCGCCAATGTCCTTTGTGCGAATACCGTTGTCGATGGCAATCTTCGTTGCCTCGTCAATCTTGAGGGCCAGCTCGGGCAGGCACAATGAGTACTTGAACATCATACTTATCGACAGGACAGTCGCAACGGGGTTGACGATGCCCTGACCCGCGATGTCGGGTGCCGATCCTGCGTTTCGTTAGTATCGACAGTTTACAGGAAATGGACGCGTTGCGTACCGTGAATAGGCTCGTAGATTCCATTGAGCTTAGTTTTGCCGTCCGGGATACCTCCCAAACTGGCGCTGGGAAGCAGCCCAAGACTACCAGGAATTACACTCGCCTCATCGCTGATGATGTCGCCAAACAAATTGCTTGTGACAACGACACCGTTCAATGCTCTTGGGTTCTTGATCATGAGCATAGCCGCCGAGTCGATGAGGTGGGTGCCCGACTTGAGGTGAGGGAATTCGTCCTTCATGATGCGCTCGAATGTTTTCCGCCATAGTCTCGATGTTGCGAGGACGTTGGCCTTGTCCAAGCTCCATACAGGCACCGGTGGGTTCTCCACGGATGCAAGGCTGCCTGCCAATCGCACGACACGCTCGACCTCAGCTACAGTGTAAGGCTCTGTATCCATGGCGTAGCCATCGCCGTTGTCCTCTGTCCGGTCACCGAAGTAGATGCCTCCAGTCAACTCGCGGATGATGTTGAAGTTTACGCCACGGACATTGTCGGCTTTAAGGGGCGATGCGTCGACGAGGGAGTCTGAGGCGAAGAAGCATGGACGGAGGTTGCCGAAGGTGCCGAGTTCTTTACGTAGCCTCAAGATGCCTTGCTCTGGGCGTACTGCACCCGTTCCCCATTTCTACACGACTGTCAGCTTATAGTCTTGTTCAAACAAAGATCAGGATCTGGCATACTGGTCCGCCGACTGCACCGAGGATAATCGCATCCGCTGACTTGGCCGCAGCCAATGTTTCGTCGGTCAGAGGGTTGTTGTGCGCATCAATTGAGCACTACAAGTCGTCAGATGTAGACAGTCACTAGTAATTCGTAGTACTCACACCACCGAAAAGATGCTCTTGATAGTTGAAGGTGTTGTCTGTGTGTTTCTCGACTACCTTGAGGACTTTGACGGCCTCAGCAACGACCTAGACGCGTCCCATTAGTTCAGTCTTGAAATAGTCGCGAGGTTGCAATTACCTCAGGTCCAACACCATCACCTGTATGATTTAGCAAAATTCTTGGCATGTGAGATACACCATAGCTTACCGGCGAGTATGACAATATTATGAGAAGGCATGACGGGGGAAGATCAGTGTATATTGTCGAAACTGTTGCTTCACAAGTTTTGTTGTAGGGTCGAAAAGTTACCCCACGCCTCGTCTCAACCCCGCTAGAAGCCGCGGATGCGCCGACTTCGGCCCATGTTCAAGGGAAACCATCGTGCCATCCTCCAGTGCAGCAAAATCATCTCTGCGACATCGTCCACCGATGACTCGACTGTGAGAGCGCCGTCGTGGGCTGAGAAGGGCCGATCCCGCTCGAAACACGAAATCGCCACGAAACTCACAGCACCCAACACCGTCTGCTATGACGTCACAGGATCACCGGAGCAGTTGCGCAAAACATCTACGAACAATCTTTGCACTCAGGACAATTTGATGCGTCTGCCATGCGCGTTCAACATCGTCCTGTGAGTTAGGTACTGGTCACCGGGCAGTCGGTTTCGCGTGGGAAGTCACGGTTATCGTCTTCAAACCTGGCCTACCCTCGTCGTACTCCCACCGAACACACCTCCATAAACACGTCAGGTTTGGTCCTTGATCTTGAAGCGCTGTCCATTTTAGAGGCTGTATTGCATGCCAAATTCCACAATTTTCGACAGACGATGACCCAACTTCGATCACAAGTGGACATTCTGGCATATTTCACGCACTGGTGTTAGCATCACTCTGTCAATGGCATTGCTTTTCGACATCGCAGATGATGGATAGCCTTCTCGTGACATGGCTGCTGTAAGCGGAACCACAGCGAATTCAATGATAACTTAGCCCCTTTTAGCATCCTCATGGAGTTCGTTGTCATGGTCAGGCCCGATATCTACAATTACCACGACAATGGTATTCTCTACAGAGAGTACAGGTCTCGGTACAAACATCGAATGCACTATTTAGTACCCCAAACCTTATCTCTTTTTCTCATCTTGTCACAGCGGGAGCAATTAGCAAATATGTCACTCTTATGGAAGTCTTGACATGTTGTCTGTACGGCCGTCCCACAAGGCCACGGGGTCACTTCCCATCACACGCAATACCAGATACCACACGAGTTCTCACAAACAACATGTTTGTCCTATCATATCCTTTCACGGCAATTCATCATCCTTCCCGCGTTCCACGACACCTGTCACTCCCTAAGTATCCATAGCAAGCGGGAACTAACACGCCAACTCACCATCACGGTGGTGCAGAAGGTACGGTCCTCCCGTGTCAACTGTCAATTCGCAGATACAAAAGCGCAGCAACACCAAGCTGTGCGTCGCAAATAAACAAACGACGAAATACCTCGCGCATAAAAATCAACATGAATCTACTTATACTCAGACTCTTTACTCTACTGCTCGCCACAACGATCATAGCGGCCTCCGAAATGGGCCACACACCTACGTGGGTCTGCGAGGTACATTTCACAAGTCCACTCTCGTCCTTCCCCTTACTGACACATCTTAATACTGACTAAACATCTTCCCCTCTAACACCGCACAGGGCCAACTCTACTGCCCCACCGACTCCCCCATAAAGCCCCCAAGGCACATGCAAGCTATTGTGCTTCCTCGCGGGGAAATGCCCTTCCCTACGCTCCCAACACCCACAACAAACCAGCATGCGCAAGTCACCCTCAGCACAGCAACTACAACATTGACAACGGGAGATGCAACATGGTTCTCCTCTCTCGTAACGGACAGCGGATCGATTGGTAGTACGCTGTCTGCGGAACCGAGCACGACCACTCATCGCCATGATAACGGGAGCTTGCCGGGAACTGTGGAAAGGGGGAGTGCGGTGAGGGAGGGGATTGAGATGGTGGGGGTGCTGTTGGTGGGAGTTGTTTTTGCTGTTACGGTGCTTCTCTGATGTGTATCTAGAAGAGGCTCAGATTGAATGTCGAGACAAGTTTCAGTGTTACTGCGTGCGTTCTCGGGACAGTATGTGTTGCCGCTAATTACTTGAACCACGCATTCGTCCATCTCCTCAAACATCAGACATCACGGACTCATGGCCCAGTGGTCAAGATACTCACACTCGATACACCCCGTAGTTGCCTTGCCTTGCCTTGCTTGCAAGATCTGAAGTGCACTTCACCTCTTGCGGTGGTCGCACATCTTGCCGTTGCGACCATCAGTATCCATGACAGTTGCCGGATTCCAGGATTGTGAGAGACGCACGTTTGAATCGTGCTGAGCCCGCTTTTTGGTGGGTGAGGTTGCTGGGTATTGGTTTTTAGGAGAGGTAATTGGTGCGTATATAGGAACAAGTGTAAGTTGGGGCAGTGAAGTACACTGTATGTAGGGTTTGAAGAGATTGGGAAAGGTAAATGTCGTTAGATATGGGAGATAAAAAGGCGGAGTAACTGCGAAGATGGTTATTGTATTAGTGAATGTGGTACAGCATTCGACACTACTACATTGAATGCTTAGAGAGCCTTGCGTGTAGAGAGTGTAGACAGGCTTATTTGTAGAAAGGAATGTGGTATCAAGTGCATAGCCTTCATGGGGTGGGCATGTGTAACAACTGCGCTGTTCTCATGTTATAGATGCATGATCATGCCAAACGTCCCATTACCTACGACCAGATCTACTCTTTACGCCTGAAGTCAGCCTTAACCTGTTCTCTAGACGTCGTGCTCGTGTTGTTGTAATGACTGCGGTTCAGGCTGAGAGCCACGCCAGGCTATGCTGGGGGACGATGGCGGGCTGTGATTGGCTGGTTCGGCAAATGGCCTGCTCAGCATTCAGCCCGCGGGCGGAGTTGATAACCACGACGTCTCCAGACTTCCTACACACCACCAACACAGCGCATCGCCCTCGGATCAAGCCACCATGTTCTGGCCATATCCATGAGAGAAAACGCCTCGTGCAGCCACACATACTACACCACACCATGTCGGATGATGATGAAGCGTTAATCATCGCCCCAGGCGGCGACTTTGTCCTCGATGTCGCCCAGGAAGAGGGAGGACAACGCTTCTCGTACCGCGTGGACTCTAAGATGCTGCAGGAAAAGTCACGATACTTTGAGAATCTGCTCAGCGATCGCTTCAGCGAGGGGCAACAACTGGCATCGGCTCTGGAGACCCTGAGAATACGCGGACAAGCAAATATAGCAGATGTTCCAGTGGAGAGATTGCCTCACGTGTCCGTTGTAAACGTTGGCAGGACAGCCATAACGAAAGCTGCCTCGCTCAAGAACCTCTTCGCCGATTTCCTGCGCGCCTTGCATGGTCTCGATCTCGATGTCGCCAGACCACCCATTGCGAACCTCGCCAACCTTGCCGTTGTAGCGGATCGCTTCGATGCGGTCGCAAGTCTGTCCACTTATGTACGCAAACGATACAATCTGAATGCTCTTGATGCGAAGACGAAAGGCAAATCGACGCCGTTGACGGAAGAGAGGATACGACAGAAGTTGTTCATCGGCCTTTACTTCGACATGCCCTTGTGGGTGACAAAGTACTCGAAGCACCTTATAATGCGAGACTCGGTGCAATGGCGGCCAGAAACAGAGGAGGACCATACTAAAGCGCTATGGTGGGACATACCCAATGGCGTCGAAGACGAAATGATCCAGCGACGCGAATACATCCTCGAAACTATCAACTCTCTTCAAGCACACTTCCTCAAACTATACACAACCGGCGAGCGGCAATGTAAACTCGGCTACGACACCTCCCTCCAGTGCGACTCCTTCCAGCTCGGCGAAATGGTGCGCTTCTTTCATAAGATTGACACCGTGCGGCTCCAGGGCAAGATCTACGATAGCGCGGAACCAGTATACTATCTCGGTGACATCGAACGACTCCTGACGTCGTTTAGACAATGCTCAAACTACCAAGTTGACATGAATCACGCGCACTGCGGTCTACGGTCACGACTCCTCCCTCTACTCGACCTGATACAAAACCAACTCAGCTTGGAGACTGGTAGTCTGGATATCGGTATCTGCGGCGAGTGTTGGCACAATGATAGAGCCGAGTATGCCTGGTCACTGGCGAAGAGACCAGTCATGTGGGCACATTCGAGAGGCATGCTTAATGCGAGGACGGCGGGTCATGCGCGCAAAGGTCATCTTCATCAGCGGAAGCCGAGTAGCTGCCTCAGTCGGCATGTTGCGGTGAGGGATATGTATATGGCGGTGGATAGGGACTGGACGGCCAGTGCGTTCTAGGAAGATGGTAATCATGGCGCAAGGGCGTCAGCATCGTCCTCGATGAGATTTGATCAGCTTAGGAAAAATGCTGTTCCCAGCCGCGATCTTACCATGAGCCGTAATGCTCAGACTGCAACCTCAGCCACAGCTCTATGAACCATTTATTCAGATTAAGGCACCCTGAAGCGTGCGTGCCTGAGGTTCCCGGTCCTGCAATTCTTCGTGGTGGGCGAACAATACCTTTCTCTCAGCACACTCAAAGCTTGCAATCTGCAATACAGTTCAGTTCAACCTTGCGTGTGCCCCGTCGGTATTGACATGGTCACTACTGCGAGTATGAAAGGTCAATGTACTGCGGTCCACCCTTTCAGTTGCAAGCACGAGTCTGCGCATGTAAATCTGCGCTTAGTTCGCTCAACCCTGGAATCGTTCCCCGCGTGCATCCATCGCACGACTAGCAAATAGCACAGAAGTACCAGATACATGTTCACATGGTCATGTGCTCACTTTATCAGTATGTACCCGGACTCTAGCACGAGTTATAGTAGGCGTAGGGTGGGGCGACTGTGCTGAGGTCGCCGGTGATTGGTCGAAGCGATCGGTAGAGCCTGGGGCTGTGTAGCCAAACGATTGAGAGCTCATGATTCACAAAGTGCTGCGGTTAATCAAAGGAACTCGAAGAGAATGCGTCTAGGGCCCTATTGAATAGTGACTCTAGTACCCAATAATAAGCTCTCACGAGGCAGATCGCAAGGCGTTTGCTCGCCATTGCCGATTTTCGGTTTGAAAATCGCATTTAGGTATAAAGTGAATGCGCTGGGTCAGAACAAAGCACCTACTGCTTTGACGGATACCTACCTAGACAAGCTCCAACCAGCCAGTCCTTACCGTTTACCAGTGTCTCTGACTGTTCCTAATGACTGGCGAACGCACCTACCCGAACTCAGACACGTACACTGTTTTTCTTCCGCAAACAACTGCATCCTCACTCAAACCTCATATCATGTTCGGCGGTCTTAGAAAGGTTCTCTCAAAGCGAAACTCAAAGTCTAACAGCGATCCAACGTGGGGGAACGCAGGCAATATGTCATCAGGCTTACCGGTCAGCCATAAGGTCGCTGGATCGCGTAGCGGCGGCGGCCTAGCACCTCCACCCTCGTCTGACAATCAGCCTTCTACCTCACCGGCAACTCGTAGACCAGGGTCCAGTATGTACATCTTGCTAGCTTAATTTCGCGACTACCTGCCCTCCTTTTCCACATACTAACGTCCAAAAGACCGCTCAAGTATGAACCCCTTCAGTTCCTCCACCGAAGCACCACCCGCATACACGCCTGGCCCAGCCGCTGCAATGGACGCCACACGCTCACCCTCCATAACTCCATCTACAGACAGCGACCCCTACGCCTTCCTCAAATCCTTCGACACCGTCTTTCTGATCGACGACTCCGGCTCCATGGCCGGCCGGTCCTGGAAAGAAACCGGCGCCGCCCTCGAAGTCATAACACCCATATGCACCGCCCGCGACGCCGACGGCATCGACATATACTTTCTCAATCACCCAGACTCAAGCATCTACTCTAATGTCACATCTCCCTCCACCATCATCGAGATCTTCCAGACCGTGCGACCAGGCGGCGCTACACCCACTGGCCAACGTCTAAACAAGATCCTGAAGCCTTATTTACAGCGCTACGAACGGGATCCAGAGAACGCCAAACCGATTAATGTAATCGTTATCACAGACGGCGAGCCTAGCGACGACGTCGAAAGCCCCATTATCCAGGCAGCTAAGAAACTAGATAAACTTGACGCTCCTGCGTGGCAGGTCGGTATTCAGTTCTTTCAGGTGGGCAAGGAGCCCGGTGCACGTGAACATTTGAAGCAACTTGATGATGGGCTAAGGGAGGTTGCGGGCACGGATGAGCTCAGGGATATTGTGGATACGGTGCCATTCACTGGGGATGATAGTGCTGTCCTTTCCGCGGCAGGAATACTTAAAGTTGTCCTTGGCGCGGTGAATAGAAGGCTCGATCGCAATTCGAAAGAGTTGCATAGGAAGGGCGGTGGATAGGGGGTGTGGTTGGTGGAGTTGGTAGAAGTTGTGCTGGGGTCGCCCCGGATGTTGGGTGTACGGCGGCCCGCGGATGATTACACGATAAGATGCGATTGGGTGGCTGCTTTACTTTGATTTTAACAAGGGTCCACGGGAGTTTGGACTGGCGTTACTGGCGTTGTTGACGTTGGCGTTGGCGTTGTGGACACCATAAGGGCGTACTATTACTTGGATCACCCTACGACACGCTACGACTCACGACTGGACCCATGACTCAAACTCACGAGACATCCTGATGGTACTTTGCACTTTCATTCTTGCCCTAGTAGATTTCGGTAATTCACGACGGGACAACGATTCGGTGGATTTCCGTTTCTCATAGCTTCTTCCTACTTCATTATACGTGCCTCAGGCGTACTTTTCCAACTACCGGCCCAATCAATACGTTGCCCGTAATCTATTAGATATGGCGTGCTACCTGCATTCCGAGCATTGGCGACAACGTGTTGCGAATGGCGGGGTACTATCACTGCCGTGTGGTATGTTGGCCGTGCCGAGTGTGCCTGACGGCCTGATAATGTAAGGCAGACTCGCTAGGCATGAACCGGTCAGATCACGGGACGCCTGAATGGGTCATGCATGAGGGGAGAGCACGCATGAGGGAGGGGAGAGATAAGCTTGCAGAATAGTGTTTTGACCCCACATTCTTGAACAGGATGTCAATGTTGAGAATACTCCTAGATTTCTGGGGAGTAGAGGTACGATATGAAAGGTGGGGATATGTGGTATCTGCGCCGGTCAATGTGCTCATCTGACTTTTGAACGTTTTCTAGACAGTTGTTGGAATTATTGATCTAAATTGAGAGTGAGATCTATGAGACTTCTTGCTCTATCATGGTCTTTGTCTCCTGCGTCATGGCCAGTTTCCACTTTACTCAACCTCATACGCCGCTTCTCTCATAAACGGACTCTTCCCTCGAATCACCTTTCCATATCTCAAAAGCACCAATGGAATACAGCTAAGAAGTAACGCTATAAATCCCAACAAACTACTAGCCCACTGAAACCCAAGCGTACGATACATACTCTGCGTTGCAAGCGGCAAAAACGCAGCCATGAAGTTTTCCAAAAACGCAATGCCAGCGATTGCACTAGCTGCGTATTTTGCATATGCATCGACGACGTACGTCGTCACCGCAGCGGTGGAGACAAACATGCCGAAGCCGATGAATCCGAGGGCGATACTGGGTACAATCCAAGGGAAGGTGGAGTACGATGTCCATGCAAAGTAAAACAAACCACCCGCAAGCCCAACGAAGGATGCAGGGATGCTAAGATATAATCGCGCCTCTGGAATTGGTCGACCAGGTGTTTCCGTATTTCGTGTCGCGGAAGCAAAGTATACACGGTCTTGAACGAGTGATGCAATCAGGCCTATCAGCTCGCCGATTACAATAGCACTTTGGACTAATCCGGTGCCGAAGAATGTCCATCCGTATAACGAGGTATAGACTTGCACGATTGATTGCGTGAACATGAATGCTATGCCGATGCAGAATGCGGACCAGAGACCGAAAGCAAGGACTACGCCTTCGGTGCAGAGCATGTGTGTTGGGCGGATTAACGTTTCGCTGAGGATAGCGCGGAGGGATGCGTGTTGATTTTCGGCGGCAGCGTAGATAGAGGTACCTTTGGGGTCTTGCTGTGCGCGTAGATGGCGAGCCCGATGTGCGAGGATGACATCGGGGCGGACTTCGGGTAGGAGGAGGAGCAGCGCGGGGATGAGGGCAGAGTAAAAGATTGTTTGGGCGATGAAGATCCTGGGGGAAATTGCTTAGCAAGTGAGAAGAAGGCGGGTAGACGGGACAGACGTACCATCGCCAGGTAGTGCATTGCACTACGAGACTACCGAAGACTGGGCCCATGCTGAGGCCCGCGAGGAGACACCATATGTAGAGGCATGTACCAAAGCTCTTCGATTTGCCTTCTTTCCAAATATCGCTGACAATGCCAGATGTGATGTTCGCCAAGATGCCTGAGCATGATCCAGTGATGATGCGTGTGACGATCAAAGTAGCAAAGTTGTTGGCAACTGCTTGGGGGATTAGGAATATGATGAGTACTGCGTAAATCGCCTAGGTATATGGTATCAGCAGAGTCCTGATCTTCTGGATGTTGAGCGTACGTACCATGTAACTCCACCGCACACCAAAGTTCTCCATCAGCGGCAGTCCAAGCAAAGGTGCGGCCGCACCGCCCAGGTTCCAGCTTAGCACTGGCCAGTATGAGTGTGGAAAATTTTCATCGCTGATGTGGAAGCTCTCATTGATTTGTTCCGCAGCGGAGGTCATCATCGTGCCGTTGACCTCCACAACGAATGTCATGAAGCAAGCAAGTAGCGTGACTCTCCATTTCTTTGAAGGGACCCAGTTGAATGGGTTTTCGGGGTCCTTGGGGCCATTCCAGTTCACCAGTTCTCCGTCTGCCCCAGCTGAGGTATTGTGCTCCTTATCTATCTTGGCATGAAGGCTGCTGCGAGCTGACTGGGGTTTCTTCTGAAGCTTCTCGGTATGCGATCCCAGAGTTACCGAGGATCGTGGAGTTGGTGTCGAGGACACCATGTTGCAATGTTGCAGGTGGAAAGTTTTGGGGTTCCCGCTTCTTTAGCAACTGATGAACAAAGACAGTTGTACCATGGAATTGGAAGTGGTCGCGCGGACGGCTAGGGATCTTCTGGGCGTACTGATTTGCTCTCTTGAAGAGGCAGCGCAAAGTTCCCGTAGGGTTCCTCACTTCTTTGCCCCTAACATGCCTGTGCGATTGAAGCTGCGCGGATGGCTAAGGCTCAGTACCAACACCGACGCAGCAATCCGAAACAGGGCCGGAAAGGGTTATTGATTCCCTACCAACACGATCCTCAACTCACAATTTTGTTGAAAAAAGCTTCGGAATGGCTAAACATTCTGAAATTGGGTTGGCCAAACAGCTCCCCGTTTCTCTTACTGTCGCATGATTTAGATGACGTGCACAGACACAACGGGTCCATGATGGCATCCGAGTGCTGATCTGGACTCTGATAGTATGACTTGGGTGCGAGCGTGACATCACCAATACTTTAGCAGAGAGGTTCAAAAAGGAATTGAGTAAATGTTTGCAGAAAGAGAGGGTTCATAACGTAAGAGAACACTTGAGTAAGCTAGTGTGGGCTAGGCTGGAAGAGGTAACGCCTTTGGCTTGAGACTTCGATTTGGACTTCCAACAGCAGCATGCATTGCTTCTGAGATATGCTCACTACTTGGAGAGTTCTACACATAGTTCTCCCGTTTGCCCGTCTCTGCACTGCGGTAGATTGCATCAATCATCTTGTGACGTAGCACAGCATCCTCGAATGTTGTCACGCTGTATCCCTTATCCAAGCCGACACCTTCCCATGCATCCCAGGCCTTGCCAACATTGATGGATGGGTCTGCAGCCTTCTCAACTTCGACCTCCCTCAACTCTTCACCATTGAGTGCGATGCTAACAGTTGGCTGGAATATCTGTACATGGCCGCCCCCTGGAGGACCCTTTAGCACAAGTGATCCCTCGGTGCCAACAATCTGCCAATGGAAATCGTTGCCGGTACGAGATGCTCCGGGCATGTAATTGACATTCACAAAGCCTCCGCCG
Organism: Plenodomus lindquistii; assembly: GCA_025504975.1. NCBI lineage: Eukaryota > Fungi > Ascomycota > Dothideomycetes > Pleosporales > Leptosphaeriaceae > Plenodomus > Plenodomus lindquistii. Next base: position 423,452 of record JANUWI010000014.1, read on the forward strand.
TTAGCCAGGACGCCGTTGATGCTAACGTGGTCGTGTGAGGTCTTCTTCACTGTCTTGATCGGGTTTCCCGCGTCATCAACAAGCGTCAACTCGGGGTACAGGTTGAGGAGTGTAGCTGAAATATCCTTGATCTCGCCGAGGACATGGCATAAACCTGCCATAGCATGGCCGAAAGGAATGGTAAGCAAATTGGCACCATTTTCAATGGGTGTCAAGTAAAGATGGGCCTGGTCCGTGGAGCCTCCAAAGATCATGCCCTGTTGTGGAAAACATCAATGCCTGCTTGACGTTGTGTTGCAATGACATGGGTGACTTACATGGCCATACATCGTTGTGTTCAGGATCCTGCCGAGCTTGCCGGACTCGACGATCTCCTTAGCTTTAATGATGGACGGGTTCTTTAGCACCTGTAGACCGATCATAGTCCTCACACCCTTCTCTTTTGCCAGTTGTGTCAACTCTTCTGCTTCCGCCAGATTCCGAGCAAGAGGCCATTCCGAAAACACATCCTTGCCAGCCTCAAGGGCAGGTTTAATCAAACTATAATGCTCTGGTACGTTGACGCTCACAGCAACAATGTCGACATTTGGATCAGCCGCCAGCGCTGAGGGGTTGTCGTACGTTGCTACTTTGTCCAGAGAGTACTTCTCTGCAGCTGCCTCAGCTGAAGCTTTGGAGCTGTTCTGCAGAGCGGTAATCTCGTAACGCGAAGTTTGCTTGAAATAACCAAAATGAGAAACCGTCGCCCATGATCTACTCGCAGGGTTAGCGATGATTCGACATTGAGAACATTGCTCCACTCGCCCTTTGGCAGAAAGACCAATTAGCCCGATTCGCTTTCCGGATGCTACCATTTCTTCTATGCGTTGACAATATATTCAGCTTCTTCCAATGTTGAAAGTTAAGTACAGGCGTGTTTCGATTCAGTGCGTGCTTGAAGGTTTCCTCATCACTGACTGGGGCGGCCGGCTGCGTAATATACGTACAGAGTGCAGCATGCGGGTCGCATCCACTCGACGATTATACTGTCGCCTCCGCTGAGACTCCGACTCCGCTGCGCTAACGCGTACAGCCCTGACGTGATGTTCCAACAAGCCCTACAAATGCACTCAGGCGCACCAATTGTGCAGAAATCTTGATTCTCTAACCTCAGCCCGATGGCTTTGCTGCATCAACTCCATGTGCGTAAAAGAGCTGATCGGCTTTGCACATGTAGGATATTCCCACGTGACTTTCGAAATTTTCCAGGGTTGGCTTCTCAATAGGTACCATATTACAGCGAGTATGATCAGGTACGCGCAAATCATACAGTGACGAGCGGTATACTGGGAGGTCCACGTTGTCTTCTTTTTTGTTAGACCGAAGGATGTATTTACGCGCTCGGATGACTTTAACGACAGGTGAGGTTGGTTCCAACCTTGCAAGGTTGCTGGGCAATGAAGCTAAGATCACGTGGGGTCGAAGCTGAGTCATCTTGGCCCCTTCCCCACATGGGCAATTTCTTGTTATGTTTGATTGTCTAATTTTGGTCAGGCCTTTAGCGAGCTTCCCGAGACGGCAACTACAAAGCATGGCACCACCAGCAGTGACAGAAGACTACTACCCCATACTTGGTGTAGAGCAAACTGCGACCCTCCAGAAGATCGTTAGCACCTAGAGGAGGTTAGCGCTACAAGTTCATCCGGACCGAAATGCTAATGTCGGAGCCACGGAAGCGTTCCAAAAAGTATGTTTATTTGTGGGGCACGAGTGCCGATCCTAGCCCTCAGGTCCGCGTAGTTGTCCTTCCGTACTAAATCACGCCTGTTTAGCTTGGACGAGCCTACGAAACATCGAAAGATGAAGGAACTCGCAAAGAGTACAACCGCATATACCTTTCCATCTTGAGGGCGCACCCCACTTCTCAGAAAGCTCAAGCGCCACCTTCCCGCTCATCGACGGCGCCGAAAGCCACACAGCCAAGTGAACTCGAACAAATTGCAGCGATTGAAAAGTCAAAGCAAGAACGCGCCAAGCGATGGCACAACAAGCATTCGAATTTCCAGGCGAGGATTTCCGAGTTCCAGCGGGTGATATATCAGTTGAAGCAGGATATCAAGTCTTTTAACGATGGGTTGGCTGCTGAAGCTGCTGCCGAAGCGCGAAAAAATGGATGGGCTACATGGCTGCTCTCGCCCATCTACAAGGCACCAAAGGAGAGCGAAGAAGAGAAAGCTTTGAAGGACCGTAGGACTCAAGAGAGGAAGATCGAGAGGGATATGAAAGAGCGCAAACTTTGTGCCAAGCAGACAGGCTTGAAAGAAGAGGAGCTTGTGAAGGAAAAGGCTTGGATGGAAATACATGCTGCAGATCTGTGCGATGAGAAGAAGTTGCAGACGATCCGTAATGCAATCCAGGCCAGAGAATTTCAGAAGGCGCAAGAGAGGGAGAAGTTGGAGAGAGAACGATTGGCGAAGATGAGGAAACAACAGCAAGAGCAGTGGGGGAAAGTTCAGCGGGAACATGCAGAGGCAATAAGAAAGGCAGAAGCGGAGAGGCTTGCAGAATCTTTGAGACGACAGGAAGAGTACTACAAAACTTTGCGACAACAGCAAGAGGCGGCGAAAAAAACAGCAGCGGAGAGGCAGGCAGCAAACTTGAAACAGCAACAGGCCCATGACAAAGCGTTCCGGGAGCAGCAAAAGGCAGATGCCCGAAGGAACCAAGCCTTCGTCGAAAATCTCCCGCAATTCTCGCAGCGGCCTGCAGCGATGAATCACCAACTGCACAAAGGATCGTGCAATCATGGGGGCTGGTAGAAAAAGGTTGTAGAGCGTACAACTTGTCCAGAATGCGATGATGTCTGGAACTATCTTCTGCAATGCCCTGGGTGTAGGATGAAGGCATGCCCGAAATGTCAAGCAGTTATAGGCCCAAGATTCGGTGGCGCAAGAGCCCATCATCAGGCTCCGCCGAGAGTGAGGACTCCGAGCCCTGATTATCATGACTATTACAACGATTACGACTATTGAGATGACCGCACAAGAGGTAACATCACCGTAAAAAACCCTTTCCTCCGGCGCGTCTTCAGGCTGACCTACTTCGCAGCCTTGTTGGCATCTGTCATTTGGTACGGTTGCGAGGCTCTCTGGGGCTTGGGAATACCCGTGCTTGGTGGTGATCAATCTCATACAATTACATAACGACTGCCTTCATGGCTCATGGTTAGCGTTTCTTGGATGCACCGCGTCAAATCGCTATACATCTTTGGGTGTTAGAGGCATAGTCTCCCAGTCACAGCGACGAGATCACAAGCTTGGAAGAATCGTCTAGAAACTGTCGGTTTTTGGCCTGGCTCAAGATGTAAGTCATTGTCATTATCGATGCATGAGACATGTCCTAACGATCCACTTTGAGAGCGCTGGAAGTACGTTAGTCCCTTCTAGAATCGGGCTCACGTCAAGGTCCAATATGCCAGCGTTGATCTGACCGTTGACAAGACGTGTCTTGAGCTTCCCACGCTATTTCAACGGTACATTAGATGTTTACTTATTCAATCAATTTGGGATCTGATACAGTCATGTCACTGAGCAGAAAGGTAGATATAAGATTGAAATGTGCAATTGAGCGAGTGAATGCCTCCCAACCAGGTATGCCATACACCATACCCCTTTTCCTGACCCTATTTCTTGACGTTCATAAAATGTGTATATGCATGAGAGACGTGAAACCGAAACCGAAACCGACAATCCATCTCCCCCATGCCATGACAGCAAATCTACGTAAAGCACTCGCGTCATAAAATGTGATTGAGGACAAAAGAGGTAACAGGTACCCAGGGCGCAATGAGCAGCCACTTGACCATGTCAAAGAAAGTAAGTTTTCAAAAGACCTGCGTTCAGAAAACATGATGAACGAATGAAGTGAATGTAAATAAGATGATTTGGGGAAATCGGGTATGTAATAAGAATCGAATACGCAAGGGTGCTTGAGCAGGGTTGACAATGTGCTTAGGCGCCGTACATGTTGCAGTTCATAGTTTCGAGGGGATATTCGCTGGTACCCTCCACGACACCGCAAGATACATCCCACTTGAGCTCGAAAGCGTCGCTTTCGGGCATGTTCATCTTGGCATTGGGTGCGCACTTTGCGTCCACGGTGTAGTACGAGGTCTCCATGGTGGGAGCGGTATTCCAATCGCAGGCATCGACACGCTTGTACAAAGTGCGGCGGTGAAGACGGCGGGCCTTGTGCTCAACTTCGCTGCGCTTGCTGGAAGCAGAGTCACAGGCGCAGCGAACTGCCAGAGAAGGCTCCTCACGGCGGCACTCGCAACGAGAGCCATCTACTTCGTAGCGGCGGGTTCCCTCGACCACCTTGCGGTGAGGGCGCCTGGACCAGTGGTTTTCATCGTACTCGCTTGTGTCTTCAACGCTCTCGGTTGCTTCGCTTCCGTTAGACTTGTCGGAGGATGGGGCCCCGGTTGGTTCAGAAGCGTAGATGGTCTTAACAACGGTGGTGGTCACAACTGGGCCGCCAGCTGCGACGGTAGTGGAGACCACTGGGGGAGCAGCGGGCGGAGAGGCTGGCTTGTCGTCTTTTGGGTACTGGGGCTTAGCTGATGCCTCAGCTGGGTACTCTGGTGCGGTGCCAGACTCGGCGGGTCCGCTGGGCTGTGAAGGGGTACTACCATCGTCGTTGGTTATGCTCACTTTCGCACAATTACTAAAACTTTCATGCTCGCGGTTCAGCCAGAGCCACCCCCAAACATAATTTCCAGCCGGCATATTCTTTGGGACAACGAAGTCGAAAGTTTGGGCTTCAGGAGATCCGTCCGTGGTGGCATGTGGACAGGCACCGTGGTATGACGCGGCCATTTTCCAGGTCTTGCCCTTGTCTGCGGAGAAACCAACCTGGCAGGAGCCTCCATAGTGTGTGCCTCCTGGTGCCGCAGCATCGTAATCATAGTCGGTAAGCTGGAAGTAAGCATCTTGCCCTGATGCCCAGGTGACGGAAGGCTCTTCTTCATCGAATCTGTCAATGTGACCGCGGCACATGCCGGGCGATGGCCTAGTAGGCTCGCCATCAGAACCGCAGCAGCCAAGTGGAAAGTTGAACTCGGGGTCGAGCTCGGTCTCCTGCTCATTGATAGACGGGGCACCACCTAGAGGAGGCGGGTAGAAAACGCTCATGTGAGCTTGCGCAGCGCCAACCAGGGCGAGAATTGATAGTGCGTTCGTGTACATCGTGCTGATGATTTTGATGTTTGCTTTGAAATTTCGGAGTGGTGCGTGCAGTAATTCGATATCTGATCCGAAAAGAATGTAATTGTAATGAGCAAAGGTAGTCGGGCAACAGACACTGATCCGGGTAACTGATGTTAAGTAGTTCAGTGGTCCAAGGGACGCTGTGAAGGATATCGGACCGTGAACAATGTTCCGTACTCAAAGGAGATGTGACTTCTGGACGTGACGTAGGATGCACTATCAAGGGAGCTGAAAGAAGAAAAGCGAACCTGCGCTTCTGAACACAAATGAGTGAGAGTGGAAGGAATGTCGACGAAGGCTTGCTTGTCACGAGAGAATGTGTGTCACCGGAAGTGATGCCTTCTTCCCAAATGAGCGGCATTCTACCTTTATATCATGCCTTAGTCACTGGACCAAGGCACCCCGATGTGCTCGTTTGCGCTTCCGGATCGCCAGGTGGAAAGTCAGCGCCTGCGAGCCGTTGTGCGACCCGCATGTTAGTCCAGAATTCTCTGGAAGTGGAGCTGAGTGAGCGGCCCCTGACTACGCAACAGCCAATCTGAGTGAGATCAGCTCGTGTAAGTCTTAGCACGGATTTGAATATCTGTTTCGAAACTGTGAGACGCGCCCACTGGCGGCGGGCGAAGCAATTCTGTTCGGGAGCGTTGTGGTGGTCCCGTTGGCTTAGGCTGGCGAGGCTCAGTACGTGTTTCAAGCCTTTCCGCAAAGGGGGTAGCGTCGGCGGCTGTCTAGAGGTCCCTGCCAAGTGTGACAAAACGTTTTCTGCGAACTTTGCAATCGAAGCAAGTCAGTATCCAGCAAGACGATGGCTTATTCCATTAACAAGACATTTCACAGGCCTCCAACCATCATGGCCACGACTTGGAGGGATGTCAAACGGCATCGTGAAGCCCGAGGAGATCATTGACGCCGCAATAAGCCCTACCTCGCCACCGCGTGCTCGCATATCTCCTTCCGGATTTTACCATCCTACTCCGCGTCCTTGCATACTACGCCCTTCAGAGTCTACGTCCGAAGACTCCACATCGTATTTTTCTGTCAGGCCCTCGGGCAGCAATTGCCGATGAGCCAGTACGCGTAAGAAGCAGTTGGGGTCACATGCTTGGCGCATCACGAGTCGTTTACGTGCGACACTTACAAAGTATTCAGATGCAGTTGTCACCAGAGTGAGCCTTGGTAAAGTCATTCCTAAGGTGGAAAGACATGTCGGGTTCTATGGGGTGCTCAGTCCGGAAATCATCTTGCGTCCGCAGTGGTCTTTACCAACAGCCGGGGCATTGTGCGTTTGCGCTTACGGCTGCTACAGGGGCCTGACAATCCCAGTTCAGATGCCCGTCTGCGACCAAGGCTCGTTGTCGCCTGCGTAGACTCGGCATCACGCGCCAAACCGGCAACTAAGCGTGGATTTCAACTGCTTGTGTTGCGTCGAGGCAATAGATCACAAACCAGTTCCCAAAGGAACTCCAGATCGAGCATACAGGCCTAGTGTCACGAGCCATCTGGAGTCGTGGCCAGTATAGGATCGCGGTGATCCTTTCGTTGCCTTTTGAGAAACTAAAACAGGCTGATATCTTTGCATCTCTAGTCTGCCTTGGTAATGGTATGCTGACAGCTATCAATTCTGCGAAGTGGGCACTAATCCCCTGGATCCTGGATGTCGCGGAGCAGACGAGATTCCCTAGTCTTGCTGTTTGCTGCAGTACTCTTGTCATTTTACAAAGCCTAGGCCAAACAACCTTCATCTCCCTTTCGCACCAGCCACAACCTCTAGCAGCGCAAGCTGAAAGTCACGATGAGGCACACGGTCGCACAACTAAATAGAACCCTGGTCTATCCACCCGCGCCCTCCTGTTTCACAACGATCATCACCTGCGTTATCGATTGGAAAAGGCTTCTGTATGGATAGCTATCACGGGCCGCCGGAAAGAAATGGCATGCATGGTCCCCCTTGACGTTGCTCCCCCGCACCTCCCGGCAATTTGAAGCGAGATGCTTGCTGACAGGTGTCTTTCTGACACTCCAACGGCGTTTGTAGGCTCTCCTCTAATTTTAAGACATCGAATTATATCCATGAAGTCCATGATTGACATCGCACCGTGATTTCGACCTGCACTCTGTCTGCTGAGCTGCTCTGCGTCGTCTGAAGATCGGGTTTTCTGTCCTTGTTCGCGTGGCCAGGCAGACATCCTTGCTTCTCGCAGGACCAACACCGAAGAGCATACTGTTCCGGAGTCCGACACGAAGCGATGCCGCGAGCGATAAGTCCTCACTTCTCAAGAATGAGCACGCATCACGCCGTACTGTTTGATGGCCTAGCTGAAAGTGCCCTGCATGCTGTGGTTTCCGGGATTCGGTACCACTGCCTCCGTTATGATCCCAAGGATCGGAATCTGACTAGGTCCCTTATTCAAAGTCACGTTATGCCTTAGAACGAAGCGAGCGGTTGTCGTTGGAACCTACGTATACCTTTGCCAAGCTACACAGCGTAATCGAGAATCGACAACAGCGCAGCTGAACTTTGATATATCATGAAATTCTTCCAATCTAGACTCTCAATCTAGCTGTGGCCCTTCCAGGGGTACATTCGCGAGCGGTTATTTGTGGAAAAAGAACGCATTGATGAGGCGTGCGGAATTGTTGCTCGCGAGCGCATAGACTTCACGCAACCTCAGCCGTAAACCCCGAAAAGACCATTCCAGAGTCGCGATAACAGCCCCGGCAGGTTTGCATCACCTTTCGGCCCTGGATTGAATCTTGCCTCATTTGTTCGCCCCAGGGGATAATGGTTTCCCATCAACGATCCCCACTGCTCGGACATGCGCATGTGTTTACTTGCAAACTCGAACAATCTCCCAGACGTACACGCCTGATGTAAATCAAGTGGATGTGCCTTTTGGAGAAGTTTCTTGTAAATCTCGATCAAGGTGCAGGTGTCTGCGAAAGTGCGGCAATTTTTGAATCCGTAATCCCTATCTACCGATGAGGTCGGTGGATACTCTTCGGGCTCGTTCACTTCGAGGAACTGCTTCAACCTCCACACAGATGGATGCATACCAAATCGTGACTTAGATAGGAAGTCCTCCAGGAAAGGAGACGGGATCTCTCAGATTCTCAGATCGCAGACCTTTTGCATCGAAGAGCTCGATAAGCGTCCCTGCTTCGAACGCCCGCCAGAATTGCGTGAATGTGGCGGGCTCAGCAACTCCTCGGCTGATAAACTGACTGAATAGAGAATCGTCCCTTGTGGAGAGAAGCTTCCGGTAAAGGTTGACCAATATACTTTCTTCGTCGTGATTGCAACAAGTAACAAAGCCGAACATGTACCAATCGTCATTGATAGGACTGGGACTTGCGAAAAGCAGTTCTTGCGCGAGTACTTGGAAGCTCAATGCTTTTGCTTCGGGTACCAAAGCTTTGACTGGAGTATCTCGATCCTCAATCTCCAGGTATGGTCTTGCCTTGCCGTACATCGTTTGTACGAACGCATGTGTGGCATCTTTTTTGGTGAATGAGCTCTCCAGAGCGTGCGAATTCTCTTGAAACCAGGGGAAGTATTGACCTCGAGCTTCCTTGGGTATACCAAGATAGAACTCGTTGATCTTAGCAACTAGGGTGTCTCCGATACGCCATTCGTGAAGTTGCTCCGCCGAGGAATCAGAATCGAGGTAAATGCCTCGATAGACACCAAAGGGATAGATTTGTTTCAGGTCAACAAATTTGTTGAAACTGAAATCATCGAGGACTTCTTCGTCGTTAGGTAAGAGGTCATCAGCTAGTGAATTCCAGAGATGAACAGCAGAAGTAATGGACGGCTTGGAGCAAGCGAATAAGTGTCTGCCGGATCTCTTTTCTTGGCATGCGATGCTGCAGAAGTATCCTTTATTGCAGACGTCACATTTTCGACTCGTTCGTCTTGCACAAACGTCGCACCCCGAGGACCCTCCGTACTCTGGGGGCATCAAGTATGTATGCTTATCCGGTCTTGAGCAACTGCAATTTGCCGTGCGAGGCTCAGTATAGAAAGGCAATGAATCGAAAGCCGTCGAGGCCAGGATATCACTCACCTTTTGAATGACTCTATAGCTCTAATGCACTCTGCATTATTCTTCACACGATTGATATGGAAAGCTCGCTGTGACAGCTTTTTCTGCTGATCATCAAAGATGCTACTTCCAGCGACGACCGATGTTCGTTCGAGTTTGAGTTGTCGGGGCACCGAGCCTTTCAGTCTCTTCTCGATGTCTGCTTGCAGCGACATCAGAGCTCTTGCGATCTGAGGTCCTTGGCCAAGGAGAAGGTGGTCTGCCATTGGGGCCGTCCATTGCTTGAAGATGCGTCCATGACAACCTCTCGTAGTGAATTGACCATGAAATTTGAGGAGGCCGTTACACATGAAGCAACTTAGCTTGCTACACCCCATGTATGGAAAACAGCCGGAAGGATTGAATTCGATCGAGTTCAGATACACGAGCATCTGAACCTCGGCGTGTATTTGTGGCTTTAGGTGTTGAATCTTGTTAAACTCTCGTCTAGCGTTCGCCATCTTCCACTGCTATCCCAGAACTGGCACAAGTGTAGCACTGTTTGTCTTGAGCCCAAGAATATTCAGGATCTGCTCCAAAGATAGTTGGGCACTAGATGGATTTGCCCGCGCAGGAGAATGTGGGACAAGCGCTATCGTCACTCGAGTAAAGCTGGACAGAACGGAAGCAGTGTTCTTAAAATTCTGGAAAGCGACACGAAGTCGTGCGAGTCGACAGATGTCCAGCCATACAGCTCTTGATGACGGAGTAGCACTTTGACTGCTGTATAGGTGTCCCTTCGAAGCCTCCGTTCGACGGAGATCATAGGCGGCGATCAGAAGCTGTGTGTGTATACTAGAAGCATGCTCCGCTTGTAGGAATAGCAAGCCACCATCTTCCACAAAGTTGCGAAGGTTCGTTAAGTTCACATTGGTGGATGGAGTAACTCCTGATGGTGAGCTTTGGTATCGTATGTGGCTAGACTTGTTCTTAAGCGTGGAATGTAGTCTTTTTGTATTCGACTGTAATGATGTCGAATCATCACTTCCCATAGGAGTGTTGCATGATGTTCGGCTTGTACCACTGATTCAAGTTAATTCTAAGCCTAAAGTCCAACTCTGTAGGACGTACCATTTTGAACTGATGTCATACCCAGCAGCTCTCCCACCCTATCGAACCCAAGCTTATCATTCACAGAAAAGCCTTCATTGCGGGTCAACCAGATCGTAACACTGTCTTCAGATTCTCTCATTGTACAACAGGTGACTGCGATTCCGCCTTGCTGATCAGCTGCGAAATGAGCAAAGTGGTCGAGAGACCGTCGTTTCAGCTTGACATGGTCCGGTGTCGACAGTTGATCAGCATGTGTAGTGTCCACGTTGGATATCGTCAACGATCTCGTCATCCAGATCGCAGTCTTTCTCCGGTAGGTTTCGGGTCGATGAGGAACGCTCGACCTGGCCACCATTGCGAAGCGATAGGAGATTTGCGAAAGCATGGAATGCTTGCCAATCTAAACCTTAGGAGGCCCAGTCGAACGCGTCATTCATGTCGGAAATGGCTTTGTACAAGCGTGCCCAAGAGACAGCTATCGTTTTTGTTTGTGCTGATACGAGAGGTGTGGTTGTTGTGATTGACCGTTCAGCGGGGAAGGCTGTGCCACTGTACCAGCTGCATGTAATTGGTGGTACGTGTCAAGGTATGCATATGCAAACCTCTTATCGACGAGTTGTGCCATTGGATGATTGAGACACGCCCGATAGGAGGTGACCTCTGTGAGAGTATTGAGAGAACGCCCGGGCGAAAAGCGCTGTAACACATGTGAGTGATGGTCATCAGTTGCACCGGCGCCGTGGTCCAAGAAAGACGTAGTCTGTTGACGTCCATCATAATGCAACGCCTGTTTACCCAAGAGTGCGTGCTGTGAGGTTTGTTCAGGACGACGTATGATATATTTGAAGTACATTGCCTTCTTCTACGATGGGGAACACAAGACCGGCTGATTGGCAAGTACTGGTGCCACTGTACCAGGATTTCAGGCTTCAACCTCTGACACAGCCGATTTTTGGAGTCGCGCAGCCATGAGAGCCATGAAATTCTGAATTACTACATCAGAGTCCAGAAGCTATTGTCAAGTGCGATTCGAAGCTGAGCTAAAGGACGTTGTTCATGCGTGGGTATTGGCTGTGTTGCAGGCAGACCCCTGACAACATCTGATCCACCTCCAACCAAGCTAAACTAAAATCGAAAGCACGCATCAACAGCATACGTCATTCATCGATGGGAAGGCAGCGGCGCGACTCCACCAACCCCTCTTGCGACCAACCTCTGAGCAGGATTCAGCTGCTGTGAGCCCACACCAGAAATGCGCCCATGCGCCCCCGGATCATTAGTGATCATGCGCTCGTCTGTCTGCGCCAGCTTGCTGCCTCAACATCACCACCTCCACCTGCTGCGAGATTCACGCGAAAGCGACCTAAAATACATTAAACGAACCCGCGCAACACCCTGACGGCTAACGCGCCGAATAGTGGACCGTCATATTGAGGGCCACCAAGACATCGCGTGATCTCAAACGCAGTTTCAAACTTGGAGAAATGGCGCAACAATTCCTTGCTGATCGCAATGGCTGGTTGTCATTCAGAAGTAGTACACCTGTGCTATACATCACAGCAGAAGACGACGAATTTGATCTCGAGACCATGAAGGCATGGCGCGATGAAGGCTTCATCGTGAAATATCTACCATTCGGCAAAGGCGGAAAGCAATACGTAAACACGCTATACAAATTGGGTGATGGAATGGGCATCGGCGAGCGGTATGCGATCGTAGGTATACAACCCTCTCACGCGACGGCGCATAGACTATATCATCTGCGTAATCCTGTCCTGGACTCAGCTGATTGATTTCTACAGCTTTCGGTGACGCAGCAGCCGTATGTCTAGAAATATTCTCCGAGCCCAAAACCGCGACATCGAAACTTTGCTCGCTTGTCGCATACTACCCAACTTCAGTCCCCGACACACGACATCGCTTCACATCATCATTTCGCGTATTAGTCCATCTCGCAGAGGGCACAAAGGGCAATGAAGAGACGATTGGTGTCACACGTCGACCGGAAGTCCTCGGTATACAAGGGAAGCGCAAGACAGTGCGGAAGCGCGTCACGCCTGGTATAGGCGCGGGAGGTCTGCAAGACAAGATTGTGTATCCCTGCTTCACATACGAAGACGTGGATCCAGGTTTCGCAGAGCACGACCTTGACCAATACGATGCGGTGGCTGACGCCATAGCATGGAGTCGAAGTCTCAGCACCGTGCGTCGAGGTTTCAGCGCAGAAGTCGACCTCGAGCGCGTTTGGGAGGAAAATGAAGAACGTGCGTGCACTACTTCTCTATCCATCCCATCTTGGCCGGCGCGCATACTGACAACGAACCAGAAAAGTACCGCGGCAAGAATGTCGAGAAGATCCTCGACACTTACGTCAAACACCCCACTCCCTACCTGAACTTTACACCAACCATGACCGGCGGCCACGGCATTCCAGACCTCCGCCGCTTCTACAAAGACTACTTCTTCGCACACTCTCCTCCAACCATGCACATGCGGCTCATCTCGCGCACCATTGGCACCGACCGTATCGTCGACGAGCTATACATCCAATTCAAACACACATGTCAGATGCCGTGGATCCTCCCGGGTGTTACGCCGACGAACGAAAAAGTCGAGATCATAGTAGTCAGTATCGTGGCGTTTCGTGCGGGCAAGGTTTGGTGTGAACGGGTATATTGGGATCAGGCGAGTGTCTTGTTTCAAGTGGGGTTGTTGGATCCGGAGGAGGTGCCGGAGGAGGCGAAGAAGGGCGGATTGGAAATGTTACCAGTTAGTGGGAGTGAGTCTGCGAGGAAGGTAATGGATGTTGAGAGTGAGGAGTGGAATGACATGATTGATGACTGGTAGATGCGCTTCTCACAGCTTGGGTTTTCGAGGAATGCATTTATATGGGGTTGGTAGTTTAGATTTGTCATGATACTTCACTGTAAAGTTGGTTTGTATAAGTGTGCGTTCCGTGAATCTCGTTGATGACTATCCAACAGTTCGAACTACTATGAACGGAATCCCAAAATGAGGATCACCCGCCAGGACTATACTTTGGCGAGCGGACAACTCAATGCTGACATGCGATGTGGATTTTGATCAGAAAACAATATGGGAACGTGAATTGCACTTCATCTATGACTTGAAAATTATATAGAAAATGTACAGTGCTCGTAGCTGTTTGTATATGTATTCATGCATTGGGTTGCAAAGAGAGAATTTGAGTATCATGATGGCATTGCTAATGAACGTAGTGACAAGACCGGTCATATCGATGTAGGGCGTGATAGTGTGCGTACAAAAAAGGGGGCAGCGACTAGGTGGGAGGGAACGTCGTGAGAGTAGATAAGAGAGGAAAACACATTGTCACTAAAGAATAACAGAAATGAAAGAGACAACCATCTAGAGGTTTAGCTGATCGCGGTAACCGTCCTCGACAATTAAAGGTAGTTCGGTAGCAGTCAAAATGTCCATCTCATGGCTGTGGTGTCGGAATTGTATTGCTTTGGTCACCGTCATTGCGGCCTTGCTCCTCGTAGAGGGTCCCGGGGAGGGGAATTTGTGATCTCAAAGCTTCGCCCGAGATGCGTGGTGCAGAGCCGCCAGACCATCGATGAGAGTTCCGCGCTCTTGTGTTGGAAATATTCCTGGCCGCAGCTGCATCTATGGCGAAGTCTTGAGAGTGGCGGGCCTCGGCTCGACCTTGATGGATGTGCTGTGAGCGAGATACACTCTGTATTGAGAGTGGACGTGATGATCCTGAATCGCGGCGTTCCTGCGGTCGAAGACCTTGCCAGGCCGCTCGTGTGCGAGTGTATTCGTCTCCGACCATTGTTGTGACCTCAGATGATCGCTCACTGATGGAGTCGCGTTGTATATCAGGCACGAGATCAGCACCATATAGTCCATCGAACTCACCGCGGTGGCTACCAATTAGAACATCTATCGAATGATGACGACTGAGTTGAGAAGCCGGTGATTGCGATAATGCCTCTAGACTGGCAAGTGACGCTGTATCGATAACATATGATTCTTGTTGGATGTTCGCGCGGGTACGCCGCATTCTGAAATCCGTGAACTTCTTCCGTGCCCACTTGATTCGATCTTCCTGACTCATGAATTCATTGATGTCATCCTTTATCTCCTCAATGAAGGCCTCGGCCTCTGAGCTCAGGGTCGGCATAGCTGTAGCATCGCCGTTGGTTGGGTGCGCTCGATGGGATTGTATATGAGCACGATCTCGAGCTTCAGCATGGCCCCTAGTTGTCGAAGGCTGGAGGGAGGCTTCCACACTGACAGGTAACACGTTTGGAATCTGAAGCTTGACGGGCGACTTGGCGGTTCCTGATCTGTGTAACGTGGATAATCGCGACGCAAGCCTTTGCCGTAGATTGGCTAGGGGAAAGTGTCTAGTGCTGGGACCACCGCCTCGTGCCACTCGACTGATCGCAGACGTAGCCCGAAGACTGTATCGTCTCTGTGATCCTGAATGCTTTGCGCTCGACGACCTTGAAGCTGCTGCGTTCATTTCCAGAACTGCAGAGCTTCTAACAGCGTTACAGAATGCCCCCGAATCATTCGCTAGAATGGAGGTTGCCATTGCTGTTGCTGGCCTGATGATCTCTACGAGAGCTCGGTGGACCTCCCGCTCCACAGGATCTGGAACGACTGTCACCACCGACAGGAGAGACAATTGTGTCGAATTGCGGTTCCCAAAAGCTGCCCATGGCTCCTTGCAACTTTCACACACAACAGGGCTGACTCTACTCTTGTCGCCGCAAATGTCGATCTTCAGTTCTGATGCACGATGATAGTGGTGGCATCGTGGACAACTGACGTGACATTCCAGCAACCAACGACCAATTGGTAGGGGTTCGTAGTGATTGCTTTCCACAGATGAGGCGGTCTCTTGGCGGATCAACC
The DNA here is from genome assembly GCA_025504975.1 of Plenodomus lindquistii. Taxonomy (NCBI): domain Eukaryota; kingdom Fungi; phylum Ascomycota; class Dothideomycetes; order Pleosporales; family Leptosphaeriaceae; genus Plenodomus; species Plenodomus lindquistii. The sequence goes on from JANUWI010000014.1 coordinate 438,741, forward strand.
TATTGGCGGACAAGCAATCTTTAGGCTGGCCATTTTGGGAGAACATTAGGCTTTTTCCCAATCTAGATCTTGTACCGGGCATCATGAAAAGGCTCTTTCATACGATGAAGTATAGGTCGACTTCCTTTGCAAGGGTGGCCGGTTGCTCACTTGCTCGGTATGCATAGGTTGCGTCGGTAAGGCGAGGCTCGCTACTGTACAGAGCTGACAAGAATGATGCTTGGTCATGGAGCCAATTCAAGGCCAATGTGTTGGTGAGACGATGGCGAGGCTGGTCCGTCAATGGTGAGATGTTAGGGTTGTGATCGCCAGTCAGTCCCTTGCATGGGCGGACCGACTGGTATTTGACCATATCTCACCAGGAGTATCGCTGTGTCGATGGTGTGCAAATGTGTCTGCCTTTCGTAAGGCATCAAGAAACGTCATGGTCTGCACCAGAGCAGGGGTTGTTGAGGGGGCTGTGGCGCAGTGAGCTCCGCCTCAGCACCAGCCTCTAGTTCGTCTTGGTAGCCATTGGCATGAATTGAGGTAGCAAAAGACTTGAGAGGTAATGACTTTGGAGAAAGAAAGTGCCATCAATCGAGAAGTTCTGAAGACATCACAGACTAACCGTTGACTGCAAGGGGATGGGCCTTGGAGCTGGCGCTCAACGGGGGGCGAAACCCTGGATACAAGGAAATCTGGCATTTGAATTGCCTAAAGACAATGATGTTTCTGACGGTGGCGGAAGTACCTTACTGCAGAGGTACGCCTGTGGGCATGATAGATGGTCGTGACGGCTGCTCGAGTGCGGCTGAGCACGTCGGCCTAACGTCACAGGCAACTGCGCTGACACCTTGGCGACTGCTCAACAAAACCATGACCATATCATGCATCTTGCTGCAAGCATATGGTGGGGGAAGTGAAGCGGTGTGTTGCAACCAATACTCCTGAATCCTAGCTAGTCGCATGCACAGCCGCACTCATCGTGCGATGCTGCTTTGGTGGATGGTTGGCAGGCGTCAGACATGGGCCACATCATAGCTTGTGAAAGAAGGTAAATTAGGGAAGATGGAAAAGTAAAGCATCATCGAAGATATGGCCATGTTGGTGTCGTGAGGGCTAGGTGTGCAGTGTGGTCTGGAGAGGACCCACCTTTCAGGTTAGCGTCACTCGGAATAACCATTTTCCAGATGGTGCCGAGCAGGCGCACGCTTAGCGAGCCCTTCGAAATTCGCTCGTCAAGGTCCACTGAAGCAACGACAACAACACATCGACAAGCCGCCATCATGTGTGAGTAGCCCTGTCTCGCCTGAAAGGTCACTGCCAATAATGCGATTGCCGTTTCCCAGCGCTGGGAGTTTTGTTCCCGGCCAGCGGACGGGTCATCGCATTATTCGGCAGGGCGACGTCTTCAACCGCAGAGATGCTGACATCAATATAGCGCTCGTCTCCGGAGAGAAGTCGAAGTACGTATGCACACATAAGGATTCAAACAAGGCATCGTCGCGCTCCCGTGCCGCATTGCAATCGATTCCTCTCGGCCCACTCGACGACGCCCCTCGCCTCGCAGAGTTCGATAGCATGCAGGGCTGGATGAAGAGATAGTTCGTCTACGAAAAGGAAGTGGCTTGTCGAAGATGCTGGGGCATATAGACGAACAAGGATGGGGCAGCATGCTATCAGGGCGAGGGTTGTATCAGCACGAGTGGGCAGGGACATTCGATCGGCCGCACGGCGTTGCGATGGCTGCTTGATCAATATCCCCTAGGGCAGTGCTGACTCTGCATAGCTTCCAATACATCATCCGTTTGTTGAACACGAACGTCGATGGCAAGCAGAAGGTCATGTACGCCTTGACCAAGATCACTGGTGTCGGTCGCCGATACTCCAACTTGGTCTGCAAGAAGGCCGATGTCGATCTCAGCAAGCGCGCTGGTGACCTCACCTCCGAAGAGCTTGAGCGTCTTGTCACCATCATCCAGAACCCTCTGCAGTGTACGCCGTGACCTCTCTCACGCGCTTTGGGCAAATACTAACAGCCCGCAGACAAGATCCCCGCCTGGTTCCTCAACAGGCAGCGTGATATCGTCGACGGCAAGAACAGCCAGGTCCTCGCCAACGGTGTCGCCTCCAAGCTCCGTGACGATCTCGAGCGCTTGAAGAAGATCCGCGCTCACCGTGGTCTCCGTCACTACTGGGGCCTCCGTGTCCGTGGTCAGCACTCCAAGACCACTGGTCGCCGCGGCCGAACCGTCGGTGTGTCCAAGAAGAAGGGTTAAAGGTTTTCGCTTGCGCTGGGCAGCTGGGGCTGGAACACGCCTTCAACGAAATGGGTGGTGCACTTACGGTGTTTATCGAACGGCTTTCAATGGCTTTTACGCATACACTTCATGCGGCAATGCACGACATGGGATATGCGATGAGAGTCTACGGTTAGGGTTGGCAAATACAGCCTGTACCAAAAATCACACATTCAAATTTCGACTTGTTCCACTTCTCATCTGCCATCTGTCGTCTCCTGCAGGATGCCTGCCTTTCTCTCTCCGCGTCTGACGGTGTGGATCCGGATATGTGATTGGCCAATGGCAGGCCTGGTCGTACGGGCGGCCACAGACCGCGCTCCACGTCACACCACTTTGATGGCTTCCATGCACGACGATGTTTTTGAGGTCCTGTGACCTCCGGGACGTAAGTCGGGACGGTCCGCTAACGGTGGCAGGTTACCACTTTTGCATGCTTCGAAGCGCTACCGGTCAAAAGTCATCAATTTGGCAATCTTACTGTCGATTACGGCTGCTAGTGCGTCCTCCATCCCTGTTGAATGAGTAGGCTCATCGCACATTGACCTATGTAGGTACCTATGCATGGATTCTCAAGCACGCATCTTTGCCAAGTCCCAAGTGTGCTGTCCCCACGCATGTTGCAGTTTCAACCTCTCAGATGCTCCGGCATCTGCAACGTCGACCCTTTTCGTCCACTTGCAGCAATCCCCCTTTCCCCGCGATATGCATCTCGCTCCGAACAATGGGCTCCTATCTTCCTCCAATTTCCTTCCACGGGAACACCAATTGTGGCGTGGATGCCGCCCTGACATGCGGCCTCTTCGCTGGCCCTGCATGGACTTGATCAACATGTCCATATAAGCTTTAGTAACCCCTTCCTTAGGTCTATAGGCCGTCTCCAGGCTTCTTCAATTTTCTTTGTGTTGCAAATCCTGACAGCGCAATCTTGTCTCAATCTTGATCGCAACAGATATGGCGACTATGATGGTACCGCCCCGTACGCCATCGCCCAAAGTGCGAATACGGTCTCTGTCATTCGACTCACCATCCTCTCGTATCAGCGTGACGCCAATCGAAGAGTCGCCATTCTCGAAGTCCACTGGATCGATAGCGACGAGATCCATGCTCAAGAAAGCGGCAATGGGCCACGACCCTATTCATTCAGTCAATGTGTTACTGCCACTCCACACCAAGATGAGTGACGAGTCCATTCTCTCAGACGCATCGAGCGCATCATCCTCTGTCGCAAGCTCGCCCACAGATTCAGAGTCAAACATGGAACTTTGCGCCGACTCGCCATCACCATCGGTCGAACGAGAGCGACCACACCCTTTGGCTTTCGCACAAACGATTGACTACAGTGAACCGACCACTGAGCAACAAGCATCGCCTTTTCTCTACCAGGACACGAGTTACCAGATGTACTCACCCTGGCTTGTTAAAGTAGTGCTCGATCTATGTGACGTAAGAGGTCTCGACTGGATGTCGATTGCGGAGCCCGTCGAACGCATTTGGGGAGTGAAGACTTCTGCTGCCGAGGTGCTGGACATCCTCAGCAGCAACGGACGAGTATTGAACAGACGATGGTGGGATTGAATCTGCCCCAATATTCAGTATGGCGGCTGCTCGAATCCCCAAGACATCTTGGTGTGTAACAGTCTGGACCATCGCGATGAGCAAGCAAGCCTCTCCTCTGTATTTTCTTTTTAGTTTCTCTCACGTCATCACTCACCATGGGCGCCGCTCTTTCTCAACAGGTTCTGTCACTTCTGCATTTTACTTTCCTCGGGTACGCATTGGCATGGTACAGACTTTCACGACATAACGAAACTTGACGACACGACAGACGCATAACGATAAAAGGCGCAGGCGACGTAACAACACGCAATCTCTCAACCATTTACGATTATGAACATGACTTATGACCACCCAGTTAGCGTATATGACTGTAAACTACTACCATAAATAAACTTTGATTTTGGCGTTGGCACCACGTTCGTTGAATAGACTTCGGACTCACAAGTAAAAGGCACGTACGTGAAGTACCTCAAGCCGCCTGAGACATATCAGAAAAAGCAATAATCCACGATACGAGTCTAGAGGTACAAACCACAAGCCTCAAACATCCCACGCCCTCTCTGCACATGCACAATGCGGGCTCGGGGACAGCTGTTCCGCGGTGAGTGGCTGCTTGGGATGATGCATTGGGACCGTTGCGGGTGGCACTGCGTTAGCGCGGGTGTACTCGAGATGGGGGTGGGGGAAGGGATATCGTGGTGCCACTTGCTAACGCTCGGAGCTGTATTTGTGATTGGATGTGCATTGCTGTGAAGGTGGAGGTGGGAGGTTGAAAGAGAAATGGACTACCGCTGCAGCTATATCGCTACAGACACCATTGGTGAAGTTGGAATTGAACGGATGTTGAGCGTGAAGGTGGTCTCGATTTACATGTTTATTCATGTTGGTACTATGTACACTCATGTGAAGCAGGTTCGCGGGGTTTGCACTACAATGTGGTATCCCGACTGTTTCGTGGTGCTGTGGTAGACCGATCTGCACCTTCCCCTTGGGCCTCCAGACCATCGTGTCGGGAAGGTACGAAGACCTCGTGTCCAACCGTGACTACCATCATTAGATACCTAGTGCGCCCAATGGTACGACGAGGTGGCCACCGATCTTCGGCCACAGCGTACGGCATCGTCCCAACGTTTCGACCCTGACACGAGGGCGTGCCTGGACCCGCCGCTTCAAGCCTCATTCACCGTCCCGCAGCCCCACGTGAGAGCGAGTGCGCATCGCGACGCGACCCAGCAAGACGTGTCACCACTCAATCGTCCGCCCCAACCGCCATCTCCAGCACCTCGACATTGCCCCTTCCTTTCGTCTGGCTCTCAATCAATTCGTTCAGGCCCTTGAACGCCCCTGGCTCCACGAGACCCACGGCCTCCCACTCTGCGCCCAGTGTATCCTGGCTCTCGATGTTCTCCATGAAGCCCAGTATCGCATCCTTGACTGTGCCTGATGACGCCTTGTCGTCTGCGCCTGCGGGCGTCTTGGGCGCGGTCTTGATGGCCTGTTTGAGGACCGAGGTGGGACATGTGATGCGGAGTTTCATTTGCATGCGCGCGACGGGGATTGGCTGATGTGCGATGAGCGCCTTCATTGCGAAGAGGGCCTGGGACTTTGCGGATTTGGTGGTTACGATGCCCGTCCATTTGGGTAGTTCCTTTGCTTTGCCCTTGTCGTCGCCTGCGTCGGCGTTGTCACTCTTTTCGCTGGCTTGTTGGGCCGCGGCTTGACTGCTTAGACCATCGAGGGCTTTCTCAATCATGCCGGTTGTGTATACGCGCTTTGTCTTTGGGTCGACTAGCTTGCCTGCGACGATGTCGATGACTTCGTTCTTGGTGCGCTCGAGTTCTGCATTGCGTTCTTTTTCGCCGACTTGTAGTTCTCCGTTCTCCAGTATGTCTGTTATTATCTCCTCGACTGTCTTCTTAGGAAACGCTTTCTCAAGGTCCGACTTGGGCGCGACTTGGCCTTTCGAGACGTTGAGGAAGACGTTTTCGATTTGTAGGACGTTGGAAAGATCTTTCTCGATCTTGTTGCGCCATTCGAGGACTTTGTTCTTGTAGCAGGCGATCTCGAAGCGCTTCTTGCCTGGTGGGAAATATTAGCCTGCGGTAATTGCTGAGGATTCGTTTGCGATGACGCGCCTTTCTTCATGCGCACCAATGAGACATTGGTGAGTCTTATTTGATTCGAGGGCTGGAAAACTCCGACAGGCATTTCGAGGTTGTTGTTGGGAATATCAGATAAAGTTGTGGCGTTGGAAGTGCAAGTGCTATGACGAAAGTTGGCGGACTTTCTAAGTAGTGGGGCAACACAGCGGTGCACCCCCGCGGTTGTAACGCGCCGGCGATTTCTCTACTCTAGAAGACTCATAATGACTCAGCTAGGACTAACGTGTCCAGAACAAAACAGCTCTCATACCAAACAGCAGTGCGCACATGTTATCGGAGTGGCTGATAGGGTGTCCCTTCCAGGCATATGTATTTGTAAGGTCCCGTGACGCACTCAATAGTGAAGATGTTTATTTCGGTTGATTAGAACCCGCTCCACGCATTAGCCTGCGTCTGAAGTCTTTCTAGAAGTAGGTGCTGTACGGCTAGAACACTGTTGCACCACCTAAGCTCGATTCCATACTATTAGCAGACTGCGTGTTGCGCCTCTTCACCAATATAGCACTACACCTCCAGCTTCTCTAAGAGATTTACTTTCTGGTATATCACCGCAGCCACCCCTCCAGTGACCAAGACCATGTCCCGAAAAGGATTGAGACCAGATGGACCGAGGCCTCCCCTCAAGCTCGATCCCTTCATCATGGGCGGCGCCGGCTTCAGCTACCAACTCGTCACGGATCCCGACAAAGCTCCCGCCGTCGAGATCATCCAGACAGCATTCTCGGCCGGTGTCCGCACAATCGACACCTCACCCTACTACGATCCCTCCGAAGTCATCCTCGGAACCGCTCTAGCACATCCCCAGATTACAGAAAAGTACCGCAGAGAAGATTATACCCTCATGACCAAGGTTGGCAGAATCGCCGCTGATAAATTCGACTATTCTGCACAATGGATTCGCAGATCTGTGAACAGGTCACTGCAACGCTTCGCTACTACGTATCTTGACGTGGTGTTCTGCCATGATGTCGAGTATGTGAGTCTGGATGAGGCCGTCGAGGCAGTGGGTACGCTATTCGAGCTCTCGAACGAAGGACTCATCAATCACGTTGGTATATCTGGATATGACCTCAACGTACTATCGCGCGTCGCATCCCTGGTCCTGAAGAAATACGGACAGCCTGTCGATGTAGTACAGACGTGGGCGCAGCTCACGCTGCAGAATACACGACTCGAGACATTCGGGCTGCCTCTGCTTAAAGCTGCGGGGGTCAAGGTAGTTTGCGCGTCGAGTCCGCTAGCGGTGGGTTTGCTGAGCTCAAAAGGCGTGCCGGTCGGGGGGCTGGGTGACTGGCATCCTGCACCTGAGGGGCTACGCGTGCAGGCGAAGAAAATGGGGGAGGCGATCGAGAGTAGTGGAGATGACCCTGCGGCTGTGGCGCTGAGATTTGCGATAAGAAAGGCTGTTGCGCTTTCCACGGATGAGCTTCAGGTTTCGACAATTACCGGCGTTGCGTCCAAGGAAGATATTGTCTCGAATATTAAGACGGCTCGTCAAGTACTCGGCGATCAACTCAAGATGCCACTCAATCAGGATAGCGTCAGTGATCAAGATAGCCTCAGAGAAGAGGATGAGGAACGATTTGCAGTCGCACAGAAGATACTGGGCAAATGGCTTGACTACGATTTGTCGAAGCCGAAAGGTAGTCTAGATCCGTCACAAGGTTCGTGACTTCTTCAAATGAAGCTTGATTTTTTCTTTGGGATCTGCTACGTATAATGGCGTCTCATCCCGCTCGTGCCTTTCTTTTGGATGGATATCCCTCTGGTGCCGGTGCATATAACAACAAATCACCTTCTGGCCCTTTGTGAACATCGCGTAAATGCTTCTTGAGACCCCCAACAGTCTTGTCTTGTGGAGGGTGGTCTTGTTCTTGCAGTCTAGTACGCTGCATAGCCTAGGAACTCATTCACTGCCGTGCACTGCGGCCTCGTGGGTCCTCAAGTCCAGAAGATTGGCATACTTCTAGTATGATTTGCCGCCACAACTCTTCCTCTTTCAGAGTCTCGGCCAGTCGTGGACCGCGCTGATGTGCTCGGTCATTTTCCTCTTCTCGATGAACGTCCTATCGCACTGGTCGCAGTAGAAAGCGCGGTCTTTGATCTGCGACTTGACCTTTTCGTCCGCTTCCAGTGAAGTGTACTTACACGTTTTCTCGTGTGCGAATACAGCTGTTGGGTTGTGATTGTATGGGCGGCCAAAATTCGCGTTCTTGCACGGCATAGGAAAGCATTTGACTGGGTCTCGAGAGTTGCCAACGTAGCATGGGATGGCGTCTTAGTAATTCTGTTGTGTTTTAACGTTAATGAAATCCGGAAAGTATAGCGCGGCGTGCTTGACTATGTTGATTTTGGAGAAGAGTTCAACGAAGCCCAAGTTGTCCGCTTTCTGCCAGTCTGATCCAGCTCCGTTTTTGTCATTTGAGGATGTCATGTGGTCGAGCAGGACGCCATCAAAGACGTCGTTGATGGTTGAATCGGCCTCCTCCGTGTGACCACCGACGATCCGGTCACCGACACCTTGCAAGAGCTCTGGGTTCTGCATTGGCTCGCGCGTTTGTCTTGTGTGTTAGCCAGCATAGATTTGATCGACGCCGCGCCCGCTGTTTCTCGCCAACGGGCTATTCCAGGGCGCAAGAGTTCTTGTGTTGCCATCACAGCGGCATTTGGTTGACAGCTACTGCTCTGGGCGGGGCTGAGGTCGTCTTCGTCATCTGAAGAGTCGTTGCATCTGCTTGCGAGTGGAGGTCTTGTTGCCATTGTGTCGGAAGCTCACCCGCACGAATACGGTCGTGTAACTTCTGTTGTGGCCGAGCGACGAGTTGAGGTGCGGTGAGGTGAGGTCTTGGCGGTGCGGTGGTGAGCAGGTGCGCAGTGTTGAAGTAGGAAGGCGCCGGTTTGACTACCATATATCCTATGATGTCCATTCTCTGACCTCGGCTGTGTGCTGCATTCCTACGTCGACTCTTCTGTCTGCCTTTCAAGATCAAATTTGAGATATCGTCTTATTTCCACTCGCTCCAGTCCTTTGTCCTTTCGCTTTCCCTCACCTATACGAAGAAGCTCGTATTTATGAAGTCACCAGAACTATAATTACCGTTCGTTGTAGCTAACACAACGAACGGTAATTATAGTGCTTATAAGTAGATTTAGCAAGACTGCCTGGAGGCTGTCAACATCGCTCACAGTCGCATACAAGCCAAGCCTTTCGATTGTAACCGTATACCATTGATCCTATATAATCCAAGATATCAATCTGAGCCTATTCGCCATAATCTTACGCCTTCGATGCTATAATCTAAGCCCAAAAGTCACCAGCCAACCACCTGTTAAGCATCTCAAGCGACGCCTCGGGCTGGTCATACGGCACCATGTGGCCACCGGCATGGATCTTCAAGAAGGTGAAGTTTCCGCTGCTCTTGACCTGACCAACGGCCTTGCCCTTACCGTCAATCTTGAAGTCTTCCAACTTGGCATTGTTGTAGTCCTTCTGGCCGGGCCACTCAAGCGCCTCAGTCCAAGCCTTGTTACCGAGCCAGTTGCAGATGTAATCCGCATCACCAGCGTAGACAAGGACGGGGATCTCAGCAAGGATGCCGGGAACGACGCGGTGGTAGGGCTTCATCCAATCACCCTGGAGAAGGAAGTTGCGGTTGATGTCGAAGTTGCAGGACTCATAAGAGGAGATCTCAGCGCCAACAGCCTTCATGACCTCCTTCTTGTTGAGGAAGGATTGTATCCAGTCCAACTCATCGTAGCACAGCGAGTTGCTGCCGCATGGCTTGCGGATGTCATAGACGTTCTGGCCGGTGCGCTGGTAAGGGCCAATCATAGCGTTATTGCAGTAGATGGAGGCGGGAACACAGGACCAGACCGACTCGCTGTTGTAGCAGTTCTCGATCAGGCTGGCGCAGCGAGGGTAGGCGTTGTCCATCGCTGTGCATTGGCTCTCGTCGAGGACGGCGGGCCAGCCACCTTCACCACATGCCATGGGGCGGTAGTATTCGTACTGAGTAAGGCCATCGGTCAGACCATTACCGATGAGGACGGACTTAAGGTTGATGTTACGCTTCTTGTGGGAGAGGATCTCGGACGCGAAGACGGGGATGTAGTGGCCGGCGTATGACTCGCCCGAGATGTGGAAGTCCTGCTCGGCGTATTCGGGGAATTGCTTGAAGAAGAGGGTGAGGAGTGCGTAAATGTCCTTGCCAGCGGCAACGGTGTTGCTAACCTGACCGCTGGAGTAGGAGTAGCCAACGTTTACGGGCTGATCGAGGAAGATCACGGAGGCGTTGCTGTTCCACGAGTAGGGGTTTGGCTTAACCTTGCCGTCCTTGGTAATCGACGCAGGACCCAACTCCATGAACAAGCCTGTCAACGACGAGCACCCAGGGCCGCCATTCAACCAGAGGACACTTCGCTCGGTATTAGTAGTGTCTCTTTATCCCAATAGCATAGTAGGGGTGAATGGGTTGAAGGTTGGGATAACTTACACAGGGTCGTTCTTGGGATCGTTGCGAGACTCAAAGAACCCTGACAACGTTAGCATACTCAGTTGGTAGCGATAGGCTATTGGAGTACTCACAGTAAAAGAGGTGCTTGTCCTCCTCCTCGTCGTCGAGGTAGCCGCTGTACTGCTTGACCGTGTCGACACCAAGCACACTAGGATCGACCTTCTTAGTCCTCATGCTGTAGTTCTCAAGCTTGCCATCAATCTCGCGCTCCTTCTCGCCGTCCTTGTTCTCGACCCAGACGCTCTGAATATCAGCGCCCTTGATAATGTGGTCCCACTCGCTGTCCTGCTTGCGGGTGTGGGGCTTGGGCTCAGAGAAGAAGGCGGCCTTCTCAAAGGACTCGGGGAACATCATGGCGACTTCATCCCAGACCGCGCGAGCCTCGCCGGTGAGCGACTTGAGGCTCTCTTCGAGGTTGTGGAGGGGCTTGGACCAGGCGCTCTCCTTGAGCTCGCTGAACGAGTCGGGGAACTTGAGAATCTGCTGTTGCTGGGGGGCAACAGAGGCGGAGACCGCTCCTACGAGCAGCGCCGAGGTAGCGACCTTCATGGTGGCGGGTGCTGAGCTTCCGGAGCTCTAGCTGGCGGTGGTGTGAGATGGGATGTGTGATGGGTGGTGTCTCCAAGTGTTACCAAAGAAACAGAATGTGATGGGGAGGAGAGAGGGATGACAGTGGAGTGGAGGTGAAATGGGACGGATTGGGGGAGCTATGGGTAAGCTCTTGTGGAGGCGTGGAGGATGCGCGGCTTGCCCAGGCAACGGAGCATGACGCAGCTCCTTATCGGGGTGGTGGCTGGTTAGTCCAAGCGCGTATCACGAGGCCGATCTTAACGTTTCAAGATGGCGGTGCGCCGGCGCGACTGGGAGGTCAAGCGACAACCTGTCAAATGCATCAAAGCATCATCATGTTTGCAGCCTCACTCTAGCAGACAATGCAGCATTCCTCGGCGGTTGACATGTGTGTGTTGTTCGGTTTGGGTGAAGCTATGTGCCGAATGGGGACTAGCATGGTCTGTAACTCCACGACAGCCCTGGATGGAGCATCCATGTGGCGTCCGAACACCGCTTATCTGTACTGCAACACTACAGTACAGTGTCTGTATGGCTCAGCGACAGCTCTTGTGATGCTGGCTCACTGACCACTAGGTACATCTGTGGAAACGGCCCTCAATTTTCACAATGATGCTGAAACTGTCACTAACCCGGTCGTCAAGACAATGATCCCGCACCACATCTTGTGCAACTCGGGAGGAGAGCTGCAGATGCATTATTCAAGAGGAGGATATGCATAATGCCACAATCCTGTCGCGAGGTCGTGTCGTCTGCATGTGCTGCTGTCGTTCAACCCGGTCGCATTCAGCTCCGAGGGACAACGCAGCCAGATGGTCTTTGCTTTCATTGCTTACGCTGCTCACTTCGATCCACCTGCAGCACTGATTAGTATTCGTCTTGCCAAATGTCCGCTGAACACATACATATGGCAAAACACATCGGAAGAGCGAACCCAAGCATCACAGGTGTAGGCCATGGAAAGTAAAAACCAAACTTCAAATCCTGCAGACACGCAATATGTACGTCCTTAGAAGTCGTAGCTAACAGGGCGTGAACCCAGAACTTGTATTCGCCGAACTGTATTCAATGTGATAAAGTAACATAATGGTATAAACGTATTGGCAATCGACGTCCTGGAGAAATGCAGCTAGAAACATGCGTGCTGAGTCTCAAAAAGAAGAATCAGTCGGAAACGTATAATTTCACCAAAATCCATTCCACTTCACTGAATCTCGCTCCTCTTCAATTCCTAACGAAGCGTTCAGAGCGCGATCGCGGTCTGCTTGCCTATACTCGAGCCATGCAAGTTCACGCTCGTCACTGCTCAGGAGAGGCGGAGGCCGTTTCTGTGTAGCTCGTGCGTGCTGTTCTGTAGGAGATAGCACACCGCTGTTTGGAGGTGCACGAGCGCCCCTCATCGTTGGCAAGGCTGCGGGAGCTTGGTCATCTAAGTGCAAACCACTCATTCTGGTTTGCAGTCGTTCATCATCCGGATTGGCCTTCGGAGGTGCGGAGCGTGCTGGGAGGCTGGCGATAGCACTTTGATATGCGATGTGCAATGCTGGTATAGACAATTGACTTGACGACTCTGCTGGTAACTCTTTTGCCTGGTCGAACGCAGCTTTACCATTGGAGCGATGTGATACCGTTCCAGCGACGATGGGAAGTTGTTGGTGGTTCATCATTTTCGTCGTACTCTCGTTACGGCGTCTTATTGAATCTTGAGAGATTGGTAATGTCTGAGGTTTATTGCTTTGCTGTGCAAGGAACAGTCGACTGGCTGTGTCCTTGCTGTGCTTAGTTTCGTCGAATTTGATACCGGCAACTGGGTTTGGGGGAGTTTGCTTGGGTGACTGCAGGTTTTGTCGCAGGCGGTCAAGCGTCTGGACCAAGATTGCACAATCTTTGCACTTCCCGCTCCTGGAAGGCAGTAGTATAGTGCTGGACAGTTTCGGAAGGTCCCGTGCATCGCTCAGGTAAGTGTGCTCAACAAATCGAGATGTTTGGCCACAGACTGTGACAGGCTTGTTTGGGACCATGGCAGCCCTTATTCGGGCATATTCTTCCTTTCGATCTCGCTGCCGTTCCCGTACCTTCTCATCCGTGGTCATGGATCTCTTGAAATCCGAGTATAGTGATGGGCCGCCAAAGGGCTCGAAATCAACGGTATCCGAATGGCGGATGGCAGCAGGCATGGTCTCTGCTCTCCCAAGGGATCTGAGAACCGGAGCCGCTGTGTTTTCAAAGCCCGGGGCGCGTACAAGAGTTTTCGCACTTTCAGTGCTTCTTCGCCTTGGGCAGTCCACCGTTCTTACCATTCCACTATTTGGTGTGACTTTCCCGCGAATAATGTCAAACATGGCGTCGCCCTTTGGCGCGGTCGTCAAATTCTCGTAGCCGCTTGAAGTAATAAGTATGTCATCTTCGATGCGAACACCACCGACTGGCATATATCGCTCTAATACCTCAAGATCGATGAACTTGGCATGTTCGGGGACCGAAAGGTAAAATTGCTGAAGCGCGTATGCGGAGAAGTAGATGCCCGGCTCGACTGTGACAATCATTCCGGCTTCTAAATGACTACTCTCTGGGTCTGTTGGTGCGTGACAAGTCGTCGGGTCATATACTGAAACGTGAAACCCCTGGGGGTACAAGGAAGGCGTCTGCGCAGGATCAGCCACGGTTTTCACACTGATGTTGTCGCCTTACCTGACTGGTCACAACTTTTCCTCGCCGTATGCTCATCAGATCAGCCTGGCCAACATCATGCACCTCAAGACCTATGTGGTGTCCCAGACCGTGAGGAAAGAATGCTCTGCTCGTCCCTGCTTTGTAGATCTCCTCCCTTGTCCCATTGTGAAAGATACCAAGCTGCAGCAGACCATCAATGGCTATCTGATGCGCTCGAATGTGAAGATCAAGATATCTCACACCAGGGGCTAATCGCTCGATGCAGGCTTCCTGCATCCGCTCAACAAGTTTGTAGATATTCTCGGCTTCCTGAGTAGGCCAAGATGGGGCAAGAGGAAATGTGCGCGTTACATCACTGGCATACAGCTCATACTCGCATCCTGCATCCAAACACATCAGTTGACGATCTTCGAAGTCCTCGTTGTTTGCGTCGTAGTGTAAGGTGCCCGCATTAGGACCTGAAGCTGCGATGGGGTCGTATGCTTGCTCCTTCGCTTGCTTCGATATGCACACGTCCATGAAAAGACCCTCGACCTGGGCTTCGTTCCTGAACTTGAGGATGTTTGCCAGAACTTCTTTGTGTGCATGCGAACTGATGTCGTTTGCCTCTCGGATAAGTTTTACCTCGTGCTCGTCTTTTACCATGCGGCAGATGTTCATAGCGGGCAAGAGGGATGTTGTGTCGATGCGAGGACTTCGCGCGGGACAACCTGGTACCTGCGACGGATGTATACCATAGATACTGGCCTGCTGGTTCTTGGCATGATTTGCCCAGTTCTGAACGAAAGCTGCCAGTTGATCGATGAAGCATACTGCATCAATGTCGTACTTGATTAATGCTTCTGCTGGCGTAGAACCACGCCCATTCCAGATAACGCGCTTTGGATCGATACGCGGGATAAACAGGGTCAGCGTGTCTCGTCGAATGTCGTATGTCAGATGGCAATCAGGCTCGTTGCAACTTCATTTCATCAGTACCACTCCGCCATGCAACTTGTCCAACGCACCCGCTCAAGTAATAGAAGTAGCGCAACTGCCGAAAAGGTGCAGGCATATCTGAATCGTCGTTGTTCTTCGCCGCCTGGCCAGGTAGATATATCAAGCCCTCTTCGACGCCCAGCTTCCCTTGCACTTTACGCGCATGTTGTTTAGCTGTGTCTCGTTAGATTTGCGCGTTTGACATATACCTTTGTCTTATCGCACCTGGGTACTTCTCGAACGGACTGTCAGCCTCCATATGCAACCAGTATTCCTTGTCTTCCCACTCCAGGCGCTCAGCTAAACCAGAGACATCGAATCCATCCATCTTGCAGCTTCAACCTGCCCTTCAGATTTGGGACTGCGACGCTGGTATGCGCGACAAGGAAGAGAGCGACGTGTCGTGTTAAGTGCGTTCGCAATGCCCTCACCGGTCACCGGTGGCCTTGAACCGTGCCCCGCCCTGATTCGTCACAAGTACGCCCAGTTCCGGTCAATCGAAAGCGCCACGACCGGTAACCTATATTCGTGAGCAAAAGAACAACTTTGGCCCCGTAATCAACTGCGATGGAGTATGCTGACACTGGGAGGTCGCCTTATTGCACAGGAGACGGTGGTTTGGTGAGGCTGCTGCTGCTGCTGACCGATGCAAACTCGACCCCGCGCCTGCCCATGATCAGGACACGAGATCGCTGCAACTTCGGGCAGGCACATACTAGGGCTACCAGTATCTCGTCACACGCGCTTCATTATGAGCAACGTGCATCAAGTCTGTGCCACTCAAGATACGACACTACGAAAGCACGCTGGTGGCGCGGCTAACCCTGGTCGTAGGTCAGAGCTTGACCGGTGTATCCACCGATACTTAGCGGGTGCAACACCTTGGACAAGTCACGATCCCCCTGAAGTGCGGGAAACTGCAGACACGATCCAAGACTGTCACACCGGTAGAGCTGTTGGAGGAATACTTGACTCTGCACGGCTCATATGCTGCAATTGCATCCCTAATCAGATCGATTCAAAGTTTGGATTTGCACTACTTTCGCGACCCAATGCAGGGCTGTCCAAGAACAATTCTAACTTGGTGATCGAACAGAGAAACTTCAACTTCACATCAGCACGATTTGAAACTTTTATAATTGAACTTTGATATGATTTTGAAGCGCGGTCAAACTTGCGAAGTAGAATGCATCGCGTTACCGGAAGAGAGATCAAGCCTGTGGAACTCCCGATGGGTCTTACCGTACGCCTGTGGACTCCAGACAGAAAGAATACGAGAAGAAGAGTAAACGTTCATTCGCTCCATGTCTTTGGAGTAACATATGGTGTAAGATGGGATAGTGCTTGTCTCCGCCGGAACAGTGCCGTGTAGGACATGCCGTATGCACTTCTTTTACATGCGAACGCGAAGGAGGTAGCGCAGACGAACTTGAGCGACATCGTAGGCGATGTACTCGTTATACAGGAGCGATGCGTCCTTGACACCGGTATCCCCTGGGGGCGTAGACACATCGGGCTGATTGAGGATTAGCTTCTGGCGATTGAGCGAGCATGGTGCAACACTTACCATTTTGCATCCTGAGAGCGCGGAGTTCACACAACCTGCATCCTTCCACTTGCTTGGACCCGTCCGACCCTTACCCCACGTACTCACGGATCCCTTTGCCTTGGCATCCTCGCCAGCAGAAGACGAAGCCCAAGTCAGCTCGTGCATCGGCCTGCCCAGCTCGGCTTCACACAGAAGCAGCAGTGCCGTGCCCCCAGAGTTATAGGAGCAGCAGTAGTTTGCTGACTTTGACGACATATCTGCGAGGTAGATACCCTTACCGAACATGTAACCAGAAACGGGCGCCTCCGGCGGAGCAATGCGCAGACCTTGACCGAGAATACCACCAAAGTTCGTAACACGAGATCCGTGCCAGAGCAGACGGCGATCGCTGGCCATCTTCGAGTACGGGCTCTTGTCGAAGCGCTCAAATTCGCCGTTGCGTTCGATGCGGAAGATCTCCTGAACGGCATAGCTGTGATGATGTGTCGCTCCTTTGGAGTTATTCAAGTATGCGTCGAGTTCAGTGAACTCTTCGCTCTTGTGGTCAAGCGCTGTCATCTCATTCATGTTGAGGCCGCGGAACTGCTTGTCGAGCTGGTGGACGCCACTATCATCCTTCAGCTGACTCTTGAGCATTGCGGCAGCCTCCTTCATGTCCGACAGACTCTCGAGTAATTCGATCTCCCTCTTCAAAAGCGTACTCTCTCGAATGACCGGCGGACGATCGCGGCCAAAAGCATGAGGAATGACGGAGAAGTATTGGTTAGAAAGTCGCTCTATCTCTATCTTCGAGTCTTCATCAGCATTGTCCAACAAAACCGAGAGGTCCTTCAGAGCCTGGAATCCTCGAGCGATGGTTCCCTTGCTCAGTTTGCCAAGCGGCAATTTGTTTGCGTCATAGTTGAGTGCCGTCATCGTTTCAGCAAAATATTGCTGATTGAAAATCAACTTCATCAGATCCTGGGTCGGAGCATCGAGCGTGCAGTCTGCAGCTTTGGTCTCAGTTTTGACCTCGCCGTCAGCACCAGCACCACTTCCGGCGTCGTCTTCCTCGTCGTCTGAATCTGGGTTGTAGGACCGCTCAACGTATGCGTATTTGCCCGCCTTGGGGTTGCTGCCGCGGTCGTCCCACTTGAGACCTGACTTGTCCTTGAACTTCTTCTCAAAGTTCCAGAGTGCATCATCTACGCTACCATTACCCAGTATGGCGTTCTGTCCACGCTCACCGACCCTACCCCAACGCGTCCATGTCTTGTAGTCAGAGCCATTGGTCAACGTCTGCTGGTGTCAGACATTGTCGATTGTCGTGTTGATGCAAATGCACATACCTGAACTTTATAGAACTTGTTGTTGTTTGCAGAAGAGTTAGTTTGGTTCAGGGATGCATCCCAGATAGTGCCATCGTTGTCAATGTAGACTTGATAGCTATTTAGTGGACAGTACTCGTCAATGGAGATGGCGAGCTTTTTCGACTTTGCGTTCTGACCGTCGCCGATCTTTGCGTTTTCGGCAATCTTGGGCTTTTTGGATTGCGATGTATCCTGGGTTGGAGCAGGTGAGGCATTTGACGAGGCGGCGCGCTTTTTAGATCCATTGGTCTGCTTTGAGGCAGGAGCAGGAGCAGGAGCAGGACTGGTCGAAGCAGTGTCTAGACGATGATGTGTCTCATCAACTTTCGAATCTGGCAAATTCAGATCAGCGAGGAGTTACAGTAGAATGTAAGGCGCAGCAGTTTCAGACAACCGTAGTATGCCTCACTTACCTGTAGACTCGCATTCATCAAGCCATGAAAGCGATACAATGGGAATGCCGTGAGTAGTAGCAGCCTTGGTTTTGACTGAGTTGCTCTCAAAGTCTTTCTCGGTCGCAATGAGAATGGTCGTGTCAGCGTTGACACTCGAAGCGACAGTCGCTCCCAGGGTCTTGACGCGTGATTGGAGGGCGGCTTGCGTAGTGCCCGCGAACTTGCCTGAAATCGCAATGATGCACCCATCCAAGGCATCGGCGGCCTGGACGGGTTTTGCAGCGGCCCTTCGTGGTGGCATTGATGCGATGTGAATGCTGAGAAATTGCGAGACAGCATGCAAAGAGGTGAAGAGTGCTATTTGAAGCACGGCTGGACGAGGTCCGCGCGTGAGTGAGACGATGGGAGGCCTTGATGATCGACAGGCACACCAGGCACCAGCCCCAAATGCGGTTAGCGGTCCTTCTGCTGCCTACACCATAGGCGACGTGACGTCTCTGTCCGTTTCCAGGGTCATCTAAACCCTTCACTTATTTGCTTGCTTCGCTGTCGCAAGATTGCATTGTTACCCTTCATCCATCCCGCAGACTGCACCATGGCCTCGCTGCTCACCATCCCACTGGAACTGCTTGTCGCAGTATCCACCCACTTGTCAACTCCAGATCTTGCTTCACTCCGTCTCACTTGCAAGCAAGTCGAAAAGTCGCTCTACGAATGGTTCTCCGAGGAATTCTTCACCAAGAAACAGTTCATGCTCACTTACCCGAGCCTGCAGACCCTCATAGACATCTCCAAGCATGTCGGCTTCTCCAAGAAACTGAAGCATGTCATCATAGCCACCAATGTCTACGACTCTGTCCCACTGCGATTTCGAGACAAAGATGCATCAATCCGATATACTCAAGGCTATGAGAGTCAGAGGACTCTGCTGAGTACCGGCTTCGATCGCGAAATGCTCACCGAGGCGTTCCAGAACTTGGTCAATTTGCACACGGTTGGCATCCGCGACTTCAACGCTAAGAGCAGACTTCGAGACGGCCAGCATGCAAGCTGGACATCTTGGGGCGCTACGACTGTCGAGAAGGAGACGGGTGTGCAGCTCTCTTTCTCAACCCGGACTGCCTATGGAGCCGAGCTCGGTGGCCAATTCTTGGGCCGTGTCTTCTCGACGGTGAACTACGCTCTCGGAAAGGCAGGGCGCACACCTCCTGAGCTGGAAGTTCTTTTGCGTAAGGGCGGGCTTCCGGACATTACTTTCAGCTTACCAGATTTCCTACTGCCGACTGTTGAGCCAGTTCTTCGCAGTTTCTCAAGTCTACTTCTCAACGTCAGTCTTCCGCTCGTATACCATCATACGCATTCTGGAGGGTCTGCTGTTGAGACTCAATCTGGCTGTGCACTTCGGCGTTTCCTGAGCTTCACATCAAACTTGACGCACCTTCGCCTAAACATTACGGACCATTTGGCGACCGACTTTACCGGTAGTAGCTTTATTGAATGGCTGGGTCTGCCCGTACCGATCGCAGCACCGCTCGGAAATGACTTGAGCCCTCCCCCCATCTCGCTCCCGCTCCTGAAGACTCTCGAACTCGGTCAACTTAAGATCTTGCCCGACACACTCCTCTCTGTCATAGCGAAGTTCGCCCCATCCCTCCATAGCATAAGTCTTTGGCGAATGGCTCTCACGACCAAGACTACGCCTCCACATGGTCACAAACCCAACTTTTGGGCAGACTTCTTGCGCCGGATGGTCGATATACCACAGCTCGATCTGAATCATCTGAAGCTGGGCATGCTTCAGCAGGACTACCCGTATGTCCGCTCGATGTTTGTGAACTTCAAGAGCGAAGACGGCAACGACGCATCCAACTTGAAGCAGGTGGAATATCAGGGCAAGGAGATGAAGAAGTTTTTGAAGTCTCTCATCGGTCGTGTGAATGTGGAGTGGATCGAAAGAGAGGAGATTGACTCGGAAGTCTCGGACGACTCCATGGCTGATCCTGATCATGAGGATGACGATGACGATGACGATGACGATGAGGAGGACGATGATGATGATGACAATGACGATGACGAGTAGAATGTCGATAGTCTCTGTCTGCTATCACCCAATGTTCGTAATATGATGACTGAATGATCTTAATACCCTCCTCGTAAGACCCGTCACGCTTCCATGTATCTTCAAATGGTAGTGATAAAGTGCACAACATGAGCGTCTTGCTGGATGGACACGGTCGCCAGTACCTAACAATAAAATATCATCACGACTACACGTCTGGAAAGTGCCATCATGTAAAGAGGTGAGAGCGATATAGTGCATGCACATTTACGACTGTTTGACTCTGTGAGTTTATAACACACCGAGGAGCTGACGTGACGCAATTAGGTGACATGCGTGAAGACGATTCAACGTCCCCCCGCTATCATCTAAGAGTGGACAGGACGACACATGTACTACACACATCACTAAACTTGCTCTCCTCGATTTACAATGACTCACTTCATTGTCACAAACATAGGGGATCCGGGGATGTACCAGTGTGATTTCAATCCAATTCTGACATACAATATACTAACTACAAGAATTCCATTGCCAAATCTACCAAAAGCCCGCGCTAATCATGTACGATGAGGTCAACAAGCACAGAAATGGTGTATGCGCCCACCCTGATACCCCGCCCAGGACATGAACCCACCCCCTATTCCTTCAAAGACTCGCGATTGCGGGGCAAATTCCCCAGAACGTCCTTGTAAGCTTCCATCTGATCTTCGTGGAGATAAGGGCAGATCTCACCGCTACAGGTCACGCTCTTAGTGCAGCGATCACTGTACTTGGGCGGCGGGATGGTGTTATCTTCAGTAGCTTTGGAGCGTATAGGGATCGTAAAGTTGAAGTTGAAGTGGTTGTTGTTGATGTTTGTGTTCGCGGTGCTTCCTGGGGCGAGATTCTGCATGTACGAGGCGGGAACGTTGGGGGTGGGGAGATCAATACCCAGGTTGTCCTTGACGAAGCGCTTCGCAGTGGAGAGTTGGCTGTGCAGTTGGCTCGACTGGGATGCGTAGAACTCCGCCTGTCCCGTCATTTGGTCCGCGTAAGTTTGCAATTCTCTTGGTGTAGTGCTTGCAGGCGAGCGGCCGCCTTGTCGGTGAAGCGCGGCGACGACGTCCTTCATGCGTTTGTTCTCGTCTCTCAGTGTCGCGTTCTCGCCGTTAAGACCACAGACGTCTTCCTTGAGCGATGTGTTTTCCTTGCAGAGAGCGACATTGCGAGCCTTGAAGGTGCCGATCTGGTGCTTGAGTCGGCCGATATCAGAGTTCATATTGATGGCGAGGGGTTGGCAGATGATTGCGTTAAGGGTTGAGCGTGACCGAGCGCTTATTAAGTGAAGGATTGAGTGGGGTCGAGTGCGATTGAGAGGCAGGTGATAGACGAGAGAGAGCAAAAGTGTTGAGTAGGTATTTTCATGATTGAAGGTGGGGCAAGCGCTCAGACTACAGCCGACACACTTCCTCAAGAGTGAGGGTGATGGTGACGGTGGCGAGCAATTCTGACCCTTGCAGACTACGCGCAAAGTCTGAATGTAAGACATATTGTAGTGATAGAAGCGCGTCGAATCTCTGTTATGAATGGAAGGCCACGTCATGACCGAGCTGATTGGTTGGGTGGACCGATATTCACTTCCAATGTCGGTCACGTGACGTGGTGAGCAAACGGGCGTACGTGACTCCCCAGCGCGCTTGCTGAGTCACGCGCTTAAGCAGGGTCCAAGCTCCCAGCCCCCTCCACATATAATCCTCCTCTCCCCCCGCTCTCTCCTCTTTTCCTTTCTCCTCAGAGTTGGGTCGCAGGAACAATACCTGCCTCAAGAAGTTCATGTCTTGAGCACCTCTCTCACGTTCCACCGTACTGCTATCGACTTCCGATAGTATCACGGTTTGACACCCTCAGTACCATGGTCGGACCGCCCCAGAAACGCAGCCATGGAGACTGAACCCCTCTGCGATCGGACCGCCCCAGAAACGCAGTCGCAGACGGAGGCAGACCTATTGAGTTGTCATGGATACACGGCGGACCGCTCAGAACGCGTCGTGTTGCTGAGTCCAGTTGGATAGGATCAGCAGGGCTTACACTGTGGACCGCTTAGAACGCACATGTGTAGGATCATCCTGGGCGACACGGTGGGGATACGCGACGGACCGCTCAGAACGCGTCGCAAGTCTGCAGAACATCTTCGGGTGTACCTGTGGGCGAAACTCAGGATGGACCGCTTAGAACGCATCCAACGAGCATACTACTTCGGTAGGGTAAGGCGAGTTTGGCTTCGCCAGGTCTTTTGAGGACAAAGTCAAGTTTTGAACCGTGCTGGTGCATGTCTGCCAACGGTATTCGATTCTCTTTTATTTTCATTGAGTGCCGTGCCTTGTGCGCAGCCTTGAGGAAGGAATGATATGAAGAGAGAATACAATGCTTGGAGCGGCTGTCCGACTACATTGTGACTTGACAAGAGATACTTTAGTGACCGACGACATCAACACAGCTTTACGAAGACTCCACTAACCAAAGACTTCAACACGAGTGGTAAGGGCTCCACTGGCACACAACTCTAGCAATGACTCTATTGACACACACAACTTTGACAGCGTCCCCACTGACCAACGACATCAGCATATCCCAACACCTCCACACAAAGCATACCGTAGAGTTAGGCGTTACCTAATAAATCCCCACAGCTCACCAACACCACCACCGCGCAGACACCCAACGCGTTAATGACCTACGCCCGCAGCAAAACCCCCCTCCTCAACAACCTTCAAGCCACGTCCCAAGCGCTCCACCATCAGCAGCAGCAGCACCAAGTCCCTTCACCAACACTCCCTGCTTTCGCTACCCCTCACTCGCCCTACCCACTCCACCCACATATACCCGCACACCACCCCAGACCATACATACCACGCACAAGACACACAAAGCCGCATCTCCAATACGCAGCCCTATCGCGCACAAGACCAGACCCTCTTCTCACCACCAGGACAAGAAATATCCCCATTTGGCGCACAAACATACTATCCACACCTACCCTCGGTCGCGCCCAGCGTCCTCACCTACACCCATCGTTCTCACCAGCCTCACCGCCGCCCAACACAATATCAGCACCACACCCGCCCACGCCCACGCCCGCGGCCCTGTGCCCTCCTCTTTCCATAAGTACCTCCACACTACCCGCCCATCCTCCTCCTCCTCCTCCCCTCCTCCTTCTCATACACTACACTCTCCTCCACCACTCTCCCCCACGCGCCACAAAAAGAGAAGAAATGAGACGTGTACCTGACACACCCCACCCCACCCCACCGCAGTACAGTGAGAAAGCTTAAACAGTAGCGCATGTATTCCAGAAAGCCGGCCGGCGTGGGTATACTGGATTCTGAGAAATGCTGGCGTAAGTGGTGATTAGTATGAGAGTAAGAAGATTGGGTGGGATGAGTATAAGAGTCACTCGAGTCTCGACTAGGGATCTTGGGGTGGGGGTGGGAGAGGGAGGGGGTATGATGAGGTGAGGTGAGTAGGGTAGGACAGGGTAGGAAGATGTGAGATTGATCCAGTATGAGATGGGGGAGGCGAAAAGAAGAGAAGAGGAGGAGAGGAGAGGAGAGATGGGTAGGTTAGCTGTATATAATATACTCGTTTGGCAATATTTGGAGTATGGCTTGCATTGTCGTGTAGATGGAGATGTTACTACAACACCTCGTTCATCACTCACCCTCGCGAACAGCAAAACAACACAACGCGTTGCAACACATTACGACACAATGACCGCTACCTACAGCGCCAACCCCTCCCCATCATCAAACCCCCCACCCTCCCCCTCCATCTCCGTATTCGCAAACTCGCCACCCTCCGCATCCTCCCCGACATCAAAGCGCATGAATTTCTCATTCTTAGCTTCGGCTGTGTAGACGTTAGTTCTCTGCTTATCTCACACTGGCACACAGAGGGTGTAAAAAAGGAGGGAAGACTTACTACCCCACTCCACAACCTGACCATCCTGAACCTCACAATCCTTAAGTACAGTCTTATCCTCACCCCTCCCGGCCCCGCCCTCAACTCTACACCTCCGTCCGAGTATACAATCCGTAAGTTGAACATTTGCCCCCACCTCCACACCATCCATAAGCAGACACCGGAGTAATCTCGCGCCCTCGCCAATCTTGCAATTGTAGCCAATGACGCTTTCTTTGATGTTGCTTTTTTCTTCCACAATGACGTTGTCGGCTAGAAGGCTATTTTCGGCTTCGACGCGGCATCGCTTGGGGATGGATTCTTTGTGGGCGACTTTGGAGAGGTGGGCGAGGGGGGATGCGGCGTCGCGGCCGACTTCTTCGATGGAGGGCAGTTTGGCGAGGCGCAGGGAGGTGGTGAGGAGGAGGTGGGAGTCGTCTACTCGGCGGATGAGGGGCGCGGCGGGGGTGGAGGGGTGGATGTATGCGAGGATGGGAGGGATTTTGAGTTTTGATTCGGATGGGGATAGGGATTTTGCGGTGTCGGGGATGATGGAGGAGCGGGTGACGCGGGAGGCGAGCGATGGCGCGGCGGGTGCAGTGGTGGATTGGCTGGGCTGAACAGAGTATGTGGTGCTGAAGTTTGAGACGTCGATTTCTTCCTCGATGAGCTGGGAGCCCATGTCTGATTCTTCGTCTTCGCCTTGGAGAATGGAGCGCAGGCCCAACTTGTCGCCGAGTCCGTCTTGCCAGCCGGCCTTTGACCACCAGCCAATGACTTCTTCGCTGATGGACTCGAATTTCTCGTTCTTTTTGATCATTTCAATAACCCAGTAAGGGAAGAAGTAAATGTGGGCGTCGCGGTGGGTGGTGAGCATCTTTATGCGGGCGTGTTTACGGATCAATGAATGTCGTATGGGGAAGGTCTTGTTTTCTTCTGTGATGTCGTTGAGGGTGTCGCTGGGAACGGAGTAGACGAGGTTGGACAGGTGTCTCCGCAATGAGTCGGCTGGTGCGGGCACAATGGGTGTTGGGAGGGGAGTGGTTGCGATGAAGTCTGTTTCTGCGCCTTTCTTGGTGTCTTCGCCTTTGGTCTGGTACCATACGCCGAGTCCTCCTCTCCGGCCGAGCTTCTCTCCCCCAGCGCCTGAAGCGATCTTGTTGCCATCGGTGTCCAATCCTCCACTTGCGCCTGCGAAGCCTCCTTGCTCCACCATCCAGGCATCTGCCAGGGCAGTGCCATCCAATTCGCATACGAGGTCGCAGGGCAGTACGATGAAGTCGCCCTTGATTGCGCTTTGTACTTCAGGTAGTCGGAAGAGGTCGCCGGTACTCGTTTCGTGTGTGAGGTCCTTGGGCGCGAGGATGTCTGGTCGCGGCGAAGGGAGGGTGGTGAGATGTGGGTTCTGGGACATGCCCGTCTTGATGGCCTCGAGCGACTCTGGCGGTGTGACGACTGTGATGTCTAGGCACAGTCAATATCATTTAGGTGTTGGGGGACGATTTGGCGTGCCTGTGACTCCCATGCGGTAACACCATTCCAGCGGGTACCAGACCATGGGACGGTTCGCAATAGGCAGCAGCGCCTTTGGAATCTCCTTGGGCGTCGACGTGAATGTGCTGAAGGATGCGCCAGGGCCGCAGAGGATCAGGGCCTGGAAGCCCGCCGCGGGCAGTGACGTCGCATGAGGCATTGTGTGTGAATTGTGTGTGAATTGTGCGCAGTGCGCAGCCAAGATGACGTGGTGCGGGACGATTCAGGCGGACTTGTAGGCTCTTCTCGGTTGGCGGTATGGAGTGGCGGTATTTTTGTGTATAGGCAATACTGCAGGCACAGCTCAGATTCACGCGTCGTGGGGTCGAAGAGTCACCCCGCCGGCAGCTGCAACAAAAATGGCGAATGACTCGCGGCCCACGCTCCACCTCGGCGGGCGCGTGTCAGGCAGGCACGGCGGCAGCTTCCCCAGCCACATGGCAAGCAACAACAGGAGGCGACGGCTGGACCACCACCACCCCCCCCATACCCCCATAACCCCCCAAACCATGCGCTGAACAACATGTCGGGCTTCAACTACGACCGCTACGACAGGCGCCAGTCGTCCAGCAAGAGCCGCTCCGCCCTGGGCTTCTACGTGCCGCTGATCCTCACCGTCACCGTTGCGACGGCCGGCCTCGCCGCGTGGGTGTGGAGCGCGCGCGAAGACAGCCACGACTACAGCTCCGACGACGACCTGAGCTACGGCGACGACTCGTCCCACGAGAAGCGCCATGGCAAGGCGCCGGCGGGCGAGGTGCGCCGCGACGTGACGGGCCTGTCGCAGGGCATCACCCACGGCAACAACGACGACGACCACTCGCTCCTCGGCCGCGCCCAGGGCGTCATCCGCCGCACCCCGAGCCCCCAGCAGCTCTTCGACTCGGTCAGCAAGAAGACGGCGGCGGGGCTGGCGGCGGCGGGCGCGGCGGCTGGGGCTGCCCTGGCCTCGATCCGCGAGGAAGACAAGGACGAGGCCTTTGGCGACCACACCAGATGGTCCGAGGAAGCTGCCATCCGCCGCAGCGTCGACGCCCAGTCACGCGACAGCGCCGCCGCCGTCGACACGCAGAGCAGGAGCTTCGCAGCCAGCGTCAAGAACGGGCCCCAGTTCACGGGCAAGCGCCGCACCGTCGTCCTCGTCGTGTCTGCCGAGAGCCTCATGGACCGCGAAGACGACGACCACGGCGCCTACCGCTCCGAGAACGCCACTATCCTCTCCCAACTCCCGGACACCGACTTCCAAAGAACCAAACTCTTCGTCCTCGTCTACACGCCCTCTCTCCGCTCCCGCCCCCAATCTCGCGCAAACAACTCCTCCCCACTCGGCTCCTCGTACAGCGCCATCTCCACCCCCGCACGCACCCCCGGCGAGGAACTCCAGTCCATCGACCCCAAACCAGAAGACATGGTCTACACCCCCGCCCTCTCCACCCGCAGCTCCGACACGGTGCTCTGGAACACGCTTCACGCACAAGCCCTACGCCTCGTCGAGAACCCAGCCATGGTCATGCCCTTCTCCACTCCCACTGGCTTCGTGCACATGCTGAGGCACATCGGGCCAGAACTAGTCTACGTTGTTGATGCGCTGAGCGGAACACAAGGCAGCAATATTGAAGACATCAAGCGCTGGGTCGGCCAGACCATCGTTGTTGTTGGTGCGGATGGGACGGGGCTTGGCGTGCTGGTCGATACGGATGATGAGGGACCGCAGCGCAAGGGCAAGTCTACAGAACACGCAGTGTCCAAGTGGTGGGAGAGCGCGGACATGGTTGGGCTGGGCAAGGGCGTGGAGATTGTGGATGCGGGAAGGTTTGCGGATGACTATGAGAGGAGGGTTGGGGGGAGGGAGTAAGTGGTGTTCTCTCGTCCTGCTCTTGATGTTGATGTGCATCTTGATGTGTGATTACCCCCTCGTGTTTATCGCTTGTTTTGCTTTGCTTTGCTTTGTTTATGTTGAATGGGAGGGAGGCATGGGATGGCTGATGATGAGGGTGGGAATTGGCTCTGGCTCTGGCTTTTGCGCTAGAAATCAAAGCCATGTATGTATCTATGTATGTAACGAGAGCAACGATTACTTATATATCTTCAATCTTCAACAACCCTTCTGTCTTTACACACTCTGTTCTTTCTTTCTTTCTTTCTTTCTTTCTTTCTTTCTCTCTTTCTTCTTCTTCTTCTTCTTCTTCTTCTTCTTCTTCTTCTTCTTCTTCATTGCCGGGATTTCCAAAACTTGCAGTGTTCGGAGTAGGAGAAAAGTATAATTACGGAATGTTGCTGGCCTGCTGGGTTTTACATCGCTTGCTCAATGTTGTGTGTAGTAAGTAGATGAGAAGCGAGACTTGTTAACTTGTTCTGGCACAGTCAGTGATGGAACAGGGGTCGGTTGGATAGTTTCCTGCGTTTTCAACCGTGATGGTGGTGGAAGTGAGGAGGGGGGTGAACAAGTAAATCAATGGACGGATGGACGGATCGCACGGCACGGTTAGAGTCAGAGACTTGGAATCGATTTGAAATGAGAGGCTAGACAGTATTTCCATCACCCTCTGGCATTCATATAACTTGGATATGCGTGCGTGTGCATTTGTAAAATCAAACTGACAAGACTATTTAAAGCGGAATGAATGCCTGATTCGGTTTTTTATTCTTGTTGTCTGCGTGATAGGTGCAAGTCCGTGGAACCAAGGTACATGAAGTTCGGACTGTCGTGATGTCGTTTCCCGTTCTGTTTTGTGTCTCCATGTATGCGTATGACTTGTGGCTTGTTTGGCGAATTCTTGGGTCGTCTTATCTCATCTCGTATAGTATGCACATATAAATGATTCGTGTTTCACGTTCGGGAGGTTGGTAGTTCGTTGCGTAGTATCGTGTTGCTTATCTATGCGAAGACCGCGTGCGTACGAAGTCGTCGATGCAGACTGGGTGACAAAAGTGAACGTGGTTCCTCATGGCTCACGTCCAGTCGTTGCGCCTTCTTCTTCGGGATTCTTCCGTTGTTGGTTCATCGCATGTCGTGCAGCATACTGTATGAATAGTTCTGACTCGGGTGTCTGCCCTTTCGGCGGCGGTCCCCACATCACCAGCTAGTGCAGTGACAGTCCAACCTCCCATCTAACCAATTTCACCGACCGAACTCAGCACTTCCGTAAGATCTTCGTTATCTTATTCAGCCTCCTCCTCGCAGAGCTTCGGATAAGCTGCTCCCCAATGTTCAACAATGGTGGATGGAGCCCGGGAAATCGGCTCGGTCCTTCTTGGCCTCAGACCCACGGCCAACTTCCCAGCCATTTTTGTTTTCTCAATGGAGAAAAAAAGGTGCATTTCTCCCATCTTTCGGGCCGAAGCAAATGTACATGCCATCGTCGATGCGAATGTGATCGACATTATGCGATCGAACATCTGGCAGGAGAGGAAACGTCGTCAAGACATATTGTGTCTTTCATCGTGATGTACTGGAAATTCGCGACTCAAAGCAGCAGCAGCGCTTGCTTTCGCTTTGTCCATCGTTTCAAGACTGTGTCTCGAGGGGACCAAGGCATCCTCAGCTCAGGCACTGCCATCACCATTTAGCCATACTGAATAGCGCAACGGGTCTGACAATCGCAGTTACCCTGTCTGGACGTTGTTGTTGGTAAATCCTCCTCTTTTGACGTTCCTGTGGGTCTGGGAACATGCGTTGCAGCAGGGCGATTACGGCAAGAATGGGCGAGATGAGCGTGTCGAGGAGGATAGTGATGAACTTGATGATGTAGTAGAGGAAGGGGTAGACTATCATTTTGGCGATTGTGTGGTTGGATTGTTGAAGTTCTGCTGTGAAATATGGGCGATATGTAGTGTGGCGCGAGGTTGTTGTGGTGTTGGTGGTGTTGAGCGTTGATATCAGGGTCCGATCCGACTATCTTCGGAATGGACTTGACCCAAAGATATTCAAAAGAATTCCTTTAAAGGTGTAGAAACTTCGAGGCCCAGATGAAGCGGCCAGTCGAATAATATATCTCTTCTCATACCGTTCACGGAGTGTCGGAAATAACTCTAACCATGCAGCCCATCGCAGGGAACACATGGGATGAGTAAGAAACCGTAATGCACGGCCTAATCCAGCCTCGCATTCGCGCCAGGTACGTCAGATTTATTACCCAATGACGACCCCGCAAAAATGCAACTTCACGCAGCCATCAGCCTTTTGGCGCGTGCATCAACGATGACGGCGCGCAAAGCTGCTAGGGCCAGGGCCATCCGGAAGCTGGCGGATGTCCAGTGCGGTTGTGCAAGTGCAGTCAGTGCAGGGGGCCGTGCGGCTATAATGAAGCGGAGTCGGATTCATGGGGGGTTCGCAGGAGGACCACTCTACGCTCTGCGGGCTGGAATCGACGATCTGTTGTGGCGGCGAGTATCGTGGCTTACAGGTGGCATCGCCGTTGGGTTACGATGGGGTGTGGGCGTTGGGCTGTTTTCGCGCAGGGCGTTGTGGATTTGTAGGATGCGCTGTACGAGGCTTGAAACATTGAGGTGGTCGCCAGATCGCAGGTCGCGCAGGGATGAACGTTGGTGTTATGAATGCTGTCCGATGTGAGTGTCGGCTTAGGGTTTGGCCAATCATGGGGCTCACAGATGGCCATCTCTTGAACGGGCGCTGATTTGTTGTCTTGTGCAACTGATTATTCAGCAATGGCTTGAAGGAAGTCGTGACCATTCCTGCCTCACAGAACATTATAATCCACAATCACTAGCTTCCTTCGAGATCATTACTACCATGCCATATTTTCATGATTGTGGTCTTGATCCAGACGCATTTGCGCTCGACCAGGGTTGAGACAGCTTTGCCTACTTCTCACCTGCGCACGTCAAGACACCTACCATCTTCTGTTTATGAAGTAGTATATAGGCCAAGAACGTTCTTCACCAATCTTCGAATTAAGCAGTGATCGTTCACAGTCTGTACAGTGCTCGCTTGCAAACACACTACCAGTTGTATACCTGTCCTCATCTTACTCTTCAACATCTTCACCAGAAGATTGCGCCAAGTTGACGCTGCCTCGTTTATGATCAGGGCCAGCTTCTACAAGGTCTGCCTCGTCAGCACTCCTCTTCCTCCCAGTCCTCGGCGACACAGCTGATTGGTCACCTCGACTTTTCACCAATGCCATCTCTACGAGTTCCCTGAACCTGGAGCTACTGACTTTCCTACAGCCCAGCCACCTGATATCGACCAGTGGTATCTTGGCCTTCTGGAACAGTTTCGGCAGCTTTTTCGTCAGTCTCTCGATATGCGTCTCGTCGAAAGCGTCATTCTTGAGTGCGAAGCCGAGGTGCAGGAACTGTGAATACTGTAGTCGGTTGATTTCATCTTTGATGGGACGCTCATGCTCTGGTTTGAGTTTGCGGAAGCGAATGTGACGATCGCTCCCCGACAGACGTCTCCAGAGGGCAGGTGGCTCATCTCGCTCTCTCTGCATCCTTTGATGTATATCAAGAGTGGTGAAATGGGACCGTTCCGACTCATTGGCCAACTCTTTCAGATGCTTGATGAGGCATGTTGTAAATGAGTTAGGACCCGGCTGGCACGTAGTCTGGCCAATGTGTGAGGCGGTGAGCATCTCAAACGTTCTCCCGACCTCGGCAACATTACGAAGCATATCGCTAGCATAGCAGCAGTCCATGATGAGAAAGACGTCAGACTCGACAGTCTCAATGAACGGTTTCTCGGATCGTGTCCAGCTCACGCTTTGGTAGGTGCCAAGATTGTCACTAGAAGGGCCATGAGTAAGGAAGTCGTCAAACGCAAACTGGCTTCACTTACGGACAAATCTCGAGAGCCTTCGCCTTCTCATCGTACACGCCGTGGCCTGCGTAGTACACTATGAGCAAGCTGCCCACGCTATCGTTGGCATATATCCAGGACGTGATCTCCATATCAAGCTGATGCTGCGATTTTTTCGGGCCTAATTGTACCTCTTTGACATCGAAGAGGAAAATATCCCTAAAGACATTGGCGAGTGCATCAACCTACAGGACCATGATGAGCTCGGGTTCACGAAGCACGGTTTGTAAACTTACTTCAGGCCTTACATTCAGCTGGTCTATACTGTCCTCCCATTTGACCATCAATACATGAACATCGCGGTATCCGTCAGGAAGGTCCATGTGCAGTGCGATGGACTGGTCCCACCGTTTTTGGAGTCTTGTCTCATGCTGATCGTCCGTCGATGGACGGCAGCTAACGATATTAGAGCTGGGAGGTGTTAATGGAAGGCTTGTTTGGAGTCGCAGCCCCGCAGTTGCTGGCATCTGTTCAGGTTCGGTTGTTAGGACTGGAGCCATAATCGCTGCGAACGACTGTTCCGTGGTCGAATGAACAGCACGACCAACCATTTTACATTGCTCGCAGGCTGAGAGACATGGGCCTCAGCCCATAAGGCTCCAAATTGTGGCTGTGTGCACTCTGCAGATGAAGGACTCACTCATCCAGCCACGAACCTGCATGTCAGCGGAGCTATACCCTTTTCAGGCGAAGGACGAGATACATGTGACAGCCTGTCGTCCGCGGAGGTCCTCTTGTGTGATGTATGCCTTGCGCAGCCCGGTCGAGGTCAGGATGCCGTGATGTTTGTCCAATTAGACTGGCGCACTGTGCAGGCGAACTACTCCACAAACCAGGCAAACTGATGCCTCGTATGAGACGACCGGTCATTCGTTGCTGGTAAGGAGTCATCTTACGGTGCAATATGTGTAGAGCCGCAGAGGACATCAAAGCACAGCGATAAATAATGTCACTCAGCCTGGTTGATCAGGCTCCGCCTCAACCATCTAAACAACGCCCTTATCCGTTATGAACAAAACAGTGCAGCCAGAGGTGCAGTACAACACGTCGGATGACGAGTCACGCCTGGTAAGGCATACTCCGTGACACTCAGTGTAATCTTGACTCACTTTCATTAGGCTGACTCGGTCCCTGAGGAACGAGCAGGTGTCGTGAAGGGTGCGGGGGCCGATGTAAGCCACCGCCCTAGGACACGGTATGCTCAACGCTGATTGGACGGTAGTTTCCCTACAAGCACGAACTCGAGAGAAAGATACAGATTACCGAGAGAATAGACGACAAAAAACAAGCGAAACAATTAAAGGTTGCACACCGACGCACGAACCCTAAGACGAAGAAGGCAGAGTACCAGTTGAAGGAAACAAATGGGCCGACAGACAAGTTATATTCCAATGGCAAGTGGTACCCAGAGAAGGATGTGCGGCGTCTCTAGGGCGTTGTGGTCCAATAGACACAGTAAGGCTTGACCGGTCGGATGAGGAGAAGTATATAGAGTCTAGTTTGGGAGTGGAAACATGCAGGAAACAGTCCTGGCGTTCTGGCGTAAATTCCTTCTTCGTAATTCAGTACATTCGTATACATCATGAGTACTGCACCAAGCTCGCCGATCGAGAAAGATGCGCACATTTCTAATCAACCCACCTCTCATTCCCATGCATCTTCTTCGACATTTCATTCACGGATGACCGTGGACTTAATCAAGAGCGCAGCTTTGGGCATCCTACCCTTTCTATCGAGGCAGAAACTAGGAGATGAGGAGAAACAAGACGGTTCAATGGCCGATGCGAACACAGAGCGACGGTCCATGGCCGAAACTGAAAGCAGCAATGACATGGAAGTCTTCAGGCCTTGTCCAAAGGACGGCACAAGGGTTCGTACTCGTAAGCAACACTATACAATCGTATGACCTGATCCCCAAGTAACCTCGAAAACAGTTGAAGAATGTCCTAACGGCTATCCAAGACTAGCTGCCTTCAACGGAAGCGAGCAGAACTTCATGATGTACCGCAGTTTCAGCTGCGTTCACGCCCGTCTCCTTTTGCGGCATCAAGCTTCCATTCAAGCTCTTGAAACTGAACTTGACACTCTCGATAGGTCGCACGATGAGACCGCTGGGGGTCGAGCAAGACTTGTGTCCTGGGACAATGACGTTGGAGCATGTGAAGATGAGAAAGCCGAGGGTATTCGCACCCGCGACGACATACTTGAAGACCTCAGGATCCAAGTCAACCAGTACGACGAGCTGCTCATCAAGGCGAGGGAGCTGGTGGGCTTCCAACGTCCTTCTTCGAGAGATTATAGAAGCGTCCTTAATTGGTTCCATAATGTACGTCCGGTCGCTGAAGAAGATCAAGAATATCTTTCCTGGAAAGAGGATATCGTGACACTACGCCACGGCCGGGAATGGGCAGGCTTCGATGGGCTGGTTGAGGAACTTCTTCACAAGCTTGACGGCCCTCTCATTCGCGTAAGTCCTCACATTGTTCTTTTACTTTCATGCGCCATTGATTGACAATCTTAGTACCTCTTCTGCACACCATCTCAACTCCGCAAATCCACTGATGAAAAGACCTACTACTACTCGCCCACGCGCGTGTCTAAACTCGTGAATTTCATCATCACTTTGGTCATCTTCTGTCTACTTGCTGCGCCAGTCCTGAGCATGTACCACCTCTCCACGCTTAAGACTCATGAGGCGATCTTTGCAGCGATAGGCGTGTTGATGGTATTTACATTGCTGTTTGCAGCGGCGATGGCGGCGCTGACGAAGGCGAGGAGACATGAGTTGTTTGCGGCGAGCGCGGCGTATTGTGCGGTTCTGGTGGTTTTCATTGGGAGTACTGGCTTCAATTGAGTAAGTGCGCAGAGTGTAGTTATAGGAATGTACGCATAATATGTAGGCGCAAATCTCGTATGCATTCTCTACCGAGAAGTCTGGTGGTTTCGATGAATGTTCTTGCTGTTAATACGTCCGACGTGCGAATCGCTCCATTCATGTGGCCACAAACGCGCTTATCTTGCCGCTCTCGGGGTGACTCTCACATCTCTATCGCGGAGAATTAGTACAGCCTCTTGCGACCAGTCCCGCGGATGCGACAAATTATGTTGCTCAATCACGAACAGATGAAGCCGCGATCAATTTAAGTACTCTACGTCGAGGCAAGAATCTCTAACGAAGCCACCGCCCTCTGGATAATATCGCATACTTGGTGAAATCCAGACTCGTTCCTTGATTGATTCTTGGAGTAGGAGTAACGAATTAGCAAGGCTCAGAGACATAAAGGTGTCAAAGCCAACTTTGGAAGCCACTTCACGAAACGCATTGGTTGCTGTTGATTGTATGCAGCAGAGACTATCGGAACTTCTGGTTTGATATATCTTTGCTGAGTCATAATAGCCAGTCTTCACAGACCGGGTACTATCCCTTGCTCGAATCTTGTCGTGCGCGTGTACCGTATCTCTCACTTCTACTCTTGCCCAATGTCCTCTTTACCTACCATCGATATGAGGGATTACCGAATCAGGATATCTGATTTCGCGGATGTCAGTACGAGCAACAATTCACCATACTTCGTGCATGTATATGCTCATTGGTCGACATGCGCGTCGCCTCGCTAAGTGATTGTGGCTGGCAGCCTGGCCGCCTGGTCGCCTGGCCGCATGACAGGCTTACTCACGATATAAAGCTGAGCTCGACCACTCCATCGCTTATCAGCCTAATCATCTCTTCGAAGCTCAAAACTTGAGACGCCCCTGCAATCTGATGTCGCATTCGAAAGCCAGAGCCGACAACATCTCGATTCTGACGTCAGCGCTCCAGAATGCGGCTGCTCAACACAACCACGTTACGCCTGAAAGAGTTCATAGTTGATATCCCACCATATGCAATCCTTTCCCATACATGGTGAGCTGAGCACATATTGTAACCACTCATGTACTCATTCCTTTTAGGGGTGATCCTGAGGAAGAGGTGCTCTTCAAGGACATCGAAAAGGGCAAGGCTCAGCGCAAAAAAGGCTTCAAGAAAGTGGCAGCATTCTGTAAGCTAGCATTGGCAGATGAATACAAGTACTGTTGGATTGATTCATGCTGCATCGGTAGGAGCATCCTTCTTCGTTCTAGATTGTAGTGCGCTGACTGCTGCCTTGAGACAAGTCCTCATCAGCAGAGCTCTCCGAGGCGATCAACTCAATGTATTCCTACTACCAGAAGTCGAGCAGATGTTATGTCTACCTCAACAAGAAGATGCAGGGCCGCCACCTCACTATAGAAGAGTTGCACAGTACTCGGTGGATAACGCGCGGATGGTGAGTCTTCGTCGCCTTATTCAGTCGTGGAATTGCACATACTGAAAGTTAACTGTTTTTCGACAGGACATTACAGGAAATGCTCGCCCCGAGCGTGGTCCACTTTTACGATGTTCGATGGATGTTTTGCGGAGATGCCCAGGACCTCAAGGAGCAGCTCGAAGCCGCGACAGGCATTGAAACATCGCTGTATGATCCTCGCGAAAGCGTCCATTCGTGGAAGTATACCATTGCTACTAAAATGTCATGGGCATCGAAGAGAGTGACGACACGACCAGAGGATATGGCTTATTGTCTTTTCGGCCTTTTCAATGTTCATCTTCCGCCGCTTTATGGTGAAGGCCAAGCCGCAGCATTCCGACGCATTCAAGAAGAAATCATCAAGAAATCTATGGATCTGTCGTTCCTAGTGTGGGAATTGGAAGAGCGTGACGCTCGATGGGCTGGCGCATTAGCCCTCTCGCCAAAGGCATTTCAAGGGTGCTTGGTGGATGCGGTCTATTCGTCTTTCAAGCTGGAACCTTTTCACATCACGAACAAGGGGCTCCGCGTAACTTTACCTTTGATCAAGATTAACAAAGAGTCGCTGGAAAGGAAATTTGAGGAGTACATCATGGTCCTGCCAAATTGCAGAAAACGGTCGCATCCAGAGGGTCTTTGTTCAGGGGTCCGTGTCGCAGTGAACTCCCGGCAAGATGTTTTTTATCGCTATCGAAGCAGTGGAATGGCACGAGCCCAGATAGTCTCTGTGTCGGTGCAGATGATGGCAGAGGCAGCAGTGCGAACCTTTTATCTTGCCACAAACTAAGATCATGTTTAGTAACAGAATCTGTATATGCTCGTCGTCTAGACTCAGGTGGACATGAATTTGAACACATCAAAACCATATGCTATGCATAATATAAACTGTCCACTTAAGCAATCGCACTGTCAAGAATACAGCAAGTGAATGAGCTAGACACGAAGACAGAGAACACAAGCAAGAGTGTGACGAGCCTTAAGAAAGACAATGCATCCACCGAATGCAGTAGCGTAGATCCTTCTGGGGTGCATAGCGAGTGTTATTGCGAATACATGAGGTATCGGGGAGGCATACAGCAGGTCAAGGGCCGGTGTCAGCGTAGAAATCTGGGGCTAAGGTGGACAGATTCATGGATATTGAGATGAACAGAATATGAGCCGTGAAGGTTGAGAGAAGTTCATAGCCGGAGCCCAAGAGGATCAAAATTGGAGACAGATGTCCAACTCACCTTCACCTCATCTTTCTTCAAATTTTCTCTCGGTGAAGATGAAATCCGCAGCCCCACACCCACGATACCAATATACTACTTGTTAAAATTCCACTCTTCTCTCCTTTCTTCCCTAGCAGCTGCAGCACGAACACACGTCTATTTGCACATACCATAACTAAAGACATCTTGCTAATCCATCTCTTCTCATCTCAGGTCACCCGAAGCCAAAATGTCCTCCTCCTCCAACCCCCCTCACCGTTTCACCCCAGCCGCCTACGAGCATAACAGGCGCGTCCAGCGACTCGAGCAAGCATCGTCTGACCGCATCGACCGCATCATCGAAGACACGATCGGCTGGAACCGCAGTTTTTCTGGCAAAATTGTAATTGGTAATGGAAGAGTAGTAAGGAATATGGACGACGATGCGCATCTCGATGACATCAAAGACCTCATTGAGGCGGAAACTGCTGCGGTGTTCTGGAGTGACGGCTCCATGGGCATTAGAGATGAAAAGACAGGGTATGCATCGGTATTGGGTGCAGGTGTTGCGTGGAGAGAGAAGAGTGGGGAAGTTGAGGAAGATTTGGAAGAGGGGGGGATAGACAAGAGGGTGCTGGAGTGGAAAGAAGCTGTGTTCTCGCTTGGAATAAACACGGGCACTGCCTACGACACTGAAATCTTTGGTATTGCAGCGGCACTCCACCTGACAATGGAGAGGATGAGGGTCATGAGCAAGCCAATGCTGAAGCACGTTCGAATCCTCTCGGACAATAGTACCGTGTTGGACATGCTCGAGAGGGGAGATATCCGCATCCTTGGCCCAGCTGTCTCTTCACCCTGGGCACTCACGCAAGTCTACGACTTCACAGATGCGCTTGTATCCTGTGGAGTAACTGTGGAGTTTGTCTGGGTGAAGGGACATGCAAAGTCAGAGGGGAATCGGCGTGCTGATGCTGCGGCAGGAAAGGGCTATCGAAGGCAGATGGGGAATGTCGAGGGCAGGAAATGGGTGAAGAAAGACAAAGTCGCCCCGCAGATAGCGAGTATGGGCACCGATGCCATTGAAGAGTGGTATTGGAGAGTGAACAAGGTGGGGCTGTGCAATGGAGGGGAAGAGGGAGATGTATTTCAGGTCCTTGAGAATGTCGCCGCCATGCCTCGTCTTCCTTCTCCAGAGCCAGCTCCCCTTGTGGACCACGATGATGACGACAGGTCCGTCGACATGGACATCTCTGACGACGATGAGTAGTCGAGGAGCTTACAGTGGTGGTGGAGAAGCCCTCTCGACACAGTTCTGCGACAGAGAGGCTCCCAGGCTACGTTGTCAGACATGGGCTGTCACCACGTATGCATGTGAGGTGCTGGCAGGTAGGTATCGCGAGGACACGATGCAAAGCCACGTCTCTGCCTGCTCAGCCTGGGATGCGTCCAAGTTGTCACATGGTGGGGTTGAAGTTGGGCTGTGACGCTAACCCGTTCTGGCACAAGGCTGAGTGATGTCATTGGGCGGCCAGGGCCTGTCTTGACCGGAAACTGGAAGTGACTGGAGGCTTCCATGGCGCCCACCACGACCTTCGAGACTCGACGTGAAATCACACGATCGTCCTGGCCTGATCTAGGACTTTCACTACGCCATCGCCCGATCATATATTAATCCCTCGACGCCTTGTGCTCCAACACTCAAGTACAATTGAGATACCCATACACGCTACCACCAACACGCAACACTTACGCAAGTCGTAAGAACAACAAAGACAACCTTCAACCGGCTCGAAGCCACACACACAAGGCTGTAGTCATATCCCACTATGACTTCATTCGACGCCTACACCGACCGAGCGGCCAAGGCTCTTGCAGACAGCTTCGATCTAGCTAAGAGCTATGCGCACTCGCAACTCACACCCATCCACCTCGCCGTCTCCCTCATAGATCCTCCCAAAGACCTCGCCAATCAGATCGACGTACCGCCGCCGCCGCTGTTCAAGCAAGTCCTCGAACGCGCCAATGGCGACGCACAACTCTTCGAGCGCAACCTCAAGAAGGCGCTGGTACGGCTGCCAAGCCAAGATCCACCGCCAGAGCGCACCTCACCCTCACCTGCCATGGCAAAGGTGCTGCGCGCTGCTGAGGAGTTGAGCAAGACGCAGAAGGACAGCTTCATTGCAGTCGACCATCTCATCTCATCACTATGCCAGGACGCCTCAATAACGCGCGCCCTCGCCGAGTCGAATGTACCAAACACGAAGCAAATCGACAACGCTATCCAGGCATTGCGGGGTACTAAGCGGGTTGACTCGAAAACTGCAGATGCCGAGGAGGAAAATGAGAACCTCAAGAAGTTCACAATCGACATGACAGCCATGGCACGAGAAGGCAAGATTGACCCAGTCATTGGTCGCGAGGAAGAGACACGACGAGTCATCCGAATCTTGACGCGGCGAACCAAGAACAACCCAGTTCTCATTGGAGAGCCCGGTGTCGGTAAGACCACAGTCGTTGAAGGTCTTGCCCGCCGAATCGTCGATGCGGATGTTCCCGCCAATCTTGCGGCCTGCAAGTTGCTTTCCCTCGATGTTGGCGCACTCGTCGCTGGCAGCAAGTACCGTGGAGAATTTGAGGACCGTATGAAGGGTGTGCTGAAAGAGATTGAGGAGTCCAAGGAGATGATAGTGTTGTTCGTGGACGAAATCCATCTGCTTATGGGCGCCGGTTCTTCGGGAGAAGGTGGCATGGACGCTGCCAACTTGTTGAAGCCCATGCTGGCCCGTGGACAGCTTCACTGTATCGGTGCTACGACCCTTGGAGAATACAGGAAGTACATTGAGAAGGATGCTGCTTTCGAACGCCGTTTCCAACAGGTTCTGGTCAAGGAGCCTTCAATCCCCGAAACCATCTCGATTCTTCGTGGTCTCAAAGAGCGTTATGAGACACATCACGGTGTTACCATCATGGACGGTGCTATCGTCTCTTCTGCAACGCTAGCGGCGCGCTACCTCACTCAGCGTCGCCTACCCGATTCTGCTGTTGATCTCATCGACGAGGCCGCAGCAGCAGTCCGCGTTACCCGAGAATCACAACCCGAAGCACTGGATAACCTCGAGCGGAGACACAGGCAACTACAAATCGAGATCCACGCTCTTGCTCGAGAGAAGGACGAAGCATCACAAGTCCGACTCAAGGAAGCACGTGCGGAAGCCGCCAACATTGAAGAAGAGCTGAAGCCTTTGCGTGAGATGTACGAGCGCGAGAAGGGCCGTAGCAAGGAGATTCAAGAACAGAAGCTCAAGCTCGAAGGTCTCAAGACTAAGCTTGCCGAGGCTGATCGTACACGCGACATCCAAACCGCTTCAGATCTCAAATACTACGCCATTCCGGACGTCGAGCAACGCATAGCTGAGCTTGAGCGAGATAAAGCACGTGCGGACCAAGAGATGTGGGCGCACCAGGCCAGTGGAGGTGGTGAAGCACTTATGAGCGACTCTGTTGGACCAGACCAGATCAACGAGATTGTCGCGCGCTGGACTGGTATCCCCGTCACTCGACTCAAGACGACTGAGAAGGACAAGCTGCTCAACATGGAGCGGCACCTCAGCCACGTCGTTGTCGGCCAGCGAGAAGCTGTCGGATCAGTCTCCAACGCTATTCGACTCCAGCGCTCTGGTCTTGCCAACCCTAACCAGCCACCCAGTTTCCTCTTCTGTGGTCCTTCTGGTACGGGTAAGACGCTTCTCACCAAGGCTCTTGCCGAGTTCCTCTTCGACGATGCAAAGGCCATGATCCGTTTCGATATGTCTGAATACCAAGAGCGTCACTCTCTGAGCAGGATGATCGGTGCACCACCCGGCTATGTTGGTCACGACGCAGGTGGTCAGCTTACCGAAGCTCTTCGTCGCAAGCCCTTCTCTATCCTTCTGTTCGATGAGGTCGAGAAGGCTGCCAAGGAAGTCCTTACTGTACTCTTGCAGCTTATGGACGATGGTCGCATTACCGATGGACAAGGCAGAGTCGTTGACGCGAAGAACTGCATTGTCGTCATGACATCCAATTTGGGTGCCGAGCATCTGTCGCGCCCCCAGGGTCCTGACGGCAAGATTGACCCCACCACCAAGGAGATGGTCATGGGCGCACTACGCAACTGGTTCCTTCCCGAATTCCTCAACCGTATCTCGTCCATCGTCATCTTCAACCGTCTCACGAAGCGCGAAATCCGCAAGATTGTCGATGTGCGACTCATGGAAATCCAGAAGCGTCTCAATGCCAACGGCCGCAATGTGCGCATCGAGATGACGAACGAAGTTCGCGATTACCTTGGTTCGGCTGGATACTCGCCAGCATACGGAGCTCGTCCTCTTGCTCGACTCATCGAGAAGGAGGTGCTCAACCGCATGGCTGTGCTCATTCTTCGCGGCGCCATCAAGGATGGTGAGACTGCACGAGTTGTGCTTGATGACGGACACATCTTGGTCCTGCCCAACCACACTGATAGCGAAGATGATTCGGAGATGTATGACGAGTCTGATGCTATGGCTGAGTTAGATGATGATGATGCTGGTATGGATCTTTACGATTAAACGACAAATGACGAGAGTTGAACGCATTCGAGTGGATGATTGACTGGGTGGCATGGCATGTACTAGGCGTTCTGGCGTATAATTTGGGACGAATAGGTGCTGTAGGCATCGCATTACATGATGAATTATGTATGCATGATGAATGAATGGAAGCGAAAAGTATTCGCGGGTTAGGCCAGTGTCATTAGTTCGGTTACATACATGTACATAGATAATTGAACATGTCAACAGATTGAAGTTCAAATCTTCTCTCAGTGCATATGTCAGCAGCATAAGTCCCTAACGAAGTAACCTCCCTCCCTACGGGTAGAACATCCCACCGCGCAGA
The DNA here is from genome assembly GCA_025504975.1 of Plenodomus lindquistii. Classification (NCBI taxonomy): domain Eukaryota; kingdom Fungi; phylum Ascomycota; class Dothideomycetes; order Pleosporales; family Leptosphaeriaceae; genus Plenodomus; species Plenodomus lindquistii. Next base: position 480,563 of record JANUWI010000014.1, read on the forward strand.
ACCATGGAAATCTTCAAGCAATACCACGCTTCGAGCCACTGTCCTATAAAACTTAAGCAAGAACAGTAATATACCTAAGTAAGAACACAACCTATTACTAGGATTAAACTGTAAAATTACAGCAGTCTTGCGTATGCTTACAGACATATCTTTAATACTGTAGGAGACTTTAACAATGATGCACCCCTGTTCTCTTGTTAGACTCTGCTATGGTCGCTAATTTGGAGGCTCTAGAGTACGATCTACTGTGTTAAAGTATGCCTTGCAAAGTGTAAAGACCTGCAGCGACTAAGAATATCTGCTCTAGATTTATCTACAGAGACGTGCAGGCCTCCCCTACTTGCGCAAGGATTTTTAGCACGCTAAGAAAGCCTGTACTTTACACTAAGCGGCCTGCATTATACACCTGCCTCTATGCCTAAGATGCTCTAGCTGTAGCGCATGCTTTTCAAAGCTTCTCTGCACGCGCACTGCGCCTTCTTGCTATTTTTAGAGATTGAGAGTAAGCAGCGCGAGGGTAACACCCTTGTCAGCTTCTTACTCAAGCCCGCCCTCCTCTCATCACCTACGCCGACATAGACCCAGCCAGCTGAGCGCTAGTGCAGACCTTGCCTGCAGGCGTGCGTAATATGTATGCTGCTCAATTAGAACACAGTAATGTTCCAATCTCTACCCTTATTTATCGCCGCAACAGCTAACGCTCGCGCGAGGAGCAGGCGCAGCGCCAGCAGTACCTCAGTTAAAAGGAGGAGAAAGCTCTAGTCCAGTTCTTGCTGCTAATGTCTAACCTTAGCTACCTAGTGCAGATCATGTTTATACGCCTTCTAGCTTGTAGTATAGCTTGTCAGCGGTCTATAAAGACGCAACTAATTAAGCCCCCGGGCAAGAATTGGCTAGAAGCCTTCGCAGAGCGTTACCTAGAGCTACAAGCGAGAAAAGTCAAGTTAATAGATTGGAAACGTCACAAGAATAACGTATATAGCAAGATATTCGAGTGGTTCGATATAATCGGACAGGTGCTGCAGGACCTAGCTGTCTTGCTAGAGAACGTGTACAACATGGACGAAACGGGCGTCATGCTAAGCATGCTTGGCTCGGTTAAAGTCCTGGTAGGTAAGGATGACCGACGGAACTATAGAGGTGGGGGCGTAAAGCGGACGATGGTTACCGCAGTCGAATGCGTGAGTGCAGATGGCAGGGCGCTGCTGCCACTCATTATATGGCCCGCTTTAACTCATCGCAGCAACTGGACTACCTACAAGACCCTGGGGTGGCATTATGCGCACTCGGAGAACGGCTACAATGACTCCAAGATCAACTTGGAGTAGCTCACACGCGTATTTGATCCTCAAACCAGAGCACGAGCTAACAGGAAGCCACGTGTGCTAATCTGCGATGGCTTTGGAAGTCATGAAACACTTGAGATCCTAGCGTTCTGTCTTACTAACATCATCCTGTGTCGTCTGCCCTCCCACACATCTCACAAGCTACAGCCCTGCGATGTCGGCCCTTTCGCACCCTTGAAGACAGCGTATCGTGACCAGGTCGAACGACTCAACCGGGGAGGCATAGATATAGTCGGCAAAGAACATTTTACCTATCTGTACAGTCCTGCTAGAGATACAGCATTGACCAAAAGGAACATCAGAGCTGGATGGGCTGCGACCGGTCTGTACCCTTTTAACCCGGAAAGAGTGCTGAAAGATATCCCGAGACCTCCAGTTGAGGTCATCATCCCGGAAGCCACCCTTGCGAGCACCAGTGCGGCTGATATAGTGCTTCAAACACCCATCACACCGGTGACGCCGGTGACAGCGGAAGCGCTTACATCCTTGCACGACGTGATTAAACAAGACACTAGCATGCCTGACGAGACAAGGGATCGCATACAGAAACTCGCAAATGCTGCTCAGATCTCGTTCGCCGAGCGAGCCCTCCTAAAGGACCGCAACCGTTTCTCTTCAAGATCAACAACGAAGCTAAGGCTCGTAGGTCGACCAGATCCATCGTGCTAGGAAAGGCGAAAGTAATGAGTTTTGAGGACCTAGAAGAGGCGAAGGTGAGACGTGCGGAAAAGGACAAGGCTGCAGCACAGAAGGGACAGCGTGGTCGCAAGCGCAAGGAACTAGCGTCAGAAGCTCTACCGCCATCAAATAAAGTAGCGCGAACTAGCGGGGTGATAGCATCAGACAACAGTCCAGCAACCTCATGGAGAATCCCGGTTGCGAAAATGTACTAGCACTCTACATAGTTCAGATATACGTTTGTCAGAAATCTTCTAGACATGCAAATTAAATCCTTAGGCCTTCGCGATTAAGTAGAGTACTATACAGCTCTTGAGGCCTTTTTTGAAGATTTACGACATGTATAGATCACTGTCGAGTCGCAATGGCTATGCTTACGTGTATTCTCAGACCTTAGCTCTAAAATACAGCCTTTGAAGCGCCTGACTGCCTAAGGCATGTCAAAGCGTTGCATCAAGAAACGCTGCTAAGAATACACGACATAGGAATGTTGCAAGAGAAAGAATAGAATTTATTCTTTATGCAAAATCATATAGCGTAACCAGCCCTCCGATGCTAGCCGATCAGGGTAAGTCTCTGCGAGCGTATCGTCTTATACCTTAACTACATGCTCTAGCAGCCTCACAGCATCCTTAATCTGTCCGTTCGCCCAGTAGGAAACACCAAGCTGATGCTGCGACGCTAGCCGTTAAGGGTAAGTCTCTGCGAGTGTACTGTCTCGCACCTTGACTACATGCTCTAGCAGCCTCACAGCATCCTTAATCTGTCCGTTCGCCCAGTAGGAAACACTAAGCTGATGCTGCGACGCTAGCCGTTAAGGGTGAGTCTCTGCAAGTGTACTATCTCGCACCTTAACTACATGCTCTAGCAGCCTTACAGCATCCTTAATCTGTCCGTTCGCCTAGTAGGAAACACTAAGCTAATGCTGCGACGCTAGCCGATCAGGGTGAGTCTCTGCGAGTGTACTGTCTCGCACCTTGACTACGTGCTCTAGCAGCCTCATAGCATCCTCAATCTGTCCATTCGCCCAGTAGGAAACACCAAGCTGATGCTGCGACGCTAGCCAATCAGGGTGAGTCTCTGCGAGTGTACTGTCTCGCACCTTGACTACGTGCTCTAGCAGCCTTATAGCATCCTCGATCTGTCCGTTCGCCCAGTAGGAAACACCAAGCTAATGCTGCGACGCTAGCCGTTGAGGGTGAGTCTCTGCAAGTGTACTGTCTTGCACCTTAACTACATGCTCTAGCAGCCTCACAGCATCCTCGATCTGTCCGTTCGCCTGGTAGGAAACACTAAGCTGATGCTGCGACGCTAGCCGATTAGGGTGAGTCTCTGCGAGCGTATCGTCTTGTACCTTGACTACGTGCTCTAGCAGCCTCACAGCATCCTCGATCTGTCCGTTCGCCTGGTAGGAAACACTAAGCGCATGCTGCGACGCTAGCCGATCTGGATCATCTTCGTCCAGCCCCTCTCTGCAACGTAGGCACTCCTCTAGCCATCTCACTGCTTCTGGAACTCTACCGTCGAGATTTAGGCATCGTCCCACCCAAAAACTCAGTCTGGCTCTGCTTTGAACCTCAACAGATGTTTTTGTATCGAGTAGTCGCAGTGCGTGCGGCATGTATGCTCTCCATACAGCCTGGTTGGCAAAGTCGTCGCTCGGAAAAACCTCGGCAATATGTGCCAGAGCCTGCTGCATCACATCTGCAGTACTGCCATACTTGTCTACCCAGACTCTAGTAGCCAGATGCACAAGTCGATGCAGGTCGTACCATTCTTCTCCTCCATCGACCTCACTAGTATTGTCGCCTTCACGCCTCGACACAAAAGAGTATCCGCAGAGCGTGCCAATAGCCTCTTCTAATCGCAAGAGCGATTGCAGCTTCGGTAGCAGCGACTGCGGTATTGCCTTCCACTCGATGCACGACATGAACGCTAGCAGGTCTGCTGCCACCGCATCGCGCTCTCGAAGCTGACTGAACGACACTATCCACGTCGAAGCCACTGCGTTCGCCGAGCCCTTGTAGCGTGTTTGGTCGCGGAACTCTTTGCTCATCAGACTAATAGTGTCTTGCTCTGTGTGCCTTAGCAGCCGCAGATACTTTGTGATGGTTGTTCTGTTCATGTTCAGGTACGCAGCAGCCTGGGCGATGGCCAAAGGGAGGAACGCCAACTCGTCTAGTAGTTCTTCTACCGCTTCGCAGTCCTCGGTGAGACTTTTTCTTATTAAAGACTTCTCCAAGAAGTTCGTGGCGTCTGGTTTGCTCATGGACCCCAACTCTAGAACGTCGCCTCGTGTCAACGACACGGCTAGCTCTTGCACTCGTGTAGTGAACACAGTTATGCCCCTCTCGCTCTCTGGTAGGTAGTCGATGATGCCCGGAGCATGCTCGGTGCCATACAAGATGTCGTGGTCATCTGCATTATCGAGCACAAGCAGCCACGGTCCAGCCTGATCCGCACTCAGATGCTCCTTCACCAGCTCTTTTGCATTATCTTCGCCCGTCTCCACCTGATTGATGTGCAAAGCAGCAGCGACAGCCACACAAGCTTGCTCGTAGCTCTCTATGCTGAGTGCAGGCATCCAGAAGATCGAGACGGCTGACATAGTCTCTCTGACTGTGTATGCAAACCGCAAGGCTAGCTGTGTCTTCCCAGCCCCACCGAGTCCCACAATCGACATCTTTTGGCAGCCTGTGCCCCCCAGTAGCGTCTGACTGAGTACCTCGAGCTCTTCTCTCCTTCCGACGAAGTATCGGTTCTTAGGAAACGGTATGTAGTACGAGGGATGGTGGACAGCTGGCAGGTCAGCGCAAACGGATCAGACATACAAAAAACTGACTATCTGGCTGCCTTTGTACGTACCAGGTAACGCATTTAGCTGGGACAACTCCTGCGAGTCTTCCGCGATCGCTTTTCGTAGCCTACTAAAAGCATTGATCTCGCCTTCGCCATAGTTGAGGAACGTGAAGACGCCAAAGATACCCAGCAACGAGTACGCCTTGTCCTCTTCGCGCGTAGTTTGACGATTGCTTGACCAAGATAGGCGTTGCTCTACGCTGAAGGTATCCAATGAGACTCCTGCAAGAGCAGGGCAGGGGATACTTGTGATCTCGCAGATGAGTTGTTTGAGGTTGTATCGGTCTCCTAGATGCGTCCAGTCTCTAGCGTAGAAGCTTACAACGCGCGGAGCAAGCAGCTCTTGGAGCGTCCAACCTCGAGTAAACCACCTGCTTCGCCGAAACTCCCCTTCCCAAGCGGGCATGTTAGGTACACGATTCGTCGCTGGCTCAGCGTTGAGCACATCCGTCAGAAGAACGTAGCATCGAATCGCCTCCTGATACCAGCGAAACATGGAGTTAATCGCATGCTGAAGCTCGACATGATCTGCCTTGTTGATGCAGCACGTATCCACCCAGAAATACCGCAGGCCGTCCCCCTGGGCCTGTTGTGCGCAGAAGCGGATCTTGTCGAAGCCAGCCTTGTCACGTCCAAGACCACTTTTAAACTCGTCGAAGGTGACTTCCTGACCAGCCTGCCACGTGTGCGAGAGTATAGCGTAGGCGGGCACATTGCCGGCGCCTATTAAGTCCTTCGTAAGCGCGATCGTGCCGTCATGTTGTATCTCAAGCAGTCGCATGTTGTGAAGGAGGAGTTTTAGTCCTTGCTTGCATCAGGCTGGACAGCATGGAAGAGCGGCAGCCTATCAAGCTGTTGGATCGATCTTTTGCGCTCTCGCGTGCCGCCGTTAACGTTGATGGACGCGGGTAGGTGGATGTTCACACATGGAGAAAAGAGTAGGTTGCCTTGCTTTGCTAAGCATCGGGGCAGGCTATAACGGGCGTTGACCTGTGGGTGCGCCAGGAAGACGACCGTTGGGCAAGACATGACGTGGCTAAAGATAGCCAGCACGCGCCACAGCCTAGGCTTTCTTAGCATAACATAGATGTACAATACAGACTGCTAAGCGTATAAAACCCCGCTATGTAAGCGCGTCCAGTCCCCGCGTTAAAACACAAGATCCTATCTGCGAATGCGGACAAACCTAGAGTGTATATAAATAGAGGCTGCACATTATTAAACTTCGTCCAGTTCTTTTTAATGTAATAGGACATGGATCAAATGCTCTAAAGGTACGATAGTCGTGCTTGTTAGTGGTAGAGCAGGGGTGCATCGTCGTTAGAGCTTCTAAAGCTAAAGACAGATTGCCTAGAAGCAAAACCAGCAATGCTGTATTTTTTGTATTAAAGATACACAGTAGACAAAGACACGCTAGGAGTGCAGTTTCAGGCTAGCTCAGTCTTTATTAGAGGATGAGGTCGAGTCGGTGGTGCTTGAACGATGTTCGTGGTTCTGCGAGGCGGGATGTTCTACCAACAGGGAGGGAGGTATACCGACTTGCGCAATCCAAGGACTAAATCCAGTCATGCGCCAATATCATCCCAGGACAGCTGTTGATCTCATACCACCATCAATCGCCAACGCACAATTCGCCTACTGTGGCACAGTCCCCATCTCCAAACCCTCCTTCCTCCTCTGCCTATTCGCCACCTTATCCGCCAACCACGTCACAACCGTCGCTCCCAACCCAACACACAACAGCAAAAACACCGTCAAAGTCCCCCAAAGCGCAAACCTGCTCTCCTTGCACAAGCTCCCAAAGTTGCTGTTCCCCATGCCGCTCGGCATAGCCATATCCTGTGGCACAGGGCTCGAGGTATCATACTTGCAGGTCCAGGTTTGGATTGTGTCGATTTGCGGGGTATTGTTGTTGAGGATTTGTGCGTAGATTGTTGTGATGAGGGTTATGAGGAGGGAAGGAAGGAGAGTGGCGAGGGAGAGGAGGGCACGGAGAGTGTGTTTTTGTTTGAGGGCGAGCTGGGGATGTGGTGTTAGTTTTGTGTTTCAGGATGTGTGAAGGTGGTGAGAAGGGCATACCTGAGGAACAAACGAAGCGATCAAGAACCCGCCGCAGAGAACCAACGTGACGACTGATGATGCGATGAGGGCTTTTGTGCCGTGGGTGTCGAAGTGCTGGGGCCAGAGAGGCAACCACCATGGGTTTGTGGTTTTTTGCTTATTGAAGACATCGAGGGTGTGTGCGGAGGTTCCTAGAATGGCGATGCTGAGGACGACCACGAGGCCTGTGATGATGGCCTGGGCTAGGTGGAAGGGAGCAGGGTTGATCTTCATCATCTTGAACGTTCCTTTGCTTCGGGTATCCGTTTCGTATAAGGGGTATAACGTGAATAGACTGGACGAAAAGAAGAGCGAAGCGTAGTATATAACTTGTAAATCGACAGGTCCCAACCAGGAGCACCTTGCCTACTTCTTTGAGAAGATTATAAGAGAAAATGAAGGACAGAGAACGTGAACAACGAAACAAAGACACGGATAGCGAAGAAGCTCAAGTAATGATGAATGCAAAACCTCAGGCTTCTCTTGCGGGATCAAGTAAGAAACATAATTAGGGGAACGGCCATGCCTTTAAAACTCCTTGGTCGCAATGCGCGTTTCACGCCCCCATCCAATACTCGCCCACCCCCCTTCCATGGTTCCCTCGCCCATGTCTCAAATTAGATCTGCAGGCCTGACTGGCTCGGTGCAAAGAAAGAGAACCGTTATTTGCGTTGCCGCTGCATTGTGCCAAACTGTGTGTATGTGTGCCTGAGCGGTGGGGTAGAGCGCCAGTGTAGGTGCCATTTTAGGCCCATGGTCTTGCTTACAGCGCGTAAGATGCATGCTAGGCTGGGAACAGTGATATTAATTGAACTATCGATCCACTCGCTTACTGCATGCGGGCTATTAGCAGCACTTTTGTGTTCATCGTGGCTTGAGATGGGACCTGGGGGTGGAGGCCTGGAGATGCGGTTAAGCAACTGGGCGCACCCGTGGCTAACGTGCAATAGCTACTCCGTGGTATACCGCTGATGTGGCTGGCCAATGGCTTGTCAGAAGGGGGAGATGCAGAGGCAATGGGCACTTGAAACGCTGCATGCAGGGTGAGCGCTTGGAGCACCGTTGTGCAGATACTGATTCGGGAGAGGTTTCGGCGCTTACAGATTTGCTGGTTGTGGTGACACCAGAAGGTGATTGGCTGATGGATTCGAGAACGCTAAATTTGGAGGCCTTGCCATCGTAGACTAATTCACCAACGTGGACACGAAGTCCGTCACTAGCAGCAGAACCATGTAGTTGCTGGCAAAAGTTCATGTTCGCAGGTTGCTTGGGACCGTATCTTTGATTTGGAAATATGTATGGAGTGGTGTATAAGTCATGCATCTATGGGTACGATCTGAAGTCGTCTAAAATAACAGGATGCTTCCCCAAGTATAGAAATCACAATGTTGGGCGCCTACGATAGGGTTAGGGTTCGGGTTCACACCAAACCGCGTACAACATGTGCCGTAATGTCGTTGACGAAAAAACGATTTCAACGCCTTGTGTGGAGTCGACAGCGCTATGAGGCTTGGCCGGTGAGGCCCCCAAACCCCCACTTCCGTCTCCCTGTGCTTTGAGATGCCTTTGACTTTCCCTTCTTCGCAGCCTCTAGAGAATGCTCCTTCTCCCACTCTTCATCGGCTTTGTATGATGCTATGGCTTTCTCAAGATAATAGTCTGCCTGCTCTAGATATAGCAGAGCGACATCGTACCTGCGACGCTGTGTCAGCACTATTTGCAGCAATTGTTCCATGAGTGGTGCGTACTCTGCGACCTTGCATCTGACCATGAACTTTCTGAGCTTTGTCTTCTTAATCTCCTCTTCTTCTCCCTCTAGCGGTCGTGGGCTCAGGCTGACGCCACCCTTGTAGAACTCTCCCGGTATAAGGACCGTTCTTCGCGCCGCTAATAGATGGTCTGCGTATAGGTTGTTGGTGCGGCGAAGCGCATTGGCCGGTACGCCATATCGAAGTGATAGTGAGGATACGGAGTCGTTGTTCTGATCCACAAAATGTAATACATCAGGCGCATGTTCCGCATTCGATCTCGACTTCTCTGATGGAGCCTCTAAGCCGTTGCATGCAGTGTACGGTGGCAGCTCATCGTCGCCTTCATGCTCATCTGGTGGCGAATACGTTGGAGGCTCGCGGAGACCCTGCGGCGGTAGTGCGGAAGGGCCGGTAGCTATCTGGCAGAAAGGACAGTAGTCGTTGAATCTAGGATTATCTGTTAAACACCGGGCGCATATGGCGCGACCACAACAATCAAGACGGCGCTCGAACTGGGACGGCTTCTCGGTCTTTTCATCGTAAGTTGGTGGGATGGAGGAAAGCAAGGTAGCGCAGGTGCAGCAGGCTTCAGACATGTTGCGAGTAGTGTAGTGGGCTGTCGGGGGGTAAACTAATGGAAGTCTGGAATTGCAGGTAAGTGATGATACTGGGAGGCGAAGGAGATGCTACGTCATGACTAAGAGGATAATTGGCCGTGAAGGCACGTGAAGATGGGACAATGTTTCGAGAGACTGATCAAAGTAACCGGCTAGGTCATCTGAAGGTACCGCGACATGATAGTAGGCGAGTGCTAACGACAACGCCTTTTCGCGCAAAGTATTGGTAGTGAGTGGTGAGATCCCGTCGCGTGCTCATGCCGCGGTTGTTGCTGGAGGCCGGGTTGGCAGGGGTCCACGCCAAGACAGCGTCTAGCGAGCCCACGGGCCAGGATAGCAAATTCGACCTGCGCGATCGAACTTTTCGTCCTCTGTCAATCTATCGCTCACCACCCGCACCCCTAACGAGGTATGTCACAACCGCGCCCGAGTGCCCTTCAGAGAGCCAGGGGAAGCACTCGCCGCCGTCCGCAACGATGAGGGCGACACTGCTTCTCCTCTGCGACACGAGCTGTAGAACCCTCAAGCTGCAGCACTGAGGGCACTCTCCACGCTCTGGCATCTGGAGGCTAACCATCAACTCTACCCGCAGATACCTCAGTCGCCCAACCGCCATTGAGAATCTACAACCGCCAAAATGGTCAAGACTTCCGTTCTCAACGACTGCTTGAATGCTATCAACAACGCCGAGAAGGCTGGCAAGCGCCAGGTCCTGATCCGCCCGTCCTCCAAGGTCATTGTCAAGTTCCTCACTGTCATGCAGCGTCACGGTACGTCTAGACTGCTGCTTCTCTATACCCCTCGCACACATGCACATATTCACCTTCCTTTTCCCTTCCCTCCCCCCTCTCCGGGCTGATAACTAGGCAATGATCTCGCATTCTCCACGATCTTTGCCCTTTAAGTGTCCGGTACATTAAACTTCGCTGAGAACTTACACGTCTTCGGATACTGTTTATGACGTCTGATGTTTATTTCTCTGCAACATACTGATTCATTTTTCAGGCTACATTGGCGAGTTCGAGGAGGTCGATGACCACCGCAACGGCAAGATTGTCATCCAGCTCAATGGCCGCATCAACAAGACCGGTGTCATCTCCCCCCGCTACAACGTCCAGCTCCGCGACATGGAGAAGTGGGTTGTCAAGCTGCTGCCATCGCGTCAATTCGGTTACATTGTCCTCACCACCTCCGCTGGCATCATGGACCACGAGGAGGCCCGCAGGAAGCACGTTGCTGGCAAGATTCTTGGTTTCTTCTACTAGGTTGCGCGTATGATGTGGTGGGATGCAATATACCCGGGGCTTAGCCAGGCAGTATGTTTGACTAGGTAGCCATCATGGTGACGATAGAATGAAGAAATGACAAAAGTTATGACTGTCAGATGAAGCCTCAATGTCAAGCTGTCTGCTTGCTTGTGAGATGGTCATGTCGTGTTGCTCGTCAGCCTCTTATCATTCACTCAATAACGTTGATACTTTGTATGCACAGGCCAGCTAATGAAAGACACTTCGTCTCCAAATTGTCCTGATACTCGGTCACGACTGCGAGCACAGTCATCAATGATGTTCTCCCGGCGGCTGTCCATCCACATCAACGTTATGAATACGGCGTAGGGACATGGTGAACAAGTTGCCTTTCTTTCCCATTGCCGGCATCCACTGAACCATGTGGTCCAACGAGCCAAGCCAAGAGAATGATTCAGCAATGCTGCACTGCACTGCAGCCGTTGCACCAGCCGGACGTCACGCTTACGGGGCAATAGGCGGTGTTGAATAAGTGGCCACAGCCGCCGACGAAATAGACTTTGAGCCTAGCGAATGATAAGGTTATGTATGTAAGCTGCTCTACATCAGTTTGAGCACGTGTGCCCATGGAAGAAGCAGGCGTGGCAGGGCAAGGTCGGGATCAGCATGCTTGGGGCCACCGCCATATCACGACGCAATCCTTGCCGACGGTTTGCTGAGATGTCTTGAATGTTCCATGGCGTCGTTGGTGATGACTGTGGGTGTGGTTGTGGATGACAAAGCCAGGGTGAGTAATCTGTGGATTGTTTGAGTCTGGTAAGCGCGACAACGTCTTGTTCACTTGTCTTTGCCCGGCGGAGACAACAACAAGCGTGAGACAGTAGATGTAGCAGTCACGACGGTGCGGTGTGACCATGCAGATGGAATTTTTCCCTTGTCTGACAGCGCCCTTTGAGACCGCCTGTAGCATGGAGGTGGAGGCATGGCGGCAGCAACAATCATACCGGACGGCGCGGTGAGTGTAGATCTGACCGTCCAGAGCGCGTCGAAATAAGCTGCTAGCTGCCGCATGCGTACCACATCTTCGCGTCAGAACCGCGAATGATCGGCGTGCCTCCGCTTTCTTGTCCCAGTGCCGCCTTCCATCGAGGTCTTTCCTCGTCCCAACGTTTGCTTTTTCCGCCATCAACTATTGTCTTCGCTTTCGCCTTTGTCAACTGCGAGTGCAGCGCAAGAATCGTGTCTATCCGCCCAACCACCTCTCCACCTAGCAACAAGGTTGGCTATTCGCCTAGCAACCTGGAACCTTGCCGCTGCTCATCAGCCCCCAACCGGCTCGAGCGTGCATCACAAAGTCCCAAAAGTCCCCCACCCCGAGCCACCACTGCTGCACCACGGCATTTCACATTCATTCAATACTTGGCCCGACCCACCTTGTGCCCTTCTCCTTCACAGCCTCCTGCTCTGCTGCCATGTACAGCAGCCACGCCTCGCTCACGGAAGAGCATCGCAGCAAGAGAAAGTTCCAGCCGAGCATTACGAGCTATTTTGCCTTGCGCGACGACTTCGATAACGACGACCAAGATCTGCGGGGCCTAGACCCGACTACCCGACCCCGTCCACGCCCCCAGCTGCACCACCACAACAGCGGCTCCGCACCACAGCGATCGCGAGAGAGCCTTGCGCCCACTCTACCAGGCCAAGTACAGGCAGACCTGCTCAACGTCGGCATGCGTGTGAGGAAAGCCGTGCCAGAAGGCTACAAGACTAGAAAGCTCATGACCGGCGTGCCCACTATTACCACCACCCTAGTCAACAAGACCACCACCCTCGCCTCGTACGAGGTCAAGTCATCACGAGACGCAGACGATGCCCCCACGCATCAAAGAGAACTGCTGCCCTTTTGCGGTCTAAACAAAGTAGCAGGCTATGCCGAGCAGCCCACCACCAACATCCACCTCTATGGCGGCCGCGACTCGCACGGCCAACGCTCCACCAACATGTTCCCCCTCTCTGCGGAAGCATTCACACAACCCTTCTCCTCACAAGGCTCAGCAGACTCTGGCTACTCGACCTCTTCGCAACGACTCCCCAACCCTCTCAATCCCTCAAAGCGCCCGTGGCACGACGACGACGAGGTACGGCCGCTGGATACAAACTACTTCTTCGCGATACCAAAGGGGCATCTGAGCGTGGAGATTGACGAGGTCCCCGTCAGTCCGTTGAGCGAGACACCGCCGAATATGCTGCCGCAGGTCAGGCATATCGCACAGCCAAAGTCACGGCGGCTGGGCCAACGGACAATGTCGAGTGATACAGATATGGACATGGAGTACGAGAACGTTACGCAGGTCCAACGACGAGTCACAATAGGAAGCGCCAGTGACTTTGAAGAGGCAGACTTCTTGGCTCACGAGGTGGATATGGGTGGTATCTAAACTTTCCCAACTTTCCCTTCCTATCGATAAGATTTCCCCCTCTCTCTCTTTTTCTTCCTTTACATCTATCTAGCACCAGAGCGCTTTATACACATAATACGTGATTCTGTGTATTCTTCATCCTTTGTTTTTGAGCCTACTCGTCGACGTTTTTTTTACGCGTACGAAAGCGCTTCATGCCGGCGCAGCTATACCCGGGTTTTTTCATCCTGCTTGTTGACGATTGTTGTAGTGGTAGCGGTAGCGTATACGATTCTGACCCATGTATTTCCAAATAGTAATGATCAATCATCAAAATTAGTCTCAATCATGTCGTTTTCGTGTGACTGTAGATGCAAGTGTATGGATTGATACACCTACTATGCATTCCTACCGTGACCTTGGACTTTGTACTACACATCTACGTCTAACCAAGACGACTTGTTCAATCCCTACAGCGCCATCATCAGCACGATAGATGGATTGTGTGAAGGTCTCCACCCTTCCTGAAGTTCCCCGACGTCGATCCTCTTTCACGCTGTCCATGTACCGCAGCATATCTGCCCACATACATGCCTTTTTTATAAATCACACCCATCAACCATCACCATCACCATCACCATCACCATTACCATTACCACTTTCCAAATCATATATCGTCTGTATCCTGCACTATTAGGGCTCGTCTCATCACACCATGCCATGGAACGTGGCATGGCTGGCAACTCGACGAATTTCTCTTTTTTTTTTTGGATAATAAGGGGAAGGAACGTGGCGCTGTAGTGTAGTGTATTTTACGCAGTGGAGTGTAGTGTATGCAGTAGGTAAAGGTTAAGGCGTCTACATAGCCGTAACACCCAACAAACAAACAAAACATCTTACAGTACTGCTTCTTCGCTTGATTTGATTGATTCACTTCCTAGCAATACCACAAGCAAGCTCAGCAACGAACGCAAGTAAGTACACGAATGCGTCAAGTCAAGTCGACATGGACGTTTTCCCACATATGCTTTAAAACAGCATTTGAACTTATTAGCGCTGGTGGTGTGTCATGTATGCGTGGAACTCGTACGCTCTACCTGTCTAGCTATTCTATCCTATGCTACTCATCACAACACAATACCAAGTGTATACTATATTCTAGCCCAAATGTATTATATTGCACTGCCGTGATGTTAGAGTGTTTTTATTAGGGTAGGTAGGGATATAACACATGGAGTATGTAGAAGGCGTGACTTTATCGACATGATTGGTAGGACTGGTGGTGCAGCGGAGGTTATTGTAGATTATGGGGGTTGATAGTAAGGCAGTGCTGTGGTGTGACGGCGCTGGGCGTTTGGATGTTAGGCTGAGTGTGTGAAGGTCGGTTTGATGGGGAAGGGTGGTGCAAGAGTCTCTGCGGTCTGGCGGGGGTGTAGCTATGATTTGTGCTGGGAGAAGGTACGGCTTTTAAACAAGAGTGGTAATAGGAACGATTCTTGTGCGCATGAGGGTGCGCTTTAGATGGGGTGTTCACGTGGAGATTTGACTGAAGGTTTGACGCTTGCGGATTGTATTGTGTTAAAAGTTGCAGAAGTCTGCGTGGATAAGTGTACAGTGGGCGATGCAAATGCGAGCCCAAAGTTAACCTTTAGTCTCATGGAGACTTTGAGGATCCAAGTTGACGGTATTGCACGTCCTCAATATGAGGAGAGAAGACCAAGCGCAAATAACTGCGTAGTCAAGCTCTCGACTGAGCAGACCTTTGTGGTGGTTGTGTCGTGTGATGTCAATATAGATCGGACGATTGGGACTGCAATATACTATGCATATCGCTCACATCATGGCCCATGGGATGACCTAGGGCGATCAGACGCAATGCCAGGCTTCCCGGGCGAAAAGGGCGCGGAAACCCAGATCTCAACACCCACGCTATCGGTGTATTCATTGCGAGACAAACCATGATGTTTGGGATCAATTAACCCCAATGGTGTGATCAAGCCCTTCTGACATACCGCTCATCCATTGAACGATAAGCTCTGCAGCAGCAAGCGGGAAAACATACTGTGTATGACTCCGAGCGCTTTTGTCGGTGTAGAAACATACCTTAGCGAAATGACGTTTGGATTGTTCTTGTCTCATGTCAAGCTTTTTCTGAAACAACCTGACAGGTCACTCGTTGCCGTGCTGGCGGATCGGTAAATGAGACGGTTCCGATAATTAAAAGCGTGTTGATAACTAGATCCTGGTGAGAGTGGGGGGCAGGAGCAGAGTTCATGCGTTTGGTGGGGACGGTATTGTGTAGGATTGGAAAATGGTGGATGTGGTTTTCGGGTAGCGGATGAGAAGGAAGAAGAGGCTGACATGTGATATCCGAGTGGCGGCAACTACCGATGATGCGAGAACAATGTGAGGGCGATCAAACGATTCAATACTTCTGAAAAAGTACACCTACAATCTTGCGAAATATGGCATCGTGATCTGGGCGCGATGGTAGCGCTCCCGACCCGCAGGCAAAATTCGCGCCAAGGAGCAATGGTTTGGTTTGGGCGTGACGCCGGTGCTGCCGGACTGACAGCCTGAGGCTAGCGGAGGGAGGCCTGTTTCACGGCGCCAGCTTCGTCGCACTGCATGAGCAATTGTTTCGACGGTATCGTGGGCCATGTACTGCATGAGTCGGATGGAGCGCATGGATGGAGTTTTTACTGCCATGGGCTAGACTGTCAAATGAACTCGTGGGTTGATACTGAAGAACTGAAAAGGCGTCAGACGATGGCATGACAGCGGGATTCTGCGACGCCGAATTCTTTTGGTAGAATTGATGCAATGGAAATTCCAAGATCCCGTAATCCGGATGAACGTGTCTTGGTGTTTCGAATCGCACGGCATGCCAATTTGAGAAGCAGGCGGGTCCCTGACAGTGAAGGGTCTTGGGAACCGCTGTCGTTTATTGAACACATGACACAAGCTGGCGCGTGCGATGTTATCGTGAATAGCTGCAGAGATTAGGCAGTAGGGTCTGGGTAATTGCATATGCTGGCTGCTTTGAATTGTTTTGGTGCATATGACGAGAAAATGTGCATCCAGAGCAGATGGTGTACATGAGCAGATGTCTTCTTGGTCGGGGTAGTTAGGCGAGCAGAATCTAAAAGTGGACACGAGGAAGGCAAGTATTGCCAATGCTGGTAGGCGGTCCCAAGGTGCTCGGGATGTGGGATTTGCAGCTGCAACGGCGTGGCGCAGTCGGTCGCGATGACAGAATATTCGTACATGTCTGTGCACGGTGAGCATACGGACAGCGCATGAATCCTGGAGCACGTTGTTATTCAGGGTTTGCCTGGTCTGGACAGCCTCGACATGTCATAGGCGGCAAAACTAGGCAGGCCAGGGCATAGAGTGGGCAGCGCAAGTGTCAAACGTTGCAAGCAAAAAGGAAGATGGCGGAGATTCGGCCAGGAGCTGAGGAGCACCTCGTGGCTGGACGATGGATTGCGCTGGACCTCGGCGGACCCTCTTGATGGGTCAGTCAGGGGAGGAGGGCGGAAAAAACGGTTGCAGCAGCACGGATGGGTGAGATCGCTGCGGGGATGGTGGTGAGGCTTGGTGAGGCTCGGTGAGGACGGCTCGCTAGTGATGCCGGATTAGGAAAGCAGGCGCCGAGCTTCTGGAAGAGGGCGTGTCATGGTCGTGAACGTGAGCATGAGGGCAATCTGGGGGGCCACGGACGGGTGTCTTTGTATGCATGCGATTGCTTGTGCGCGTGAATGCGATAAGATGAGTAAGTGACATGGGCGGCGGCAGCTTCGAGCCATTGATGGGTGTGGGTGACTCAGCCACGCCTGTCTTGGAGGCGTCGGCGCTCAGCGTATCATTGTGGGTGCATCCTCCTGCAGCACCACGAGACTCGGGGACCACGATTCACAACCGCCACACAGCGACGGCCGTCTGGTCACCATGGGCTGAGCGTCGGACCCGATTCTCCCAAGTCCCCCCCCAAGGACTGTTTCATGGCGCATCCAGGCACGCCAATGAGGGCCGCCCGCTTGCCTGGCCTGTTTCAGCGGCTAGAGGGCGCCGGCGTTGCTTGGCCCGGGCGTGCTCTAGCTGGCCCACGCACAGCCAATCGTCCGCCATGGCCGCCTGTCAGGCCTAGTCGGCCATATGGCGGCAATCGCTCATATCCACTCCTGCCCTCATAGTCTCTCCGACCTCACGTTCTACACGACCTCGGGTGGTTTCGCTACTGTTCCCTTGCACACTCGTTTTTGTCCCTCGCTCTGCTGTTCACTCGTTTCGACAGCCCTTGCCCCGTACACAACTCACACCACCGCACACCTTCACTTTTCTTCGTTTGCTATAGAGCCGGTTATTGCCTGTTCAGCGCCCTCTTGCCCCCTGGTGAAGAGTAATACATCCGCCTATTGACACCCCACGTTCAATACCCGCCTCGCAATTCAACCGCCATCTTGACTGCCAATTCTTCGCTCCACTGGACTGGACCGCGCCTCCGTTTCCATCTTCGCTTCAACTGCACCACTTCGACATCCTCGCAACGCTCGGTCGTGCTGTGCGCCACCGACTATCCTCATTGTGCATTCACGATCCATCTCAACACTGCCCCAGCACATTGTAATGCATCCACGGTGACACGCACTTGATATCAACCCACATTGTCAACCGTGAGCTCTCGACTACCGGTATAGAAGCTCCTGTGGGAATTGATCAGCGCGCTATTCTTCCACCTTCAAGAACTATCCATCACCAAACGCACTTGGTAGTGCTACCACCATTCACCCACCGCAACGCATCACACCTAACAAGACCTCCTGACGAGCCACCTCCTGTAGCATTCCTCCGCGGATCCCAATCTCGCGCGACCTGTGCGACACCGCCAACTACCGAGACACCGCTACCTACACATGGCTTCCTTCCTCAGCTCAAGGCGGACAGAGCACGCGACTCCAGCCAATAATGATCTTGCTCGCCGCCACTTCCTCTCCGGCTGGGACGCCTCCCAATTCGACGAACTCAAATACTCATACGGCCTCACCGGTGTCGACCAGGTTGGCAACTTCCTCTGGGTCGACACATTCCTTTACATGCTCATTGGCATTGCCGGGTTACTCTTGGGCTTGCGCATAGCGAACATGTGGTGGCGCCACAGCCGCCACCTTAGCGCCATGGGAAACCCAAAGCAGGCATATTGGGCAACAAATCGGACTACCTGGTGGCCCTGGCTAAACCGCCACGTCCTGGTTGCGCCATTGTGGAAGAAGAAGCACAACGCCCAGTTCCAGATCTCCAGCGCAATCGACAACGGCACTTTGCCCGGAAGATGGCACACCATCATGCTCGTCATCTACGTCGCGCTCAACTTTGCATGGTGTGTCGCTCTGCCGTACAAGGTGCTCGACCACAGGGCAACAATCGCAGCCCTGCGTGGACGTTCCGGAACTTTGGCTGCGCTCAACCTCATCCCCACTGTCCTTTTCGCGCTCCGTAACAACCCCCTCATCACCATTCTCCAAGTCTCTTACGATGACTTCAACCTGTTCCACCGCTGGGCAGCCCGCATCACCATTGTCGAGGCCATTGTGCACACCATTGCCTGGATGTACAACACCGCTCACGGTGGAAATTGGAAGCATGTTGGCGACGCCCTGGCCTCCGAGGGCTCCTACGGTTGGGGCATGGTCGGCACCATTGCCTTTACCTTCATTGGCATCCAAGCATGGTCACCCTTCCGTCACGCCTTCTACGAGACCTTCCTCAACATCCACCGCCTGTGCGCAATGGCCGCTCTCATCGGCCTCTACAAGCATCTCGAACTCCACACCCTCCCCCAGGTTCCATGGATGCACCTCATCTTCGTCTTCTGGGGCGCCGAGTGGTTCCTCCGCGGCCTCTCCATTCTCTACTACGGTTTTAGCCTCAAGAAGCGCTCCAAGATCACCGTCGAAGCCATGCCCGGAGAAGCCGTCCGCCTCACCATCGACATGGTCCGTGAGTGGACACCCCGACCCGGATGCCACGTCCACATGTGGATGCCCGCCCTTGCTCTCTGGTCCTCGCACCCCTTCTCAGTCGCATGGGCCGCAACCATATCCCCCGACTCCAAAGAAATGACGCTCCCCATCCTCGAAGGCGACGTCCTCATGGCCGGTGCGCCCCAAAAATCACGCCAAATCAGCCTCGTCTGCCGCGCCCGCACAGGCCTAACCCGCAAAATGTACGAAAAAGCATGCAAAGCGCCCAACGAGCAATTCACCACGTTCGGCTTCATCGAAGGGCCATACGGTGGCCACCACAGCCTCGACTCGTACGGCACCGCTGTGCTGTTTGCAGGTGGAGTAGGTATCACACATCAAGTCATGTACATGAAGCACCTTGTCCAAGGCTACAACAACGCCACAACCGCGACCCAAAAAGTCGTCCTCATCTGGACAGTCCCGTCATCCGACTGCCTCGAGTGGGTCCGCCCATGGATGGACGAGATCCTCCGCATGAAGGGCCGCAAACAAGTTCTTCGCATTAAGCTGTTCATCTCCCGGCCCAAGGGTCGCGTAGAAAGCAGCAGCGAGACCGTCAAGATGTACAGTGGACGACCCAACGCGGCGGCGCTGATTGAAGAGGAGGTACGGAATCGTGTGGGCGCTATGGCTGTCACGGTGTGTGCGAGTGGTGGTATGGCTGATGGAGTGCGGCATGCGGTACGGCCGTGGTTGACGGAGGGCTGTGTGGATTTCATCGAGGAGGCTTTCACGTACTGAACGTTGCTCCTTTGTGTTGTATCTACCTGCTGCTATCTATCACGCCACTTCTACGCCACGGACACGATCTATCAATCAACACTGTGCGTCCCGTACCGTCCCGCACCGTCCCACACCGCGCCGCGCCAATTTAGTCTACAATACGAAAGACAAAGGAAGCGAGCGCACCGCCATCCCATCCCTATCTACCACGCCACCATACCAGACCAGACCATACTCCTGTGTATATCCATCCAAAACCTCCAACCAACTCCCCCAAAACTAAATCATTTTACTTTCACTTCTTTGTACATAACCCTCTTGTCTGCTTTTTTTAATATCTTATGGAAGAAAAATATCTGCGCTTTGTTGTGTGTTTTTGGAACACCGCATGTCATGTCTCTCCTTGAGTTTCTGATGTTGTTGTTGTTTGTGTGTGTATGAATGTGAGCGTTGCATAGCGTGTGTGTGTTTTTGTGTTTCGTTTGTTGGTGCTGGGGCTGGGTGTGTGTGTGTGTGTGTGTGTGTGTGTGTGTGAAGGGGTAGCTATTAGAGGAGTGTAGTAAAGGGAAGAAAGAAAGGAAGGAGGGATGGATTGGGTTGGGGAGTGTATGTGTGTGCATAGTAGAGTTGGAGAATTTTAATGTGAATACCTTTTTGGAATGGCTGGTTTTGTGCTTGTGTTGTGTTGGTGTGTGGGTGAGGTTTTGTGACGATGTTGTTGTGGTTTGGAGAACTTGTGTAGAGGCTTTTGAGAGTGTTGGATGTTTGGGATGGCTAATGCTGTGTACTGGTGTCTGTCGTTGGGATGGTGGTGTAACCTGTAGGCTAGGCTTGGGATATTGTGATTGCTTGAAGATGAGCTAAGCTGTGCAGGAGTGAATGGTTGACGGTACTTTGCATGCATGTATGTATGTATGTACTTAGGCGTTGGAGTGTGTTAGGTGTGCGAAAATGGATGGATTTTTGTAGAGAGGGAAGGAGGAAGGAAAGGCAAAGGCTTTGAAAAGAGGACGGGGATGAGGATGAGGATGCTAGAAAAAGGCACGTGCAGATATTGAGAAGACGAAGAGCATGTTAGAAAGAGGCTAGTGGAAGCCCTCTGTGTGTAAGTATATTTGGCTATCTTAATGGTCTGGATGTGTTACACAGTTCTCGCTATAGCTCTTCATCGTGGCTGAAATTCTCTCGATTACCGTACTCCGCTCAGAAATGAGTGCAGCGTCCTCCGCGGACTTGGTGAGGCTATCTGTATCGGTAGACGTTTTGCGAGACGTGTCTCGGTTCGAGCAATAGGAGTAAGACGGTGCGAGATTCTGTACTTTGTGGCTGCAGTTTTCGATAATTCTGTCGAACTTAGTTCGTTCAGGTGTTTTGTGGCTGCATGCCGGTGAGGTCACCGGATGCGCACAAGGCAGGCGCGGCTGGGACGCTGCGTCAGCCTGGTGTGCTTACCTCTTCGTCTAACTGTCAATAACCAACACTGTCCTTCCTCTTTACGACGCTTTGCCTGTCCCTCACTTTTGTCTTCCCTCATAAATGGCATGGCGAACGACTTATTGTGCGACAAGTGTCAGAATTTGTTCAGCGAAGAGCAGTGGAACGAGAAAACTTATTGTTTCAACCATCATAAGACTCGAAAGTCCTTTAAGGCAGCACTACGACTGCCCTGCGAACTTTGCTGTCAAATACTGATTGCATTCGAGCGTAGAAAAGGTGAGTATGCGCAACCATCGTACATCGATTGGACTAACATTTTCGCCGAATTTCGACTGGAAACAGCTCCGACCAGTATCTCTTATTCTCATCCGACATTTGACCCACTTAAGGGGTGGTGGAGCATCCGGTTTTTAAATAGTCCAACCGGTTCAACCACTCAGTTCACGCTCGAGCGATGGGAGGGTATGTAGCACCCTACGCAGGCCTCTATATAACCGACTAATGATTTGGAAGAATCGTCTGCACAGGCGAAACAGTTAGCTACTCGCCCTGAGTCATCACTCGAGTTCCTTTCATCCCAGTATAGGCAATGTCGTAAGGAACATCATGAGTGTCAGGCCAGAGAGTTCGATGCTACTAACCGTCCAGCGAGGCTAATTGATGTTGGTACGACAAGAGACGCACCAACCGTACGTCTCTGTGATAGGCATACTACTGAGCGTTATGTCACACTATCGCATTCTTGGGGCGGACAGCAACCGTTTACTTTGACACTTGACACTGAGAAGTCTCTCCGGGACGGGGTGCCCATCGCTGCACTTCCCAAGACCTTCCAAGATGCAGTAATTGTGGCACGATCCATCGACATACGATATATGTGGATTGACTCGCTGTATGTCGACTTCCAATGCTTTCCAATGTTACCAACACTCACAACAAAAGGTGCATCTTCCAGGATAGCGAACTCGATTGGGATTCTGAAGCCGCAAAAATGGGTATGATTTATAGAAATGCAGAATTGTGCATTGCTGCCACAGCCGCAGGAAATGGGACAACCGGACTCTTCCTTGAGCAAGACCGTCTCAAAATGAACATCGTCATGTTGAAGAATCCACAAAACGAGAGGCCTTACAGTCAGCGTCTACTCTCAGCCGGATCATACCTGATTTGGAGCAAATCGGAGCCGTCCCAAGCAATCAACAATGCTCCCCTAAACTCGAGAGCATGGGTTGCCCAAGAAAGAATCTTGTCATCAAGAATCATGCACTTTTCCAGGGAATGTGTTTTCTGGGAATGCGGCCATGGGCTCATCGATGAAACGTCTCGGAGTGTCTACAAAGGTCGGGAACTATCATTCGGCCTAAGGGATCACATTATGACACATCGTCAGTTGGATGTATTGGGAAAAGCAGGCACGTATGAAATTCATGCAGCTTGGACTACATTCCGAATTTGGTACTCTAGATGTGGGATGACAAAAGAGACGGATTACCTCGTCGCTTTGCACGGTATCTCGCAGGAAGTTGTCACTCGGGCCCTAAAAGATCGTAGCATTGCTGGACTTACACGATCTCGACTGATTGAAGAGCTACGTTGGTGCACTGAGTACAACATACCTAAAGAACAGATTCGGCGGCCGGTCCAGTGGCGAGCACCCAGCTGGAGCTGGGCAAGCATTAAAGTGCCATTCCAAAAAATCAATCGCTCGTTTTCCATCGACGGGTATCGTGACACGATCAGTATTTGTGATGTGGTCGTGCAGGCTAAAAGTTCTGGTGCGCTTCTCCAAGCCTGGCTCACCATCGCATGTCAACCCATGGAAATCGAGCTCGCTAGTGGACACGAGCATCTTGTCATTAACGGCGACACCCTACCTAGAGAATCTCTGGACATAATATTGGATGATTCCAGTTATTCGGGCATGATCAATACTGTTCGCAGAGTGTACATGATCATGGTCAAGGTTTCCACCATTCGACTGGACCATGTCGAGGGGTTGATTGTTGAGCCTCTAGATGAGAGGGCGCAGTACGAGTTCAACCAACGAAGCTTGGGGTCGCGAAGCCGGCTGCATTTCCCACACAATGACCGATTCCGAAGAATCGGATATTTCACAACTCAGAAATTTCTCATATTTCATAATGCACCACCCAGCCCAGAGGAGATCACAAAATACTTACTGGAACGGCACGAAAAGACGCCTCTTCGTATTATCGATCTGGTTTGACACACACAATGCCAACAAATATTCAAAGCAGACATCCCATCATCGTCTCGAACACTGTCCGTCCTTCAAGTCTCTACCACGGCCTTATTGTTGCAGATGGTACACGAAATCTAACGACGACGAGACCATGTTCACCGACGCATCCGCCGGATATCACGAATACCTCCCCTTACGATCTTCACCTCACCACTACCGCGACAACTCCGCCATCGCAACAACCTCGGAGACACATCCATTAAACATTTCACGCATACCACTCAGAGCGAAATATCCCATCCCACCACAACACCGAGACCAGCATGAGGAGTACCCACGAAGCCGCCACCGACCGTGACCACCCAAATACCGCACAATCGAGCTATGAGCGAGATCTCAAATGCACACGCGCGCATGTCGCTATTTCGCTCACGACATTTTCTCCATTCCGAAATTCAGAATCTCATCCTCCAACAATGAGCACGCCATCTCAACGCACGCACGCACGAAGACCCTCTCCTCGCCAACCTCCAGAGATTCTCGCAACATCCGCCACTATCTCGTACACCTACTCAATCCTACAAAACAAGACAAGACAAACCCAGTTCATCCAATCCAGCTACTACACGCGCGTCTTCCGTCCAGCGTCCTGCGTTCATACTCTCGGGGTTGAAGTCAAGACTGAAACCAGCATATCATACGGTTTTTCCTATACGATCCTTAGGATAGTTAGCATGACGTCTTTGCGAATTTTGCTAGGACTTGACTCGTACATGTCTACACGGTGGAATTCCAATACATCTCCATTGGCGTAGATCACGAGCTGAGGTGGTAGAGCGAGCGATATAGCGAGTGTGTTGTACCTTTCCCACCGCCGAGACTATAAAAACGAACGAATTTGTCTTCATCGACGGACGCGTGGAGTTTGCTAAGATGGTGGCGAGAAGGCGTAGGAATAGATGGATTGAGGTTGTGTGTTGAACAGACAGCATGGAAATGCGATTTTTATACTGAGATTTTGGAACGGAGTGCTGAAGTGCTGGAGTGCTGGAGTGGGGGTTATGATATGAGGGGGTTGGGATAACGAGGTCGTGACCAAGATTCTTCATTTCATAAAGTGTGGCAAAGTAACAGAATGCTTGAAAATGGTAGTTCCTTTTAGTTCCATCTCACCCTCACTTTACTTTGACTTGTATGCATATCACACGCTACGCCTCTGCTTGTATCTCTCTCTATCCAAAAGAATTGCATACATAAACATCATCTTCATATCCGTTAATCATTAACATCACCATCACTATCAACATTGACATCGACACGACCAACCACACCAACCCATAATCCAACTTCTCAAAAAAACACCCTCCGCATTTTTATCTTCACACAACAACACACAACACGCGACGCCTCCACCCCCCACCGCCCCAAACATTCACACAACCTCCCTACTTCGCCGTCCCTGTCCCCGCCCCTTCGCCCGCAGCACCCCCCGCGAAATTCATCTGCGCAAGAACATCCCTCCTCCACCCATCACTCGCACTATCACTCTCACTACTATCGCGATTCGCTACTCTCAAACCCCCTCCACCACCATTCTCCGTATTATTAAACGGCGCATCAACCCCAAAATACGCGTCATGCCCATACTGCCCCTGCTGCTCCCACTGATCCTGCTGGTCAGCGTAGGAATGATACGGCGCGTCGTCTTGCCATCTTCTGTCTTGTCCCTGTCCTTGTCCTTGCTGCTGTTGCTGCTGTTGCTGTTGTTGAGCATGCTGATCAGGCCCCGGACGCAAAATATCTGGTACATCGCTGGGATTCGCAATGTGAAATCCCCCACCACCGCCATGCCCTTGCTGCGACGGATGATACGAGTTTTGATAGTTTCCAGTGTAATCTCCCGTAAAGCTGTTGCGTTCTGCGGTTGGCGTGTCAAAGACGCCAGATTGCTCAATCCGACTGTAGTCCATTGCCATTCCGCCGGTTTCGACTTGTGGGAGGAATGAGGGTCGTGCGTCGGTGGGTGTACGTTCGTTTTCGCGGTTGTCGGAGCCGAGTTCGGGGATTTGGTCGGCGTCGGGGTAGAAGGAGAATCTGGGGTCGTTTTGGATTTGGGGATTGGTGTCGGAGGGGCCGGGTGGTGGGGTGAAGTTTTGCATGAAGCCGGGTTGTTGTTGTTGTTGGTATTGATATTGTTGATGTTGCTGCTGCTGCTGTTGGTCCATGCCAGGGTTGTGCAGGCTGAGAGTGTTCATCTGCGAAGCAAGACCCATGGTGCTTCCTTTACCCAGACTGCCCTTTACACTTGGTGGGCCGCCGACGCGCATCGCGCTGCCTGCCATGCTTGCGCGAGCTCCGGGTTCTTCACTGATTCCACCGAAACCACCACCATCTTGCATGTTGGGATCGCGGATGCTGTACTGTGCGATTGTGCGCATCTTGCGTGTCACCCAGCCTGCGAGAATCTTGCCGCGCTGTTTCTCGCCGAGCCGAGAGCGGTGGAAGTCGCCCTTGTGCACGAACGCAACGATGTCGATGACGAGTTGATGTTCGTTGAGGATGGCGTTGACAATGACGGGGACCATGGAGGCGAGGAAGTTGCGGCGGAAGATTTCAACTACAATAACAACCAATCCACCGGCTTGGAAGACAGCACTGTAGTAACATTAGCATATCGAGTCTCACTTCGAAGAGGGAATTCGATAGAAACATACCAGCCTCCGGGCACGATGTTGCGATGACAGCGCTCAACAGATTGCTCAATGTCCATCGAGAAGTGATTCAGTCCATTGACTTCGAATGTGTCACCAATACTACCGAGCACGAACAGCACCTGCATGTCGACTGGTGCATTGTTCGGTCCAATAGGCCTGGTCACATTGTGCAGAAAGCCCAAGTCGCCCGTTCTTACATAGCGCACATTAGGATCGCCGTCGACTGTCCTACCATTGAACCTCTCAGCGTCCAACCGCTCCTTCGAACCATAGAAACTATAAGCATTTGCCTCGGACTGCACCCAAATCTCACCATATTCGCCGACTAGACAAAGCTGATTTGTCTCTGGGTTGACGATGGAGATTTGTGTACTGACGGGCACCATGCCCGAATCTTGTACCATGAGCGCGTTAGGCTCTGTATCTGGGTCGACGCGCATGATGAGACCACGACGCAGGGCACCAACGTCGAGGTGCATTTCGATGGGCTCGATGCACATGTATGATCTCGAGGCGACCATAGGATTGAGAACGTGCGAATAGACGGTATTGATGGCTGTTCGGTCAAGGCTCGCAGATGCAAAGTGTACGCGTACGCGCTGGTACACATCGACTCGTGGGCGGCCATCCGTGGCAATCATCAGATTCTTAAGCTCATGCAGTGCCATGCTCTTCCCTGCGCCTCGTGCAATAGCGTGATCCAACATCTGACTTGTGGCATATGCATCCTTGATCTTGTATCGTGCCAGTGTCTGGAACAGGATGTTGGGGTTCTGCGCAAAGTCTACAGGCGACACCAGATACGTGGGTGCAGCGAGAAAGATGCCCATCACACAAGTGTGGATGAAGCCAAGACCAATGGTGCTGCGTACGCACCCCAACACTGGCCGTGTACTTGTCATTTGACACGTTTCCTTCTGCACTTTACACAGTGCCATGATCTGACTATGACCGAGCTGCACAGCGATGCGTCGCTGATCGGGCGTCCAGTACGTCCAAACCAAGACTGGGAAGCCCGCTTGCACCCACGCCGGACGGATAGTGAGCTTGAGGTCTCGGCAGCCGCTGGACTGCTTTGGTGGCTTTGTAGTGTTGTACGTGTGCGGGACATTAATCTTCAAAATGACGGCTGATTGTTTAATGTGCTGCGATACTTGCTTGACTTTCATGAGATGGTCCACATCCGCGTTCACCAATATGGCCTTGACCTTGAAGTCGGAGATGATGTGGAGTAGCGCGGGCGCGTCCTCGTTGAGTCTGTTCTGATCGATAGGTGCCATCGGGATTGCGACTGCACCGAGAACGAAACAGGCGTGCACTGCGTAGACGAAATCTTCCGAGTGTGTGTACATAAGGAGAAGGTGATCGCCTGCTGTGACCTTGACCTTGTTTCTGAGATACATGGCCACACCTGCAACCTTTTGATCAAACTTCTTCCAATTCACACCCTTGCCTTCTTTGCCACGCCCATCGACTGTACAGTAGGCCAGCTCTTCGGCTTGCCTAGACACGCGCCACTGCATAAGATCGTGTATGTTCGAGAATTGATTGAGCGGAGTTGAAGTTCGGTCGTCAATAACGACCTCCCGGTGATCGACGCCAGAGTATTGTTTATCTTGCATCATGAGGAACTGTTGGCGGGCCATGGATGCCTCGTATGACCACATCCCGCCAGCAGGATCATCGCCGAGTGCAATGTTTTGTACAGCTCTTTCAACGCCAAACTTGACGTGTACACAAGGAAGCGAACCATTGTCGAATTCGCGTCGACAAAGCATGTTGCCAATTTCTCTCCTGCCGTTTTTGATTACGCGAGGGAGTGTGTTGGGAGCAGTGATCATCACACAGTAGACGCGCAGATGATGTTCTTGGTACAGAACCTCCATGCATCGCTCTGATAGAGAGTCCAAGAACGGTATATCCAGCTGTTGTGGCGGTCCGCCTGGGTTCGTAGGAGCCGTGGAAGCCGCCTGAGTTTCAATGAGGATAATCGGCAGGTATTCGCCGTTGACATACGAGTCAAATGCGGAGCTAGATGGTATCAGCAAAGCCGGTCAAAAAGTGATACTTTACTTACGAGTCGTAGATCTTAGGGACTGCCTTCATAATACTTGTAACAAGATGTTGTACAAAGAAATAACGATGCTCAGCTTCTAGCTGACCGTGTTCAACCCACTCAACACGCTGTCTAATGCGATCCTCGTACAATCCCAGTACAAAAATCTTGCCTTCTACGACACAACCGAGGAGACCAGTACGGAGGAATTCGAGTTCAAGTAATTGGGGAGTGGGGCTTCCTTCAACGAAACGATATGGTCGAGCATGAAAAATTGTTTCGGTATGTTTTTGAAGTTGCCAGAAACCACCAGAGAGGGATGGTGAGTCCACCCAAATTTCACCTATCGAATAAGGTGAGCAGAGTAGGCTTGTCTCTGGATCGACGATAGCAAGCGTAGCATCAGGTATCGGATACCCAAATGCACCCACTCTCATCGTTCCCGGCTCATTCGCGCGTTTGCTGGCATCTTCTCCAATGGCAAGGACTACGACGTCGTTCATCTTCAACGCCTCCTTGTCGAGCAGAATTTCTGTCAACTCTGTGGAGTCCTTCTTCTTCTTCTCTTTTGGTGCATTCTTCGTGCCCCCGCCAATGAGACTGGAATATCCGTTGGCAGCACTCACATCCTCGCCCTTGTCTTCGTCGTCCGATTCTTCTTGCACGATGCTCAAAGGACATCCCATGCGTTCCTCACCACCAAGCCAGTCCCGTACGGAGATGATCATACCGCCATGTTCAGGCAAGCACAGCATTGGCGCGATAAGATCTCGTGCTCTAGGATTTCTCATTGGCCTGAACCATCTGTCACCGAGAATCTCGTGAAATTCACAGTCCACTGTGAGTGTGTCGATCAGACATATTTTGACGGAGCCGAAGTTGGGCTCGGAGTTCTTCTTGAAATTTCTCGTTGCCATTGGATCCTGCTGGTAATTGTATGCTGCACGCTTTAGACCTGGGTAGTCGGCTACAAGTATGGTCGCCTTGTATTTTGTGATGAGATGTGCATAGAGACCAGGAGTCTCCATGGTGGGCGCTTCTGACCACACGGTAGTATGTCCACCGTAGACTGCAAACAGAACACTAAGGATGAGACCTGCGCTTTCACGGGGATCGAGATAAGTCAGAATGATCTCAGTGGGATTTCGCTGTTGGGGCGGGGCGACAAATCGGCCTTCCGAGTCGCGCAGATGCGTGCTGAATGTGTCCTGGTTCTTGCTTTCTTTCATGGGAACGGTGCTGACCATTGCGCTGATGCATGCCATCTGATGCATGATGGTTCGATGACTCAAAACCACACCGCGCAAATCTCCCGTGGGCGCTCTTGAAAACTCAATGTAGGCGACCTCGGGCACCTGCAATGCAGGCGTATCGTCGTGTTTCTTTGGGTGGTAGCTCCCGAACTCATTGGTCTTCCACCACTCTACTCCACTCGGCCACTTTAATCGATTCTGACTGATGTCGCGATGAAACGCCTTCAGGTTGTTGTCCGTAGTCAATGCGAGATGCGCTTGAGTCGTAGTCAGCAGGAGGATCAGTTTTTGGTAATCGTCCACGCTGTTGATGGGCACTGCGACCACTCCTGCAATGAAGCATCCCATCAACGCTACCACAAACTCGATGATCTCAGTATCCCTGTAAACCAGTGCTACACGATCGCCACGATAAAGGTTGCTTTTGTCTCTGATGACTTTGGCGACTTTCTCGGCACGACTGGCTACCTTCTCCCAGGTGATGGATGCAGTTTCTTTGCCCTTGGCGTCTAAGACCCAGAAAGCGGTTGCTCGAGGCTGGAGTCGCCCACGATGGCGTAGCACGGCGCCGATGTTGTCAAATTGGGACATCATAACGTTGTGATTGTGGGGATCGAATACGTCAAAGGGTAGATCACGCGGCTCCAAGGGTAACATTGTATCTGCAGCTCCTGTTGGGAGATCGTTTGGGTTCATCATGGGCGGTGGTATTGCCGCTGTAGGCGAGAAGGCATCACCGGTCGAGTAGCGGTTCGGCCCACCATACGCGTCGGGATGATCTTGCATCTGTTGGCCTGTGAAGTCGGAGAAGTATCCCTGGTTTACATCGAGCATGGTGCTCCTCCGACTAACCTCGCCCGGCGACCCATGGCCTTCGAAGCCTGGCTGTGTTTCTGGGTTGAAGGCATAATTTCCCATCATGGTGCCCTCACGCGAGTAGCTGTACTCGGGTGTCTGCGGTCTGGGGATGAAGGTCTCGCTTCCCTGCGAGATTTGAGAGGTGTTTCGCTGCAGTGATGTGGTCCGTATGCCCAACTGCTTCTCTTGAAAACGCCCTACTTGGCTGGGGGGGTATGCCATGTACTGCGATGTTCCGGCGGTGCCCGTCGAGGAGCTGGCATAGTGGCCCAAGGCACTCGTGGCCGGAGTGTCATGGTATGAATCTGGTCGAGGGAGGGCGATTTGCGGGGGAGCATGCGGACCAGAGAGGGCAGCCAGCGATGCGCTGCGGGAGCCCGAGGCGGAACCCGAGCCCTCGCTCCCCACACTGCCCACGAGGCTCTGCTGGCGCAAGTCATGCTGCAGCTGCGCCTGGAAGTCGGGCCCCAAGTACTGCGAGAGGAGAACGGTGCGGCGTTTTTCGTAGCTGTGCGACTTGTTAGCGCACGCGTGGTGGAGAGGGCCGCACTGCCGGCGCGTGGATGCGCGGGCGGCGGCGGGACTGGCGTATGACGTGTACGGACCCCTTGCGAGTGATGTCGCCCTCCTCGAGCTCGTGGTCGAGCTCCTGCAGCTTTGCCTGCAGCTCTGGGTTGCTGTCGGCCATGGCGTCGGCCGGCGATGTGCTGCTGTCCTAAACGGGCGTGGGGGAGGATCCGGTGAAGCGAGTCGTGGGCGTGGGCGTGGGCGTGGGCGCGGTGGCGGCCGGCAGCATATCCAGCACCGTCAAGAATGCAAGACAGAGGCCTCGCGCGACGTTGGGTAGAGAGAGTACAATATGGGGAAACGCCGTGGGCGTGGGGCGGGCAATTGGCAGGGTTTGGGGACGAGTGTGCTCCAAACGCATCAAAGCGCCCAATCGCATTGGCATGGCCATCACCAAGTCAGGAACGCGCACACCACGCAGGCCCGCCAACATGACGTTGCGCGTCCAAACCGTGGCCGTTAGTCAGCCGTGCTGCTGCTGCGGTGCTGCGGTGCTGCGGTGCTTGCCGTTGCAGGGCTGGGCGATCGCGACCGTTTCGGCTCCTCTAGGCTGTTATGCCTCGGCCCAAGGACATGTGCTGGCCAGCGACATGCGCCTGAACGCGTTGACACAACAGCGCTGAACCATAAACCTCTCTCTGCCCATCCTCTGGTCTGGCCACTCTTCTGTAGCAGACATCACCTCACATACCCCCCAGCATCAGCAAACATACATTGAATAAAAACACCATGGCCACCCTTATACGCCCTCCCCCCGTGGACCACACGCAGTCGGCCATTGAGAACGTCCTAGAACTCACACAACTCGACGACATCGACCCCAACCTCTTCACCAACACCCGCCCTATGTGGCATCCCCCGGGCGCACGCGGAATCTTTGGCGGCGCAGCCATCGCCCAGACGCTCAGTGCAGCGCAAAAGACGGTAGATGAAGACTTTACTGTCCACTCTATGCACTGCTACTTTGTCCTTGCTGGGAATGCCGAAATACCCATCATCTACAGTGTGGAACGCGTGCGCTCAGGCAAGTCTTTCGCCACACGCACGGTACAGGCGCGACAACGGGGCAAGGTCATCTTCACAACCACCATGAGTTTCGTCCGCCAAAATAGTGGAGGCAAGGAAAAGGTCGAACACGTACATCCCATGCCCAACGTACCAGGCCCAGTAGAGGGCATGGACGACACGGACGGCCACAACGATGGTAGCAGCCCTTTCACAACTCAAAGGCTGCCCATTGAGAATGGTATGCACCCTAGCTAACACATATCGACGTGAACACATACCCTAACGCTAACCCAGACGACTCCGACCAACCACATCTCAAGAAGTGCAGGCAGTGGATGAAGGCGCGCGGTCGCATCTCCCCAGCTGGCCGCCATGAGGCCCATCTCTCTGCCATCGCATACATGTCCGACTCCTACTTCATCGGGACCATTGCACGTGTTCATAAACTCTGGCGCTACTCCTCACAACGCGCCTCAAAGACCAAGCCTAGTGTGGACGAGGACGTCCTCAAGAAGCTCCTTGCCATGGACGACGCTGACCTGAAGCGTATGAAGTTTGTCGATGAGGCAGACATTCAGCGCATTCGCAGGCTGAAGAATGGCGAGGACATTACAAAAGTCAAGGACACACCCGAGATTGGCATGATGGTCAGTTTAGACCACACCATCTATTTCCACAATCCACGAAGTTTCAGAGCAGACGAGTGGATTCTCAGCGAGACGGAGACGTCATGGGCTGGTGATGGTCGAGGCCTGGTCTACCAAAGAATGTACACAAAAGACGGCGTCCTCATCGCGAGCTGTATCCAAGAAGTCAGTGATGCATCCACCAACACCCTTTCAAAATACGTACTAACATGACCCAGGGTTTGGTGCGTCTGAAACAATCTGATAGCAAGTTGTAAGCGGCGTGAAGAGCGCCATCTTCTATTCCTGGCGCGTGCTGCATATGGTTGCTTGATCTTGCTCATTCCCATCTGCGTTGAGCCACGGCGTTTTAGATAATATGACAATTTTAATCCTTCTTGCGAAAGCAAGGGCTTCCACCAACTCCACCTGAGCATCGCGCGAGTAATGTGATTCCACTGCGCCTTACGCAAGCATGGTGAATACGATAACAGTGACGGGGCGCCATCTATGTATGTTCTATATAAAGGACCATGACCAATAAAGACAAGCAGGGTAAGCCGTGCATGATGCAGGTCAAAAGAGAGGGGCGCGCCTTCCCGCTACTCAGATCCGGGGTCCGCGCTAACACTACCGGTAATTGAGGTCGCCAATGGCCAGGCCCTGCACAAAACATCTTTACCGACGGCATCCCGAGCTCAACTACACAGTACACTGACCAGCAACGCATATTTCTCGCTGTTACTAGAGACGCAAGGCCTCTTCCTAGCTGGGTGTTGTTATGGAAAGCACACCAGACTAACCGACATCGGACCGAAGCATATGCCTTCATCCCAAGGACTGCGAGTTTGCGCTTGAGTGTCTCCACAGTGCCACGCCAAGGCAACCCGGAAGACGCATAGTGTGCTGTAGCTATCCAGAGTCACAAAGTTTCGATTCGCTAAGCGGATATGAATACTAAGCAGGCGGCATGCCTCAATTGCCGCAAGAGCAAGATCAGGTGTCGCCGCGAGGAAGGCGCATCAATATGTGAACGTTGTCAACATGTCAAGGCAGAGTGTGTGATCCCAGAGTTTCATATTGGAAGACAAAAGGGCGTGAAGAAGTAAGTCGTTCCTGCCTCGCTCGAGTATGTCTAGGATTCCGTCTTTCGTCTCTCTAAACCACCGCTTGTACCCCACGGCATGCAGCGGCTTCTGTGACATACTTCTTCACTATACTGATCGCGAAATAGCAAACGGTCTGGCCTGGAGAAAGCCATATATCAAGTTGAAGAAGCCATAAAGAAGAGAAAATCCGATGTGACGACCAGCCAAAGTACACTACAACATCTGCAAAAGCTACTGAGTGAGGCACAAGGCAATGATTCTGGATCTAAATCCGATGATGTTGTACCCTCCTCCACAGAGACTTCACCCGCGCCAATCTCAGCAAAGGATCCAGTGCCGCATGCCGATGACCATCTTGCGCTCGAGGACGCGGAGAATCCACTTCAGCTTCTCGCACGAGCATCAGATCTCCGCATCGCATCACCGCACACGTATGACCCGACGAGCCCCGTGGGTCGAAACAACGGCAGTGAGCAAAGCGCATATCTGGACGTCCATCATTTCTTTTTGCCCATGAAAGCAAGTCTGGATCAGGGGCCTGGCCTGGACCCTGTTGACGTTGGACTTGTCACCATGGGCGAAGCAGAGATGCTACTACAATAGTGAGTGAAATGGGGTCCATCGAGATGACTTTCGGCTCATACTTCCAAGTTTTCACAAGAAGCTAGCACACACTCGCTGGGGCCTTGACCCAGTAGTACACACGTTGGCATTTGTGCGGAATCGCTCGGCATTCCTGTTCACAACGCTTCTCGCCATGACTGCTATTTTCCTACCGGAGACCGCGTCGCTAGCGAAGCGACTGCTGCTACATCGAAGGTTTCTGGCAGAGCAAGTCATTGTTCGAAAGTTTAGATCCGTTGAGATTGTTTTGGCATTCATGGTCAGCATACCGTGGATGCCTCCTGGTTCGCACGCAAGCGATGATGACACCAGTCTCTATCTTGCAACCGCCCTTTCGATCGCGCTAGATATGTCACTCGACAAAGTTATAATACCCTCCTCGTCATTCGACCAAGATGTATTGAGACAAATACCCAAAGCTGAATGTCTCCATGCCACCAAAGCACTAGCAATGGATGGCTTCGAAGACATTGACGCAAACTCAGAATGGGGCCAGCGACTTCTCCGTCGCAGAGAACGCGTCTGGATAGCCCTCTTCGTTTTGGAACGCGGAGTGTGTCTTGCTCGAGGCCGCAGCTACTGCGTTCCCAAGACCTGCCTCATTCTCCACTCTGATCAATGGCCCTTCCAACGGTACTCTGATGTGCAAGATGGCCCTCTTGTCTCCATGGCCGTCCTCCGCAGAGACCTAGACGACCTCTTCTCAGACGTGCGATCCAGATGCGACGCCTACCACACATCATCCGCCGGCACCCAAATCGCCCAAGAAATCGACTCAGCAATTGAATTCTTCTTCGACCGCTGGTCCCGCACCTGGACCTCTGTCATCGGCGACCCGGAATCCAAAACACTACCCCCCTACGTCGAAATCCTCGTCACCCACACTCGTCTATCAACCTACTCAATGCTTCTCAACCACCCCTCCGCCCCTCCCGAAGTAAAAAAATCCTTCCGCGCAAGCGCCCTCTCCTCTGCCCTAAACGTCATGCGCGCCGCCATCCAGGGCGAATCCCGCCTCAAATCCATGCCCAACAACACCGTAACAATGATCTGTTTCGCAGCGAGCATCGCACTCGCCCTCAGCGCGCCAACGGCCCACCACCGCCCTGCAGCCTCTACGCAACGCGGCCACAGCAAAACAATGAACCTAACACCCAGCGTGCACCACCTCATCACCGACACAGCCACAGTCCTCGAACGCATCGGCAGTACGCCCTCACACCGCAACGGCGCAAGCGTAGTCTACGGCCGCTTTCTCCGCGTCCTCGTTAAATCAGCTCCACACATTGATCCATCAGGTCCCAGTACCAGTACCAGTACCAGTACCAATCAAAGCAATGACACCAATACCATGCTCCCCCCCGCTCCCCCCTCCACATCCACCTCCACCTCCACCTCAAACCCGCAAAACCCCCCCGACCTCTCCACCCTCCCCACCCTAACCTCCCCCCTAGTCGACGGCGCCCTATCAACAACCCACTACCCCCAAGACCCAATATCCAGTTTCTGGCCCGACACGCCGCTGGACTTTTCAGCTATGAGTTATAACGAGGTGAATGAGACGGTTACGAATAGTGATTTGTTTTGTGGTGGCGGTGGTGGAAATACAGCGACGGGGGCAGGGGGAGGAGGAGGAGGAGGAGGAGGAGGAGGAGGGTTAGGGGGTTTAGAGGGTATGGGAGCGCCGTGGGAGGAGAGGGGCGTGGGGATAGGGGGTTTGGGGGTTGGTGCGGGGAATATATTGTGGACTGATTGGATGAATTTGCCGGATTTCAATTATCCTTGATGGAGGGGAGGGGAAACATGTGTTTGTATTTGTGGGTGGGTAGGACATGGGAAAGTTAAAAGGTGAATGAATGGTGAATGGGCATGTTATTGATTCGTAGTGCTGGTGTTGTATATAGACTTGATACCTTGTAAGAACCAGCTGCTTTTCCTCTGTAAACAGCACGCGAATACTGCCTGCGTCACGCTCACGAAGCCGCAGCCTCAGCCTCGCCTTCAACTACACTCTGTCCTTCATCAGCCCTCTCCTTACCCTTTGTACTACTCTCACCCTCTACCTCACGGGCCACACCATCCGTCTTTTCGCCCTCCCCTCCCGCCATCCGTTTCTCCTCTTCCTCCCTCCGCTTCTTCTCCTCCTCTTCCCTCCTCTCTTCCTCCTCCCTCCTAGCCACCCGTTCCAGCCTCTCCCTCTCCTCCTGCGCATGCACCATCCTCTCCCCAATCCCCGGCCACAAACTCGCCACAAACAACGCAAATGCACGTTCCAAACTTCTAAGCCCCTCCCTCGCCCATCCAAACCGCTCTTCGCGACGCTGTTGCAACAACCGTTGTGCAGCTTGCTGTGGTGTTAGATTTCTCGTCCCAGCTGCGTTGTTTTGAGCCTGGTTTGCAGCAACGGGAGCAGCGACTCGTTCTGCCAATGCGCCAATAGGGAGAAGCGCTTCAAAGTGTCGACGCAGGATGTTGAATTGGTCTTCAAACATGCCTGTTTGCGCGAGATATACGAGTGCTGCGATAACGCCGAGGATAATGGGACGGTAGTAGCCGGTGCCGGTGCCGGTGAAGAAGTATACGAAGCATGCCAGCTTGAGAATTAGCCAGATGTGTCCGCCTAGGTTAGCTACACGGTCGTTGTCTGCGGCTGGGGGAGGATTCGCTGGAGCGGCTTGTGCTTGGGGTGCTGGCTGAGCCCCCCAGACCTGATTTACACCATTGTTGCCGTGCTGATCATCGTTACCATGCTGGTTTATAGCTTGGTTCTGGGGTTGTTGCTGTTGTTGTGCGTCGCCGGTATTGGATTGCTGTGTCGGTGTGGGAGTAGTAAAGAATTGTGGTTGGACAGATCTGTTTCTTTGCGCGAGTTGCTCACCGAGTCCTGCGATGAGTTGTCTGTTTTGGGTGAACTGGTTTGTGAAGGTTTGGAAGGGGAGAGTGGGGACGATGGGAGCGGTAGTGTAAGTACCCCGTTGGTCGAAGATGACGCCGACTGGTCCTTGAGGGCTGGACAGTAAAAAGAGCTCCGGCGGACAATCTGGTGGCATTGTGGATGATGAAGTTTGGTTCTGCGATTGGACTGGCGTTGATTGTGTCGGGGCAGACTGTGCCGGAGCGGACTGTGAGGATGGAGCGGCTGATGTCACAGGTCCGCTACTTGATGGGGTACCGGTTCCCGTGGCAGAGTTTGTATTTGTGCTGGTGCTGTGCTCATCTTGATCCAGCCTGCGTGTCAGCTCTTCTGCTTGTGTTCTGATCTCGTAC
The DNA here is from genome assembly GCA_025504975.1 of Plenodomus lindquistii. NCBI lineage: Eukaryota > Fungi > Ascomycota > Dothideomycetes > Pleosporales > Leptosphaeriaceae > Plenodomus > Plenodomus lindquistii. The sequence continues at coordinate 518,031 of JANUWI010000014.1, forward strand.
ATTGATCGTCGCACGTCCATGAGGTCAGCATTTGCCGCACGCTGGAACAGAGGTGCGTTGCCAACAGCGACAGTCAGTTCCCGCTCAGCATGATCCAAGCTTCTATATGCGAGTTGTAGGTGAGTCCGAATTTGACCAAAACGCCAGGCTGGTGAGGCAACCGACGCAGGCGAACTGCCCGGTGGACCAGCAGGCGTCTGGTGCAAGGCTCTAGCATTCGCCACCTCTTGTCTCGCATTCTCAAGCAATGGCCTTATTTGTGGCAGAGCTCGCGTGATGGCTTCACCAAGATTGGCTGGGGTTGCGGGATGAGCAGGGAGCGTAAATCCAGGGAGATTAGGATTGACCGGGAAGGGACTCGCAGCTCTGTGCTGGCCTTGTACAGGCACGTTCATCTCATTGATTGTCACTGACCAGCGGGCTCCATTGGGCCCTATGCCCTCTTGCCGGACCGTCCTGCCATTGGGCGCAGCATTGGGCAGTCCAAAGCCAGATGGTGTAGGCAGCCCGGGGATTGGGGCAGGATCTTGGGCGTTGGCAAAGGGGTTCGGCGGGGTAGGGTTCGGCGGCTGTGGTCCTTGAGCAGTTGGCGACTGAGGATTGGGCTGCCCGGCTTGAGCCAGTGCCTGTGCGATGTGTTGCTGGAGCGGCGCAGGGATGGGAATGCCAAACTGGTTGACAGCGCCCGGCGCAGGGCGGAGGAGGTGCGCGTGGGGGTGCTCGTGTAGATGGCGATGGCGATGTGGCTGGGGGGTCGGAGGTCCTGAGGCTGTCGCTGCTGGGACACGGGCTCGGAACGGGTTCGTCTGTGTAGGGCTCGCTGCCGGCGGACTCTGGGCTGCTCGGAAGGGATTGGGCGGGGCAGGCGATGATGGCGGAGCAGGTGATGCAGTCGAGGGATTGCCGGGAGGGAGGACGAGGTGCAGGCTTTGGTCCTTGTTGTCGCGAATCTACGCCTTTGTCAGCAGGAAGCAACTGGCACGGCGGGCATTGGACATGCATTCTCCGCACCAAAGACCGTCTCCAGGCTCTGGGTGTCGTCGGAAATCACTCTGCCACGGTAGATCAGGCGCATGCGCTCGGGCGAGGGCTTGGAGGCCACGGCATCGTGTATGCGGCTCCGCAGCTGGCCAACCGTGGTGGAAGCGGGCAGTCCAGCGAATGTGACGCCGCCCTCGAGCTCAGTCGAGGGCGAGAGCACCTTGAGGTTGAGCGTCGCCTGCTCTTGGGCCATGACGGTGCCAGCAGAACGAGTGTGTGGTTCTTTGGTGTGGGGGGATGGCAATGGCGGCGCAGTAAGGGTCAGTAACTTGTATACGTTGCAATCACAATCACCTCTTCGCTAAGTCGGCGCCTGCCGTGGCTGGCTCTTGTGAGGCGCGTGAGCGTAGTAGCACGCAGGCTTATCAGAAGCAACGCTGGACATGACACTGCGACACGGTTATACAACTGTGATGCCGTCCATAAGCGGCCTGGCTGCACGTCCAGTGTCAAGTTGGAGTCCAAGTCGACCAGGTGACACGGTGACAAGGTGACAAGGTGGCTCTCCTCCGCACACGCGCCGCCGCCGCGCTAGCTTGCATCCCGCCCAGTACGTCATTGGCTCGCGAAAAGACCGTCTCGACGTCTCCCGTCATTTTGCCCACTGCTCTCCTGGGCGCTGCGACTGTACAGTACGCAAAAACACTTGTTGTTTCTGCAGCCGCGAATGCATCAGTCATGACATTGGCCTGCACGCGATCGCTCATGCGCGCACCGCTCCGCATACAATATCCACCGCCCGCCTGTCGACATGCACGCCTCTCCACGCAGTCGCGCACCTTCGCCTCGACACGCGCCACCTGCGACAAGCAGAATTTCCACAGGAAGGAGTCGTTCCGGTCGCGGCTGCATTCGGCACTCGGCAAAACCAAGATCAAATGGGAGCCCATACCCATTGCGCTGGGCATTGGCTTCCTGGGCGCCTTCCAGCTGTACCGCATACAGCGAAGAGAGAAGCACACACAAGCAGAGCGAGGCAATGGCGAGGAAGGCGCAGTGGACCAACAGGGACGCCCCAAGAAGCGTGAGAGGATACGACCGAGTGGCCCGTGGAGTGTGCAGGTCATGTCGACTCTGCCGCTAAAGGCCCTCTCGCGGCTATGGGGTCGCTTCAACGAGATTGATATTCCATACTATTTCCGAGTCCCTGGTTTCAAGCTCTACTCCTTCATCTTTGGCGTCAAGTGAGTCCATGATCCAGATCAAATCAGATACAGTGCTAATTGCTACAGCCTCTCTGAAGTCTCCGAACCCGACCTTCACGTATACCCCAATCTCGCAGCCTTCTTCTATCGTACCCTCAAGCCCGGAGTCCGCCCCCTTGACCCCAACCCCAACGCCGTTCTCTCCCCCGCCGACGGCAAAGTTATCCAGTTCGGCCTGATCGAACACGGCGAAGTCGAGCAAGTCAAAGGCATAACCTACAGCCTCGACGCCCTCCTCGGCTCCAACCGCCCCACAAAACCCGACCAGAATGTCGCAAACTCCCAAATCATCGATGGAGCCCACGAGAAGACTCCCCCAAAGGATGAAGACATTGTCCGCGCAGACGAGGAATTCGCAAACGTAAACGGCATCTCATACACCCTACCCAATCTCTTTTCTGGCCCCTGGCCCAAAGGCGGCCAACCCGCTGAAATGCCAACCGACCAATCCACAAAACCCATCCCATCCTCTGAATCCGCCGTCCGCGCCGACCTCGCCCTCAGCGAAGCCGAAAAGCCCTGGTGGTCCCCCGCCAGCACAAAAACACCCACCGCACTATACTACTGCGTCATCTACCTCGCTCCCGGCGACTACCACCGCTTCCACAGCCCCGTATCCTGGGTCGTCGAGTCGCGCCGCCACTTCGCCGGAGAACTCTACTCTGTATCGCCCTACCTCCAACGCAAGATGCCCGGGCTCTTCACACTAAACGAGCGCGTCGTCCTCCTCGGCCGCTGGCGCTGGGGCTTCTTCTCCTACACCCCCGTCGGCGCAACAAACGTCGGTTCCATCAAAATCAACTTTGACGCCGAACTCCGCACCAACAGCCTCACCACCGATACCGCCGCCGACCGTGCCGCAGAGGAAGCCGCAGAGCGCGGTGAACCGTATAGTGGATTCGCAGAAGCGAGTTATGCGAATGCGAGTCGTGTGTTGGGAGGTTATGCGCTGAAGAGGGGAGAGGAAATGGGTGGGTTTCAGTTGGGGAGTACAATTGTACTTGTTTTTGAGGCGCCAAAGGGGGAGAGGGCGAGTTTGGATGAAGGGTTTAATGGGAGGAAGGGCGGGTTCAGGTGGAACGTTGAACAAGGGTTGAAAGTCAAGGTTGGGGAGGCAATTGGGTATGTGGAGGAGGCGGAGTAGGTAGCGATTGGAATATATACTACGATTGATATGATGATGAGAGTGTTTGATTGGAAAAATGGTATGATGGGGATGGATGTATAAAGGTGTTTGGAAGACTACAAACACATATGATGAAATGACCCTATTTTCGCAGAAAAGAAACAATACCCGATTGCTTTTTCATCATGTGTCGTCTCAGCGTGAATTCTTCCAATGTCCACGTACAAAACACCTCAAATCCCTACAAATCGTGCGTCTCCTCCACCTTTGGCTTAACATGAACCCAACTCCAATCTCCCTCACACACACAATCAGCATCAACATTTCACCACACACACACACACACACACACACACACGTCCAACTACTACATACACACCTCGCCCTAACATGGTGACACCCTTCCAACACTCCACCCCCCACCTCCCTTTTCTCCTTGTCCAGTTTCTCAAAGATAAGAATGACAAAAAAAAACTCTCCGTACCGCATCTGCAGCTGCAGCTGCACGACATAAATTGCGCCACTTTTTCGTCTCCCGCGGACAAAAATGTAACAGGGGGTTGTTGTATTCTCTGCATACCATACATACATCCATGTACCCCCAGCTTCAGGATCCGCAAAGTCGGCACACGGATACCGAAACGCCAACGCCAACGCCAACGCCCCCCTTTGCAAAAAAAATTAATCCGCGGAGTTCGGGGGAATTTTAAACCGCTTTGTGTGCTTGTCATGACGTTTTTTTTTTTTTTGGCTGCGCGACATGGGGTAGATAAGACTCTAGGCGAGTTGGCGGGGGTTTGGTGGGTGGTGGGTATGCAAGGCATGACATGCGTGTGTGTGTGTGTGTGTGTGTGTGTGTGTGTGTGTGTGTGTGTGTGTGTGTGTGTATTCATACCTACTTTTCGCATCATCTGTGGAGATTTAGGAGTGGGAACCGGAGGGGATATCATGACGGTGATGGGGGTTGATGGTGTCATTGCGGTGCGGCGCGTTCGCGTCGCGGCTAAAGGGGAGCGAATGCTGTTGCTAAGCTTTTCGCTAATTCGAGGTGTATGCAGATGCTTAGGTTTGCGTGAAGATCTGGGGTACTAGTGTGGGATTTGGTGGGGGGAGGGGGGGGGGGGGGGAGGTGGGGAAGTTCGAGGGCATTGGGGGTTGATGGAAGTGTTCAGTAAGGGAGGGGGTGCAGTTGGCTTTGCGTGAGAAGGGCAGGTTTGTATCTTGTGGATATATCACGCTTCTCGTGGCATTTGAGGAGTTTCTGCTTTCCTACCTCGTAACGTTTGGATGCGATCTTTCTTCCTACCTTGTTGCGTTGAATGCGAAAGATACTGGGTCCGCGAAAGCATATCGTGACTTTGATTGTCCATGAGAATTGAAGTTGCGGTATATCAGTATAAGGTTCGATTGAGTGCTCACTCTTGGTCGCACAAGTCAACTGCTCGCAGGTGAGACAAAGTATCTGCACGTGGTCTTGCGAGCGTCTGGAATCTCACATGAGAGTGACCCGAGCACGAGCAAAGCGGCAAGGCTGCATGACCTGACCGGACCTCTGTCTTACGCGCAGCAAGCTGAAGCCAAGCCCTACTGCAACATGCTGCATGTCATCATCACTTACCTAGCATTTTTCGATATTGTGACACTGAGCTGTCAAATGTAAGATCCACTACAGCACATCGGCAAGCGCGCTATGCTGCCTTATCTGACACAACTTGACCGTTATATGCTGAGTTCGGTCACGACCTCCCGCCCAGCGGAGACCTGCCAGGATCTGGGTGGAGCGAAGCTCTACAACTCAAGGAAGACACTGTGACTCGACCTGGCTTGAGTACAGCGATCAATCGGAGACAGATAACGGTCCTCCACTCTCGGTTTCGGACATGATGGCGCCGAACGCTCAATACGAGACTATGGTGTATGAATAGTCAACACGGCTTCATAGCTATACGAGAGTTGAGAGTGGCGGATTTTGAGGAACAAAATCCGATTCGAGCTCAGGCAGCACCGTCGAGGGGCGTTGGATGGCTTTGCATAAGAAGGTGTGTAGCTTTCCAGACGGGCACTGCAGCTGTGGTGCAAACGATAGCCGGGCCAGCCGAACGTCATAATAGCAGGCATGCTCGTTCTATGGTGATAGAGCCCCACCGATTGAGCGAGCATTATTGGCGCTGATTGGCAGAGTTGTCTGCCACACGAAGCGTGAGAGGTCAAGTCGATGGTGTCGTGATGTTGAGCGCGCCGGGCGAGGAGGTCGGCTCCCCTCGAACGTCCGGCGCGCCACAGCACGCTAGCGCCCAACGTAGTCTAGTGAATGTGTAAATAGACTTGATCTACACGGCTTGAATGAGCTTCTTCCAGGTTCATCTCTCGCTTGACAACCACACTTCATACATCCTCCTCGGAGACGGCTCTTGGGGGGTCATGCCTAGCTCAAGCCAACGGCTGCAGATTTCCTGAAGAGGTAACCGCTTCAGAAATCCTGCATGTCAATCTGCGCCTCCGGTATCCGCTCTCTGCGCGTCTAACATGCACCACCCCATACTGCCGCTCCACAGCCTGCTGAAGCGACCGCCACCATGTACGACTCAGCACTTGTTGCTCCTTCGCCGAGCGTGTAGGTCGCCCAACGCGGTGCAGGATTAGAGACCTGGCTCGGTACCTCTAGCTGCATTTGTCCGTGCAACGCGAGCATTACCGATGCCTGTCCGCGTCTGGCCACTTAAAATCTCCGTTCATCTGTTTAGGGCTGAAAAATCGATTATTACTCACCCTCCAGGTAGACATGCCATCGTGTAAGGCATACCGCCCCCGTGCCGCACTTCGTGCTCGATGACGATCTGAGCTATTGGCACCAACATGGCGGCGTGCTTCTCACGGAAGGATTCTACTAGTGGTTGGCAGGTCCACACTGGCTAATGATCGGTCGACTAGCGAGGTAGGGCTAGATGCTATGCTGGAGTTATAACCATCTGTACCACCCAGCATTTGGGAACCAGCCAGCCTTCCGCTTTATGCTCTTTTACGTCAATAGGTAGTAAGCTATCCTTACATGTGGCCTAGTCATCTAGATACTACCTGAGTTGTTTCTTCTGCTGCGACATTCGTTCCCTCATACCCCTCATACCATCATGTTCACTTTTGCGATATTAGCCCTATTGCTGGCTTCACGGTTGTCATTCTCATCCGCCATTGCTGTACCCGCTCAACCAATAAGGCCAAGAGTGCCCTGGGAAAAGACTGGCATATTCGGGGGACACAAGAGACAGAATGGTTACGAGACGAGCTGCAATTATGGACCAGAGTCGCGAGGCTGTTGGACAAACGGGTTCAGCATCGACACAGACATGGATATAAATTGGCCCAACACAGGAAAGACTGTCAAAGTAAGTACCTATCATCGCGGTATCACTTTTGAACTTTGCTAATTTTGAAAGTACCATTTGGAAATCACAAACAGCACTGGGTCACCAGATGGCTTTGAGAGACCCATGATGTTGATCAATGGTCAATATCCAGGTCCTGTGAGTCAGGTGTCAGACTTGATCATTGTACGAAGCTAATGGTTGCAGACGATAGTTGCAGACTGGGGTGACGACCTCGAAATCACAGTGACGAGCCAACTGCAAACGAATGGAACAGGAATGCACTGGCACGGCATAAGGCAGTTGGGATCAAATCAGGAGGACGGCGTAAACGGTATCACCGAATGTCCAATCGCGCCAGGACAGTCAAGAACATACCGCTTCAAAGCAACACAGTACGGAACTTCGGTAAGCTTGGCTCACGGTCGCATTACCTATACATCTACTGACATGCATAGTGGTATCACTCACATTACTCTGTGCAATACGCAGATGGCCTGGTGGGCGGCATGATCATCAATGGACCGGCGACAGCAAACTACGACATCGATTTGGGGGTGCTTCCCTTCACCGACTGGTTCCACACATCTGCGTTTACGGTCAACGCTGCATCCCTGCATGCAAATGGCCCCCCAACTGCAGACAACGTACTTGTCAATGGTTCGATGACATCGGCTGCTGGTGGCAAATACGCGGAGACCACACTGACCCCTGGAAAGTCGCATCTTTTGCGCCTGGTCAACACAGGAATCAACAATTACGTCCACGTCGCACTCGATGGACATCCCTTCACCGTAATTTCAGCCGATTTTACACCAATCGTACCATTTGAGACGACCTCGCTTCTGCTCGCAGTCGGTAAGTCACGCGATGTCTCATAACCCAACCCCCCCACTTGTGCGACCACCCCACGAACATACACCATGTATCCACGTTAGTCAACGTTTCACTAACCATGCACTCGGTCACCAGGTCAACGATATGAAGTCATCATCAACGCCACCGAGGAGATTGGCAACTACTGGCTTCGCGTGGGTACCGGAGGCAGATGCGATGGCCCGAATGCGAATGCGGGAAATATTAAGAGTATCTTCCGCTACGCTGGAGCCGGAAGTGGCGAACCCAACTCCACGGCCGATGCGCCATTGCCAGTGGGTTGCGATGACGAGCAGAATATTGTTGCTTGGGTTCCTACGACCGTCCCGCAGAACACCCCAAAGGAGTTGGTTGCGGGCTTCAACCCGAACTACACCGATGTCACGCACAGTAATGGTGTCGTTCAGTGGCTGATCAACGGCCTTCCAATGGCAGTCGATTTGGAACATCCAACTCTGCAATCCGTTATCGATCAAAATGACAACTTCACTGCCTCGCGCCACGTTTTCGAGATTGAGGGTGGACACGATGTTTGTATCTCTGCTCAATTTTCTCAGAAGCCTTAGCTTACAAGTATTCAGTGGCAATACTGGGTCATTCAGCAAGACGCAGCCGCGCCTGCACTACCCCATCCTATTCACTTGCACGGACATGGTGAGTTCACATGCCATGTAACAGAGGAACCTTTACTAATATCTTTACAGACTTCTACGTCCTCGATTCTCAAGCAAGCGCTCAATGGTCTGGTGATATCTCCCGCCTAAAGACAGACAACCCCATCCGTCGTGATACTGCCTCTCTCCCAGCAGGAGGCTATCTGGTTCTCGCCTTTGAGTCTGACAACCCCGGTGCATGGCTCATGCACTGCCACATTCCCTTCCATATCGCTGCCGGTCTTGGTGTCCAATTCCTAGAAAGAAAGAGCGAGATCCAGAGCTCTTTGGGCAGTTTGCAAGGGATGCAGGACGGGTGTAAAGAGTGGTCGAAATTCCACGACGAGAACTATCCAAACGGAATCCTGATACACGGTGATTCAGGGTTATAAGGTCGCATGTCGGGAGGTTCTTTTGATTGTTTCTACTCTTGCATAGGGTGATTCCCTGGGCGTTTAGTGGTGTTGGTTAGACCAAGTCCATTACTCTGGCGCAATATTTAATGGTAATGATTTGCACCGCATACGCCTTCCAGATCACCTCATCACCGTCTTGCTCATGATAGCTCGAGCTTTGACTTGCATCGCTTCCACATCATTCATCACTTCTTCACCACCTTCCTCACGATGATAGCATTCTCGCGTGCACATATATTAATTGTTATTGCAGCATTACCGTCCCCGGCCCTGCGTAACACACAGCGCCTATGCACAAACTACATCTCGATGTTAAACCTCTAGCGCGTTCCAGCATGATGCACAAAGCAACGCGGCTGCTGCACGTTGTACCGTGGTACCGAAGCGCACCAGAAGCGCAGCGTTGGTCGTACATAACAACGTTGGCCGTTCAACGGCGGCTCCTACGCGGGTTAGGATAGCGCGACAGAAGTCTGATGACATAGTACATACCTATATAGGTGGGCCATTCAATGTTCTCAATCCAACCCGCAATCCGTCAGCCGACTCTCGTGCGATCGTAAGTGTGGGTCGGCCAACCTCCCCTCACTCCCTGCCACGCGTCGAATCTTCAAACAGAAGTCGCCCAAGCGAAGTTGCACCAGCGAAGTTGACGAAAATTGCACCAGCCTCGTGATTCTAGACGGTTTGGCTTCGACTACCAGCCACTGCAATTTTGTTAGTGTGGTCCACGCGAGGAGGGTAGGCTGGACTGGAGCTTTTGTTCCGCTTCAGTTTTGGTGCGGCCCGTACCTTCAGCTGTTCTCGATTTTTCCGTCGGTTGCGATCGGTGGTTTGGCAATGTTTGGGGTACTCTGGTTTGTGCCCGTCATGCCATGGTCACAGGTTCCTGGCTCATCCGTCACTTTGTAATCCACGTCATCGTCATTAATCGTGCCATCATTTCCAGTCGTCTCATCAGTATTGATCACTCTTGGATGCTCAAACCCATTCCTAGTAACATGAGGCGGCGAGGAATTGTCAGTCTCTGGTCTGCTATGGTGTGCATCCTCAGACAATGGCGGCTCCTCTTCAACTTCATCGGCCACAGACATGTCCAGCGGAGGCGTGAAGCGGCTCAATCTCTTCTTGCATGAATTGCAAGCCACTGCGCCGCCATCTGGACAGACGAAGTAGTAATACTGGATCGCATCATCGCAAAACAGGCACTGCGATTTGCCTTTCTTCTTGGCCCAGGCGATATCGATGGTGACCTCGTCGTTGCTTCTGACTACCCCCCTGGCTATACAAGAGTCAAGATATTCTTGCTGTTGATGCTGGATGTGCTTAGTCGCGATGCAAATCCGAGCCTTCTTCTCTTGCTCCTCACGCTGCCTTTGCGCCGCAGCCTGCGTCGCTGTATCAGCAGCTCTGGATTTGGCAGCCTTCTTCCGATCGCGGGCCACCTGCTCGCGCTCACGCTTCTTCTGAGCCGCAGCCTCCTGTTTCGCCTTGCGTATTGCTTCCTGTTCAGCAGCGATGCGCTCCTGCTCAGCGGCGACCCGCTCCTGCTCTTCTTTCATCCGACTTGCTTTATCTTCGGCCTCTCTCCAGGCATCTTCTTTTGCTTGACGTCTAAGTTCTGATTCCCGGAAGTGGTACGTCTCTCTCCAGTGGCTGTGTCCATTATGGTCGAAGATTTGATCGTAGAAAGCCTTATTTGAAGACGATGTATCCTCTAGTTGCCAACCCAATGGTGCGTAACCGAAGGCTTCTAATAGTCTTTCCCGCTCTTCCTGGCGTTCTCGCCTCTCATTGGATCTCTGCTCTCCTGCAAAACTCCTAGTCCTTTCGCGCTTCTCTTGAGCTTCTAGGGCTAATGCCTCGCCGATTCTGCATTGTATTGCTTCTTCTTCAAGCTCTTCCTGTCGTCTTGCTTCCTCATCTCGTTGTCCAGATTCTGATTTCAGCCGCTGCGCTTGGCGATAAGCCCAGTCGGCGAACGCTTCCCTTCCTGTATCATGATCATCGGTTTCGTGGCGCTGCTTCCTAGCTTCTTCACATTTGTGTGGCTCCGCTGCTCTTCGTCGTTGTAATTCTTCCGCCGCTTCTTGTCGAGCCGCTTTCTTGTCTTCCTGGTGTTGTCGTTCGGCTTCCAATTGCTCCTCCCGAATTAGTAAATCGGCACGGTACGTCTTCCATTCGGCATCAATCTGATGGTAGCATTCGTCGTAAGTCGCTCTCTCCTCATCGTCGCCGAGAACTTCATAAGCTTCTTGTGCCTTCATTGTTTTCTGTTAGTTGATGGAATGACGTGGTTGATGGGCCTGACCTGGCGGAACTCGACAGCGTCGATGGTCTGAGTAGGAGAAGACCTATCTACGTGATGCAGGAGAGACAGCCTGATATAGGCTCGCTTTATATCTGCCTTCGTGGCATCTCGACTGATCCTAAGACCATAGTAAAAGTCCGGCCGCTCGGGCTTCGCAGGTCGTTCAAGCATGCTGTCAAGCGAAGCGTATTGGTGTTGAGTAGTGACAGAAAAGCAACAGGATGCTCTGAGATGCTAGAATTGAACTGCACAGACATTGAGAGAATGGTGTCTGCGGATCGCGTTTGTGTGATGCGTTTAGTTGGTGAAGGTGAGTATGGCTGGGGAAGGCGCGGAGGATAGAAGCAAACAGCAAAGGCGGAAGGCCCATGCCATTTGGAGGTGCGATCGATTAAAGGCCTCTCTCGCGACTCAGATCCCACTCAACTTTTGGGGCTCTCAAGGTAGTACATGGTATCATTTTAGAGTGCAATGCGAAAAGAGGGTCGATTTGCCACCCATGTATCTCCAGGCCCAGTTCTGTCAGCTCTGACTTCTTATGACCGATTGGACGACCTGCAACGTCATATCCCCTAGAATTAACATCAGTATTCGTTCAAAGAGTGCAGCGACATGTCAGAACTCACAGTTTGGCGAGGGGACGGCTGGTGGGCTGTTCGATGTTGGGCGCAGTGGGTACGGGTAAACATTCCGTGCAGGCAATACGCACTAGTGCCAAAGACTGAGCGGTCGCACTCAACTTAAGTATAATCCAAATCTTCATATACTTCTTAGGTGCCTTCACCAGTCAGAAAGAGTAGCTACAGCTGCATCAGGGCCACACCTTGCGCTCTTGAGCCGGCCTATCCATGACCATCTTGTCGTCCATTGGAGGTTCAGCAGGGGTCTCGACGATGACAATATGAACCTACTCGTCACTTCCATCATCTTCTTCGTCTTCGTTCATGTTCCGGTGTTCACCATCCTCGCTGTCTTCCATATCACCAACGTCCATTTGCTCGACCACGTTCGCTGCAGCATCCTGGACCTCTTCTTGATCCCACACTGGTGGTTCTGGTTCGCACTTCGCCAACACTTCGAACAGACCGTCTAGTTCCTCACGAATCTCAGCCATTTGCTTGTCGGTGGTTTCGTCTTCGCCTTCGGGGTGCCAGGGTCGCGTGACACCCCACAAAGCCTCTGCATCGATGCGACACTGGTCCGCCTCATCCCAATTTGCGATGATGTGGCCAAGAACGATGAGAGTCCTTATACGATGGTACCTCGGACAGGCGGAGTCTTCCAGGATCTATTTACCCAGGGCAAGGTATTCGTCAAGTTGGTCCCTTTCGAAAAGGTCGACGACTCTATTAAAATCCTCAGAGAATCTCTTGACGACTATGCTAGTTCCGCTCATCGTGTCAGAATAGACGAGTCTTAGATCGAGGTCTCCAGTTGCGAGGGAAAGGTCCGAAATGTCGAAGTATGTGTGTTGGTGAAGATGTGTCTGGGTAAAAGAGGCAATGGAGGTCCCAAACATTGAGCTAACGCTGATTGGCTGTTGAAGCTAAGCTAACACGAGATCGATCCATGAGCTCTGACTACAAGGAAGGAGCGAACACAGGCGCAAGCACGGGCGTGAACATAGATTTAACAATTTCTCCGCCGCTTTCTCTCCACTTTTTGCATCTGTCTACATCGTACAGCCAGCTTCCTGATTCTCGCACACTATGTTGAAACCAACTCCGAGATCAGAGGATTAATCCTCATGTTAAGCTGTTGTAGGCTTTGTGTACGTCTTGCGGAATGAGTCGCGAAGTTTGTGGCAGAGTCAAAAGGGGATTGGGACTTTTGAGGATGTAGGTTTCATAGAGGCGAGTTGGACTAGGTAGTACAACGCCGGCGCAAAGGTGATACAGAAGAGAGAGAGGCATACAAGACTAAAAGCGAGCACCAGTGCAAACGATAGGGTTTGTCAAGAGTATGTATATGAAGTCCGTCTTTGGAGAAGTCAGGATTGATTGGAATGCTCGGTATGAGAGCCAAGTTTGGGACAACGACCATGTAGACACCCTGCCTCTACCATCTGGGCATGCCATGCCTCCTGTCACGCGACTGTTACAAACACTGCGGCAATACTATCCACATGTTCGAAGCGCGAACTGCTTAAACTCCATCATAATAGTGTCTTCCTTCACAATAAGAATCTGAAGCCGTTCTCTTGTGCCACTCCTGGCACAGCATTGATTGCGCCCTCGACATGCTCGCCTCTGTCCAACTTCTTATTGAGCCGTCTAAGTATGATCCTCATGATGACGGTCATGATTATTGCGAGCGCCGCTGTGCCGCAATCAACGCTAAGTGGGACCGTCAGATTTGGCTGCTGACCACTCGGCGGTTGCGGATACATGTAACTAGCATAGATGCTGCTAGTATTCGATATCGCGTTGATGAATGCCAGAGCGGCCGCTCGTTTCGCTGGTGGTCGTGGCATCGAGTTGGAGATCCAGGCTGCAAAGTATCAGTGGAGATGAGCTTCACTGAATATGATATTGTACTGACCAAGGGCAACAACGTATCCTGTGTATACTCCCGGGACCATCAGCATCATCGCAACATAGCGCGGCGCCGTGGATGTCGTTGCAGCCGCTAGAATAAAAGCCGCGACTCCTACACAGAGAGGAAGTACGATATGAAGGAACCGTTCTGTAGCATGTCAGCATTTCGAGTATAGGTATGAGTAGGTAGTTCGTCTGCCCCCTGTCGCGTGAAGCGAGCCAACCACAAGGCTGCTCCATGCGCATATACAAGTTGCACCCCTACCATTCCCTTCACCCCCACAACGTTTATTTTCGAATGAAAGACTTACCTCCGGTACGATCGGCGTGCCACGCATTGGCATAAGTGGTAATTACGGCTAGGACGTAGGGTGGTGCGGTCAACAAAAGCGTCTCGATGTTGTCGTACCCAAGAGTCTTTACCACCTAAAATCGATATCAGCAACCTCATAACAACAACCAAAGATGGAATTGGGGCTTATACAGTAGGGAAGAAATTAGTGACAGATGCACTAGAAACAATTGAGAGCATCAAGATGGTGAGGATCCAGGTCTTGATATCCATCAGGGCTTGTTTCAGACCACCAAAGAAGCTCTGGGATTCCGCCGAGGTCCAATCATCCTCTCCGATATCTTCTTGCAGGCGGTAAACAGCAAGCTGTCTCTCCTCTTCGGTAAGCCAAGAGGTTGTGCGGGGAAAGTTTGGTAGAATGAAGAATGCAGCGAAAGCGATAACGACAGTGATGATCCCTTCAAGGATGAACACCCAACGCCACGCTCGTAGTCCCTGTGTGCCGTCCATGTTGCTTGTAATTCCTGCTGTGATTAGACCTCCGAATGCACCAGAGATCAATGAGCCACTGTAAAGTACGGCCGTCCGGAGTCCGAGCTCCTTACGTGTATACCATGCCGAAAGGTAGAAGAGACATCCCGGGAAGTACGCAGCCTCGATGAAGCCCAGGAAGAAGCGGCATACGACCAAACCGGCAAAGTTGTTGACCCCTCCAGTTGCTCCTGAGATGATGCCCCAGACTACCATGCATGTTGGGAGGTAAACTGCGGGCTTTCCGGTCTTGGCAATGTACAAATTCGATGGGACCTGCATCAATATGTAACCTACGAAGAGAATTGACACAGTTGTCTACATGTTATTAGCAGTTGGCCGTGTTCAAAAAACCGCACGTGACCTGAACGAAAAGCTGCTTCACGTGACTCTAAGGGAAGGCTGACCTGATATTGCACACTACTCAGATTCAACTCGTCTTGAAGACCTGCCAACCGCACGGCTGCAATGTTGTTTCGGTCCAGGTCTGGTGTTTGATGGAAATTGTTAGTCAGATCCAGGCCAATCTCGTCACTCAATCTGGCATACGCACAGTTCATGATGTACATCAAAATAATCATTGGAAGCAGTCGAGTATCGATTTTTCGACGCATCTTAGCTTCAGCCTCGATGCGTCGCTCGGCTGTCATGGCTGCAACGAGTGGTGGGGCCACAAGCTTGCCATTGGAGGTTCCAGGTCCCGTCTCAATTGTTGCGGGCGTGATATTGTCATCTGAGAATCGATCCGTTGCCCCCTTCTGATCGAGATCAATAGTAGTCGTCATTTCGAGCGTAGATTCCTGGTTATTTTACAGATATGAAAGGTGTTGTGTGGATGGATAAGCGGAAATATGACAAGCACCTGTCAAGCAAAGAGGGCGCACTTAAGACTTTACTTATACGGAGCTTGAAGGATTCGCCTGCAGGGTTGCCCGCGCCGTGTACGACCCGGCGTCTGGGCATGAGGAGTGGTTCGACAGAATATACCACACTTCTCGGGATTTAAGTCAAAACGTGTCTAAGTAGCGGAGGTAGGCCGTGGACGGACGAGCCGCGTGATAGATCATCGGCCAACAAAGACTGAGATTGGCAGGGAATTTATCGGGAGCGGAATGACGATGCAACGATGTTGTATGATGAAGCCATTTTAGTGGCTGGGAAAAGCATGGGGTGACTTGCGGGGTGAGATTTACCGAGATGTCGCTCATCCCCAGAATGCACTCCACAAATCTGGGGTCTAAGTTCATCCAACGTTAATCCCACATGGCGACGACAATGACCACACTGCCACGAGCATCAGCGGTCCATCCACTGTGGGACACTTTGCGATATGAATAAGGTCGCGGCTGTTGTGCGAGTGCACGGACTCAGAACATGGAGAGATCGACAACTGTCAGGTGTCGTTAGATTGAGCCTCCTTCACCAGCCCACTGCTGCTTCACTAAAGAATAAATCCTACTCGAAGGTTCTAGCTCTCAAGACATATATTACAAGTGCGAAATTTCACGACAAAGAACTCTTTTGCTAAGCAAGAAGATCAAGGTTTCCAGTACAAAAGCTGGCTCAATTGTGGCTTTCGCCAATACCACGAAACGAGAAGACGCAGTATCTTCCAGTAGAACGTGCAATCTCTCCTTTGGAGTGTCGTAGAAGAGATGAAAAAATTCCTTTGTTGGGTTTACGTCTCCAAAACGCGTATGGCCACCGCGTACGTCTCTACAGCGGCGAAGTTTTTCAAGCCGAAGCTACATCCTCTCAACATGTAGACCCTTCATACAAATTATTTTGTCTTTCAACTAGCGCTCTATCTGACCATGCAGGGCGGTCTTGGCATGTCATTGTTTCGTCTGCTAGAGCCGTCCGTTTGCCTCCCTACAGTCCATAGGTATGTTACCTCAGTCAAATGGCAAATTTTCCACGTCTGCATCAAAGATCGACTTCTTCAACAACGCCAGCAGCCTCCATCAGCCCGCGCGTCACTTCAAAGCAGTGATCGCATTTGTGGAATGCTGTCGCAGACACCGTCTGTGTATCGCGCAAGACCACTGACCAACGGCCCGCTCATGGCGCTCCACTACAACGACAGCTCAGACTATGAGTTTGACCTTGATCTAAGAGGCCGTAAGCATCTTGTGACGACGAACGATCTACGCACTGTATACACTATTGGAGAAGCTCCTCAAACTGCACAATGGACATTTCCAATATCAGGCGCAGGCAACGTGACGGCGCTTCGCAAGTCACTTCAGAACCATTTGCCACCTCACCAGATCACCGACGAATATGGGGAAATCAGACCGCTGGTGGAGATCTCGTGCCATCATCTTCCAAGTCTTCAGGCGAAGCTTTGGCGTGGAGTTTCTAATGACTATATGGCTACTATGACAGCGCCGACGCCGCCCTGGACCACAAGCGCGGATGCGGATATGGCCATGAAGAGCTCAGCGGTATCGGATTTGCCAGCCGGTTGCGACAACACTCCAGTATTGGCGACTCTTTTGGAAGCTATTGCCAGCCGGCTCAAAGGTAAGCTCGTTGAGGATCCTGAATGGCTCGACTTACTAACGATTATAGATGGCTATGTATTCATTCTTGATTGCAAAGAGAATGCGCAATGCTGCAACCCAACATGCTATCAGCGAGAAGACGTTCCTCATACGCTGCTACTCACACTAGAGCCATACTTCCACTGGAGCACCTTGACCCTCGCATCTGATCTACACATAGCTCAAGGCAAAATAGTGGTATTCCGGCGCAACGGAGAGAAGTCTGACGATCCTCTCTGGACTTTGGCGATAAAGCAATTCAACCCCGCCGACCGTGTATCATACTGTGTACATTGTCTTCAAGTCGCCATGGATAACAAAGAAGCGGGGTGGGCATCGAATGTTCCAAACATTACCCCCTCTCAATGTGAAGGTTCACAACATGGATCGCCTTCAACCAGTCATCCCTCTGGACTTGCGTGGAGCGACGTCCATCCGGCTCACAGGCCGACAGAATTCACCTTTACCTCTGAGAATCATCAGGACGAGGAGGCTGAGGTACACGTGTTGCCGCGTGCATCGAATATCAACACACCAGCAGTAAGTCTTAAGCAACAATTCCCTTACGCCTTGTAACCAGTATTAATGCCGCCGCATGAAGTCATCACACAGTAATCCACAGCACCAGCTCTCATTCCAGCTTGACGGCACCGAAGACGCTCGCACGCCGACGCCGCGACGCACCTCGCCACGTTTTCCCAAGACCATCACCCATCAACCGGACGAGAAAGGCATCGGCTTCAAGCCTTGGTCAAACGGCAAGGAGGGTGATCCCAAGGTAGGCGATCCAACGCCTGGACATTCACACAAACACGACGGCGCATTGACGTTTCGATCGATCACGTTGTCGACCAACGATGCGACTGCGCAGTCACCTACCATTGACAGGTCTATCTCGAATCCTGTACAGAAGATCGTATCGAGTTCTTCCGTCAAGCGCAACACCTCTCTTGAGCAACCAAAGACGAGACTCACGTCACCTACTGTAACCTCCGAACGCGTTGAGCAGCGTCGTTTCGGCCGAGAACTGGATACAAACATCGTCAGCAGTCTACCAAAAAAGCCTGTATCTAAGAAGGTAGCGAATTCGGCCAAGATCATGGACCAGGTTCTTCAACTTTCCTCAAATGCACTCGTTGGTACACCTGCTGCACCATCCAACACAAGAACGCATCAGACGAAGACAGACACTTCGCCTCATCATCATGTGGAAGCTGCAAATTCCTCGTCTGAACCTAGCGAGACTGGAGAGAGCACAGGATCATCAGACACTCCGACCAAAACAGCCCCAAGCCTCATTCCAGTAACGGCATTACCACTCAAGCTGATCCCAGAAACAACAACTTCCCGCCAACGCAAAGACGGCGGCCTCAAGAAGACCACCCCCACCAAGCGCAGCACAACAAAGCAAACTCCCCAAAGCAAACCAGCAAAAAAGGCAATCCCATCGCCCAAAGCCCTACCCGCAGGCACAGCCCCAGCAAAAAAGCCCCTCCCCACCACAACAAAACCCCAACCCCCATTCGCCCCCGCCTTCGCAAGACGCCCACCCCTCACAGACACCGACATCCCCCCCAACACCGACCGCGCCACCTACGAAGCGCATCTCCGCTCTGTCCCCTCCCCATTTAGCAAAATCTGCATCTGCAAGCAACCCGCGCGCACCCACGACGTCGAGATCGCACAATGCGCCAATCCCGCCTGCAACATCCAGTGGTTCCACCGCGGCTGCCTTGACAAAACTGGGAAGCTATGTACGCGCTTTGGAACAATGGTGTGTATGGTTTGTCGGGGGAAGAAAATCATCAAGGAGATGGCGGATACGGGGGGTTGGAACACGGGGTCGGTGGAGGAAGAGGAGGCTAGGCTTTTGCTGTTTGGTAAGGGGTTGGTGGATGAGTTGCCAGGGCTTGGAGGTGTGGGTAAGGTGGTTCGCGCGTATGGGATTGGAGGATTGGAGGTGGAGGTGGAGGACGTGGTTAAGGGGGTGGATGAGCGGGGGTTGGGTGCGCTAGGGTTGATGGGGTATGCGCAGTCAAGGCCTGGGATGTTTGTTGAGACGTATGTCTATGGAAAGGCGAATGGGTTGGTTGCGGATGCGGAGTGGGATGAGTTCAACATGATTGGCTCTGACGGCGAGGAGTACGAGGATGAGTATGAGTATGGCGATGAAGAGGATGACGATGAGGAGGAGTATGGAGATGAAGAAGGAGACAAGGATGATTCTGCCGAGGAGTCTGAAAAGGAAGATCGCCCAGATCCGATGTTTTGGAGGGGCGCTAAGATCATCCATGCCATGTAGACATGGTGAGCATGAACTCCTGGGCTACCTCCTCGCAGCATCATGTCGTGGGAGCTCCATGTACTTGTAGGGTATCATGGCCATAGTTTCTGCAGCGGTCCAACATAATAATAGTATCAAGAAGATGAAACCATGCGTCAGATTTTGATATCGACTGATAATATTCAAACAACCACATTGATTTCATTACCACTTACCCAGCCTTCGACGGTAGCTTTCAGAATCTCGCCTAACTTTTTGATAGAACCTTGTGAGAACCACGCCAGATGTGGGCTCATTGTGATGTTCAAATCTTTGGCGTCGTCGGACAACAGAGGCGTATCTTCCGGTCCACCCACTGGTTCGACCTGGTAAACGTCGGTCGCATAGCCTGCTATCCGGTTCTCCTTGAGGGCCTCGACCACGGCTGCTTCATCCACTATACCACCTCTAGAAACATTGACCAAAACGGCATACGGATGCATCTTTTCAAATTCTGGCCTGGACAAAAGGTTCAAAGTTTGGGGGTTGCGGGGTAGCGAGAGTACGAGGACGGTGGCTTGACGGAGGACATGTTCGAAAGGTACGCGATCTTGGTCTGTGCTCGCTGATGGCTGCGCGCCGTCTATCGAAGGCGTCACAGAAGACGACTTGCGGGCAGCGATAAGCACGCGCATGCCCAAGGCACGGCCCACGGCCGCAATGCGCTTTCCTATATCACGGCGAGCATTATCAGCATCACAGGATCTCGCATCCGGTTTCGGTTCACCTACCCAGTCCACCGTACCCCACGACGCCCATGACCTCGTCGGTGCAGGTCAAGGGTGGGCTGCCATCCGGTAGCCGCATGTACCTGTTGACAGTGCCCTTCCCTTTCCATTCACTCGGTTGCGCCCGCGTTAGGCGGTCCAGCAGGACGGTGCGCCGCCTGGCAGCAAAGTACAGGCTAATGGCATGCTCTGAAACAGCTTCGACATTGGACCCTGGGCTGTTGGTCACCCGAATACCACGCGCTTTACAGGCGTCCAGGTCGACGGGATCCGTTCCTGTTGCAGACACTGCGACATATTGTAACTTCGGGGTAACGTCGGGATGGAGGGTGTCAGCGTCGATCTTTACCGTGGTGGTGATGATGATGGTCGCTGTGCGAATTCGTGCGTGGAGTTCTTCGCGAGTCGATGTCTTTTCGTAAGTGATCAGTTCGTGTGTCGTCGAGGGAGGAAAGTGGAAGCCGTCGATGGGGAGTGGCTGGTGTTGTTTCTCGAGGGCCACGATTGTGTGATGCATCGTCATGACGTTGGGCGTACTGCAAGAACGACAAACTGTGTCTTAATCACACAAATGGGAACAGTCGAAGATGTTGCACTTTGTACACTGTAGCGGCTGTAGGAGTGTTGTTTGCAAGCTCCAACTAAGAGCGTGCGCCATTGCCCATGGACGGTACGCTTTTGCTGCAGAACGCAACTGCCCTTTCCGACCGAGTAGGGCGTGCTGGGCTTTGCGGAGGAAGGAGCGACAGACCGATGGAAGGGAAACTATACCGCAACACTCCCCTTGTCATGACAAACACAATGACGACCTGGCACAACCCGCCTGAAACCTCCCGGTCTGTTCTCTTCGCAGCCCATTTGGATCGTCTCAGTGACAATCCTACACAGTCCTCGGGGACACGACTCTGCTCCACCAAATGCCCTGCATTCATTCCACACGCGACCAGATGCTCGGATCATCGCCGTTCAGTGTCTACCGCAAGCGCTTGAGCCGAAGCGGCGTGCTAACAGACGCCAATCGCCACAGCGTCGCCCATGGCCGCTGATTGGCCTCGAGCGCATCATGTGTCAAATTGCGACGAGTCCCCCACGAGATCCCCATGCCAGCTCCATGTCCATGTCGCATCACTCGCAATGAGGCTCTGCTGTCGCATTATCCAGCCAGGCCCAGGGCACACTGCGGCATTCGAATCTGCTCCTCAGGCCCACCCCTAGAAAAGCTCGACACCGAAGCGGCACGTAGCGGCCGTGGGTGGAGGTATCGCTGGGTCCCATCGGTGATTTCCTCGGCACTACTCGATAGCCCTATCCGACTTTCTGTACACCTATCAGCAATTGGATCGGCCAAGGACGGAGTGGTCGTCCATTTGAGATTCGCGTGGGAACCACTGCCACACACTTACCCACAAGGCAGCTAGCGCGCCTGGACCTTGCGCCGACTGACGTCCCTCTGCAGTGCTTCAAATGGCAGCGCTGATCCGCGTCCAAGCAGTTTGCTCTTCACCTTTGTGACCACTTACAACACCCTTACCTCAGAGGCCACTCCAGATCGGACGACACCGCGACAACTACAATGTCCGACTACCGCTACGGCACGCAGTCAGATGCGTATGCCGCTGAGCACGACGTGGTGCCCCCGCACAACGGCGTCGAGAAAGGCACCAAATTGAAGAACACCTTCTCAGGCGATGAGAGCAGTCGCAACGATGCCGACGACTTGCTGGCAGCCATGGGCTACAAGTCCGAGTTGGTGCGATCCAGATCGACTCTGCAGGTAGCCTTCATGTCCTTCGTCCTGGCTGCGGTGCCTTACGGTCTTGCGACCACTCTTTACTACCCCGTCGTTGGCGGCGGCCCGACCTGTATCATTTGGGGCTGGCTCGCTGTTTCTCTAATCATCATGTGCGTGGCTGCATCTCTCGGCGAGATTACGAGCGTATACCCGACTAGTGGCGGCGTCTACTATCAGACCTTCATGATTTCGCCACCCTCTTACCGGAAAATCGCCTCGTGGATCTGTGGTTGGTGTTTCGTAGTTGGCAACATTACCATCACTCTTTCCGTCCAGTTCGCTACCGCGCTGTTCCTCGTGGCATGCGTCAATGTCTTCGAAAGCGAACCTGGTGTAGGCATTCTTGCTGGTGAACCTTATCAAGTTTACCTCATCTTCCTCGGCATCACGCTGCTCTGCAATCTCGTATCTGCCTTTGGCAACAAATGGCTGCCGTGGCTCGATGTGAGGCCCTCTCAACTGGCTCAAGTTACATTGCTTACTGTTGCTAGACCTTTGCCATCTTCTGGACTTTTGCCGGTGTCCTCGCCATTATCATCTGCGTCCTTGCCATCGCGGATAAAGGACGCCGTAGCGCCCACTACGTCTTTACTGAATTCGATCCCTCTAACTCCGGATGGGTCCCTGGATGGTCATTCATGGTTGGATTGCTACATGCAGCCTATGCGACTTCGTCTACTGGAATGATCGTCTCGTGAGCATGCCCTCCCCCTTGCCAAAGCAACCCTTCGAAGACTTGCCCTTGCGACCCCCAAAGCAATCTTCTTGTGTAACAGTCCCGTGCAACAATTCCTCTCCCAAGCAACTTGAAATCCGATTGCGACTGTGCCGTGTCCTAAATCGGTAATGTCACCGCGGAAATTTGTGCATTGGCTGACTGTGGACAGTATGTGCGAAGAAGTACGACAGCCTGCGACACAGGTTCCCAAGGCTATGGTTGCTACAGTCGTCCTGAACACCATCTGCGGCCTCGTCTTCTTGATCCCGTTGGTCTTTGTCCTCCCCGACCAAGCAACCCTCGCTGCGCTGCTCTCCGGCCAGCCTGTCCCTGTCATTATCAAGGAGGCTGTCGGTTCTTCTGGTGCTGCGATCGCACTCCTTGTCCCTCTCCTCGTACTCGGACTGCTTTGCGGTATTGGTTGCACCACCGCTGCTTCCCGCGCTACCTGGGCCTTCTCCCGTGATGGCGCCATTCCTGGATACAAGATGTGGAGGGTCGTTAACGCCAAGCTCGATGTTCCACTGAACGCCATGATGCTCAGCATGGCGGTTCAGCTCGCCCTCGGTCTTATTTACTTTGGTGCGGCTGCTGCCTTCAACGCCTTTTCTGGTGTTGGTGTCATCTGCTTGACTGTGAGCTATGCCGTCCCTATTTTGGTCTCCGTTCTGGGCGGCCGTAAGCAGGTCAAGGAGGGTTCATTCCACCTTGGACCTTTCGGGCTGTTCTGCAATGTCGTTGCTCTTGGTAAGTTATATCCCGTCGCGTATAGCTCGATGCACTGTGCTCACAACCAACAGCCTGGTCTGCTCTCGCAACCCCCCTTTTCTGCATGCCCACTTTCAAGGATGTCACTGCTGCCACCATGAACTACGCGTGCGTTGTCTTGGTCGCTGTCGTCGTCATTTCGACCATCTGGTACTTCGTCTGGGGTAAGAAGAATTACGAAGGGCCCCCAACACACGAGGATGCTGTCCTAGAGGCTCGGAGGGCTAGCATGATTAGCACACACAGTAGAAGGTAAACTGCAACGGTGCTCTTCCTGCATCACTAGATGCGTATGTTGCTTGGCAGTGTTTCATCACTATACATAAATTCTTGGAACTACTTGAGTATCTACGTCTCAAACTATCCTCGTTACAAGTTTGTTCATGCGCGATGAGCAGCAGATCCTGCGGACTAATGGCTACGTGCTGCACTCGTTAGCCAAATTCGTACCTTACTCTTGAATTTGGAAGACGATGGCCGCATTAAGGTCATTGTCGATAGATGCTTGAACACGTGTTTGGAAGAGTTGTGCACTTGACAAACTTTTGGTACTGCAAACATTGTACTGAAAACTGATCAGTCATTGGTTGACTTCGGAAAACTCGAACCTTCCAGAGCGTCATCGGCCTTGGCACGTTCGCGCTCAGCAGCCTCAGCCTCAAACATTCCACTCCAGCACGGCGACACATACTATCGCAACTTTCACGGCAACCAGTTCTCCATCAACGAGAGACGAGTCTCGATGTGTACATTCACTGTGTGATCATCTAGCACTCTGCGATAGCGTTACACACCCTGACACGACAGACCTTGGACTTTGGTAGCGCCTTGAGCACGTGCCGCAGTACAATGCAGCTCCATGCAACCACATTCATAAACTTAGTCCTCGCGCATTACGACCACTGAATATTATTCCTAGTCGCTCCCGACTGTTTCTCGAAACCCCCGTCACTATTAACCCAACACTCCCGCAAAATTACCTTGCTTGTCATCAGCCCACGCCACTCACCTTCCAACATCGCCAAACGTGCTGGTTCCACTAATACAAACTATGGATTTCACAAACGACGCCTTCCGCCGAAAAGCGCCACCCTGCAAGGTCTCCAACGATACCATGGCTCATACAAACATGGTGATGGCTTGTAGATTCGGATGGAGCAGCACCCCGGAAGCCAGCACGACAACAGCAGGGACGTCAGCGCCCTCAATCACTCCGGTGTCGTCCTTCAACAACGTACGAACGAAACGGTTTGCACCTTGCCAGGGCCGCCTCTATCACCAGCTTCTCTGTTCTCACCGCATACGCACAGACCTCGTGGAAGATTGCGGCGCAAACTGCGTTGAGCCCTATAGCGATGTCATCGACATTGCTTTTGCTTGCAATGAGTGCATACAAGCTGAAGCATCCAAGATCTGGGAAGTTCGGGAATCTCAGCACAACTCTTGCTACCCGCCCATGGACCAAATGACCAAAGAGCAGTACGATCAGTGGTACGCTGAGCATCGACAACTTGAGGCCGAGTTCAGCCGAGATCACAATGTTTATCTTATGGAACTCAAGGCGAAGACGCGACCAAGCAACATCTGCTCCGCAATCGAGGCAAGCAAGGAAGAGATGGATTTCGCTACGGAGCTCGATACATTATCGCTTTCTATGATGGGTTCCAGCAATCACACGAGCCACCAGGTACAGCTTCCGCCATCGACGCGCAGTCGCACAAGTTTGCCTACCGACGCTTCGGAACAACTTCACTGGAACCTCAAGTCTCTCGCACTGGATCGCGGTGCTTGTAGCGTGGAATTCTCAGCCTCCCAAGCCAGCACCGGCATGCCTGCCGTGCAAGGTGTCGACCCGGATGATGTCTGGAGGAAGCCGCGCGACCGCAGCTGAGGACGTCGCATGTGTACTGCTATATGGATCATAGTGTGAGGAGCACCTTTGTGAACAAAGGAGAGAAGCATAAGTGCGTAAGGCTTTTCTAAATTAGCGATTGCATAGGCTTGGAGTTTGAGGGCATGGAAGGGCGCATTGGATCTCTTTCCAGAACCATTGTATGCATGATAGTTATGTAGGAATCAGGTGTAAAACGTAGCACCTAAACCAATAAGAAGTTCAAAATCCAGGTAGTTGGTCATGATTGTATATACATGCCAACACCCTCCATACCAACCACTATACTCATAACCTCGACACCACAACATCAAACGGTGGATAATGCAACTCTACTGTACCATTCTTCTCCACCAGCACGAACTTAACCACCGGCCACCCTTCGGTATCTTTCCACCCATCGAAATCAAACCAATCGCACGTCTCCAACGCCGGATAAGTCATGCGCCAGACCTGTGCACCAGGCCCGAATTGCGCCGTCTCACCCGCCCCATCTGCAGGTTCCAACACCACACCTTGCGGCGTGGAGAAGTATCGCGGTTCGGAGTCCGCCGTCCAGCTCAGGCGATCGACAGCTTCGAGCGCATTGGTCCCGTTTACTACAAGCTCCCGAAGATACAAGATCTGGTTTTCGACTCCAATTTTCGCGTATGTTGAGAGTGTTGGCTTGGAGACTTGATCATTGCTAAGACCTGTATCTTGCGCGTGGTCATATGTCCCCACGTAACGCTCCGCTATGCGTGCTGTGAGCGCTTCTGCGAACGCCGGGGCGAGAATATCATGTACTACATCGCGAATCAGGCCCGGCGCAATCGTAGTAAAGTTTGGAAGGCCAGATTGCTGCGAAAGAACAACGATACCATACCCAAGGTTAGGAATGACATCGATCCAAGAGTGCCAACCGCCACCATCTCCTGATTTTCCGTAGATGCTGTAAAGTTTTTCGCTGTCGGGTACGGAGACATTGGAGCTTGTTGGGAGGCTGAGGGTGCGGATCTCCCAGCCTGCGCCGACTTGTTGTTTGTCGTCTTGGAAGGCGTATACTGGTTTGAGCATCTGACGGCGCTGGACACGGGTGATTAGGGTTGGTTGAGGTTGGAGCCAGAGACCGTGCAGGTACTTTGCGAGATCGGATGCAGAGCTCCATAAGCCACCGGCTGGGTCGTAGCCGTCGCCGACTAACAAATCGCCCCAGTTTTCACCTCCTGGAATGCCGATGTAGGGGAGTAGATCTTGGGGTACTGGGCCGAGGAAGCTGTGGGTCATGTTTAGTGGATTCAGCAGCTCTCGTGTGACGAGCTGACTCCAGGATAAGTGCGACGCAGTCAAGTCATTGTAATGCTCGGCTACAGCGGCTGGGTGGGTGTTAGTATCTCGACATCATAGCAGCTTCAAAAGGTACTTACATCCAAGAAGAGCGTACCCAGCATTCGAATCTGGACATGATTAGTGACTGCAGCATTACACCACAACATTGGAGGTACTCACAGGCAGCTCGTTGCCCAGGAGCAAACATCAAGTTCGAGGATGCAATCGCCTCAACAACCTCGACTGCACTGGCACCCGCCCACCCAGCCCCAACGGTCGCTGCATCCGCCTTGCCTGTACCAAATACCATGTTAAATCCAGTACTGTAACTTTCACGTGTAATACCCGCTGTGTGACTGGCCAGCATCCGCAGCGTGATTTCGCTCCCGCCATCATTCCAGTCCTTCTCTGGAAGCCGAAATCCTGGCAACAAAAGGCGAATTGGCGTGTCCAGCGTCATAACTACACCTTCCGAGACCGACTGATTCTTCAGGATATTTTCCACGACCAAAGCGGAGCTTAACGCAAAGTTCTTGGAAACCGATATCACCCGGAAGATGGAATCTTCTGTGACGGTGTTACCCTTTTCGGGATAAAGACCTGTCTCGTTGTTTTTGAGACTGCCGTTGTTGAAGGTGAAGACTGGAATCGCGCTTGATGCGTGTACCTTACGAATTGTTTAGTGCGAATGCAGAACCGCAGCGTGGATAAACTTACTATCGCAAAACTCAACCCATCTCTTGTGGTGTCCACATACAGCGCTGTCAAATTTCTCTGCACTTCTTCAAACGCAGTAATGATAGATGGATGATCAAGTACTGCTGGGTCTGAGAGAAGCCTCTCAGGAAAGTCTGGTACAC
The DNA here is from genome assembly GCA_025504975.1 of Plenodomus lindquistii. Classification (NCBI taxonomy): domain Eukaryota; kingdom Fungi; phylum Ascomycota; class Dothideomycetes; order Pleosporales; family Leptosphaeriaceae; genus Plenodomus; species Plenodomus lindquistii. The sequence continues at coordinate 545,315 of JANUWI010000014.1, forward strand.
ATGCGCACGCGACCAACGATAACAGACAGCTGCCCAGCAGCAAGATGCTGCTTACAGCTGTGAATAGCATCTTGAGCGAAAGTCTGCTGGGACAATCATCAAAGTTAAGTATCGTAGGTGCGACGCTTCGGTACTTTGTAGACCGAGTGATCGCGGATTCGCCGGCTTATAACTGTATACTTCTGTGAAATTGCGCGGTGCAAGGTTTGCCAAGATGAGGCACACGTGCATTGCATTGCATTGCATCCCGGTACTGTGACCCGTGTGTCTCTAATTGGAAGAGTAATCAAGATAAGGTTCCAGGTACGAATTCACTAAGTTAGCAGACCATAAACTTTGTGTTGTAAGACAGCACGCTGCACAATCGTGACTACCCTTGTTTCCTCATACATACGACGTTCTGATGCCCAAATCGCCCACCTCGTCGTTATGTACTACCAGTACTATGATCAGGGGTACGATGAGGGGTGAACACCCCCCACCTTGGTGTTCTTGATCGCCTTGGCCCTTACCGGCTCTAACCAGCTTGATCCTTCAGAACCGCACACAGACGAGGAGTTCTCGCGGAAGATGCCATATATTATTCCATCTCCGTTGTTGCGCCCACAACGCGAGATAAACTAAGAAGCGGGATGCCGGCCCCACCAACGTTCGACAGATCAGCAATACAGTTTGACAATATCCTAAAGCAGCTGTTCGTCAGGATTCTGTGGGGATGCCGTGTGTGCATTGGGCGTGGAGAGGGAACGTTACATAGATTTGTGGCGTTGGGTGTTAGCGTACCGGTATTTCGGGCAGGAAAGGAAAGAGCGCCGGTGAACGCTAGGAACTGTTAATCTTGCCTACATGCGATCAGATAATTCTCGCCCATCTCATCTTGTGATGATTCGATCAATTACGTGAGTTTCTCGCTCTTGAGATATTTTCATAAAGAAATGGTTCGTGAATAGAAATCTCGATCAAAGTAAGTTGTCATACCAAAGTTATTCCTACAGCGCTAGGGCAACACTAGCTGACCGCTAAGTCGACAGAGAACTTAGTGAAGATCTTGATTAATTAAAAGCCCTCTACATAAAGGCTAATGTTGGCTGGTATATGATGGGTCAGCTCAAGTTGTTCCTCCTCAATGGTCAGAACGTGCCAGTTGTGAGGAGCCTTGACAATGTACAGATGATGGATGACAAATTGGGCTTCGAAGCAGCCTTTCTGTTCGATGAGTTTCAGATCAATGGCTTCACTACTACGGCTGTAACTCATGTCGTCGACCACTTTGACAATGTGGAAAAAGTCGCAGAGGCAATCATCTTTGGACCGGGGTTAATCGAAATTGACTGCGAACCGGGAATAGGCGCATTGGTCTGACTTTTGCATTATACTATAGCGATGGCGTCGGCGTAGACTTCGGTTCCTATGTATATTTACAAAAATTGGAACATTCTGTTCTCCAACTTGTCCAGAACATGCGAACTTGGTACGAACACCAGTGCTCCGAGACCAAAGTGATATTTGTGTGCTCCATGCAATTGTATGACCACTCCAAGCAGCTGCGAATTTCTGCTATTGAACGCAATCCCATGGTGTTGAAATGAACTCCCAACTTCTCGGACAACTACCACCTAAGCACTGTTGATCGCCGTGTCCTGCGTATTAACCTGCGTCACTTGTACCGGAACCTTCGGTGGCAGCGGCGGCATCTTCTGGCCCTGCTTCAGGCTGGCCAGGAAGTCTCGTATCGCGCTCGGTAAATTCGGGTCGTTCCACGCCTTCATAATCATGCCCAGGTACGGCCCGTCCGCAGCACGATTCCGGCTCATGTAAAACAGCGTCATCCCCAGGGGAAATGACATCGCAGTCGCACCCATTATACCATGGCGCTCTTGAAATAGGTATGACGCGGATCGTGCAAGGAGACGAGCGTACATGCGTGGGTGAGGTCTGTCAGGGTGTGAGGTTGTCCAAGACGTGGGCGTCTCCGGGACATTGGCTGCAAAGTCGAGATTAGAGTATATGAGAAGTGCGATAACCCAGTACCGAACCGTTTGGCAGGCGATTTCTAGACTGGGAAAAGTCAACGGTACCATGCCGTCCACGATCTCTGGCGAATAAATCTCGCTTCTATTCGTCTCAACCCAATCCTGCAGTTGGAGATGAAGGGCCCAGGCTTTGGTTATGATGGCTGTTCGAAGTCGTTCTTCTCGTTTGGGGCTCAAGGTCCCTGTGACTATGAGCTCCATAGCCTCCATCAGCTCAGGCACGCCGCAGAAGATGTCACACAAGGTATCGTTGGCAGTCTTGGGTGAATCCCCCCATGGCAAGGTCTTCCATTCAGGAGCGTTCAGGATGGTGGCTTTGCGTGTGCGGACTGCACTTATGAGTAATCTGAATCGTGCATTTATGAACAAGGAGCGCGCAGCGTCGTCTTTCGAAAAGGATGCAGGACCGCGGCTGGTTATCAATGCCATTTCGCCAATAGCATGGCTCAGCCAGCTGGAGGCCTGGTCCACACTCTTGTCGGCGCCAAACAGAATCTCAAACAGGGCCATAGTCCGTGGCACAAGCATCATCGCTTCGCCCTTCGCTCGGTTCGGATCGCGTAGCGCCACAGCCGTCTCTGTCAGGGCCTTTCCGTAGAGGTCCCTCGCCTGGTGGTTCAGGTTGGGGTCTTCCGTGGTCCTGCCCAGCGCTGCGGTACCAATGGCTAGTACGGCCATCTGCAGCGCCTTGTCGCGGATGATCAGGATTGGCAAGACATCTACAAAACCTTGACTGTCCGCGTTACTTGCTCGATATTGCCCGTGTGGAATGTACATCGAGATGAACGCATCCAGTGTCTTCTCGCTGTATGCCGAGCGTCGAAGTGCATCTGGTAGTTCTATTGAGATTGGACGTGGCTGGCGAGAAGCGGAGGTGTTGGGATTGGTGGTATTCTTGATTGGCACCAGTCTCGTCTCCTTGATTGGTGGCGGAAGTTTCTTACGCTTCTCATTCGCCTGATAGATGAAGATGCGATCTGTATCGTAGCCACCGCACACTATGCCACGCTCGTTGCATTGCCCGCAAGCTGGCTGGACAAGATCGCACTGCAGCGGATTAACCTCTACCAATGACATGGGCAACACAGTGCGGGTCGCATACCCCCTTCTTCCTCTTCCGACAAGTCACACAGCCTTTGGAGCGTCCAGGCACGCCCACCATATTGCGCAAGAGACCAAATGGCGGTGATGGGACAGCTTCCAGGCAACGTCGCGGCACAGCGCGAAATCATCCTTTATGGACCTAGCTTGGAGGATCAAGGGCCTAGCCTAAAGGACGGCTAGCGCATCTGTACATAGAGACACAAGAGCTGTTATTTTGAGAGACATCTTGGTAACTCTTGTAGATGACGTCGGCGGTAAGTAAAGCCAGTCAATCAGGGTCGGCTGAATCGAGCGCCGGTAGCCAACTCACGATTTTGTCAACTTCATAAACTATGCGCGTCTAAGAAACCGCCCATCATACATCTCTTGAGGATCTCACTTCCAGTCTAGGAACGTATTGCATCGTAGATTTTATGACGAATGCCCTTCCCATCGCCTGGTTCGTGGAAACGACGAGGCTGAATGAGATAGTGGAGCGTCATCAATGTAAGCAGCAGATCGATCGATAGGCTTTTGACGCTAAACCCACTTGAGCCAAAACCGCGACAGAGTGAATTTCGTCCAATCCCATGCACCCGTTTTAGCGCCACACATTTTTGAACCGTTTGCTACACGTGTGTGCATCTGCAAGGTCGTTATCAGAGCTGAGTAGACGAATGAACAAGCTCAAGATCGAATTCCTGGCTTCGCGATCTTGGAGGCCTTAGACAAAGTCGCACAACGCATGCTACTGCTTCAAAGCGGTCCATGTTCATTACGTCGAACTGGCAGGCTGGTGTTTGTCGATCATTCTATCGCATAATCTCTCGACCAATGCGCAGAAAGCCCCCAAAGAGGGAACCTGCTGAGAGAAATGGATGTATATATTTTGACTGAAGTCTTCAAGTCAAGCGTAGATCAGAATCCAAACCCTCAAACAAGTCTACACGTCTTCAGCCTTTCTCGGCTGTTCCAGAGGCATATCTGATACCACTCTGTACCTTCCCATCAACCCCGAGCAAATCAGCTAGGTCACGGAATTCATATCTAGAGCCTTATAGTAACATGGCTGCCACCATGACCACCACGAAACAAACCTCCAGCGGCTTCGCCAGAAAAATCTACAACCCCATCGGCTTCACCAAAGTCTACAACTTCTGGCTATGGTTCATCTTCGCCGGCGCCCTCCTCGGCTGTACGTCCCCAACAACGTTCTCCACTCCAGCCCTTCATCACTAACGACCCCAACAGTTACCCTCGCCCGGTTCATGTACCTCAACTTCAACGGCGTCTTCTGCCCAGCCGGCGTCCCAGCACCAGGTGGTAACAGTGCCGCCCCCGGCGAATGCTACTACTATCTCAACTTCGACCGATACAAAATCGGCATCCTGCTGCATCTCGCAGGTGTGCTGCCTGCCAGCGTCCTCGCAGTCGTGCAATTCACACCTTTCATTCGAAAACGCTGGATCCTAGTCCACCGCATCTCTGGTTACGCTGCCATTCTTCTGTATACCGTCAGTCTCGTCGGGGCGCTCATGATTGCCCGGCACGCTTTCGGTGGAGGCATGGATGTCCAGGTGTGGGTGGGCTTTATTGGTATCGGAGTTCTGGTGTGCTTTGTTATCTCTTACATTAACATCAAGAGGTTGCAGATTGAACAACATCGCGCATGGATGCTGAGAGGATGGTTCTACGCTGGGTCCATCATCACGAGCCGTATCGTCATGATCATCGCGACTCAGATCATCTCTGATAAGGGGTACTACGCCGTCTGGACTTGCGCGAAGATTGAAGCCACACTCCAGAATAAGACGAATTGGCTGGACACATACCCATCGTGCGCCTCGTACGCGGATGGGTCGAATGTGGATCAAGTGTCCGCGGTCCTGGCGTCTTTCGGTGATGCTGGTGGTGCACCGAATACTGGTGCCGCGCTTGGTATCAACTTCGGTATGGCGTTGTGGCTTTCGGTTGCTATTCATGCCATCGGTGTTGAGGTATACCTGCATCTCACACCGAAGGAAGCGCAGCGTCTTAGGCAGGTCAGCTACCAAAGACAGCTAGAGGCCGGTTTGAAGAATCCTGGATCTGCGGGCCTCACAGCAGATCGTTTGGGCGATGCGGAGAAGTGGGTTCCCGAAGCTCCTAGGAAGGACAGTGAGCTCACTTTGGCACCAACACCGGCTGGACAGCAGCAGCTAGCGGAAACGAAGTGAAGTGTTAGTTTTCTTGTCCGTTGGGGTTTATTCTTTTCGTTGCTTTGGGGTCGAGCGTGGAGTTTTCAAGGATCGAGATTCCCTAGAGTCAATATTTTGCGTTGATACATCATCATTCAAATCGCCGAAACTTGCTACACGTTGCGAACAATTGCCAAGTGAGTTGTTTTCGCGCATTCTCTTGATAAAACTCATCGCATATCTTTTCGCGTCAGTCTTTCTGCCATCGCAAGCCCGTGATCCACCTCTACCACGGTAGCTGCAGAGGCGTAGACAATTTGTCCTTTGAACCAAGCACTGCTTCCGCAGTACCGATATCACTATGCTCACATGTTAGCTCGTCCACGAAATCGAATCGTTGATTCCGCTTACCCAGGTCCTCTCGGCGCCCAGTACTGTCCAGTCTTGCTAATGTCAAACGTTTCGACCCACTCAACGAGCGACTTTGCCGCAACATCAGGCGTGACAGCACCCCCCTCGTCCCAATGCTTATCAAAGCCCACGCTACGGGTCATTTCAGTCCTCATAAAACCTGGGTGGACTGCCGCCACTGCGATGCCGCGATCCTTGAGATCCAAGCTGAGTAGCTTGGCACACATGTTGAGCGCCGTCTTGGAGGCATGATGTCCATAGTTGCCGCCACCCTCTTTCTCATGTCTGAGCGTGATACTGCCGCTTTCTGATGAGACGAATATGATCTTTGACTTTGAGTCGAGGAGTTTGTCGTTCTTGTTAGCGAGAGCTGTGACGAGTATGGTGGGGCCGATGGCGCATGTACGGTACATGCGTTCTTGCGCTGAGAAGGAAGCCTCCTTGAGAGTTTCAGTGGCGAAGTATCCGGCTGTGATGATGATGGTGTCGAGGTGGGTGATGCTGCGTGTTTCGAGGTATTGGACTAGCTCGTCGCCTGCATGTGGTGATTCGAGGTCAATGTTAGGAATGTAGGAAATGTTCTTTGCTAGAGGCTGTGAGTACTTCGGATTCGGATAGGTGAAGCACCGGAATCTTACTATTCGGGGGTGGCTTGGATGATCTCGCCGTGGCTAGCACTCGGTTGTTTGCATTGGCAGCATATGTCTGAGCCAGACTGTCGCCCAGCCCACGTGTAGCTCCAACGATGAGTATAGTAGGCATGATGATCAAATGAGTCTGCGGCCTGAAGTTTTGCTATGCAGAGGGCCTTGAGGTTCTTAGGGTGTGGTATTGTGTGTTGAGGGTGTGACGTCAATGTTTGTATTGCGTGCTACCACGCCTCGTTTGGTATCGATAACAATCTTGTTCATGCATGACAAGAGCAACGCACCGCGTCAGGCAGGATCAATTCAACACCATTCTTCGTTTCAATCTTAGGGGATCGACCGACCGGATATCACATCGTTGATACTATTAGTGACAAAGGACAAACGGTATACTGGTAAAGCTGGTTGTCATTTCTACCAATGGCCATTCACTCAGCCCTCTCTACCGTTTCAGCCGCAAGTCAGCGCAACATCAGTTGTTCCTCTGCGACTTGGTCTTCTTGTTCTTCTTCTTGCTGCCACCAGTCTCTTCATCTCCACTCATCTTCTTACCATTGGCGTTAATAAGGGCATCCGCGTTAGGTTTCTCCTCTTCCTCTACTTCTTTCACGAGTAATTCGTTCAATGCTACATTGAACTTTTCGAGTTCAGCTATTTCGCCAATCTTGAGGCGCATATAGTCGAATGCGATGGCGACTTTCATGTCCTTATTACGAATCTTGATGACGCGCTGGTTCTTGAAAGACGAGGGCTGGTGAGATAGAGATGGAGCATTGGATGTTCCTGATGTGCTTGTGTCTTTGGCCATGGATGACGATGCTGTAGCTGTTGAGTATGTGTCCATGTTGCCCGAATTCTCTGTTTCAGGGTCGACTGTGTCTTCCTCTTCCTCCTCGACTGGGTCTTCGGCGACCTTTGTAATGTCCAGCATAGGGTCTTCCTGTTCGCCGTCCATGATAGTTTGCAGGACTGGCATCTTTTGGTACCTTTGGCTAAAGTGGGTGAGAACCACCGCTTTGGCCTCCATTTGCGAGCCGATACCTATCGCCTCTGAGGTCGTTGAGTGCTTCTTTGCTCTGGCGTCGCCTTGCAGTTCGTCATCAAACGTCGCTTCGTGGATAAGTACCGTAGAGTCGGCTCCGATTCTAGCGAAAGCTTGGCTAGGTCTGCAGTCTCCAGAGTAGCTGACTTTGAGTGGGTTCACCTCCTCGGGATCAGATGGCGATCGTGGGAAGGTCATTGAACAGGCCATTGCGCCATGGCAATGCGCCACTTTCACAGCTTGGATATCCGAGAAGCCAAATAATCTCTCATAATCTTGCCGCTGCAGATCTGGAAGAGACGAGGTGGGACTTGTTGTCTCGAATGAGTCTAAGAACGACAAACTAGAACGGTAGCCTCGGTCGTTGGGAGATATTTGGACTGGAAGAATGCGACTGTATCCAAAATCTTCAACGATCGAGTACTCCTTCAGAAACTGTAGCATACCGGCGTGCGATATCACCGAAAGTCCATAAGCACTATTATCAAGATTCTCGGGGGCGACCAGTGGCCCTGCATTGGGAGCGCCTCCGTGAACCAACTGGTACCAAGCCCGTATGACCGACACTGTACCCAGGTGATGGTCCGCATGCAGATGGCTGATCCAGATCACACGCAGGTTCTTCAGTATATCGATTAATTCGTCTGGTGAAAACACACGCGAGAGCTGACCCAAGGTGCTCTCCCCGGCATCAAAGAGGTAGTTCCCAACGCCTGGCACTCGCATCAAAGTAGCGGAAACATTACGATACTTCGATGGCGCAGCCGATCCCGTTCCCAGTGTAGTGATTTCAGTATTGGGGCGTGCAAGAAGTCGACTCCAGGCTTGTAGATCGGGCCTACACTCTTGTACTGCTGCTCGTGCCTCAGCTGCTAAGCTCAGTACTTCTGGAAGCATCTCCTTGCTTGCAGCCTCGGGTTCAAACAGAGCCGTGGCGGTTTCTGTCTTCATCGCAAACCTCGGCATTAAGATGAAGCTCATGCCCCGATCGGCCGCGATTACGTTGCCCGGCAATTGGATGGCGTCCGAGCCTCCCAGCCTGTAGATGTTCTGCTGTGGAATAGTCTTGTTATCAAATACGGGAGTGGAGTATCGATTGGAGTCAACAAGACTCAAACGGGTTGCTTGACCGGCTGCTGAATCGTTTGCGATGCGGTTCGGACTGGTATCTATGGAGGATACGACGTGCTTGACTTTGTACCATTGATCCATGAATGTTTTGAGTGTAGGGTGGCTGATGACATTAGGACCGAGCATCCAGATGAAGACCTGAATGCCATCCATGACTCCGTTATCTTTGAATTCGTCGCGCTGTACCAAGGTCTCGAGGTAGTCAACGGAGGGCACATCGAAGATCGCTACTCCCTGACCTGGCCGGCTGCTGCCCACAACCTGGTCCGGAGTGATCCACTCGCCGTTCTCATTCTGCACCGATTCGCCCGCCGTGAGCTTACCGAAGGCGGGACCTGGTTTTACTCCAAGCATTTTCGCGCGCAAGACGTCGAAAGGTCCGCGAACGGGTTTTGCGCGCACGATATACGAAATGCATTCTGACGCAGGCGCTATGGGAGGAAGAGCAAGGATCTTAGCACCAGGCCATGGTGTTCGCGTCCATACTTTGATATCAGGGAGCGGATCAGGACCACCTGGTTTCGGGCCAGTATATGGTACATAGCCCTTGGAATGAGGGTGGCGAACGAACAAGGCGGCGGGCATGTCCACTTCAGAGATGTGTCGCTCAACCAGTGTGTCAAAACTCCAATCAGAGTCAAACATGTACTTCAACGTGGCAGCACGTATACGGTCATAACGTTGCTCACGCTCCTCTGATGTCTCATTCTCAGTGGACTGATGGTCTGCAAACGAATTCAAATTCCGGTCAAAATGATGTCGTTGCGCCTCCAAGGTCGCCTCGGCTTCGGCGTCTCGTCTATGATTTGCAGGGGTGATGGGTAGAGCCCACACGTCTATGTTTTTGTCCTGCCAAGTCGATGGGATGTGGTCGAGACCGGCAGTCTGTGGCGCACTTGCAGTGTACTCGGTCGCGTTGATCGGAATGCCTCTCCTGAAGATGAACCTTCGACAGGTCCCCAACAGGTGCTTCAAGTTCGGCGGCCCGTAGAGGTTCAACTGTGGCTTCTGCGGCTTCTGCCCTCGACTCTTACCCTCAGCTTTAAGAAACGCTTCCATGGACGTGTTGTACGAGCTCGAAGTGGAATCCGCCAACGTGAGCATCATGCCAATCAATCCTCCTGTGTTCTTCCACTCGGTCTTTCCCGTCAGAAAAAAGTCCTGAGCCTTGAGCAGCCGCGTGCCTTGCTGGATCAGCGCCCTTTGCGTGCCCTCGGCGAGGCTGCCAAAGACATAGGCCTTGGTCGTAGTGCGTAACACAACTGCAGTACCAGGCGTGTCCGCCGTGGGCGTCGTGAGGATCTCTAGGCTCGTCATGCTGCTGGGCTGATCGTGCTGGTTGGGCCAGGTTTTCCGCGGCCGTGTGTCTTTCTCCGCTGGCGGCTCTTGTGGAAAAGAAGGCTCGAGGAGTGGATAGCGAGATGAAGGAACTCGAATTCCGCCCCTGTGTTGTGCGCCAAAGCGTGCGTCTACAGTCAAGCTGACGAACGATCTCGAAGTCAGTTTCCCCGCGATGTCTATGCGCCTCCCCACAACAGGCGTGGCCAAGTGCGTCAGTCGCGCATGCAGCAAGCACGTTGGTGGGCGCAATGCAAAGGCCCTGCGTATGGCCGTGGTTGACGCGAATCGCCGTGTGGCTTTCAATTGTGAAGCCAGTGTGGTACCCGTGTAAGAGAACGACAATGGTCAGGACAGCTGACAGACACGGGCGCCCAATTCACCCTCAGCGTGAGTCCAAGTGACGGCATCACTTTTTTTGGTTCGCGCCCGTCGCCGCGGCGAAATGATGGCCCGCAATGCTGGACCCTGGCGAACAGCGGGCACTTTCCGCTCACACGTAACCTCCAAGTTTCGCCTTCTCACATGCTTAGCATTAATGGCGAATGCACAGCAATTGCAGCACATCTTTGAGGCTTCACATTCAAATCATCTTTGACCCTTCATATTCGAATCTTTCGATTATATTATCCTAACCCTCGACAAATTTTTGCACTCTATCTCACACGCGCGTTGATGCCCTCAGGCCGATGTATCATTTCTTCGTCCTCAGCGCTCCACCATCAATGGTAAAGTCCTGTCCTGTCACGAACCCTGCCTCAATGAGATACAGCGCTGCATCTGCGATATCTTTCGGTCTTCCTGCACGGTTTGTCGCATGATCGTCCACATCTTTCCTCTCGTTCTGTCCAGCCCAGTCCAGCCCCTTCTCGTCTCCTTCCTTGCACTCATGCGCCACCTTGATCCGCCCAGGTGCGATGAGATTGACGCGGATGCCCAATGATCCCAGGCTGATAGCCATGGAGTGCATGAGTCCCAGCTGCCCAGCCTTACTCGAAGCGTACCCTTCCTGGTTGGGATCTGACTGATGCGCGCGGAACGAGCCAATGTGAATGATACACGGCCCTGCTGGGCTGGAGTTGTTCTCGTTCTGCATGTGTGCGCCGATTTCGACGTCTGATGCCCGAGCTTTCATGTATGGAATGCAGGCTTGCGACATGGCGAATGGACCGGTAAGGTTCGTGTCAATGTATGCTTGCCATTCTGGGAGAGTGTCTGGGTCCTCCATGGTCTTTCCATCTTTCCAGTACGGACTCGCGATTCCTCCATTGTTGATCAGGACATCGATACGGTCGTTGAAGAAGTGCGCGGCTTCCTTGACCTTGGTACGTATGTCCTCAATATTGCGCAAATCGCAAAGGGCGTATCCCAGCCGTCCATCTTGGTAGTATGCCTTGAGGTGCACCTTAACAGTATGTTCCATCTCGTCTCCGTCAATATCGAAGATGTATGCATGATGGCCAGCTTCAAGCATCATCCTCGTGAGCGCGCGCCCAATTCCCCGGGCGCCGCCACTGATGATGATATTCTTGAAAGCTACCGGGATTGGCTTTGCTTCAGCCATGTTGAAGCGTGTGGGTGGTGTTGTGGGGTGAGAAGATGTCGCGTTTGTGGGGTTGATCTCCGTCGTGCGTATATTCTTTGGACGACGCACGTTGGTCTGACGTCAGGGTTTTATTCAACTCTCCGTCACTGCCACAGGTACGCGTGCATATTGTTGAGGAGGCGCAGGTACTTTACGTCTGGTCCCACTTCTCAATGCATACCAAGAGCAAGCCAGTGCATCTAACGTTGCTAACTCTCATTGGTGCAATGCTTTACCACTGGTCTATTGTACTAGTACAAACACTTCTTTGCTACCATGTGAGGTTCTCACCAAAGCAATTGTTTGGCCTGGGCCCAATACATCGAAGAAGAATTATTGTTCTCCGCGTTTCGAAAGCTCAACGTGCAATCACTGTTGGGTCGGGGCACAAGAATCTGGTCACGATCCTTGGCGCTGACCACGGGGAAGGACCATCTGGATAGTGACACCCCTCACAGAAACCGCGATCCAGATGGGAAAGTCTGGCCATTAATTAGGGGTCGGCTCTTTCAAAGTACCCAGGTAACCATCGCCGGTCCAACGGGGACACTTGAGGAATGCAGTCTTCCGCGCAAGGGCAGACACCACTCTCCCAAGTGATATATTGATCCCCTGCAACACGAATCTTGCGCGTTTCTCATTAATCTAGCGCGTCTTGTTCATCTTACTCCCCTTACCATCACTCTCCATCTCGAATTTTATTACACCAAAGCCCCCTTCCCTTCCACTATCATCTCAACGAACCACCACACAACACAGCCCAATACAGCACGTTCTCCCACCACACCCCAACAATGTACCTTACCACCCTCCTCTTCGCGGCCCTCGCCCTCGCAGCTCCCACACCACAAGAAGGCGCGGACTCACCAACAACAACACACCTCTATCTCTGCAAAGACGCCTCATTCCAGGGTGAATGCACAAATCTGCATTTAGAAGTGTCAACTTGCCGTGTGTCTTCCCCTCTCCCTCCATCACTCCCCATAACCACGAACCAAATGAAATGAAATGAAAGACTAACAGCAACTCTTTGAACAGAAAACATCGTAGACGCTTTCGTAAAAACAATATCATCAGCTGGTCCAGATAACGGAACGTTTTGCACGCTTTACTCGTGAGTAATTTTCACGTTGCTGTTTCTTCTTTGTGCAACACCTTTCAGCGCGAATTTTATTAAAAGTACAGGGCTAATGTAATTGGGGGTGAAACAGTGAAGTCGATTGCCGTGGTCAGGCATTGCCATTTACGTACCCTGGAATCAGGAAGTTGGAGCGCTATGGATTCGCAGACCTTACGAGCTCAGTGAGGTGCGATTTCATCGCGGGGTGGACTACTCATCCTTGAGCAAGCAAAGGCCCGGTGATTGGGAATTTCTGGAGCCTGAGCGAGTCTTGAAATCTGTTATGAGCATTGATACCAACACAGCGATTAGATATGTCATGATAATAGTAATGTACGGCGTCACTTCATCAACCAGCAGCATAGAAGACGAATGTGTGAACAGGACATGATATTTTGAAATGCATCCAATAAATCTTTTAAGCAAAAGAAAAGAACTACCGAAGCCTCCGGGCGCCGGGAACGCCGAATCCGTGAAGTACAGGTATATGACCGCATCTATGCATCATAAATTCCAAACCGAGACATGATTGTTTACGACAAGCTTCCGTCTATTGCGCGCGCTGGTAGACACCGACGACCATGGCGTGGTCACGCTCAAAGGGCTCGAGCGTCAGTTGCTCCTTGGGCTTGATGCCCATCTCTCGTAGCTTGGCGACTTCTTGTGCGAAGACGGCTTCGGGCGCGGCGGTTGAATCGATACAGTTGGCCTTGATGGAAATGACGATACCACCACCAACCTTCAAGAAAAGACCAGCTAGGAGGAAATTAGCTGGCGATCTACAGCGTTAAATATGATAAGTGCTTACCATTGAGACCGACAATACGGGCCTGATCGGGTTGCGCAACATCGGCGAAGATGCAGTCAACCATGCCGACCAGCATACGGTACTTGAGAGGGTGACGGGCATCCTCAACAATAGGGATGACGTTTGTGCGGTGGGTGGCCATGTTGATCAGATCACGACCGGAGCGGTGGGAGAACTCGACAGCGAATACGGTGCCTTCGGGTCCAACGATATCGGCAACGTGGGACACACTGGTTCCAGAGGCGGCACCAAGGTAGAGGACCTTGCTTCCCGGGCCCATGTAAATGTTATCGACACCACCGAGGATACCGGCGGCCAACTTGGAGCGGAAGGGGTTCCACACGCGGTACTCGGTGCTGCTGGGTGTAGCATCCTCGCCGTCTGCGGGGGCAGTTGACGCACCAACGCTGATGCGCTTCTCGCCGTAGACGCTCTCGCCGGGGGTCAAGTTCTTGGTGACGAGGAGATCTTCCTTTCCGCGGGCAACGAAGACACCAGCGTGGCGATGGGGCTCGACGATGACCTTGCTGGGGGCTTGTCAGAGAATCGTCTTGTCAGTGGGTTCGAAGGCACATACGCTCCACCACGGGCACCTCCACGTCCACCGCGCGCACCGCCTCGTGGGGCACCACGTCCGCCACGGGGAGCGCCACGGCCACCTCCTCGTCCGCCACGGTCACCGAAGCCGCCGCGACCTCCTCCACGAGCTCCACCACGAGCTCCGCCACGGGGGGTAAAGCCTCCGCGGCCACCGCGATCACCACCGCCACGACCGCCGCCGAATCCGCCGCGTCCGCCTCTGGATGAAAGTCAGTCGAGTTCTGGAAGGGAGTGGTCGTAGTAATCGAGAGTCGCAGATTGATTGATTGCGAAGCAGCAATGCAGTGGCCCTCAGATAGCACTCGACAGTACCTCTGAGAGCAAATTGCAAGGTTGCGAAGATGGCTGCGCAATCTCCTACTACTCCAAGACTGATGCGCAATTGCGAGGGCATGGAGGCGCGTCGTAAGGAAAGTCGTACCTGGGAGTAAAGGCCATTTCTGCTGGTATATCAAGTAGCTAAAGCTGGGTGTATGTTTCTAAAAGCTACTGCGCAGAGTCAGCATCCAATGCACCGCATGCAAAACGACAGCAAGCTGCCACGGAGGGCGACTGACCTGAGCGCGTCGGGTCTGCGCTGTGTGAGGTCGGCGATAATGGGCGATGGTGGCTGCAAGAGCTTCGCGCCTGAAGTTCCTGGAGCTGGATTTTTTTCGCCAAGAGCTACCCCCGATGCGGGCAAGCGCGACGCCTGGCACCCTGGTCGCGTCTGGCTCGCTTACGGCACACGCAATTCTCCACAGACGGTTCAATATCGACCAAGACACCCAACCGTCCCGTCGCCCTCTACTAACAACCACAGCACACGACAAAATGGTACGTCGGCCCCCGCTGCCACTCGCCTGCCACCCGGGCAGGCTGCGACCGCACTGGCAAGCGGACATGCGTTAATGACTGCGGCAGGTTCGCTACGGTCCCACGATCGACGGTGCAAAGTCTGCGCGCGCCCGCGGCAGCTACCTCCGTGTCTCCTTCAAGAACACCCGCGAGACTGCGCAGGCCATCAACGGCTGGAAGCTCGAGCGCGCTCTCACCTACCTCGGAAATGTCCTGGAGCACAAGGAGGCCGTTCCCATGAGGCGGTACGCCGGAGGCACTGGACGCACTGCGCAGGGTGAGTGGCCCTGACAATTCCATGCCCATCTACGACTGTGACGATTCCCCGCGGCCGGCGAGATTTTGATGCATCTGCAATGGAGCAATTACGGCATTTTGGGCAAATCGTGGGGGCAGCATGCAGGCACTAGACTAACAACACCACAGGCAAGGCTCTGGGCGTCTCCCGTGCCCGCTGGCCCGTCAAGTCGGCTGAGATCATTCTCGGCCTCCTCAAGAACGCCGAGGCCAACGCCGACACCAAGGGACTCGACACCGCCAACTTGATCGTCAAGCACATCCAGGTCAACCAGGCACCCAAGCAGCGAAGGCGCACTTACCGTGCCCACGGTCGTGTATGTTGGCCGGTCTCCGCGAATCACAAGAAACTTGCGTCTAACGATGTTTACAGATCAACCCCTACATGTCCAACCCCTCCCACGTTGAGCTCATCCTCACCGAGGGTGCCGAGGTCGTCAAGAAGTCCAACGAGGGTCTCGAGCGCCGATTGAACTCCAGGCAGCGTGGCCGTGAGGCCCGCAAGGCCATCACTGCTTCCGAGTAGGCGAAGAATGAGAGAGGGGGCGTGTGACGATCAAGGGAAGAAAAAGGTCAATGCATGGGCACGGTCTGGGAGTCAATGAGCGATGAATTCTAAGGGTCTTTCACACTCATCATGTATACATGATATGGGACTTCGATTTCTCCGGTGTCTGGTCGATAACAAACAAGGCCACGGCCTTTCTCAAACATCTACTCTGTACCTGCTCCCTGTTCTATTGCCATTGACTGTACTGCACGCAGCGTGTTTTCTTCATCAGATCACGATGAAGCTTTTCGACATGGCTCGGTCGATTGATTGAACAACTCTGGTCTATCTTTTGCAGTCTGGTATTCATGCATGCTTTGACTTCCAGTCTTGCATGTATCCGCCAACGGTACGCTAAGCTTATTCGAGCCTAAGTGGACCCTGGCACCCAGCAATCGTGCATTCATGGACCACCCTTTCTGTCAAACTTGGAACAACAACGCTAACACTACAAGTTACATTCACACCCACAAATTGTCAATTGGCTTTCTCTCAAATCTTGACCAGTTTCCGGTAGTTATACAGTTTATCTCCTCGAGTCAGTTGTATCTTCCTTCGGCCCTACCACCAGGGCTTTTGCCAAGTTTTCGTGATCCATGACGCAAGCCCAGCGATAGCCATGTACCTCGCCACAAAACGTGGTGGACGGTGAAAGATCCGTCTATATGATGGGGTGTCGCCGGTGTTTTTCACTCTTCTTAGTTCCATTTGATATATCCGACCTCACAACAGCCACCCTGTTATTTCCTACGAAGCTCAACGACTGGAATCGCTCGTATCCAACGCTAAGATGTCCACTCGTCACCACAGACAAACCAATCGTTATACTTCAATACTGGCCCTAATCGCAAGCACAGCCTTTGCGCAAGAATCAAAACGAGGTTTTGCATATATTGGCGACACCCATGCCTCTGATAACCGCCTCCTTTCATCCAACAGCCCTTTGACATGGTACTATAACTGGTCGCCATATCCAAACACCAACCTAATACCCGCCGACTCCGTAGAATTTGTTCCTATGATCCACGGCATAGACGCAACGCAAGACTCACGAACAGAAGGTGTCATCAGAGGTCTCCCATCGAGTAGCACTCATATCCTCTCCTTCAACGAGCCAGACGGTACGGCAGATAGTGGCGGCAGCAGCATCTCACCAGAAGAAGCCGCAAGAGCCTACATCGACTTCGTAGTCCCCTTCCGGACCGGCAAAAGCGGCGGTCGAAACTGGAAAATCAGCCACCCCAGCACCACAGGAAGTCCAAATGGCCTAGAATGGCTACGCTCATTCAACGAATCCTGCTATGAAATCGACAGCGAGAACGGATGCCCTGCAGACTTTGTTTCGGCGCATTGGTACGGCGGGTTCCCTGGACTGGCAGGATGGCTGGGCACGCTGGATGAGTTTTACAATACGAATTCCACACGCGACGAGCCGCTGAAGATCTGGGTCACGGAGTTGGGCTTGCCGCAGGAAGATGCTGATGCGACGGTTGCGATGATGAATCAGACGTTGCCGTATCTGGACAATTTAACGTCTGTTGAGCGGTATGCGTGGTTTGGTGCGTTTAGAGGGTCGGATGCGAATGAGTGGACGGGCGATGGCGTTGCGTTGTTTGATAATGATGGAGGGTTGACTGAGTTGGGGGCGTTGTATATGGGCGAGGGGTACGAGGAGGGACAGAAGGGTGAGGGAGAGAGTGCGGCGAGTGACCTGAGGGTTAGCGGGTTCATGATGGCTGCGCTGTGTATATGCTCTGCTGTTTTCGTTTCACTATAGATACCATTTAGCCACTGTTGATCTATAATGATTCTCTTACAATTGGGGAAGTGGCTCTGAGCTCGACCAGACTGGAGAGCTGAGAAAAAGATGGCGATTGTGTTCGGGACGTACATCGCTTTCTTCCCATAAGTCATTCACCATCTCCTCAACCCGAACCGGCACGAAGCCACGTGCTCTTGGACATCACAAGACTTTTCGGAAATAGTATCCAGCCACCCGTAATCGACTCGGGCCTTGGGGTGTAGTTTCGGGCCTGGACAAGCAGGGTAGAAATCCTTCACGGTCCCTAGATCCAATCAAGCAGATACAAGAGCTGCGCGGGCTCTTAAAGTCTAGCTGATAAAGGACCAAGTAGGCGAGCCAACCGAAAATCCCATGTGGCTGACTTCCCTTGTCCAAAGACACGAGAGCGAGACGTGACTATGGATACACAAAATAGATCGCACGGAGCGTAAAAGCCAAAATATCGCACAAGAGGATCTGAAGCGGCCCGCCCTGCCGTTGGTCAAAAGCCTCGAAATGTCCACCACAGGCGCCTGTGTGCCTCAGCACGCGCTGTACGCAGGATGCGTACCGGAAAAGCCTTGCGGATAGCGACTCAGTGTAGCAGTGCCGCATCCTTCACCGGCAAGTTCGAATTGTAAGTGCATTTTCATGGCATGAGGAAGGACTTGAAGTCATGCTCATGAACTCTTCCCACTTTCGGCCCGGAGGGACCAAGTCCGCGATGCTAAGCTGGAAAGTTCACGCAGGATTGCGGCACCATGTTAGCGCTGTCCCGCCAGATGCTTGGCCAAAAGTGCGCATGGGGAGTGCCTCCGAGGTGTCGCACACGCCACCAATCCTCCACCTCTGCATCTGCTTGATGCTGACCACGCCTGGCACTTGCAACAAGCGCCATGTGTCTATCGAATCTCGTGGCTACGAAAGGACATTGACGTGACTACTCGCACTCAGTCGTATGCCTGACTGTGCGGCCGAGGTATCTCACTGCATCTTCGCGCTCTAACAGCACTACACAAATGCATCTCTGCCTCGACATTCGATTCGCGGATAATAACATGCATCTTGACAGCGGGCCCTACACTACAACAATCACGATTCCAGCTTGCCACAGCACCTGTGCCATGCAAATGACCAGATCGTCCTCCGAACTTGTCTCAAGATCGCCCAGCTCCGCGTCGTGCATTGGCTAGTGTATTTTGAGCCTTGCTCACTGCCAGTGCTGTCTGTGGTTTGATGCGACCAGGTAAAGTGCATGGGCCGGTAATTGGTTGTTCGTAGACCGTCAGCAACACTGCAGCAGCCCGAAGGCTTGTGACTGGGGCAGCCTTGCCTTGGGCCGAGACCCTGGAAACGCAATACTGGGAGCCCCATGGGGATTCTCGCATGGCGCTTCCGTCCATTGGCAAGCTTTGGCCATGTTTAAGGTTGGGTGTGTTTAATCCATGCTGAGATTCCCCCATTGTTGGTTCCACTGCCAGCCATCTCATCTCAAGGCAAGGCCATACTCTAGCAGGACCGAGTTCCGGAGAGACTGCCCTTCTCCGCATTCACTTCGCCTTGGAACAGTCGCGCTTGTGTAGACGAGCGGGTGAAGTACGCGGGTGTGGCTTTTGAGGCGACCGAGCGAGTCCGTATACAGGCCGGAGTCGCTAGGTCCGCACCCACAAACGCTTCTAGAACTACTGTACCACAGACCTGCGCCGTTGGGGTGCAGATGTGACCCCGGCCCGTAATATCCGCATACATGACAAGTCGACCCAGCATACTGTAGGCGATTATCTTGTGAGCACGGGCTGCGACTTTGGTTTTATATCCTGTCGAGATCCTCTTCTTGTGGATCCATCAGCAGCAGCTCTCGTTTGGACTCGCCCATTACAACAATGTCTGATCTCAAGGACAACACCGCTACCCGTGTCGATACGACTGCTTCAGACCATGGCGTAAGTTGTACTTGGTCGTTACTTCCCAATTCATATCGCTAATTTGTTATCAGGATAACAAGAATGCCGTGGCGGAGGTCAAGGTCATCTCTGGCTCCGAGGCCATTGCCGAAGCCCTGTTGAAAGAGCCTCCGAGGAAGCTCAGCGGTGCCGCCTTGCTTCTTTACCTCGCTGCTTTCGTCGCCTTCTTCTGCTCTACTTGCAACGGTTTCGATGGATCCATGTTCAACGCCCTCCTGACCAACAAAGTCTTCAAGGCCTATTACAATGTCGAGAACGATGGTGCTTGGGCCGGTATCGTCACTTCCATGTACCAGATTGGTGGTGTAATTGTAAGACTGATTCAGAACCACTTTGCAACGTTCACGTCTGACAACACCCCAGGCTTTGCCATTCATTGGCCCGGCCTGCGATACATGGGGACGCCGGGTAGGTATGATCATCGGCGGGGCCATTGGAGTAACGGGAGTTATCATTCAGTCCACTGCCCCGGCCAGCAACCCAATCGGCCAGTTCATGGGCGGTCGCTTTCTTCTAGGGTTTGCCGGTAAGGAAGAGTCGCCACGAGCACTCTACTCTTAATTCGTGACATGATACTAACTCCATGTAGTGCCCATCATGACCACAGCTGGTCCTTTGCACGTAATCGAAACCGCGCACCCCGCCTTCCGCGGTCAAATCACCGGTCTTTACAACACCTTCTGGTTCGTCGGTTCCATTCTCGCTGCAGGCGTTGCTCGTGGCGCAAACAATCTTCCTGGAAACCAAAGCTGGAAAGTTCCAGTCTGGCTCCAGATGCTGTTCCCAGCTCTCATCATGCTTTTGGCGTGGTTTCTCCCAGAGAGCCCACGTTGGTTGTACACTCGTGGCCGCCAGACCGAAGCCAAGAAGATTCTCGCTCGATTCCACGGCAACGGCAACGAGGATAGCATTTGGGTGTCCATGCAAATCCGCGAGTACGAGGAGTACCTGAACATGGACGGTGGTGACAAGCGCTGGTGGGACTACGGTTCGCTGTTCAAGACCCGCCAGGCTCGCTACCGTATTGCATGCAACTGCATATTCGTCATCTTCGCTCAGTGGGCAGGTAACGGATCCGTGGACTACTTCATCTCGGCTGTCCTCGACACTGCCGGTGTTACAGACCAGGTCGAGCAGATGAACATCAACCTCGGAAAATCCTGCCTCCAATTCGTCATTGTAAGTTTACTAATAGTAACACAACGTAGAGACATACACTAATACATGCGTACAGGCTGTCTGTGGAGCTCTATGCGTCGACAAAATTGGCAGAAGGCCATTGATGATTGGAGCCTTCTCTGCCGCCGCAGTCATGTGGATCGGAGCCATTGGCGCCGTATCCCAAACCACCGACAAGGCCAATCCCAACCCCGCCGCAAGCAAAGCCTTCATCGCCTTGATCTTCATGTTCAACTCCGTCTTCGCCTTTGGAATCACGCCCCTCCAAGCCCTGTACCCCGTCGAAGTCCTCTCCTTCGAGATGCGCGCAAAGGGCATGGCTTTCTCCAACTTGTCCCTCACCACTGCCATGTTGATCAACCAGTTTGCCTACCCGATTGCCATGGAGAAGATTGGCTGGAAGCTGTATATTGTGTTTGCCTGCTGGTGTCCTGTCCAGGCTTTTGTGTGCTGGCTTTACCTGCCTGAGACGAAGAACCGCACTCTCGAGGAGATTGACGACATCTTTAATAGCCCGAATCCGCGCAATGCTTCTCTTGTCAAGAAGAAGGTTGCTGCGGACGCACGGGGCAATATCTTGGAGGTCGAGAAGATCTAGGCTTATTACTTTCGGCTTCACGATATGTGGGATTGGTTATTATAATGGGCAGTCGTGCTGTATTACGTTCGCTTCTTCAACTTTGCTTTCGCTTCGAGGCAGTACTTGGCCTTGCTGATATCTGTCGAGAGTCTTAGAATTGCAGCCACTATATTCGCTCACTGAAATATGTTCCACTTGTGTTAGATCTTGAGAGAAAATGATGAACCTACATATGACAGGTCTGATAGCTTTTAATGCGCCCACCTCGTGAATTCTGCCGGCTAGTAGAATCATACTGCACTAAGGACCAAGCAACAATAGTCTGTCGACTAACGACTTGATGCCAATAGACCTTAAAGTGTACAGATATGTATCAGTCGACCTCGTGGAAATCGTCGAGTGGGTAACGCATCACAGGTTCGCAGGGCAGGTGTATGGACCAAGACTGGCGTCCATGGAGGTAAAAGATGACAACTCCACGCTCTGAAATAATGTCTTATAAACGCCGCCGTTGGAAATTGCGAGTTGTCCAACCTGCAGTATCTATTTGACGAGTATCACACCGCGAAGTCCGAGGACGAGAGCATCGGGAAACAAGCACATCATCGAAGACACTACAAAGAACAGCGAGATGCGCACAAGGCAAATAAGCGAAGATAGGATCAACATGCCAAATATCAGCTACCACGTTCTTACATGGAATGCACATGACAAAATACTTTCACAGCACAGACGGCATCATCGCGCATCAAAGGCAAGACCAAAGTTTTTAGAAAACAAATTGTACAAGTGATGTAGTGACTGAGTCAACAGTAACCCTCCCACCCTCACCACTCACAAAACACAATACGGTGATACAACCGCTTCACCTGGTTCGACCACATGCACTGCCCCACCGCCCTCTGCTGCCCCTTCTCACCATCTTCTCCACACACCACATCCGCCCCGAAACTCGGACATGAAAGCCGTCCAGGTCCACTAGCAGATCAGGTGTAGACGCACGACTCGTCGTACAACTTCAAATCGAATGTACCCTGCAGCCAGGGCGGCGACGCGAGATCGTTTTCATCATCCCAGCTTTGTTCGTCGAGGAGTGGTGGTTCGCAGCCGTTGGCTGGCTGGCCGCGGGGGGTGGTGAAGGAGAGCCAGGAGTTTTTGGCGATGGAGTTTATGGTTTCACGTTGGAGGAGGATGGAGAGGGCGTGTATGGGGGTGGGTTGGGGGGGAGGGGGAGGGGGGTCTGCGGATGTTGATGAAGTGAATGAAGTCGCTAAGGTAGGTGATGCTGATAGAGACTCCGACGTTGATGATAGGGATTCCAACGTTAGCGACGTGAAACTTGACGACGGTGGTGATATTGGCGATGTCGACATTGTGGACGATAAAGAGGTGGAGACCCCATCGATGGTCGAATTACTCGCTATGGAACTTCGCAAGGACTGGACTGAAGTTACAAATGTTGTTGATTGCATCGGTAGGGTCGTTGTGTTAGGCATGAAGTCGATCTCACTCTGCCACGACATCACCATAGCCTCGATGGCCAGCGCAACACTTGTGGCTTTTGCTGGATCATAATCACTCATGACCATCCAATCATAGGGCTTTGGCAGGCCGGAGTGCCATGGCGGAAAATTGAATGTCGCTGTTTGACTGCAAGTGCTGCCAGTACATGTCGCTGAGCAGGCTGTAGCGACAGGCGAGCATGTATTGCTGCAACTATCCCCTACACAAATGGCACTGCATGCACTGGCTATCTGTGCACTGCAGCTGGATGATGATAGCGAAGACGCTGACGGCGTTGGGGAAGCTGACGCTTGCGAAGGCTGATCGCTCGGTTGCTCGGGTTTTCCAGGCGGCTCGGTTGGTTTTGGAGGCACATCAGGTGGGTTAGGTATCGTTATACCATTGGGACCGATCACAAAAGGAGGCAGATCGGGTGGGTAGTAGATACCCGGCGCTGGGCCTATGTTGAAGAGGACCCCAAAGCCGCCCCCAACTCCACCGCCTCCTCTGCAGAACCCAAAGCAAGGGAAGAAGATAACGATGGGTGTTTCTTCGTTCTCGTTCCGTCTTGTCTTTGTTGCTAAATGTGTGGTCACTCCTGGAACCGTAATGGTGCCTGAGATGCTGAAGGCCGGGAATTCGATGAACTGCCCGAGGCCAGAGTATGGTCCTGTTGTTATCGGCAGAGGAGGAATGATGGACATGCTGGTACTTACGAGTGGTGTCGTACTTGGTGCCAGACTGAGACTCGCTGTGCTTGGCGATAGAAGCGTTGACGAAAATATACCTGTATGTGTGGTTAGGCCAGCTCGAGGTGTATAAGAAGCCACGATGACCTACTGGGTCATCTTAATACTAGAGGGAATGGCAATGCAACGGCTCGACTCGGCTTGAGCTCGAAGGACACTGACAACAACAACAGCCAAACCAACAGAATGCCACCGAATGGTTAGAGACAAGATATAGGTACAGGCAAGACAGAATCCGGACAGTTTGGTGACCTTCGTGAAGTCGCATTATCTTGAAAAGATGGGCAAACCTTCGTACGTTTGGTACAGCGGATTTACGACGTGAAAAGTTCCTCGTTTTCTTCAGATTCCTCGTCTTGAGACTCTGTATAACACTCCCGTAGCACCTCCGCATTCAAATGATATTCATCTATTGCCAGCGCTGCGGCACTTTTGAGACGCTTCAGGAAACCGTCAAAAACTCTGCGGCAATGATGCTCTTTGTTCTGCTGTTCTTGTGTGGCATCGGGCTCAGGAGCTTTCCGATGTAGCTCGCAAGCCTTGTTCCTCCAGTAATGCCAAAAGCGCATCACCGCCACTTCCTGTCCCTCATAATTCTGGGTTTGCAAAAGCCAACCGCGTGAAGGACGAAAGACGAATGGCCCCGATTGAAAGAGGTAATGGACGTATTTCAACCCCTTCAATTGGGCGATCGCTGTCCGATCAGTTTCCGAGATACTTGATGGAAAAAACGCGTCCACGATGCCTACATGGGGGCTGACGAACGACCAGAAAGTGCTGTTGACCTCACAGCGATGAGACTCCAAAGATGAGGTCGAGAACCGCGCCTGCGCCTCACGCTGTTGACTTCACTCTACTGAGTTTTCGTAGCGGTCAAGTGAGCTGGCGTTTGACCATCCTCGCAAAGTCAGCCTCAGGCGCACACTTTGATATCACGCGCCTACCGGTAACGTGCCAAACGGTTTCAGGCGATTCGACAACACGTCCATAGAACTGCCCGTAGTAGCCTGGCCATTTGCGCCTCTGAATATTGCTCGCCACACGCCACTTTATTCTGTCATCGGAGGAGGCATCGTCAATGGTCCGGGTGAGAGGAACTGTAGATCTTGTCCAGCAGGCCAATGCGTTCACCATGGCCGTGGCTATGGTACTTAAACCGCTGGCGCAGACGGGAACATGCGAAGATGGCGTGGGATAGAATCGCCTGTGGGAAGTTCCGCAGGTCAAAGAAGTTGTACCTTTGTTCGACTTAACAAGTGATTTCCCTGAGCACCTTACCCTGGCCGCTGTTACATTGGCCTCTCCGATTGTGTCGCATCACGGGGCTGGCGCTGCACAGTACAGTCAGCGAGAGGGCGGCTACAGGGCGGCGGGTAGAGACCGCAATGTCTGGCTGGCTTGATGATTGGTGCAAAACATCGAGATGGTACCCCAGAAATCCTGGAGGCGAGGAGCATGCCCCATCACGCTGCGTCAGTATGGCACGGAGGTGTCTCGTCATGACGCCAATTCACATGCAACGATGCGGCGCACAAAACTAGCTGGGTGCCTAGAGACCTCTTTAGATATCAACCAAAGTCGGCTCACATTCGTGGCTCTCATTCGTAGAGGTTTCAGTCGCATTCATCCTCGATCGAGCTGACTGAGACAGAAACCCTCGCAATTTAGATGTACATTAGCTACTATAGTCATTTTTCATGTGATCGTACAACATGTATTTGAAGGCATATCCGCCAGCCATTGGAACACTGGGTTCAGAGTCAAGGGTTGAAGGACTCATCTGTCTCAACTCCTTCGTTCTCGGACTCTACGTAAGAATCGAGTTCCTCACTGAGAAGGTGGAATTCTCGGATGTCGACCGCTCCAGTCATTCTTAGCCTTCTTAGGAAGGCCGCATAGACATCATGGTAAAACTTTTTCGTTTTTGGGTCAATGTTTGCTCCATTTTCATGATGCCATTCCCATTCCTTGCTTCTCCAGAAGTGCCAGAAGCGCATGGTGATCACATTCTGCCCATCAAACGTCTGGGTACCATGCAACCATCCACGTGCAGGCCGAGTCCTGAAGGGTGATGTCTGATCCCTTCGAATAAGGTATTGTATACCTCTTTCGCGAAGTCTGTCTTCCAGGCGTTCTTTGTCTTCCTGCGAAAGACTGACAGGGAAAACTGCATCAATGAAGCAAAGGTGGGGTGTGGTGTATGCCGAAAACTCGCAGCTTACATGGTACCGATGAGACTCGAGAAGCGAAATGGAAAACTCAGCTTGAGCCTCTCGCTGCCGGGCCCATGCCTCGGTTTCTTCGAATTTGTCCAGCGAATAGTGCGAAGCCCAGGCTGAGTTGTCAGCACTACCATATGCTTCGTCAACAGGATGGATACTTACATGTAATGTATCAAACAATCTCAGGAGATTCGGCTACACGCCCATAGAACTGTCCGCGAAAGCCTGATGTGGTTGATTCCTTGACGAAGGTGCCTGTTATCCGCCACTTCCTCCTATCCGCGGTATGTTGGTCATCGATGCTTTGGAACGTTGGGATCGACAATCTGGTCCAATTTGCGACAGGACACATCGTCTAGAACCAGCAATTTTCGGGTCAGGATTCACGAACTGGGGGGAGATGGGCCCAGATATCGCTATGTGAGTACAGGGTTTCGCGTGCGCTCGCGTGATGTTGCCTGCCCTGGGACCATGTGATGTGGCACAGTTCATCCCACCCAGTACTTTGCAGATACTCATCGAGGGCAGCAACATTTTTCCACGCTGACAGTCCCGCCACCCGGATACCATCTACTAGTCATGCAGCAGACGGTGTCAGGATACTCAACCACCTGCCAAAACTTTGGCTATTGAGAAGCGGCCTCGCACGCAGGATTGACACTGCATGCCCGACGCCAATTTTTGCTGTCCTTGATTGTCTCATCGACAGTGCGGTGTGAGGGAACGGTGAGTCTGACCCAGTTGCTCACTGATCTTAACATGTCCATACCGAGCACAATGTTAGTCAGGTTCCATCGTTGAAGACACGGCACGATTCGATGCACGCATGTGGCACAGCACTCCTGTCGATCAGAGACGCAATCGTAGCAGTCAAGCAAAGCTCTAGCTACAGCCTTTGTGATGCAGATGTCTTGTCCCAGAGGAATGACCATGCGTGCTTGATCGTCGGATGGTCCGCTGAACCTAACAAGAAGATAGAAGACGGTGGTAGAGGCGTCTCATCTTGAGGTCAAATCTGCATGCGTGATGCTCGATACAGGTGTTGTTTGGTCGCCCAGTAAGGTGACAAGCTTACACTGTACGTTTGGAACCTGCACATGGGTCTTGGTGGGTGACGATGATGGGTGAGGTCCGTGCGCGTTGTTATGGCAGGGAAGGTGCGTCGCGTGGGTTTGTTTATCGTCTAATTGTCCGAGCTCGTTCCACAACACCACCGCAACTTTCTTAGCACATCTGCACTTGACTGCACCAGCGACTGCAACTACGAACTTAGAGCATAATTACCATCTGACCACCTCAAATACACCTACAAACCGCCAAGTTGGCGCGCCTCAACGAATCTCCGGTCCAGATGGATCCGCCTGCATCACCGGTCAAACCGCCATTTTCGCGGGACATGCCTGTGTTTCCGGTGAGCCCAGTGCGAGTGAGCACTCCACCACGTTCGCCGCGATATGGTAGCGATTCTCCAGTCATGTCGCCCTCCCAGTCTGCGCCGAACCTCCGATCGCCCTCCCCATTGCGAAATCTGCATGGTCAACAACCATATCAACATCAACGGAACGGTTCAGATGCTTCCGTCGAGAGCGTCAAGCGCACACACCAACGGACCGGCTCAGATGTCTCAGTCACGGGACTTGCTGTGTTGTTCGACAACCTTGAGGTTAAGGATCCTAAGGAGGTCGCTAAGCGGTACAAGGAAGCACTCTCGAAGGAGAAGGCAAAGAGCGACAAGACTGAAGCCAGATATCAGATGCTCATAGACCGGAAAGATGTGTATATTGAGCAACTGAAGAGTGACTTGGACAAAGCGAAGAGTTCGCTTGAAGCAGGCATTTCCAAGGCTGACTATGAGCGAGAATACATGTCCAGCAGAGAGAAGATCGCCGGCCTCAGTCAGAGACTCAGCGAGATGGAGGACAAGTATCGGACAACTCACCTCAAACTGGTACGTTCCATGTAGTGAAATGATCGAGTATTGTGTTGACGCGCAGTAGGACCGCACAGAGAACCATCGCCAGATATACGAGGAAAAGTATAGGGAGTATAGGAAACAGACGCGCGATCTCACAAAGGATAACCTGAGGGTGTCTCAGAAGATCCCTACATTGCAAGCAGAGATCCAGGCGCTTCAGCGTAAGCTGCACCGCGCTGAGTCGGATGTTCGCTTCAAGACAGAGGAGGCAGCAAAGTACCAGAATCAGGTCTACAGTTTACAGGTGGAGGTGGAGAGTGTTGGTGTCAGATCGGACGAGCAGATCCAAACGCTGCAGGAGAAGCTGAAGGTTGTGGAGGAGGAGCGAGACGCGCTCAAGACCAGCTTGAAGGAAGAGGAGGTTATGCGTATCGCTGCCCAAGGCAGTATCGCTCTGCCCATTGCTGCAGCAGACGAGAACGAAGACTTCGGGTCTCCCGTGCGCTCACCACGCAAACAGCGCAAGGTCCAGCGGGACGAGGACGACAAGGAGAACGTCTCACCCAAGAAGGGCGCCGTCGAGTTACGATTCCTGCAACAGGAGTTGACTGCTGAACGAAAGCTACGTGAACGTGCCCAGGAACAGATCGACTTCATGAAAATGGAGTGCCAGTTCGAGTGCTGCTCCTGTCGCATTGCTGAGCGACGGGGTCGGCAATATGTTCACGACAATACATACGCGGCGGAAATGGAGCAGATCAAGACCTCTGTTCCAGTGTTGACACCTCCTCCAAGCAACCACGAAGACGACCACATGGAGGATGCAGTGGTCAGGCACGAGCCTATCGAGCCTGAGTGTCCTTCCACACCACCTTCGGAGAAGTCTTTGATGCCGAACCAAGACATGGAGCACGACAATACCGTCCTCATGCATACACCACCGGCCGCTGCAGACACCGTTCTTGCATTCTCACCATCCACTGGCACTTTTCGTTCTGTCCCATCACCCGTAAAAGCAGCTGCTCCTGCCCCCATTGCAACTGTGTTACAGGCATCACCTGTGATTGAATCGAAGCGAACTTCCGGCACCGCCGCTGCATTCGAATCCACACTAGTGGCACGACCACAATCCCGAGTAGACTTTGCCAGTAGCGATCGGAGAGAGAGCAAGACCGTCGACATCAGCGTTCACGAGGATGTTATCGAAGACAGCGAAGACGAGGATTCCTCGCCGCCAACGCCGCCTCAAGCACCAACTGGCCCAGCGACACCATACCTCACCCGCACTATCACCACAACAACTACGATTCCGCTCCACTTCTCACCTGCAACCCCAGCCTTCAAACCTGGGCGTGGGCCTATGACACCTTCCACTGTCGCTCACGCTGCGGCAGACGCTCGTACCCCTGTTCTTGGCGAGCTCTCACTTAACAAATTACCGTTTGACCGTGAGGCAGCCCTGCAGGCTATCCGTGAGCGACGAGGTCGTGCTAGGAGCATGGCCGCTGGCCAAGGAACGCCTATGAAACAGATGGTAGAGGGAACCAAGGACCGCAGAGACATCAGCGCGCCTGTCTCACGGGTACGAAGATAAGTTCTGAAGGGTGATGAGGAGTTTTGCATGCGTTCACGTCTAATGAGGTGCTAATGAGTTCGCGTGTGTAGTATCAGCCGTCGCCTGAGCTTTCTGAGCTTTCGGATAATTGAGGGGTGGATCAAGTTTTGCTCAGCGGCATTGCAAGGAGTCTCGGCTGCCGTTTGTGGCTTCGTTTTTGGTGTTGAATATGCTTTTTTGTGCGGTTGGGAACGGAGAGTCGGCTTGGCTATATACCACGGTTATGCTTCTTCATTGAGCCCTTGTGCATAGTAGTATTTTTTGGTAATTGAACAGAGTTATGAATTGAGCCGAGATGCTGACTGTTGATCTGTGTGAACCTCATGTGCAAGCTGTATCTCACAGAGACATGTCACTATCAAGGCCTATTACATCAATCAGCCGCTTCACGTGATCGGCCCAAGGTCGGGTGGTACCCGTGCTGTTCGCGATGTGGGTGGGAGAGCAATTTTGGCGTCGAGACATGCCAAGCCCCACACTTGCGCTATTGGCTGGTAAGCGAGTAGCGCATCGCACTTGCTTTCGACGCATCACGAATTTGACCTCAGCAGCCGACAACTTTCGAAATCCGACGCCCACCTCCCCTCCCTCAACTAACCACCGCCAATCGCAATCATGTCTGACGGAGAAATCGAGGTTGAGAGCCCTTCCGGCTACGCCATCCTGCCCAAGGATGTTACCGACGAGATTGGCAGCGTCAAGCTGTTCAACAAGGCAAGACCCGCGCCAGAGTGGCCACAGGCACACGCACGTATATTTGTCTAACACTTTACAGTGGTCCTACGAGGAGGTCGAAGTCCGCGACATCTCATTGACGTACGTTTCCCGCACGATGTACCCCCTCCCCCACGGCGCTCTCCCCGAATGAGAGCCATCGCGTTGGACACATACAACATTGCAAATCCTGCTTGTATTGCGCTGCGAGACCTTCGGCTAACTGAAGCCGCAGCGATTACATCCAGATCCGCACACCCGTCTACATCTCACACTCGGCTGGCCGTTATGCCGTCAAGCGATTCAGGAAGGCCCAGTGCCCCATCATTGAGCGCCTCACCAACTCGCTCATGATGAACGGCCGCAACAACGGAAAGAAGCTCATGGCTGTGCGCATTGTGTCCCACGCTTTCGAGATCGTATGTGGACCTGCAACCTCTCTCGAACCCATGTGATAGCTGGGTCGGAGGAATGGCAATGGAAAGATTTGACTAACAAGACCAGATCCACATCATGACCGACCAGAACCCCATCCAGGTCGCTGTCGACGCCATTGTCAACTGCGGTCCCCGCGAAGACTCCACCCGTATCGGTTCCGCCGGTACCGTCCGTCGCCAGGCCGTCGATGTGTCGCCCCTCCGCCGTGTCAACCAGGCCATCGCTCTCCTTACCATCGGTGCCCGCGAGGCCTCCTTCCGCAACGTCAAGAGCATTGCCGAGTGCCTTGCTGAGGAGCTGATCAACGCTGCCAAGGGAAGCAGCAACTCGTACGCGATCAAGAAGAAGGACGAGTTGGAGCGTGTCGCCAAGTCCAACCGATAAGGGCGTGCGACTTTTACGTGTGTTGTGGTGGAGCTGCATGGTGTCTGGGAGGAGTTTTTCTCAGGGCTACTGCTTGGTCTGGTTTTAAATGGCCAGGCGGGACCGAGGATCTTCAGCATGGCATGGGTTCTCTAGGCGAATAAACACCTCTTTCATGGTTGCATGACAAAAATGGACAATTTCGATACCACAAAAGCCTTTCTCGATGGTGATGATACAAAGGGATGCCATATTTTGATATGGATGTCGGCCGTGTGCTGTGACAAGCCATGGTGAAGACCTCGACAGGACGAGCAACGATAGTGAATGTTATACTACGACGTCAAATCTCACATCCTCGTCTGCATGTGCTCATATATTGACGGTTCATCGAACACTGTGTCTAGGGTATCATTTCGCCTCGCAAACACAACTCCCGCACTCAAGCCTTCGCCCTCGCCAATACCGCTCGTTCCAACACCCCTGCAAAGTCCTCGAAGTTGATCCTCCCCTCCTTCCCACTTCCAAGTACCTCAGCATCTCGATAGACCTCCTCCATCAACGCTCCGTCAATCCTGACCAGCCATCCTGATTCCGTGACACACACATGCCCGCCCTCCCTTTGCAGACTCGCCATCAACCCACTAGCCCGTACTAACTTCTCAACCCAAACCCTATCCTTGCCCTCCCCATACGCAACATCCACCATATCCACACCTCCACTCCGTCTGACCTCCTCACCCACAAGCTTGACCACGCGCTCCCTTCTCTCCCTCTCTTCTTCCGCCTCACGCTCCCTTTCTCTCTTCACACGTTCCCTTGCTTCTCTCTCCTTCTCCCTTATCTCCTCCTCAATCGCCGCACGCCGTCCCCGCTCCGCCGCAAGCGCAGCGTCGCGTTCCTCTGCGCCCTCTGCCTCTGTCAAACGGCGCAGTTCGGCTTCTTGTCTGTGGAACTCATGGTATGCACGTCTTTGGTCTTTGCGCGCGAGCGACTTTGCTTTTTTGGCGCCAATGGTGCGGTTCGCTTGTGTTGGGCGGGGTTGGTTTGGGTTTTGGTTTGCGGGGCCGGGTTGTGCATCGTCGTTGTTGCGGAAGGCGGGTTGATTGTCGTTGTCGTTGTCGTTGTCGTCTTCGATGTGTGGTTGGAACGGGTTGTTGCGCGCGTGGTCGGGTGGTGGGGTGGGTGCGAGGGGCGGGGGGTTGATGTTGGGGTCGCCGTCGCCGTCGTCGCGGAGGACAAAGTGCTCGTCTAGTGGGGGCTCTGCTGCAGCGGTGTTTTCATTGTCGCCGTCTGCCCGCACAGCACCTTCTTCTGGTGTGTTCGCCGGGTTGCGATGTGATTGCTGTGCGTTGTACCATTCTGCTATTTGCGGGGCGAAGTAGAGCGTACCGCACAGGATGGCTGTGTGGAGCAGATCTTGTGTCAGGGGTGTTCCAGGTTTCGTGAATGGTAGGAGGAAGTTCAGGAGTGTGATTGGGAGGGAGAAGAGCGCGCCCATCGTGGTTGCCGTGGTTGTTCGTCCCAGAGAGGTGGGGTTGCAAATGAAGACACGAAAGTATGGGCAGTTGAAATAGTTCTAAGTTTGAGTCCAAGAAGTACCAGGGAAGTTGAAGCTAGAAGTACTGGGAGCAAGCTACAGGCGGCAGGTGTTTTGAGGGCGTGGTTGTGAATATCATGGAAGAGGCAAGATTGTTGTTGCGAATTTGTCGGAGAGAGCAATCAAATTGATGATGCAACATCATTGAGCCGGAGGGCTGGGTGGTCTAGACCCGATTCGGGGTAGCGGCGATCACCTCCAGATCCCTAACCTGGCATGGAACCATTCATCGACATGAAGCTCAGTGAAAATACTATAAGGCTGCTCGCCTTCTTGATGAGCATGAATCTCATGAGATGGATGCCTGAGTTCTATCATCATGCCTTGTTTCCAAAGTCTACTCATCGCTCATCGTCGATGACGTTGTGGACAGCTGTGCCACCAACACTGTACAAGAAAGTTTGATATAGACTAGCATATCTTGATGAGCCGGCTGCGGATACCGCAAGAGCTGCTTTCAATAATACGTCCTGTGAGCAATGAGATCGTGGACTTGTAAAGATGGGGGCTTCATCACAGACACAGCTGATCTTTCGGCTATGTAATGCACGCCTGACGATACTTTCATTGGCCAAGCCATAGCTTCGCATTCGCTTAAGCAGCTTCACGTGGATCCCGAGCGAATAAATGGCATATGGGTGTTTGACGGGCAGGTCGGTCTAACGTTTTACAGCCATTGCGGTTGCACTAGTAAGTGAACAAGGCTAAGCATGGGCAAGCGAGCTCCAAGGAAAAGTCTCCGCCGCGGGAGCGAGCTTAATCGGGTACAATGCGCGACATTTTGCGTGTCTGCTCATATGAACTTTCGAGCACTAACTGTACCTTTTCAGTCGTATTGAGTGTGAAGCCGGCGCATATAAGAGTGTGGGCATTAGGTTCAAGGGTGCACTTTCCCGATTCACTGATATACTCTCGTCTACACCGCTGCCCCCTGGCCGCTTCCTTGTCTGCATTCTCCAACTCTTACGACAACTCGATCGCGCAATTGCCTTACTTCATTACATCTCCATACCATTCCTCCAGCACCTTCCTATTGTCTGATTGAAATCAAATTCCACATCTTCCTCCACGTCGACATAGTCGTCATAAATCATGGTTGCAGCAATGGAGGCATGGCCCAATACATCTGGGTTCGACACCAGCTACGAAGAGCATGATCCCGTTGAACTCGTCGTCAAAGGCGAGATTCCACGTTATGCTGCAGGCGTCTTGTATCGGACAGGTCCACTCGGATACAAAGCAGAGACGGACGATGGAAAGACCTGGAGTGCCAGACATTGGTTCGATGGCTTCAGCGGGATCCATCGTTTCCAAATCGATTTCCCAGACGCCAATGGTCCTGCAAAGGTACAGTATCGGTCACGCCGTACTGTGGACGAGTACCTTGAGATCGTCCGCAAGACAGGCAGGGTCGATTGCACTACATTTGGACCCACACGCGACCCCTGTGATTCGTACTTCAAAAAGGTCTCATCAATGTTTACATCCGCCCGCGATACAGCCAACGTTGGTGTCACCCTTTCCATCAACATGCCCGGCGGCGGCTTTCAGGAGCCCATGATCAACGGCCACACCAACAGTGTAGTAACGCTACATGCCAAGACCGACTCCTCACAGCTCAAGAAGATCGATCCTGAGACATTAGAACCACTAGGTCTCGCAGGTCAGAGTAGCCTTCATCCCGACCTCAAGGGCGCCTTCTCTGCTGCCCACGCGAAAGCGGATCCCAAAACCGGCGACGTCTTCAACTTCAACCTCGACTTCGGCCGCAAATGCACATATCGTATCTTCCGCTCTTCTCCCGCCACTGGCAAGACTGAGATCTTAGCAACCTTCATCGGCACACCGACATACATTCACTCCATCTTCCTGTCCGAAAACCACGTCATCCTCTGCACATGGAGCAGCTACATCGCTAAGGTGGGACTCCCGATCTTGCTTCACAAGAATGTTGCGCAAGCTATCGCACCTTTTGACCCAAACATCGATGCCACATGGTATGTCGTCGATCGCACGCATGGCAAAGGCCTCGTCGCCACATATACAAGCAAGCCCTTCTTTTGCTTCCACAGCGTAAACGCGTGGGAAGAGCCCTCACCCTCAGATCCCAGTAAAACAGACATCATCACCGAGCTCAGCATGTTCGAAAACAACGACGTCATTACACGCTTCTACTACGAAAACATCGTGTCTTCTGTCACCGGTCCTGAATGCTTCCAAGGCGAGAATCGAAAGAGTAGTTTACCAATGCAGGCCCAATTTCGTCTTCCGCACGTCAACCTCGGCAAGGGGGTTCAGACGCCGAGAAAAGCGGGACTGATCTTCCAAGCACCAAAGGCCATATCAATGGAACTTCCCACCATCAACCCCCGTTACCTCACACACCGCCACCGCTTCACATACGGGTGTGCAGACCGCTTGAAGTCGAGTTTCATGGACGGCATTGTCAAGTTCGATAACGTCACCCAGACCTCAATTTTCTGGGAAACAGAGGGGCATACACCCGGTGAGCCAATTTTTGTAGCAGACCCCGAGAGAACGGAGGAAGACGATGGCGTGGTTTTGAGTGTAGTACTCGATGGGTTCGAGGAGAAGAGCTATCTGCTTGTACTTGGTGCGAGAGATTTGAAGGAGTTGGGGAGAGCGGAGATGAGGGGGCCGATGGGGTTTGGGTTTCATGGAGCGTTTAAGGCGGACGGACGGGGTTATGCTGGCGATATATGAGGGGTGGGTAGAGGCACTGAGCTCTTCAGTTGGAAGGAGTATTATACTTGAGAATTTAAAGGTAATTTTAGCGATCACCGGCTTCAGCAGAATTATACATGAGACGTTTACATCCATATATGCAGTTATCCAATGAGAAAATCTTGCTTTGAGTTTTACTCACTTACCCCAGCCGCTTTCCAAGTCTATGACTCCTGACATATAGTCGGAATTACCGTCTTCATCCTATCTAGACCTTCATCGTCAAAACCGCAAATTGCTTAGATTATTCGCGAGCACCGGAGCCACATGAACGGACCAAGACTATAGATTCATGTGAGGTTGAGATAGGTTTCTCAGGATGCACAATGTATTTTTTGGAACATGAGCTATTGTGAAGGGAGAGAAAATACTCGAAATTGGTCATCAAGCGGGTCATGTTCATCGTTGCTGTCGCCGACATTATGTTGAGGTGAAAGATGGCTTCGATGGGGGAATTAGCTAAGCTTACACTGTCCAGGTTCAATGAGGTAGGGTAGTGAGAGGGTAATCTTGAGAGAAAGACTGTAAATAGGCAATGGTCAAGACTGTACGTGGGTAATGCTCAGAACCGTCCATAGTTAATGCTCAAGGCTCTTCACTAGATCGTGTGCGAGTTCCCATCGCAACACAATGGTTGAGGAAGTGTTCGTGCAGCGCGTTTAATAGAAGGATCTCATTATCTTCCTTCTCTCTCTCCTTGTGTAGCACTCAACTCACCCAAGCTCATCAGCAACTCGAGTGATCAACAGCAACCACGATGGCGCAGGACTACAACTCGCTGTCCGACATGAAGAAGGCACACAAACTCCTTCTCTTCGTTCGGGACAACGATCATCTCAAAGAACTATGTCACACTCTTCTTGAGCTGGACACTAGTGGTGTTGAGCAATTTCTCGACGTCGCAGTCACGAACCTCCCAGATGATCACTACACCAAGCACGACAACGAGTGTGTCATCTGTTACTGTGCTGAAGAGGCAAAGCCACCTGCAGGTTCCGAGCTCAACGGCGTATCTAAACATGCGATTGTCAAGACCAACGACTGCAACCACGTCTACCACAAGGTATGCTTGGGTATCTGGCTCATCTCTGAGCGTACTCGTGAACCGGACACTGGAGCGGGTACTTGCCCCATGTGTCGCGGCGTACTCATCACGAACGTCAAGCACAAGCATCCACGGACCGATAACCTGCTATACCGCATAGGCGCCCGTATCTCCACCATGCAGGAGCGATTGGCCGAGATATCTGGTGATCATCCTCACTTGACGACTTGCCGCAGGATAGTCTCTGCCTGGGAGGAATCTTACAGTATCTACCTTGCTTACGTAAACCAGCATTTGTCGGATGAGCTCTTCCAGGTCGGACCTTTGTTCGCCCAGGAGTAGACGCCTACTTGCACTGGTCTCGAGATTAGCGATCGCCATTAACACAGAAGGTTTACACGATTACGTGGCGTTTACCTACACGTAGTGAGGTTTACGTCCAAGTTCGATAAACCGAAACTGTGTCATGTTCATTTCATTTACAGGTTGGGAACATTCAGGATAGATACATAGCAGTACATTCCAATTGATTTGATTTCCCATAATTTTTCAGGCCAAAACTAAGCGTGAGATGTAATGTCTTTGATCTACAGCCGTATGCAATGCTAATCACGAACTTCTGTGTTGACACCATGTCATTTATTTCGCTGCATTGCCAATCGTGCTTCTTTCTACTTTGTGCAGAACTTGAACAAATGGGTGACTTCCACTCCCATCCCCATCGTGGTGGTTCTTTCTGTATGGAGAGGAATCGCGAGGAATCGCGAGGAATCGCACTACGACAGACTTGCGCCAGCTATGACATGAAACAAACTTCACGTTCGTACGCTGTATCATTCTTCCGATTGAGACATCCTGAGCACCGTACCAGATTTCAGCGCATTGTAAAGTGGAATAAGGTGATCATGTGTACGCACAAGGTTTTGGGACTCTTCCAAAACACTGTCAATACACAATGGCCTCACCACATAACGATTATGTTTCGCTCTTTAAATCTATATAAACGAGCGCAAAAACTTCCTCCGTCTCTCCAAACTCATCTGCGTGGCTGATTCACTTCCAAGTCCCAATTCATTCTTCGTTTGCGGATACTTAAGGCATCAAGACACCATCGTCACAACATCCACCCGAAGCGTCGACAATCACAATTTCCTCGAGATACCTCACCATGTCTGCCCAAGGAGCGAGCCTGGTCTCCATTCTTCGCGAAGTAATATCTCTTGAGCAAATGGTTTACCACATGCGCGGACATGACTGGTCTTGCATCCAATGCTTCTCCTTCAATGAAGTCACTACCCTACCAGATGATTACTTCCCCAGTAATGAACTCGAGTGCGATATTTGCGGGGAAGGAAAAGAGTCTGATGTTGATAAAGTCAAATACCGCCGCCTGCATATACCATTTACTGAATCCATGACTGTAATCAAGACCGATGTTTGCGGACATGTCTTCCACAAAGTCTGCCTGCATGTCTGGCTCGTGTCTTTGCTGAGCGGATATCAGCCGGAATCTCGACCCGGTACCTGCCCGACATGTCGTTGCGAGCTACTCGCTGACGGAACATATGTACCTGTGCGGACATTGAGGCTAATGAGATCAAACATCGCACGTGCGGATGATCTACTCGCTGCATACGCGGATGAGCAGAATATCACTAGCTCCATTCGCAGAAGGTTGGCTCTTGTGAAACGGGCGTACGATGAATTCCGGGATCCAATTCCATGATGAAAGTCGCAAATACTACTTGATAAGGGCTGGCCTGCGGCCGCGGCTCTTCGGTTCTTTTGAACTGACAGCAATTGACTTTGGAATCTGACATTTTGATGGTCGCATGTAGACCGAACGCGTACTGGAGTTTAACAATGGAATCATTCAAAATCACTTCTCACCGCATATCTGATCGTGATTTCGACGTGGTAACTAACTAATGGTGCGCCTATGCTACAGGATGTAAGGCGAGTGAAGTCCGACAGATCACCGAGACCTAGTGCATCATCTACAAGTCATGGCATGTCCAGCCCTCACCCTGGCTCGGGTGCTTAGGGAAATTCTGATGAGAAACGCGCAGTAAAAACTTTCAAAACGATACTGGACAGGGCCCTGAAGTTGCTGAACAAGCCGTATTGTGGGCTGTGAGCAGTGATCCAGCCACTCAACTGCCAAAACAGCTGAATTTTGCGCTAGGCAACCGAACCCGGAGACTGTATATCCTTGCATGTGT
The DNA here is from genome assembly GCA_025504975.1 of Plenodomus lindquistii. Taxonomy (NCBI): domain Eukaryota; kingdom Fungi; phylum Ascomycota; class Dothideomycetes; order Pleosporales; family Leptosphaeriaceae; genus Plenodomus; species Plenodomus lindquistii. The sequence goes on from JANUWI010000014.1 coordinate 583,611, forward strand.
AGAAGGATAAAATCGCAATACATCAATCAATGGTGAACGTCTCATCTTGTACTTGTATTGCGCATTGAGCATGAAGGATCCAATGAAACTGCATGATTTCGGCGATAGTTCGGCTCTGGACGGTCCTGAGGGAACATATATCGAGTGTAGAAGTATAAACAAGACGATAATGTAGTAACAGGAAGCACTTACCTATAATAACTGTTTCATCACCATTCACACACTCACTCGGTCCCCTTACTGTAGCTTTCTCCTCCACCTCGAAATGGCAACAAACTCATCCTCGACTTCTGAGCATCCAAAGCCCTCTGCGATCACCGTCACAAAATCACTGCAAGGACACCAACATCATGCACTCAGCACAAAGTCGCTCAAGGCGGCTCTCAAGAAGCCCTTTCAAGGATGGTCGATGGATCTAATGCGCGCGAGAGACGACGACGACGACGACTACAACTTTGCGAGCGGTGCGCGGCGGGGCGCTGGAGATTTCCGAAATGATCGATAAGCTGGAAAGAAGATGCCATGGGAGAGGCATGTGAAGCTGTTACTGAGCCTGTGACGTCGAGGGAACGATTGGATGTCATCCAAGATTCAACGCGGAAGGTCGAAGGTCGAAGATCTATTTTCGGATGCAAGCCGAAAATCAGTTACACAGTCAGGAACAATGTAGGAAGATCGTTTCACAGTACAACATTGAAAGCATGGGTTAGAAATGCACCGGATCGTTTGTGGTGTTATTGGTACGGTCGCGTCCCGTCACGCGTAGAGACGAAGTGGCGCTTTGCGTTATCCCGAGGCCCACCCTTTTGTAATCGTGTGTACAATACAACTGTACACACCTCGCAATCACACCGGCCGAGACTGAGTAAAAAAATCCAACACCATTTCTACATTTCGAATCGAGGTCCCTGGCGTCCATGGGTTCTTTACCGGTGTTTCACTGCACCGTGTATGTGTTAGCCGAAGGCGGCCAACTGGATCGGCTGCTACACAGAATTGGCGACACACATTTCACAAGCTTTCGATTGCTCCTTATTTCTTACTGTGCATGTTTAAGGTTGACTGGATACTACCAAGAAGAATCCGTTAAGACGATCTGACCTGTGATGTCGCCAGTGCAACTCACGGAACTCAGTGCCTTCATCGTCACGCTGTTGGCGTAACGACATGTCCCTGTAATGACCCTCAGCCACTCATTCACGGTTTGATGTTCGCTTGCATGCGAGTTAATTTTATGGGTCCTTTGCCGAGATGGCATTTTGGTTGTCAGCCTCTAGCTAGGCTGCATCCAGATTCGGTGCCGCCTGTCTAGGCCCTTAATTCGACACATTCAGTCTGTGCGATCTGTAAGGCCGCCTCTGGTGCCTGGTGCGCTGTTCAGGCCCTGACGATGATCCTGGTTCTTTTGTGTGATAAGTAGACGTAGCATCCGCTTTTTTTCGTGAACTCGTCGTTGTCAAATACCAGATCTGTCGTACCAAAGTCAATCATTCAGCAAAGTCATATACCACCCTATTTTCTAATTCCCTAATAACACCGTCAATCTCGCGATGTCTTCATTCTTCGCAACAACACTATTTGCCTCATCTGTGGCAGCTCAACTGACCACATCAATCTGGCTTCCTGGCGCCGCGTTCGCAGACGTCGCTTTCCTAGGATCCGTCATTTCGCAGAGTGGCGACAAGACCGTTCTCTCGCTCGATTTTGCAGGCTCTTCCGCCAGCCAAAACGAATACTACTCCGAGGTGCCGCCCACGGTCACCATAGGAGGCGCAACATTCGCAGCCTACACAGCAACTGCAGTCGACCTGTTCGGAGAAGACGATACGACTGTTACCATCTCACTCGGCTGCGAACGCGCCAACGTTCGAGCTGTTCCCACGTGCACCATGTCCACAGCTGGATTCTCCCAGATCTATAGTCAACTTTGCGCAGCAATCCCGACCGACGCGCCTGCGTCATCAGCCGACAGCGATGCCTTTTGTACCGAGTATAGCGATGCGACTACAGTAGAAACGTTGACACTGAGTGGCGACTCGCAATATTACATCAACAACTTTGCCCTGACCATCACCGCTGGAACCGACAAGTTGAGCGCGGCTGCATCGGCTACTGCTAACGGTGCTTCGTCTACTGCATCTGGATCTACTGCGGCTGGATCTGCTGCATCTCGCTCGGCTGCGCCAGCCTCAGGTTCTACGTCTAGTTCCGGACTTCCTACAAACACTGGTTCTGCGAGCGCATCAGCAGCTTCCGTAGCACCATCGTCGTTAACCGGAGCTGCTGCACCCATGAGGACAATGGTTCCTGCATTGGCTGGTATGGGTGCCGCCGCTGCAGCTTTCTTCATGTAAACTCTGTAAGGTCAGCATCGTGTACTACCTAATATCGGATCGTCACGCGTGACGTTCTTCACTTACCAATATACCCTCTCCACGTCACACAATTATCTTTCGATTTCTGCTCCATTCGCTCTATCGTACATGCGCACATCTATATGCGCTGTTCCTATTGTACATTTCCCAACTTTGTGAATCAAATTTCTAGGGGTAGTATGGGGTAGATACTTCGGCATAAGCCATTATTGTCCACCCTGCCCCACCCAATCATCGTCCAAACCGTTGCTCATCCTTCTCTAAACTGTACCTTTTTTCATAACAGACATACCATGCGCTTGCCCTTCTCGCCGAAACACGCCTTACCCGCCTCATCCGTCATCACCGACCCGCAGTACACATGGCCCTCGCAATCACTTCGCTTGCAACACCAACGCATAATTTCCTTACCACCCTTTTCGCGAAAATAGCAGCCATTATCACACACCGTAGCACCAGTTTGTAAGTGCTTGCAGCGCAGTTCCGGGGTGAAGAGGTAGGATTTGATGGTAATGGTCTTCACCGGCAGGCTGCTGAGGTGCTTGGGCTCGAAGCAGTCGAGGTTAGGATTAATGTCGTCTGGAAGTATCATGTAGTTGGAGCCGGTATTGGTGAGCACAACAGGCTGGCGTGTAAGGAACGAAGGGAGCCAGCGCGGTGGTGGGCGCGGGGGGTCGTAGACGGTGAGGGTGTAACGGGTAGTATGGGCTTCGGTGAGGCCGACGGGGTCGAAGAATTGTTCTGGCATTGTCGCAGTGGGCTGTTGGTTATTGGGTTGTGGGTATTTCATCACTGGAGGAGTTAGGTAAATTGCATAGCAAAGTGTGGACAAAGGCTTTGTGAAGGGCTGGTCACTAGCAAGTGTTAGAGACAAACGACGGATTGTGTGAGACAGTGACTTCACAGTGCTGTCAGGAGAACACGACTGCAGAGAACACGAAAATACATTGTCACTACGGTACCCAGGAGACTACGATGAACAACGCGACAACACCAGAAATATCATACAGCACCCGGACGATTACAGCGAGGACCACCGACCCGCCTTCTATGCCATAGTCTACTGTGCTGATACTGACTCACTCATATCATCCTCTGCCTCAAGTGGAGCAGAATCTGTATCAGACTCCAAAATGTCTTCATACAAGTGGAAGTTCCACCAAGCGGCAAGCATGACATTCTCGATCTCCTCACCGGATTGAAGGAGCTCCGAAGCACCCTCCCACTCTTCATCTTCGACCACATGAGCTGCGAAGACGACCTCGCGACAGTAAGGGCAAGAGCAGTCGCGGCAGTCCTGGTCTTGCTGCTCGAACCATGTGTTCAAGCAGCCGACGTGGAAGACATGTCCGCAAGGAGTGGACAAGACGGCACCAGAGGTGGGCTCGAAGCAGATGGGGCAGGGATCTTCGCTGCCCTTGAAGTGGTCTAGAGGCAGGCTCTCGAAGGTGGTAGTAGTGGTGGCGGTAGTGGCAGTGGTGGTAGTGGCCATTGTGAAATTGTGAAGAAGATGTTGTGTTAAGAGTTGTGTGTGTGTGTGTGTGTGTGTGTGTGTGTGTGTGTGTGTGGGACTGTGATAATAGTGTAGGATAGAAGGAATGGAGACAAGGCGGTGATGAAGCGACTTAAAAGGGCAAAGAGATCAATATGTGTGTGAGAATATATTCCTCTCAACCTATATTTGATGTGAACAGCCTGCTCGAAAGCAACCAATACTCTGGAGACGCACCTCAATATTGACCAAAGGACCAATTGGAATAGGGAAAAATATATTGTCAGCCTACTTCTGCTCCCTACTTCAAGTTGCTCCACGCTACTACTGGATTAGGTAGTGATGGTGCACATTCTCAAGCTCCACGGTCTCCAGAGTCCCTGACCTGTACCGTAGAAACTAGCAATACAGAACTGAGCTAGGGTTGAGCGAACTGCTGGATGCAAGTAATACGGGTATCTACGCTTAGGCGATGATGTCTCGTGAAGCAGGATTGGCCAGTACGCCATGCGCTAGCCATAAGCTTACCTTTCTATCGCCAATCTCTACGGTACATACAAAACATGTTGGAGATATGAGGCATTGGTCTTGCTAGTGCGCTGCTGTACCTGAATTTCCTTGTGCCCTTGCCCGGACCCGAGAAATAGCGTTCCATTTCAGGCGACGACTGTACACCGCGCACCATCATGTTGGCCAGTTATCTGCTCTGGCGTATCCAGATTTAGGCATGCACTAAGCGAGTGCGCTCGCTAACTCGAATTCAGTGTGGCTGTTCATGACACTTCTGCAGAACCAAAGAGCGAGTTGAACATCAAACTCGGACCCAGGATGCTCATGGCCGTTCCCACTAGCGATCTCGAAGCCCGTAGTCTGCGAGGGTTCGTGATTTCGGCGCTAAAATTTGCAGACACAACGGTAGCGAGGGTGTTCATAGTGACCACCGTGTCCGATGCTGTTGATGAAGAAGACGCGTTGATGGCTTTCTGGTTCATGGCGTGTGAGCTCGGACCGTCGAGGGCTTCTAGGGCGGAAGTGCATGCATTGTCGTAGACCGCGAGACCGTCGCAACGATCTTCAACATCTGTAACCGATGTGGATTCGGTAAGCATGATTGCGCGACTCTCAAGGTCCGAATCAGCGGCACCAACAGCGAGGGTGATGTTGATTCTGGGAACGGACGCGAGCAAGGCACAGAGTTTGATCATACTCATAATCGGATCAGGCTTCTCAGGGCGAGCCTTAGGTCTCGCATCCAACTTGGATGGAAAGACATGTGCTTTGTGACCGTTCCTAGGCATAGTGATGGGGTTCCGGCTCAAGGCACGTACTTTAGGCACAGGATCAGTGTCCCTAGCAGCCCAATTAGTACAATGAACTATGTATGGAGCATACTGCGAAATGCTTTGCACAAACGGACACGTCTTCGAAAGTATCTCAGAGTAGCTGCTAAGAGGGATACAATCTGAGGAGGGCAAAGTGTGGGTGACAGTAGGCAACTTACCTCTATTTTATCAAAATCCAGGTAATGATGCAGTCGGAGTAAATTTGGACAAGACGATCACTTTCCTCGATGGGAGGCTGCGCGCTCTTTACGAAGTTGACGGATCGTATATTTGTTAGACCGGTCGAGTGCTGTGAAGTAGGGTTATATTAGTGTTAAGGGCTGGTGGATGATAGTAAAGGGCTACTGGGACTGGTCCGTGCCAGCCAACAGGCGTGCGCCACTCTTCCCTAACACCCGTCGCTGCGGCAAGGTCTTAGTCTCAAACATTGTGTGAAATGTTCGTTGGGGAACAAAGTCGTTGATCGTGGTGTTTGACGTGACAAAGGAGGCACGAACGCAAATTGACTAGTATACAATAGGCTTAGCCTTGGGCCCGTGTTCTTCATCCTTCAGGTCGAGTACCCCCTTGAATTTGGAATGGATTTGCCATATGTATATATAAAGAAGTAGTAGTCTGCCATGACTCGGGGAAGATGTTTTTAGTTGATTCGCAAAGTAAGCATATTTAGGTGCCGAAGCTGATGAACACTTACCATCCGATCCCCAGATTTCTCCACACTCACGTCACGCAGTTCGCGAGGAACGTGCGCACACTCCCAACATGGAACCGAATGCGAGTGGGAGCGTCATGTCGAATACGTCACAGAAGCGCCCTATGCAGGAAGTTGAGGACGACCGACGAAAGCGAGCGAAATACACAACCGCCGCCTGGTATGTGCCATTGCTTTGAGTATGTACACCATGCTATTGATTGGGACTTCGATCCTCTATGATACTGAATGGCCAATAGGCGAACATCTTTTGAAGAGGTCCTTTAACCAGTTTTCATCACTGTGACAGTATGGACGTACTTAACCTTCCCGGCTACGACCCTGATCTCATGGCTATCTGGCCACACACCCAGACTATCGAATTGGCACAAAACGTCGACGCTTCCCATCTCTTGGTCTATCACATACCGTCGCATACCATTTTTCTTCGCGCTCCCACCATGTGGCAACGTCTTTCCGCACGGGCTCGTATACGAACTTCCTTCAACTCGCTCGCACTCTGTACCCCAAGGTATGGTGTCTGCAGCCTTTGCGTCCGTCCACATATCGAGATATGCATCGCCAATCTTCTTTAGCAACTCACGACTTGGGCGCTGTGCGACAGGGATGGTGGTCCAGTCTTCTTTCTGGATATAGCCAAGTGTCTTTTTCGCATCGAAAAAGAGGTCCCCAGTTGTCGCAGCGACTGTGTCGATCATACTAATCGTGCTCGTATCGTTGTCTGCATGGCGGATTTGCGTGCTCACTACGTAAGGCTTACTGCCAGCAGTGCTGATCCACATTGTGTAGCTGGCACAGGCGACAGTGTCGGCGGTAGATCGGTTCAACGCAATGGGATATGGTGTTGCCATGAGACCTTTGGAGATGTCGGCGACTTTGTTGCCTTGCTGGTACGTAAAATTGCTGGACAGTGGAAGACCAGAGGGTTTCCCAGATATTTGCGCGGCGATATAAGATGATGCTGCAGCGAGGAGACCAGCACGCGAGCATTCTGCTGCGGCAGATGTTGATGCCAAAGCTGCTAGAAGAATTATTGCGGTTAACGAGGACATCATGTTGGTCAATCCCTCAGGGCTAGTATGATGGCCGCTGGTATCAGTTATGGTGTACATATAAGACTAAGACATGGAAGCCTCTTGTATCTCATTGCGCGCATCTTCCAGACAACCTCAAACTGCCGATAATGGTGTTCGGTCAGGGAACGCCTTTTGCCGACTGAGTAACCTCCGCTCTTGTGCAAAGGAAAAGATGATTATTATTGGCAAGCCTCAAGGCGAAACACTATATAGATATGAATTTATAGCAACTGATATACAGGAGGAAGTGAACTCGGCTCATCTCCCCGATTTGAAAATAGCCAATCATCATGCCAATGTAGTTAAACTGCAGAGCAGCAAGTCATTGATATTTGAAAGGCATGTAAGCCGAGTTGACAAGATCCTGTAGGTACACACGCGAGTCACGTTCCAGTATCCATACTAACAACTGTACCGCAATAACGGCGCTCGGGTACCGGCAGTTCAAGCGCAGCTTCGCCACGGTCGATCGAACAACTTCCTTGATCAGCGCTTCAAACCAAAGGAAGCACTGTAAAACAACTTCAAGTCCTATCATACATTACTGCGCGGCCGTGACAATTGCGCGCCCTCATCCTATGAAGTCGGCGAGACAGACCTGAATGTTCATGATCGATGACGTCATTACGCTTGCTCTGTCACTGGCCGTCCAGGGTGCATTGCTCGCCCTTCCTATCATCTCTTGAGCATCTCCCACGACAGCCACTATCAGGTGTCGCGCTCAGAAGTGATTAAGACAGTAGCTGAGAGCCTGTTCTTTGATATGAGCATTCCTCCGCTTTCTCTAGAGGCTCTGATCTCCACTACTTGCGACAAGTGAATCGCAAGATACAACGATGTCTCAGGCAAGCCATGGATTCAAAGAATTACTGCGCGCATGCTGTCATGATCACTTATCGCACAGATCTTCGAACTGCTACTTTTGCTGTTTCATCACTCGACTGCCGTGTGGACCTTACATGACAGGAATGTAAACGCGCCGACGCGGGACACCTCGCAAGATCTGTTGTTAGCCTGAACCTTGAGGTACAGCAAACAATATTGTCAGTCAGTGGTGAATCGACAAACCGCTGCCGCATCTTTGTCTCTTCACATGATGCTCAAGCATTCACATCAAACGTTCACCTCGAACAACTTCGCAGTCGCAGACATGGCGCCTCACGGTAACAAGACTACTTTACTTCCTACTTCATTATCAATCTATAACTGTACCACCACTCGAACACCTGCGATGGATAGTTACCTTGACTCACTCTTACTGCCGGCCGAGGACTGTGTCATTTGTGGTGAAGCCTTCAACACCAGTCATCAGCCTGTCGCACTACCATGCAAGCACATATTCGGACACGTATGTATAAAGAGATGGCTCAAGGACGGGAAAGGTAATAACAGTGCCTGCCCGACATGTCGCTATGTCGTGATCCAGAAAGAAGCTTCACTGCCTGCCTTCAACGCGCCATCATTATGGACGGCGCTCACCGAGCAACCTCCTGAACGCCTTCATGCATTGATGACGCATATTTGGGCTGGTTTGCAAATCCTCTGGCAATGTACCCCCGATGGAAAGTTCACCACCACGCAGATTCTCGACGGTGCCATCATACCCGCACTCTTGAGGACTGGGCGCGAGGCAAGGGCTGCCCAAAATGACGGCCAGGACATCATGCTCGACTCCTACAACCTCATCGCTGGTTCTTGGGACTCTCTCGGACGGCCCGACACCGCCATCGGTCTTGCAATTCCGCTCGTTCGCCTCGCGCGTTTGATGACAAGCGCATCTACGACTTTACCGAAATGGCTGACAACAAATCCGCGAGCAAACCGCTTGATTTGGAAAGCCAACGCATGTCTTGGGACAAACGACGCAGAAATCAGCTGGGATACAATCATCGAGGCTGCGCAACTCAAGAACGATCAATATTTTCCTTTGCTCTACTTGTACACCGTACTCCTGTCACAGAGTATTGCGCATAGCTCTCCACCAACATCATGGCCTATCAAGAGACACGAAGTCATGAATCTGGTAGTCGAGAGATGTTGCACGAGGATTGGAAGGCTGGGATGGCAAGGTCGGCCGACCAACCACTTCAAAGATGTCTTGGTGGCTGTGTATGAGGACTTGCGACGATACCAGCTGGAGAAGAAGAGGATGAGTCTCAGGGGGAGTGACGGTGAGGACGTGGTTGTCAAGAGTATCTGGGCGCTGGCTGGGTGGAGCAAGCAGCACGATGCAGGGAGATGAGCATGGATTCTGGAGGACATTGGTAATGCGTTTACCAGAATAGTGCTGGTCAGCCATGGGACGATGGTTCTGAAAGGCTATGTCTTTTCTTGGACTGATATTGTATTACGTCAAAATTTTGCTTCATTTGATGTCGGAGCTTTGAAGGACTGTGCCAAATGCATCGGCCAACTCTGCAAGTACAGCTTTGGTAACCTCTGCACCTGTCAACCCGGGAATGTCGCGGTCGCCGATACCATCCTCTACCAAGATGACCTCGTAGCCTTCTTGGGCTGCCTGACGGGCCGTGGTAGACACGCAGACATGTGCCATATAACCGACCAAAACAACTTTTTTCGTTCCCCACTTTTGCAGCGTCTCGTGAAGGTCAGTGCCAGCGAAGGACCCTGGATGTTGTTTCCAGATCTCGTGCTCGCCGTTCTTGACTCTATTAGTGATATGACCCTCAAAAAGAAGAAGATTGAATGCTCACTTTCGCGGTCAATTCCTTGAACTCCTGCGCAAGCTCAGAGCCGGGGGTGAAGATAGGGGCGCCATCAGGTACTTGGTGCATCACGTGGATTAGCTTTCCATTGGCTGCGCGGTACTTCTCCAGCAAGCTGGCAATGACCTTCCTGCTCTCAGAAGCATTGGTGACTGCGAGTTTGCCGGATGCGTATTCGTTTTGGGCATCGATGATGATGAGTGCGGAGTCGGATGTGGATGCTGTACTCGCGGGTACGCCGAGCATCTGGCGGAAAGATGACACCATGTTGGAAGATTGTATGGGGTTGTTGGTCCGTATGATGTGAGAACACTTCGATTGTCAAGATCAAGAGTCGAAGCAGCCTTATGTATCCCTTCTTGTTCGTATGGCGATTTGACATGACGGCCGCTACTATACCCCGCCTCTAGTTCCATCATGGGTACCTGCATTCTACATGACGTGCCTCGGTCCAATGGGACGAAGCTCCACGCCAGTTCTTACACACATGCTGTAAATACTGGATTTAGATGAAGGCGAGACCAAAGTCGAGAAAAGCCTCAGCAGAGTTGCCTGTCCAATGTGGAAGCTACGCGAGTTTTGGAATGTCATCATTTGGTCATTGATTTATCAGCAGAAAGGTAAAGCATTGAGCTCACGCTCCGATCCTCTTCCCCGACGATCTGAACAATTGTCAGCGACTTCACAGTTACTATCATGAGTTTATCATGAATTCCTCGCAGTTCACATTCGTCTCGCGTATCCGTCCCATGACTTTGGAAGCAGGTAGGCGACTCCGCGTCATAACTTATTGGCTTCAGAGAATTTGATGACGACGATATTTGCGGTGGTTCTGGCAGAACCATAGTGAGTGCGGTGTGATCTTATGTAGGCGCAGCATCACAGGAGCAGACCACCATTACGTTCGTCGCCCTATGCGCCTAGGTGCACGGGGAACGTGCACGCATCTTAGAGGAAAAGCTTCGCAACCATGGAAAGTGGTGTGAGAGAGGGGTAAGGGGCATTCACACAACGACCCTGTCTTCGAGGTATATCCTCACTGTGGTGCGAGAGGCGCATTCTAGGACTGAGCCCCGTTGAGTTGGCCTCGAATCGCCAAATGCGCGCGTCTTCTGGCCAACTATCGCATCGCGTATTCTACGTACGAGAATAGAGGAAGATGGCACGGAGAGAAAGTGGAACAGTGAAATGTAGCAGAACAGCCTCGATTATCAAAAATCTTTCACTACCTATACTAAAATCGAATGCTAAAGACCAAAGCCAATTACTTATACGCACTGCAATTTGTAAACCCGCCACGCGCTTCTTCATTCCAATGAACCAGTCCCATAACCTAGCAAAGTCAGTCGCCGAACGATGAAATAGGTGAGCAAACACACCCGATCACAAGTAGGTTCTCCCACCCGGCGAGGCTTCTTTGATCTCGCGCAAGTGCTTGCCATGTTCTTCAAGGACCGCAGGGCTGGCTTTTCGCACCTCGCCCTTACGAAGCGCATAGGAGTACCAGGTCTTGAAGCAGTCTTTCTGTGATGTGGTGGGGTAGCGCACGCCTTTCGCACGATGCGCTTGTAAGACCATGGTTTCGAGTGAGCGGGCGGTAGCAGTCATGATGAAAAGATATTGCTTGCGATGACTGCAATAGTGAGGGCCTAGTTGAAATCTCCTGAACTCTTGGCAGTGTACCGATAGACTATGCGTGGTAAGATATCCACCTGTTCGGACTGCAGATCTAAATCGGGGGAAGCGGCCAGGTGAAGGGCCGAGACACGTGATGTTGCTTCTGAAAATCTCACTTGAAAATGCGATAGACAGGACGGATTCGCGGATATGGAAACACTAAGTAGCTGGACTTACGCTCAAACAGGAGATCGAGCTGTAATGATGCTTGTTGTCGGCTCTCCATGTCGCTTCCGCACGGCGCACCCCAACCTGCAGGTTCCTGTGTCTGACAGCCACCGTTACCAACTCTACCCTGTAAGATGATTCTCGTTGACGCATTGCAGTGCAGATTCTCACACCGCCAGGATGTTACTGGTCAAGCTGCTCCGTAATATTCCTAACGCCCTGTCTCTCTGTCGTTGACACTCAATCAACGGACGGCTTGAGATGTGCATCTGATATGGCACGCCATGTCAAACCCATGAAAGAGATTGAAAATGATGTAGACACGACAGGAAGCTCCGTACAGCCACTGCACCAACATGAATTCGAAAGATACTGGACCAGCGGCGACAATCTTTATAGTTCAAGTCCTGGTCGCATGCTGTGAATGCTTCCACAGGGTTTAAGCTAGACGATTCACGGGTCCACATGCTCGGGAAGGTTGATCTGTGTAGCGGCCGCGTTCTCCCATGCAGCGTGTATCCGCAAATGCGGGGTACGGGTTCCCACCACACGAGCCTGTAGGTATGTTGCGATCGGAGACGACCCCTATTATGCTAAGAGAAGGCATTTGATGTACACCGTGATTTCATTGTTGGTTGGGTGGAGTTCACCAGCTATCCTTCGCTCGGGCGACAGAATTGACCTTTGAAGAAAAGATAGCAAGTGTATCGACAATCATGCACTGTTCCAAGCTGCACCATATCTGACGTCAGCTGTCTCATAATCTGCCCACGCCGGACCTTCAACGGTTGGTTCGGATGCGATTTTGAACCCCTCAATAACCAACGGGTTTTCACCAAGCATTGGTAAATCAAATGTAGCGTCGAACTAGAGCCCTGCGATGTCGCGGAACTCGAGCATTCCAGTGCCTCCGAAAATACGTTCAGGGTTCGCAAATAGCCCTTTGACATCCTGGAGCCTATATTCCAAGAAATATTTGAGGGGTAACGATTCACCTCTCAGATCTTCGACTGGCTCAATCTTGACAGATGTCACGGATCGCGGACGATTTACTGTCTCTTCTTTGACAATCACCGCGTCTTCTTTCGCGCAACACTCGGTTTTGATTCTCGTTGTTTCTTCGTTATAATTCTCGAGAGGGTGCCGGCGCAAATGCTTCAGAGTACTCTGATGACAGTATGCTGCGAGTCGACGCCTGTCTCGGGACATGACGACAGTGCCCTGGAATAACCCCAAATCAAGGTGTGCCTCGAACCCTTTGAACTTAAGACTCTTCGCAGCATCGTAATGCACATGAAGTTTAAGCTGTCGTTTGAGACCTGGGTAACGATCCTCAAGAACAAGACTTCGTACGACGAAGCTTCCCGTTTGCATCTTGTGAGGATGGACAGCCCGAAACTTCCTTATCTCCTGCTATTGAGGGTCTGTGGAGTCCCCCAAATCCTCGTCGTGGTTATCCGACAAATCCGCATCACAGGTGCGACCGCGGATGATGTTGATCGCGTCAAGACGTCGCTTATTTCTTTCGGGTTCGCTCGCATGTTCCATGAGGGAGGTACGTCGCTTGACACTGTTGGACAGCACACTCTCTGCTTTGATTTCAGCACATGGTGAATCAATCTCTGCCTTGATTCCAACGCAAGGTGAGACGACCTCTGTCTTGATTTCATCAGATGGTGAGATGAAATGTGCTTCCCACCCTCTGCTCAAGGTCCACCGATGATCGCTAGGGTGTGCCGCCTACAACTTGGTCGGTATCAGGGCTAATTGTGCAGGTATTGAGCGGGAGGTTGTACTCTGGTAGTCTTGCACTTGAACAATTTTGCTTGTAAGTCCTCCAGCGTGTCATTGGAATAGGCCTTGCGTCCTCGAAAAATCAATTGCGTTTCCAAAACCTCTGCTGGCCACCGTTCGAGATCAGACAGGATCTCTTCCTCTGTATACGGTGGTATCTCGTTGATGAAACGGTATTCTTGCGCCGAATGGAGGGATCTTCGTGCATAGGAGTAAGTCCTTCCTTGGACTTCGGTCTCGATTAGAAGTCCAGACTCGAGGGCATCAGAGTATGTAAACTCTTGATCGGGCTGCGGGCTTTGAGACATTGAAGCGGTTGAGCCGTGATGAGTGTTTCTGTTCAAGGTCATCAGCAGAAGTCATCTTGGTACACAACATTGAAAGGTAGCTCAGAGAGACGCGAGGCGCTTAAGTCTTACCTCTAAGTCAAATCCGGCTAGTGCACAACGCGTTCATCACGCGTCTTCGACCCATCTGAGATTAATTCCTTTCTCCACCCGAGGCTGGAGTGTAGTACCGTCACAATGCACCCCAGAGTTGCACGAGGGCGCTCGACCCTGGTGTGCCAATCTGAGCTTGAGCGACCAAAGCTGCTCGCTGGAAATGGACACCCTCAATTCACCTACTCGTCTATCCGGCATGTTTCTTTTCAATAAAACCTAGCGTCACAATCAGGCTTTCTTCCACCTCAGCAGCATACGCAAAATCTTTGAATGCTTGTGCTAAAAGCATTTATGTATCGTGAACAGCCCATTCAGATGTATCGCCTTTTCCAGAGCCACTGGCACACAACAAAAGATGCTAACATGAAGTTCCAGAGGAGTCACCGCACTGCACAGCAAGGAGCTCGACCTGGACGAATAATCCTAGAGATAAGTCTTCTGAAATAAAGCTTATCCTCTATAATGCTTCACACTCATTACTGCATTTCGCTTCATGCGCATTTCCAACGCCTATTTGGTGCCAGTACATCGTCTATTCTTATATTTCGAGATCATGACATCGAACGTATGAACTGGGAGGTATCTGCCTATTCAGCAATTCTTGGTACCGGGGATGAACTAACCCGTAGTCCTCAAATCCAAAATATTGTTTGGCTGCGACGTGGCTTCAGCGATGTATATTATAATATTCTTGTCGAACGATCACAGCACCCGTCCTTCCAGTATATTCGCATCAGGAACAGCACCTACTCAGAGCCTTCTTCTTACTCTGCTTCCGTACAAAGCCGCTTCAAGGATGTCACAGCTACCGACACGCTCTCAGTACATCCGCACCTTGCTGTCCTCGCGGATCAGCCCCCTAGTCGACAGCCCAGATCCGAGCCTATCCAATGAGTGCCCGATCTGCACACTCACCTTTAACGGCACGATAACAGTACGTACGCAGCTGTCATGCGGACATCGCCACTTTTGTTTCTCCTGTCTCGCAAGGTGGGCGTTCCAGGGCCGAAGGGACTGTCCCATTTGCCGTGCTGCGTTGTGGTCTGGATGTGGTAACACAGGTACTGCAGAGTATATCCAGGAGCTCACTTCGATTCCGCTTCCAGAAGGGGAGGTTTTAGCACCTGCTGATCGATTGCAACTATGGAATGTAATTTTGGACGAAATACTGGTGGTACAGCAAGACTTGGAAGGTTCGTATGATCTGATCGTTGCGACAGCCGCAGCCAAGTGGTGCTACTTTTGCTTACAGTTTACACAGCCCGGTTCAGAGAAATTCAGCGTCAAGTGTCAGATGTTGAGACTCGTTGGCAAGGTTTGTAGAGCGAAGCCGCCAGCAACCCGCAGCTAAAATTGAAGCAGAATTGCAAGCCCGTAACAACAGACCTCCACCCCCACCTCCAGCCAGCCCTTCTTGATCGTAAGATGGAACAATAGTTTTGCCGAGCACCTATTCGACGGTCGAACTTCAGTCCACGCATCTCTGCTTTGGCGCAGGATGCCGTGAATAAGAATGAGGTGTTCCCGCACGGAAGGAACCTCCACGGTCGAACACACCGCGAGACCTCAAAACGTAATACTCGCATGTTTTCAAGGGGGATCGACGCAATGAGCCCGGCTACGGACTGTTGCGCCTCCATACGCTGTTGCAGAGTCGGGATGTGGTATGTCGAGCTTTCGGTGCGGTGTTCCCAGAGCGCATGTATCGAGGAAACCAAGTCGTTCTGTAAATTGACCGAGCTGGAAACAAGCTGTACCAGAATCAGAGGCTTTGGTTTTCATTTTGGGCACAAGGAATACGTGTGCATCGCTCCTGGAGAGCGTTAATAATGAGAAATCAGAGCCTTCTTCTTTACACGCGCAAACTACAATTTTGGCGATACGAAGGCTTCTGCACCACTGTTGACGACGCGACTCCAAGTTCTGCTATGCAAGACAGACTGTCGTTAAGAGGAACGGCCCAGAATGCCGGTACGAGGATCATGATTGGCACGATCTTGATCTCGCTTGTTGCCGGCGGGGCGCTATGGAGAACGTCACGTTGGACCCTGACTCCACCGCCCGCCCAACCAAACATTCACTCCTCCACCGCCTGCGCTTCTGCTGCCCTTACACCGTCCCAGCGACGGCCTAGCCAGCCAGACATGGCGCACGCACTCACCATGCCGCCGCGCTTTCAGATCGAACTCGACCGAACAGATCCCGACGTCCCTTTCCGCGCCTCGCAGACCCACATCCACCACACATGGGCCCGCACCTTCCATTCCCGTCCGGAACTCTACATCCGCCCTCGAACCCTCCCCGAAATCCAGAAAATAGTGACGCTTGCCCGGCGCATGAGGCGGCGCGTGGTGACGGTAGGATGTGGACATTCGCCTTCAGATTTGACGTGCACCTCGGCATGGATGGTGAATCTCGATGACTTCAAGGAGATCCTGCATGTGGATAAGGCACGCAAGACTATGACTGTCCAGGCTGGGATAAGGATGCACAGTCTCAACCTCCAGGCCAAAGAATATGGTTTGACCATGCCGAATCTGGGATCCATTGACGTGCAGTCCCTCGCTGGTGCTATAGGAACAGCCACACATGGTAGTTCCATGAGCCATGGCCTACTGTCTGATCGTGTCCATTCTCTACGTATTGTTCTCGCCAACGGTCATGCAGTCCGCTGCTCCGCCGAAGAATCACCAGATCTGTTCCGTGCCGCTCTAGTCTCCCTCGGCGCCCTAGGTATCATTGTCGAAATCGAATTCCAAATGGTTGAAGACAGTGACATAGAATGGACTCAAACGATTCGCCCTATTGAAGACGTTCTCGCTGCTTGGGACAAAGATCTCTGGATCTCTCACGAATTCGTCCGTGTCTGGTGGCTCCCCTACATGCGCCGCGCCGTCGTCTGGCGCGCGAACAAGACATCGAAACCCCACCGGCAACCCGCATACAACTGGTACGGCGGTAGCGTAGGCTACCACACCTACCACATCCTCCTATGGGCATCACAGTACGTCCCTAGGATACTACCGTGGGTGGAATGGTTCGTCTTCGGCATGCAATACGGATTCAAGCCTGGAACAGTCATCTCGGCCGTTGGCGAACAACGCACAGAACTCCTCATGAACTGCCTTTACTCTCAATTCGTCAACGAATGGAGCATCCCTCTAGCCGACGGACCTGAAGCACTCACACGCTTGACCAACTGGCTACACGGCGACGAGACATCATCCAACCTGCCATTCAGCACAAAGGGACTCTACGTACACTCTCCGATTGAGGTCCGTGTCGCAAACACCGTTGACCGCGAACCAAAGCCGTTCCTTGACACGAGTTTCGCACACACACCGAGTCTGTACCTGAATGCTACGCTGTATCGACCCTACGGTCAAGACCCCATTTGCAGAGAAAGATACTACGAAGCGTTTGAGCACCTGATGAAACAATACAACGGCCGTCCCCACTGGGCGAAGAACTTCGAACACGTGGATCACGCGTACCTCTCCTCTGCTTACGGCGACGACTTGGCTTCATACAACAAGGTGCGCAGCGACGTGGATCCCGAGGGCATGTTTTTGGGCGCATGGCACAGACGTACGATCCTACCTGGTCGTGCAGAGTGCCCGGTGTTCCCACTTGAAGAGAAAGAAGTCGTGCGCCGCGAACGCAGGGGTGGCGGTGTAGACTGGATAGGCGAGCAAGCACGGTGGTGGGACGGCGGGGGCGACGTGTTCGAGACCAAAGGAGGAGAAGTCTCATCGGAGGGCGAGGGTACAAGCGTAGCGGAGAGTCACAGTGAGAGTGGAGAGAGCTTTGATGTCGTAGATAGCACGAGGAGCGTGTTGATGGAAGGGTTTGAGTATAAGCGTGAAGAGGGACGAGAGATGTCGGAGAGCAAGAGCTCGGTTATGACGTTTGAGACGAATTCTTCGGATTACACGGAGAGTAGGGTTAAGGAGGGCAGCGAGAGTTTTGTGCTTACGGGCGAGAGCGTGTTTGGCAAGATGTAAGGCCTATAAGGCGTTTAGACTCGGCGATAGAATAGACTGAACACCAATCTTCATTCGCATCTGGGGCATACTTGCACATGGATTACATGTTCATACGTTTTGTTTTAACCACATGATTTGGTTAGAATTTATCAATAGCTCTGCTGATGATGTTCGCACAAGTGAGGTGGAAGAGTTAGTCGGGTAAAGTTTTGTAGTAGGAAATCGGGTAGCTTGCTGCAGGTAACACCTACTCATATCGCGTGCGCATACCCATGGTATGTAATAGTAAGTCTGCCTCTAGCCTGTTAATTCTCTAAACCATATGTACTAATGTTGATTCGAACTAAGAGCGAAATGTGTAGCTTGATGAACTTTGGGAAGTCTTCACTCGACAACTCGAGAATGTGCCACGGTCATTGCGCATCTTCGATACAATGTGCCGAGGATTATTCAGACCCAAGGAATGGTCTGTCTGATCTACGATTACCGATTGCTTGCCGTGTGGCTAGTTAGGGCTTCCTCCTCAGTCTCACCATCACTACACGTTAGTGGCTGCCAAGCTTGCTTAACTCTCTAACTACTTGTCTGTTTTTTTATTCTCTTCCAACTCTGGCGCATCAATGTCAGTGATTCGCGCACCAAGCTTCTGGCAATCTTCACGCACAACGGCCATGGAACCGAAGGGTAACTCGAGAAAGCGGTCTCGCGACAATGATGACGGCAACAACGACAACTACAAAGGAGCGAACGCGTTACGCAGTCCTGTTGGCTCAGGTCTCCAGTAATTAAGACACTGTCCTCCAAATCGGCTGTCTCATTCTAGCTAGACTCGGCTCAGAGCCCATCGCTGTACATGTTGGTACAAAAAAGGAAAAGTTCTACGTGCACGAGCACTTGCTCATTGCCTTCTCGAATTTCTTCAAGGCCGCACTTAATCAGAACTGGAAAGAAGGTCACGAGAAGGTGGTGATGTTGCCCAACGCTGGCACGGAAACGTTTCAGATCTTCGCAAACTGGGTCTACACTGGACGTGTCTTCTCTACCAAAGTGGACGATGTCACTCGGAAGGATCCGGACAACAGAGAGTCTGGCTTGAACAACAAAGAGTGGTCCAGGCTGTTCGACGCCTACAGACTTGGTGACTTCCTCCAGGCTGTTGGCTTCAAAGATGCAATTATCGATGCATTGATGCAAAGCGCGACGGGACTGGAGTCACTGCCACACAGGCTCGCTACCTTCATATACGGCTCTAGTTCACCTGATTCTGCTCACACAGTCATGTGCGTCAATGCGTTTTTGCGGACGTATACTCGTGCTGACTTTGTCCACGCTCGAATTTTCGACCTCCCTTCCGAATTCGTGATGGACGCATTCATCGAGTTCGGAAAGCATCTCAACCATGGATTGCAGATCACAAGTCTTGCCAACATGATGAGAGACGGATACGTCTGCAATTACCACGACCATGTCCGACTCGACATGCCTTGCTACAGGACAAGGTTCGGCCATTGAGGTCATGTTTCGCCACTACGAGGCCTTCGTAAGTTTCCTTCTCATCACAGATACTATGGTGCTGATACGTTCCAGACCTGAAAGCTTGTGTGAATGACTGTGAAGAGTGGAGAGGGGCGAGCGAAGGGGTTTCCGAAGGATACAGTCAAGGCCTACGCTAGTCATACCAGGATGACGTGTCTATCTTCAAGAAACCAGATGGTACACCCATAAATGCTAGCAAATTCTGTCACATAATTGACCTGTAGTCTACCCATTCAATGCTCTCTCCGAGACACAACTTTTTAACCCTCACCTCTCAATTCATACCCAACCCGTCCCTCAACACTGCAACCCTAACATCAATGATCTCCGTCTCCCAAGTCCGCAACTCAACCCATTCCCGGATCTCCCCCACAATATCCCTCCACTCGCTCCTCTCCGCCGTATGTCCGCGATCCTTCGCTTCCTGCAACACCTTCCTCGCTTCCGTGACACTGCGCCAGAAGGTGTGAATCGCTTCATCAGTCGGATACTGCTCCTTCTTCACATCCTCTTGCTGCTTCAGAACCCCCAGCGCCTCTTCCAGCCCAATCAACCGATCAAGATGCGTCCTTGCCCACGGCTGCGCAAACACCGCAACCTTCGCATCCCCATCCCCACCACCAACCTCAACACTCCCATTATACCACTCCCTCGGCTGCCAAACAACCTTCTCCCTCTCCCCGTCCTTCTCCAAAACCCGCTGCAGCGCCCGTCCCAGCACACCCCCATCCCCATCCCCCTCTCCGCCTTCCTCCCCATGCAAAACCTCCACAACAACCTCACTCAACAGCCTCAACGCCCCCGCACAAACCCTCACCCACCAAACCCCCATCCCCATCTCCCCCCGCTCATCTTTCGTCCCAATAACCAGCAACTCGCTAAAAGTCTCCCAGTCCGTTACCGGCGGGAGGAAACTATGCAGCGGGAGCTCGGGGTTCGTGAGGATCGCGCCTGGAGTATGGAACACGAGGAGCCAGTTTGTGCGGTGTTGTGGGGGGAGGAGAAGGTTTGTGGTGATGAGGTGTTGGATGTGGTAGAGTTCTGAGAGGGCGCCGCGGAGGAGGGGGGTCCGGAGGGTGTGTGTGGTGTATCTGGTTGGGGATGATGGGTTGTGCAGGGCGAGTGCGGCTTCGAAAAGGGTGTTCGAGGGTGTGTAGAGGGTTGTTGCTGTTTGGATGCGGAGGCTGGATTGGGTGGGTGGGGTGGTGGGGTGGGGGATGATGTTTAGGGCGAGAGGGGGGGTGGATTGGGTGGATTTGAGGGGCGGTCCGTAGATGGAGAAGTATATGACGGCTAGGAGGAGGATGGAGATGAGTCGAGGGCGAACCTTGAGGCAGGAGATGTGTGGTCGTGGGTGGCGCATGTTTGCGGCGGTTGAGCGTGCGGGTCTTGTGGAAAGGAAAGGTGGTAAATTTTGAGATATCGCCGAGTTGTCGAAGATGTCGTCTGGAGGGATGGAACAGTGGTCTTTGGGGTGAATTGGTGTTGCTGCTAAGTCCGTGGTGCAAGCCTCATGACAAGTGAAAGTGAAGCTCGCAAATACCTCGACATGGCTACACTCACTGCCAAAGCAAATCTCACCACACTACAATACCTCACCTTTATCAAGGAGGAGCAATTGCCAGCAATCTCACTGCAATCTCACAAATCACCTCAAACTCCCCACACATTAAAAGTGCACGAAAAGAATGAAGCCAAAAATTGTCATTCCAATCTCAAACCTATCAGAACACTACTTCAAAATATAAATCTCCGAACCAGTCAGGAGCTCACGGCGCGTTACCCAATCGCCTTTTAATTCTTCCTCGACCATCATCATCGTCTCTCTCTCGCCTACTTAAAGGGTGAATCTATTAAAAAGCCACACATACCAGCGTCTGAGCACCAGAAGAACAGTGAGTCTGTGGCTCCAACTGCAGTGGAGCCGGTTGAGGTTCATGTCAGTCGTTGAACTCGTTTACTCTGCCTTTGCGGCTTCTTCGGCTTGCTTTTGCTGTTCCTCTTGCTGTTTCTTCTGCTCTTCCTCTTGCTTCTTCTGCTCCTCCTCCTGCTTCTTCTGCTCCTCTTCCTGTTTCTTCTGCTCCTCTTCCTGTTTCTTCTGCTCCTCCTCAGCCTTCTTCTGTTCCTCCTCCTGTTTCTTCTGCTCCTCCTCGGCCTTCTTCTGTTCTTCCTCCTGTTTCTTCTGCTCCTCCTCAGCGGCCTTAGCTTCCTCAGCAGCCTTTTGCTCTTCCTCAGCCTTCTTCTGGTCGTCGTTACGGTCGTCGTTACGATCCTGCTGATCATCCCCCTGCACAACAACAATAACCAACGCCGCAATCTCCTCATTCAACCTATTATCCTCCTCATCATTATCCGCCCTCTGCAAATCCTTCATCTCCTCTTCCCAAACAGCCGCAAGCTCCGCCGCAGGATCCTCCTCGACAGCCTCCCAAGTCGGCTTCGCGTCAAACAGCTGATACTCCATAGTCTTAGTCGGCATCGCAGCCCTGCCCTCATCCCTCGCACCAGTTTCGCGCGCAACGCCACCCTCGCCTCCAACCCTCTCAAACGCATTATCATCCAGGATTTCCTGGGCAACGAGTTTACGCTCATCAAACACCATTACGGTTTGAGTCTCGCGTGCGCCGCGATTAGCAACGACGACGTTTTGGGCGAAGATGTCTGCTTCGACGCGGGTGCCGCGGCCGTCGTCGATGACGATTTCGATTTCCTGGACGACGAGGATGACGGTTGTTACGTCGCGGTTTTTGTTGCGGTAGTTTGATTTGCGGAACATGTTCTTCATGTCGTTGCGGGCGCCGTTTTCGGCTTGGTCGACGATGAGGACTTGTTGGACTTGTTGGACGACGACTTGGCGGTCGCCGTCGTCGATGATTTGGAGGTTGTTTTGTTGGATTTGGATGACTTGTTCTTGGTCATTGAAGTTGTTTAGGTTGTCGAGGACGTTGAAGTCGTCGTTGTCGTCGTTGTCATTGCCCCTGCCGCGACCGTTGCCGCGACCGTTACCTTCACCGCGACCGTTATCACCGCGGTCGCCAGTGGCGAGAGCGTTGGCGGCTAGGTCGGCGAATGAGTTGTCACGTTTGGTATAGGCAGACAGGGATTGTGGAGTGTTGATGGGTTTCGCAGTTGCAAGGCTGGCAACAGCCGCAAGGGCAGCGAGAATACGAAGAGACATGGTGATGTTGTTGTTGTCTGGTAGTCGGTCTGGTAGAGACTGGAAGTGTGTGTGACTGGATTAGAGGGGAAGCAGATTAATCGTCACAGACGTATTAAAAATTCAAAGAATGTGGGGGGGGGCGGACTGTCAAAGTCGCTAAACGAATCGAAGTGGTATTAAAGAAGGGTGGTGGAGAGAGTGTGGGAGCGAAGTGAGTGGATGAAGATAAATCGAGTTGGTGCTACACACCATCGGCTTATATTCAAATTCATTCCTTCATGCGGAGATTGATGCCCAGCATCTCATGTCGGCATTTGCCCTTGTCATGCAGCTGTATCCTGCTAGGCGACTGTTTGATAGCATGTCAATCCCACCGGCGATGAGGCACCCGCAGATGCCAAGAGTAGAGACAGTGACATGTATGGTCAAAACGATGCCAAGCGATGCTTGATCGAGCAACGTAGGATCTGAGGCGGCAATCAAAGCCTAAGGACAGCGGGTTAGCAGCATCCGTGACTTTGGAAGGGGTCATGGTCGTGCCTAAGGTTCTGGAGGCAAGTCACTGACTGGGGTTGGTGTGTCTGAGACGTTACAAATTTCAAGTCAAATTAGTAAATGTGGCTGATATCTGCATGGTGCCATTCGGTATCGAACACCGATGCTACCATACTGTCATCTCTACCAAACTGCATCGTTAAATCTTCGCCATTTCCTCACTACCTTGTCATCAAGACATGCCATGGCCCAGCCCAGACTACTCATACGCTTTCAATGACCCATTCTACTCAAGTCTCAGCGACTCTTCCACCAACACACTCGACATCATTCCTCTGACATATGTCACTTCACACCCAGGCCGCACAGGACTCGTACCTGCCAAGTTGCACCATCACCAACAAACCCCGTTGCCAAGAGAGCTTGACACCGATGCCTTGCAGTCTGAGGCTTTTGCGAAAGCCTCAGAATGAACGGACAACCAGTATCCGAGCGTCAAAGTGGCAGCCTGGGGTGTAGATCATGCCTGAGCGATCGGTAGATCATGGTACTATTGTGGAGCTTGCCGTAATTTGATGGTAGGTATGAGACGTTGTGGGTTGGGGATGTGGCGCGAACTCTGATGGAGGAATTGTCGCGTGATTGTGGGGATAGGGATTGTTTGTAGGGCTGAATCTGGTGTCGAGTCAGTTTTTACTTGTTACCTGATCATTTCTTTCTCTTGCAATGCATTGTTGAAGGTGTTGCTGGTGACATTGCTACTGACACAGATTCTCCATCATGCTCCTCGTGGATGCATTCCTTTCCAACGAGCGGCGGACATGGCCACGACTTAGGTAAACACCGCGACAAGTCCACTCAAAAACACCGCCTACCTTTCTCCCATCGCGATTCATCTTCACATCGTGCATCGACAAACCCACAAGGTATACACCCCCATCCCCTGCTCGGGTGCCTAGCGTAAAATACCCCAGCCTCAGCAGCTAAGTGGTCAGATAGCTGCTCACAGGCCACATAACAGCGATTTATACATTTAGAGCCCCTTTCAGTACTGTTCTGGACCAAAAGGGGGCTTTACCATTGGCTGCTTAGATCCACTTCACCACGCTAGGCACCCGAGCAGGGGATGAGGGTGTATTCTGAAGTTACAACCCGAGACATTGCTGAAACCGTGCACGCGTAGGAACCGAACAATTTGGCGAACACGCGGTCATGGACCCATGTCGTACCTAAATGCACAGCGGGAGTTATATACAATATCGCTTATGCACTGAGACTATGATTCTCTCTCTCGGCTCGTGTTTGTTCCTTGGGCACGCGTCACGTCATGGAGGAGACGATTGCATTAACACATGTTGTCGGACAATATGCTGCAAATCAACATTGTAAGATTGACGAGTTATCGCGGGATTCACGCATGGACCCAAGGGACGCAGATCTCATGGCAACTATTCTCAAAATTGGAAACAGTTGATTCGGTGTAGACGCATGTACACGTCTTATTTCTGCAGAATACCGCGATCCTGCCCAGATGATATCTTTCTTGCTCGGTATCGCGCTTGCCCTCTCCACCGGAACGCCTGGAAATGCCATTACGCTATCGACAGGTTTCCGCTGCCAAGGGGGGGATCAAATGTACAAATACTCCGTTTGGAGCGATAGCATCAACAATCCAAGGTGAGCATATCCTATTCCTCATCCGAGTCGGTGTCGGTGTCCGTTTCACTCTCGGAATCAACGTCGCCTTCGGTGTCACTTCCACTCGAATCGTCGTTGTTTGCTTGTTTCCGCTTCTTGAGTGGTGCAGCACCAGTCTTAAGGGAGCGCATTTGGCCAGCAAGGGATTCTGCAGATGAGTCAGTGGATGGGTTTATAAATGTCAGCATGATTGTGGTCAACATACCCTCGTCTGGTTCGCTAATCTCCTCCTCTTCATCAACCTCCTCCGCTTTGCTGGCATCCTCAACGACCAGAGTGACCTCCATCTTAGTGTCCATACCAATGTAACTATCACAGATCATGTGCATGACGAATGTATAGCTGCCGGCTTGAGGTGGCGCGCCAAATTGCATCTTCAACGTCTGAACGTTGTATGTGGGGTTGCCATTCTCATCGAGGATTGGCTTGTCGAATGTGGAGAAAGTGAACGGTGGGACTGCGATGCGGCCCTGCTTGCTGTCTGCAAGGAAAATATGCCATCTAGGTGCGTGATCCCGGGCAAAGTATGGTGCGTGTGCCAAAGGTGGTTGGATGGGCTTCTCGCCCGAGCGATCGTTCTTGCGACCTGTGATGGCCGCAATATCACCTTCCTCAGGGTCGACGTCAAGCAAGTCTTTGGGGTTGACTTCGGGGACGTCCGTAGCTCCAGATGGTATGAATCGTCCCTTGAGTACGAATTGTACCAAGCTGCTTGGTGTAACATAACGCTCCCCAACAACCTTGAAGAATGCCTTCTCGACGTGTAGGAAGGGAATTCGCGAAGCCAGGGACATCGCTGTAGCATATTGCTCTTGTGTGAGGAGCCCGGGAGCGACCACGCGCTTCTGGCGCTGTGCGTCAGGAATGCGTAAGAATTCCTGGATGGTCAGATGGAGTCTTGATCGCTCTGCCTCGGCTGCCTTGGCGACTGGTGCTGTAAAGTATGGTAGTTGCTCCAAAGGCGATGCATCTGGTCTTAGGGCTTGAATCAAGTTCTGAGAAGTGTGGTAGGCGGAAAGGACGCCATGGGTACTACCATACGCGAGCGCGATCGCAGTGTAAGCTTCGTTGAGTCGGAGCGCGATAGGGGCGACCTCGAACTTTTCGTCATTCAGTGTCTCGTCTTCAAGCTCGATGCGGCCAAGATATGCCCAAAGCAATGTCATGACTTTGCGTCTCCGGCTGTCATCCAAGTCGTCGAGCTTCTGTCGGTCCTTCTTTGAAAGCGTTTGCGATACGACACTTGAAGAATCAGAGAGAACCTTTTGTTCCAGTTTCGAGAGCCCTTGGTCTGCCTTGTCACCAGCCAGTACCTCGTGGAATTCTTCTCCGGAGCTCAAGGCACCAATCACACCAGCCTCGCCCTGTTCGTTGTCGTATTCGCGGAAGATCTTGCCAGCGCTCGCAACAAGGACTTTCTCCTTTGTTAGCCGTTGGGTACCATACCACCACTTTCCGACTGTGTAAGGCAAGATGACGCCAAGTGCGAGTGCGTAGATGAGCAGAACGTATTTGCCAGCGCCCTCGGTGACGATCCACTTGGGCAGCGCGATTCCAATGCTGAAACTTTGCTTGCCATCCGGGTGGCCGTATTGCACGTAGTTGTTGCGAATCTCCTCGTCGGTCAGGGCTTTGAAGGCCTTGGTAACGTCTACCCAGTGATCGTTGATGGACTGTATTGTGATGTTCTTCGAGGCGTCCTCGCGGGCTTTATCTGGATGCAGTTGTAGAGACAGCTTTCGGTAGTGTTTCTTGATGGCCTTTTCGTCTGCGGACTGAGCGCTCAGTTAGCAAGTACCTCCAGCGCCACGTTTTCAGGGGCGGGCTTACTCTAGGCACTCCCAACACCTCATACGGATCCCAGATCTTGGGGACAGTGCGCGCAGTGACGATGATCAGGTACACCATCATGGCGTTCATCGTCCACCCTAGCAGCATCAAGATGCCCCTCTTGATCCGGCGCTCCGCCCGCTTCTGCTTCTTGCGCTGTCCCTGGATGAGGTCGGCATGTTCGGGGGTGAAGTCGGAGTCTATGCGCGTTCCCGTGTTTTCCAGCTCTGTGAAGCGATTAGCTGACGGCCACGGCAGGCGGCATGGTGGGGCGCGCACCTTTGCTCGGTCTCAAAAATGAGATGGTAGTTGGCACCGTGACCAGCGTGGTGATGGTAAGAATAAAGTACGGGAAGAACTGGCCCTGTTCATCGTAATTGTAGTCGGTTCCAGACATCTTGAATGTCTGTCCCTACGGCGAGGGGATGCAAGGCGTAGAGAGTGACGGAAGGAAATCGGGTGTGTTGGCGGGCCCAAATCGAGTGGTGTGGAGGTGACGTGTCTCAAATCTGGGGCATCATGCACGAAAAGGGTGGGTGGGCGCGGGCTGAAAGAAAGTCGTGGGCAACAGACGTTCCGACTACTGTGTTCTTTCCCGACCTGCAAGTGGCAGCCGCAGGTGAGTGGCTGGTGCAAGCTTGGCGTTTCATCACGTGGCCAGCAAACCTTAAAGTCTACCTTGGTATGAGTAGGTACATACGTCTTGGGCTCTCTGATCTGTGAGATTTTCTTGGTTGGTTCACGCTATCATACCGTGCATTACATACAGCCTTTCACGTTATATCGTGAGTGACTACAGAGGGACAGAGCCACAGAGAGCGGGGAAATGGCGACGATGAGGTCATCGACATTGAATTTGTACATGGACTTCTCTTCCCAATACAACTAAAAGAATACTTGGTCATTGCCACCTCTAATTCGCAAATACTGCCAACTTAGGTACATGTGTTTCCCCTCGCTCACTATGCAACAACATGGAGACTAAGAAAAGTAGCCCAAGTGATACGCCGAGAAAACACCGTTTCGTTCAAGATTTGTGGTATACAGGACAAGCATGTCTGCTCTCACCAATTTCGACTGCGGTCAGGAGTGCTACCACGCAGATCCTTACTCATCTTCAAGAGCCCGAGGCAAGCAAGACACTATGCTCGTGCGAGGCGTGCCTGCGGCAACTTTGGTACTGCCGCGGGGAGGTGTGTGGAGAGAGGAGAACGTCCGAGAGTCGCGCGTGTACTGGCACTCCGTCACTCGCGATTCAGGTGTTAGTGTACAGTCAGCTGGAAGCGTCTGCGGACACTACGCTGGGACTTCTGCGGTTTCTAAGGCATTGGTGCCGATGGCCGCTGGGCTTTGCACGGCGTCCAAGGGTGCAGCGTGCAGAGCAGGCTTCTCAGCGTTCTTCATCTGACCCTTTCTCTTCTTCTCAATGGCACCCTTCACCCAATTGGCGACTTCTTCGTCGTAGACTTTTTCAACAGGTACAGGCAGTCCGTTGTCGCCAGCTGCCACACCCGGTTCCGCCTCATGTGCAGCTTCGACCTCGTCCTCATTTTCTTCCGTGATCGTCTCAGGTTTGGCAAGAGGTGCGAGCCATACGTGTTGGAGCAGCATTGCGTAGGTTGGCCGCAAGTTGGGAATCTTGTTCAAGCAACCGCGCACGAAGTTCCGTGCGGCTTCAGAGTAACCCTCTGCGGGTAGGTCCGGAGGCTCACCGTCGACGATAGCCTAAAAGAGTCAGAAGGAATTCATTGATTAGGGCTTCATCACTTACACTGAGCTGACTGAAGATGTTGTTGTAGGTTTCAGGAGGGTATGGGTATCTGCCCAGTGCACACTCGATGATGGTGAGACCTAAACTCCAGATGTCGCTCTGTACGCTGTAGGTGCCACCGCCTGGGTTGGCTCCAGCCTGAGCAATACCACCAGATGAGATTCTTTCCGGAGCCATGTAGCTCTGGCATCCGATATTTGTCTTGGCTATACTGGCCACCAGGTTCCCACTCACGCCGAAATCGCAAATCTTGATCTGGCCCTTGGTATTCATTAGGATATTCGTGGGCTTCACATCGCGATGAATGATGTTGTGCTCATCCTTCAGCGACTTCAACCCTTGAGTCGTGGCCAAAGTGATCTTACGGAGCACGCCTTCTGGAACACCATCACCATAGATCTTGTCGATTGAGCCTCCATCCATGAACTCCATGCATATGTACACGGCGCCTTCTTGGAAGAAGGCACCGTAAAAGTCAACAATGTAGGGTGAGACACAACGATGAAGCACGTCCAGCTCCATGATGATAGCAGCGAACTTGGAGTCGTCTAGTTCGAGTCGGACTTCCTTCATGGCCATGACGATGCCAGTCCCGTCGATAGGTTTGCTTGCGGCGCCGGCGTCATCCTCGAAACCTTGTCGAGCGGGAGAGCCCGGCGCAGCCTTGTTGCCAGCCAGACCTTGGCCAGGCTTGCGCATGCGAGGCCTGCTATGCCTCACTTTATAGACTGTGCCATAGTTTCCTTTGCCTAGCTCGTCCATTGTGTCAACTTCGTCGAGCGAAATGTTGAACGTGGTGCCGTTTGCGAATTTTATGCCTGTCGAGCTGAGCTCAGCCTTCTCCTTGAATGTCAAGGTGCCCGTGTCCTTGTTGACGATGTCGGCGTACTTGTCCATCATGCTTTCCTGTTTGGGTGGTGCTCCTGATGGATCATCGGCCTGTCCAGTGATGTCTCTGAGGTTGAAATTGGGCTTCTTCCTAGGAGCCGGGGCAGCGCCTGGAGCACCACCACCAGCATCGGGTAAACCACCAGGCAGCTTCATGGCAGCACGTCGTGCAGCTAGGCCACCGGCAGCAGGACCCGTGCGGCCAGGCACAGCGGGCGCTGATGCGAAGCTTGGCAATGTAGGCTTTGAAGGCATTGTAGGCATACGAAAGTTGGTGGGCACGCCTCCCGGGTTTCCCATCATTGGCCCACCAGGTGACATGGGAGAGCGGGAGTCTGCAGACGGCCCTGGGCTCTGAGGGGGAGGGCCTCGGCCCGGCAGGCCTGTCGGGGGTGCGCCTTTGCGGCCGATGTGAACTGCCTGTATTCTCGCGAGGATATCCTGAGAAACATTGAGTCCACTCCCTCGGCTGGAGATGGTCGATGTGTTGGGCGGGCGTCGCGCGGCGTTGATGTTGCCCAGTGGGGTGGACGAGGGCGTCATGCCGGCGGTCGCGCTGGTGGTGGCAGCGGAGCGGGCGGAGGGGCGCTCTGCAGGCCTGGGCGTGGGTGCGACATGGGCGGCGGGGCTTGAGGGGTCGAGGGGGGACGAGGGCGAGGGACTGCCAAAGGGCGAGTCGTCGTCGTAGTCGGCGTCTGGGGTGGTCAAGGGAGAGGCCATTGCGACAGCTGCAAGTGGTTGAGGGCGTAGGCCGCTGCGGTATGGCGGGGTACTCCGGGGAGTGGAGCAGCGAGGGCAAGGCAGCAGTCAGCAGTCAGTCGTGGTGGTGAAGAGGCAGAATCGTAGATGTCGTGGTGCAAAAGTGCGGCGGAAAGGCCACCAAGCAGCTATGGGCGGCGATGTCAGTGGGGCGTGGAGAAGTGTGGTCGAGGTGCAGAGAGGAGTGGGCTGTGGCGCACCGGTTCTCCGATGTCAGTGACGTGACTGCACGTACAGCAGAGTACAAGTACGGTAGAGGACAGGCCAGGCGAGGCGGGGCGAGGCAGGGCGAGGCAGGGCGAGACAAGGTCCAATTGTGATTTCACCACCGGCCTAGGGGAGTGGTTCTTGCTCCGCGCAGGAATAGAGTAAGCCTGCTTTGCACCCTCGCCATGGCAGCGCAGTCGGGTCAAGCGAGACACGGTATCATGCGAGTGGGAACGACGCAGCAGGATGCGGTAATGGACGCAGCTCAAAGGTGTACCGCCCGTCGTCACGGCGCCAATGGCCGATGAGCCCGCCGCCGCCCGATGCCCTGCGCACAGCGGCGCACGCCAGTCGTCGGCCAGATCTGCATTGCGTTGCAGCGCCAGAGACGAAACGGGGCCCTCCCAAGAAAGCGCGCGAGGCCATCTGCTCGATGCAGCACTAGCGCCTGGCGCACCATTCAAGATGCGCCATTCAATCACAGGGTGTAGCTTGGCTGCGTGCTGCGCGCAGCCTGCTGTGTGCTGTGTGCTGTGTGCTGTTGGACAGAGCGCGGCTGTTGCTAGACTCCCTCGATAGTTTTCCCTATCTCCCAACCGCCAACCGCCGCAATGGCCGCGCGCACTGTCTCCATTGCCCAGCCGGCGCTGCCCTAATCTCCCAAACAAACCTGCCTCGACTGCGCCTGCAAAGTTGCGGCGCGCTCCGCCGTGCTGTGACGTCGCCCTCCTAAACCACGTCCTGAAACACGACGCCCGACGCTTCACAACACCTGCTGTTTTCCCCCGTCCGTCGCTCCTCCCAATCACTGCGGGCCTCGCACCATGCCCTTCTTCACGGCGCCCCAGGCCTTGCGCCTGCGCAATCTCCAGTCTACCTCCTCTGACTTTGCCGCCATGGCTGCGCCATCCTACGACTACCGCGATAATGGCGGCTTCATGCAAGTCTTCAAGAACAAGCACTCGTCGCATCCCGACTTCGCAAATCTTACTCTGCTCGTCTTCGAGGCCGTCATGGAAGTCGTCTGCGTCAGTCTGCCTGGCTATGTCGTTGCACGAATGGGCCAATTCGATGCAGACAACCAAAAGTTCCTCGCCAACCTCAACACGCAGCTCTTCACTCCATGTCTTAGTCAGTGCCTCTGACAAGTGACGCAACTTGAACCACAGCTGACCCATGTCCAAGTCTTCACAAAGCTGGCATCGCAATTGAATGCAGAAAAGCTGGCTGAACTCGCCGTCATTCCCGTCATCTTCATTGTGCAGACGCTCATCTCCTACCTTGCGGCGCTGGTAGTATCACGAATGTTTGGCTTCAAGAAGCGCGCATCCAACTTCGTCGTGGCCATGGCGGTATGGCATACCAGTCGCGTACAACCTTGCCACGGCCGCTGACACCTGCAGGTCTTTGGAAATTCCAATTCGCTACCCATCTCCCTCGTCATATCGCTATCGAAAACACTCTCCGGCCTTCATTGGGACAAGATTCCCGGCGACAACGACAACGAAGTCGGCGCACGCGGCATTCTCTATCTGCTCATCTTTCAGCAACTGGGGCAATTGGTCAGGTGGACTTGGGGCTTCAACGTGCTATTGGCGCCTGCAGACACCTACAGCGAGGAGGATGGCGGCAAGAACCGCGCCCTAGAAAACGGCGAATACAGCGAAGAGGAGGCTCAACGCCTGCTCGATGATTCCCATTCCGACTATGAGTCAGGCAACGTCACGAGTTACGCCACTTCTGCCGACTCAAGCGAGTCCAGCTCTCTGTTTGACCGCGAGGACGCCCAAACTACAACCGACTTCATTACACCGACAAACGGCAACGCTGTGATACGAGGAACGGGAGACATGAACCCAGATGCCAATGGAAGTCTCGCAAATGGAGCTCTGAAGGGCGCTCTTGAAGCACACAAGAGAAGCCAGATTCCCAAAGGCATCAAAGGGTGGCCTGCGCGGACCAAATTGGCAATTCAGAATGCAGCCAAGTCGGTTTCGGGTGCGTTCTCTCGTGCTGGTAGCAGTGTCTTCCAGGCCCTACCCACGTGGATGCAGAAGTTTCTGTCCAGAATCGGCGCAGCATTGTCCAGGTTCTTCAAGGGCGTATGGGCATTCATGAACCCACCTCTCTGGGCCATGTTGATCGCCATCATCGTGGCCTCGGTCCCTGCCCTGCAACATCTGTTCTTCGACCCAGGCACCTTTGTGAGCAACTCGGTCACTCGCGCAGTGGCTCAAAGTGGACAGGTCGCAGTTCCACTCATCTTGGTTGTGCTGGGAGCCAACCTCGCACGCAACACGCTTCCAAAGGAGGACCAGCATTCCATGGAGGATCCCAAAGTTGAAAAGAAGCTCGTTATTGCGTCACTCATCAGCCGCATGCTCATTCCTACGATCCTGATGGCACCTATGCTGGCCTTGACTGCGAAATATGTTCCAGTCAGTATTCTGGACGATCCCATCTTCATCATTGTGTGCTTCCTTCTAAGTGGCGCCCCCACGGCGCTGCAGTTGGCTCAGATTTGCCAGATTAACAACGTGTACATGGGCTCCATGTCCAAGATCTTGTTCCAGAGTTACGTTGTATGGATCCTGCCTTCGACCCTGCTTTTGGTCATGCTCGCTCTAGAGACTGTGGAATGGGCACAGTGAGATTTCGATTGTTGGAAGAGGAGATGTTGATTGGATTGTATGTACGATAGGCCAAATGGAAATGGAACGACCGTTTGATCACGGTTCGAGTTTGAGTATCACAGCGAGGTGTTTGGGCGTTTTGTTTATACAGCATGTGTACTTGTCGCGAAACAAGATAGGTAGTAGAGCAAGCACAACAAAATAAGTATAGCAATTAATTCATCTGCAAACCAGTGGATACTAATAGTCGTACGTGTACCGACATCATTCCCTCCCACGATGCCCACTTGAGAGCTCTTACAGGTTTCTTTGCTTCCCTCTGTTACAAGCTCTGACGTAGATCGCCAAGGGTACCATCAGACAACAAACCGTAATCGAGGCCGCC
This sequence comes from Plenodomus lindquistii, assembly GCA_025504975.1. Lineage (NCBI taxonomy): Eukaryota > Fungi > Ascomycota > Dothideomycetes > Pleosporales > Leptosphaeriaceae > Plenodomus > Plenodomus lindquistii. The sequence goes on from JANUWI010000014.1 coordinate 616,765, forward strand.
ACCCACCCAGCAAGGACTCTCCCTCTCCCGAATCTTAGAGAAAAAATCCATCAACCCTCCTTCACCTCGACGAAAACATCCCTCGACTCATCGGAGTGACCAATTCGGAGTTCACTCACTGCCCCTCCAATCGTCTTGGCACGTGCTCCCTCTAGCTCCTGCCCACCTTTTAGTGTACCTTGATCACACCTGCCGCGAACACCAGACATTGCTACTTTTACGCTGGAAAACGGCTATTGTCAAACTCTTTTACTCGCCAAACGTGAAGGGTCTGGACTACTACCGCAGCGAGCTTGCTGACTCTGCGCAACACCATCACCCCGGTGCACGTCAAGGATCATGGCTTCCACCAATGGGCAGGCAGAGGTGCCCGACGGCCTGAACCCAAGCTCATCGACCGCACGCGACCAAGCTGCAGGTGGGAGCACGTCACCGCATGCTAAAGGTTCGTCCATCCTTCCCAATTGATTTCCATGTTCTTGGCTTGGCATCATTCTGCTCGACGTCCCAAAAGCCACCATCATGATCAGAGTGTGCCAGTTAGACCAGGCTCAGCTTGCGGTTGCCCGTCAGGAGACCAAGATGTCACAATCGATACATGTGCGGCTTGCTCCAGTGTAGCTAGAGCTGAGTCTCAGATCTACAGGCCATTCAATTGTCTGTTCCTGGCTGGTACGCGCCTGTAGATGAGCTACTAAATCATGCGCTCCCAATATTTTGACAGGCAACATCTGCTTATACCCACTCCACAGTTGTTACTTTCCCTGACGAAAGTATATCGCCTTTGATGATTGCTAAGAGTAAAGACCTCGAGCAAAAAGACTACCTGGATCTTGACAAGACTACCAGGCAGTACAGTGCAAGTTTAAGCCGCAAGCGACTATCTGGAAGACCATCTGTTGAGCGTTTGGGCTCCTTCAAGCCCCAAAGTGCTGACGGAAACCCATCACTAAACTCTCTCTTGTCAAACAGTTCGACCGAGAACCTCTCCGATAACCACCATGCCCACGACAATCTCCTGAAGCAAGTTGGTAACTGGCTCAAGCAGGAGCGCCAGAGACGTCACGCCAGGAGAGCAAAAAGGAAAGCTGGCAAAGAATCTTCTCACGACTCAGAACCTGTAGTCGATCCTGAAGCGCAACAAGCTGCTGGACAGCGAGGAAGGACCGGTTCCGAGTCTTCGCAAGAAGGCTCTGTGGCACTTGATCAATTGGCGCAAATCTTGGAAAAGACCTTGTCTATCAAGCCAGCTGAGGCGAGGAAGCGTACCCAGCATATACGCAGGCTATCAACAGGACTGAAGAGACACTCCGCGATATCAAATGAGTCGGACTACTTTGATTCGGTCGATCAGCTTGTGCCTGGCTGCGACGCTGTTTTGGACAACTCCAAGACCATGGCCTACAGTGTTGATGAACCCTCAGCTGAGCCTCAAACCGCAGACTCCGAGAAGCGGGCGCGAAAGGAGAGGAAGGCTTGGACCGACTTCCGCTACGAGATCCTTCGTCTTATTCACACCTTGAAGCTGAAGGGATGGCGAAAGGTTGCCATGGAGCAGAGCAACGAGATTGATGTCCAGAGATTGAGTGGCGCGCTGACCAACGCCGTCTATGTTGTTTCGCCGCCCAAGAACATTCGCACCCATGAAGAGCATGGCGATGGCACTCCCAAACCCAAGAACCCGCCTCCGTAAGATCTAATATTCCTGTTTGCAACGCAACACTAGCTAATAAGTTGAAGAAAGCTATTACTGCGCGTGTACGGTTTACAGGCAGACCACTTGATTGACCGCGAATCTGAGTTGCAAATCTTGACACGACTTGCGCGCAAACGTATTGGCCCTCGTCTACTCGGAACCTTCAAAAATGGTCGTTTCGAAGAGTTCCTCAATGCGAAGCCCCTCACCGCCAAAGAGCTGCGCAACATGGAGACCTCGATCCAAATTTCCAAGCGCATGAGAGAGCTGCATGAGGGTATTGACCTCTTGAAACACGAGCGCGAAGCTGGCCCCTTTGTCTGGCAGAACTGGGACAAGTGGGTTGACCGCTGTGAGCAGGTCGTCACTTGGCTCGATGAGCAAGTTCGTGAGAGCAATAAGAGTGAGAATCTGTCAGACGCAGACAAGTGGAAGCAGCGAGGCTTTGTATGTGGCATGGAATGGCCGATCTTCCGACAGACTGTCGATAAGTACAGGAGATGGTTGGAAGAACAGTACGGAGGTCTTGACAAGATCAATGAGCGTATGGTGTTCTCGCATAACGACGTAAGGTTTTCTTCGGCGCATACGTTTCCAGCAACTGACAGCACTATGCGATAGACTCAATATGGAAACATCCTCCGAATGATGCCAGAGGGCGAATCGCCTCTTCTACTACCAGCCAACCAACACAAGCAGCTTGTGGTCATCGATTTCGAATACGCAAACGCCAATTTGCCTGGCCTCGAATTTGCCAATCACTTTGTAAGCCGTTATCTCATTGAATCAAGCTGGCGTTCTCACCTCAGCATTAACAACCTTTGTCTTTGCATACAACTGATCTTCATAGACCGAATGGACCTATAATTACCACGATGCAGAAGCTAGCTGGCGGTGCAACGAAAAGTACTACCCAACCGTTGAAGAACAGCATCGTTTTATTCGCGCGTACCTCACCCACACACCCTCTTATAAGGCAGCTGGCGGATACACTTCCAATCCCGCAACACCTCATCTTGGACCCCTTCCGACATCGGGCAGTACGACAGCGCTGGCTGCCACTGCCGCCCCTACATCCATCTCAGCATTCATGCTCGACTCCCGCGCACCACCTGGCGAAAAGTTCCAGGAACAAGAGGCCATCGCCGAACGCCAGACCGAAGAAGAAGTCCGCCGCCTCCTCGCCGAAACCAAGCTCTGGCGCCTCGCAAACTCCGCTATGTGGGTAGCCTGGGGCATCGTGCAAGCGCATATTCCTGGCATGCCCGACTTTGAAGCCCAAGAGAAAGAAGCGGCACAGAACATGGACGCTAATGCCGCCATGCTCGAAGGAGCAACAGCAGAGATCAAGGCTGTAGCCGAAGCTGCTGAAGAGAAGGACCAGGACGGCATCGTGAGTTCAGAAAAGGCGGAGAAAGAGGGTGATGCGCGTGCGCAGGAGGAAGATGCTGACCTATTCAAGAAGCAGGATGAGGAAGAATTCGACTACTTGTCGTATGCTAACGATAGGGCTCTTTTTGTGTGGGGCGATGCGCTAAGGATGGGGATTGTGAAGGCAGAGGATTTGCCCGAGGAGTTGAGACAGAGGGTGAAGATTGTGGAATACTAGGCAAGGAAGGTCGTACAATACTGAGAAGATGGTGTGGACAGAGGAAATTCTCGCCAGACTTAATGACTTGTCAGGCTGGGCGTTGCATATTTGCCCCAGTGCTCTATATGCAACACGAGATACGTCAACAAATCTCGCCAAGAATTTCGCTCAACTTCGAGATCTGAATTGAGTTTATATAGAAGTTGTAAATATACCAAGCAAGCACGTCTAGGCGTTCTCATTCATGTCAACAGTGCAGACCTTCATCACAGCAAGAAGCATCAACCAAGTGGACAGATCCCATGTATGAACAGCGGTTACTTACCATCAGAGCAGCGTAAAGCAGACATCACCAACACGACGACGGAGCACCTTTCGAGTTTGAAGAAACCAGCGCTCATCAGTGTTCAAATCATTGCGTGTCCCAGTAATATGAAGTAATAGTGTGTATTTTGAATAATGACGAGTAACCACCACTGACCCAGTACAGGCAGCGAAGAAGCTCTCGGAAGAAAGTAAAGGTATCTATCTAGACTCTACCAATCCGCAGTCCCATAGGTATATATCCCCACCCCATGCCATCCCACCTCCTCACCACCGGAACACAGAACCGGTCGGTTCCTCCATCTCCCCCCCAAAACCCCAGCAGAAAAAAAAAGAAAAAGAAAACGCCAGTAAAATGCCCAAAACAACGCTCGCACACGCACACGACGACCAAACCTAAGCATAAAACCAATACTGCGCACTATACTCCACCGTAAAGCTCCCCGCCACACCCTCACACGTCTTGGGCGCCACACCCCCGGCCGTCTGCACACGGTACACTTCCTTGTAGTCACCCTCAACAGCACTCAACTTCAACCACGGCACACTGCCCAACCCATTCGCTCCCACCGCCGCACCAACCGGCGCCGCGCTCTTGACGATATCCGGCTTCGCCATGACGTATCCGAAATCCGCATTCGCCGTTTTCAAATTAAACATGGGCACGCCAGCAGCGGTGAATTCGTGGTGGCCCGATATACGCTTTTCCGCCTCTGGAGCAGTGGGGATGGCGTAGTTGAGCGCGAGGCTGGTTATGTCGCCCAGGACGCGCGTGTTGAGGCGTGCGGCGTCGCAGGTGGCGTTGAAGAGGGTTGCGATTGCGCCGGTTGCTTTTGGGGTTTCGGTTGCGGCGGCGGAGGCGCAGGTGTAGTTTTGGGTGCCGCGGCCGAGGGCGATGTGGCGGAGGGTGAGGCCGGATGAGATGGGGGCGAGGGGGGTGGGGGCTGGGAACGGCAGTCAGTATATGTTTGTACTTGTTTTGGTGGGGGGTGGGGGTATGTACCTGTGGGCAAAACTACGTTTGTGAGATCACAGAGGGAGTTTGTAGAGGCGAGTTGGGAGAGGATGCCGGCGGGGATGTTGGCGCGGGGGATGATGTTGGTTATTGAGTCGAGGAGTTGGGTTGTGCGTGTTGGAGCGGCGAGGAGTGTGGTTGGTGCGAGGGCCAGGATGAGGCTGAGGGTGGAGGAGGTGGTGAAGAGCATGTTGAGTATCGGTGTAGAGTGATGGTGAGGTATGCCGAGTATGTTGTGCAATGGTGATCCGTGAGGTTGTTATTCTGATATATGAATACGTTCTCGATAATTGGATCCCCTCTTTTTCTTTCCCAAGTATTCTCGAAATAGAATAAAGGTTCAAGTATAGTGTTTCGTTTCGGATGCCGTGAGATTTTTTTCTTATCCTCGTAAATAGATTCCGGAATGATTCAGATCCGTAAGAAAAACCCAGGAAAGTAGAACGACGAGCCGAAAATAATGGACCACGGGCGTAAAGATTATTTTTTTTTGCAAGGGAAAGACCAGTATCCCAAAGATGCCAAATGAAAGAAATGGAGATAGATGATGGGGCGAGCAAACAGCACAACTATCGTTCGTGAGGTGGGAGATGTAGATGGGGGCGATCGTAGTGAGTGAAAGTCAATTGTCCCAGTCGGCCCTCTACCGTCTATATACAAAGCGAAACACACATCCACACGACACGACACGACAGTAGACCCAGCGCGTAGCTCCCCATCCACCCACCGCGCATCGTGTACCCTCGCAAGACCTGTCAACCGTTGGCGCCTGTCCCACACTCGCCCAACCACCCGTGCGGCGGCCGCTAAACCTCAAATCTATGGAAAAAGACCCCAAATATAGCCAGAGGGTGCTTGATTGGCTATGAGAGGTGGAACGTAGGCTTGTGCGTTGTGGTTCGCTAATCTACCGAGCCGCCCGCAGGGGTGGCGCTGGAGATGGAGATTGGGCGCTTGAATGGATGGGGTATGGTGTGCGGGAAGTTGGCTCTTTGTGGTTATTTTGGGGGGATTGAGGAACAGGGGTGTGCGTTGGTTGATGATGGGAGGTTGGAGATGCTAATGCTGATGCTGATGTTGATGCTGATGCTGGTGTAGAGTTGTGAGGCTCAGCATGATGATCATTTTGTAGTTTCAATGCTGATATATCAAGCCGTGATCCTTTTACTTTCAATAGCGTCCTACCTCTGATCTGAACGTGTCAACTCTGCAAGTAACCATATCTTCACAACTCCTTACATCGCAACACTCAAACGTCCCAACCATGAGCACCAAACCACCACGGCAATAACGGCACACCCGTTCACCCCCTCCTCGCTAGTAACCACGCACTCATCCCCCAAGACCCAAGACCCAAGACCCACAAACGCCCTTGACTTTTCCCTCTCCCCCATCCACCATCTCACCCTCCAAATCCAGTCCCCGCCATCCCGCAGAGCCGCCCATCCCACACACCAACCACCTCTACGCAACCCCACTCCCTCGCCATTCCAGAAACCTGAATATGCACCCACCCCAACACACTAACACCCATTACGGCAGGTCGGCATCTCCGCGTAGAGTAGTACCCACAAGTTACCCAAGACAAACAAAAGGTCCTTAATATAGACTTTCCAGTAAACCAGAACAAGCCTCGAGTCATGGCATGTAGCCAAATCAGGAGATTAGCAAAAGGACAGCTAATTTACCGCCTTTTGCTTTGCGCTGGGGGAATGGACCAATCATACGCCTGTTGTGAACGGCCAGACCCGCGCAGGCGCTAGAGGTCGCAGATGCGGTCGATGGGGTTTTGTGGCTTCTGGGCCTGTGGACTGGGGTTGTTGTGGGCTGGGTTACACTTCAGTCTACACTCATCCATGTGTTCGCACATGTCGTGCAGCGATACGAAAATAAGCCGCAGGTCATCGGGTTGGGCGTAATTGGTGGGTTTTGCATGCCGGCCCTGGGAATACACTTGGTTGGCCAGCATGTTTCGAGAATCGAGGACCGGTGGCGCTGGTGGCGTTTCGTGGTCTGCAGAGAGGGGGCCATGTGTTTGGCAGATGGTGGATGCAAGATTTATTACAAAGTAGGCTTGTGTGCGCGCGTGCTGGGTTGTGTTGGATCTTGTGTTGCTGTCATGGGGGTCCGGGGTCTTAATAATTTTTGAGGATGCATATATGTGTACGTGGTGTAGCCGGGTAGGTCGGGGCCCGGAGGGTACAGGGTGACAGGCACTGCAGAGCGGTTGTCTGTGTTGCCGAGAGCTGGGGAATACTGGATTGATTGCTGGTGTGTACGTGTGGTAAGCTTGATTCGTGTTGTGACTTGATTGAGATATGTGATCACGGGTGAGAGGCGTGCATGGCATTGTTTGCTTGTGTGGGTTTTGACTTCGGGATGGCAATAGATGGAGTGGTATGTTGAGCTAGGTGGCCGGTATGCCATGCCTACATGATGCCGCAAAGAGCTTGCACGGGCTTTGCTGCAGGTCTTTTCGTAGGTAGGTCACGTTCTCGTATATATGCATGTGCATGTGATGTTTCAACGATGAGTGCGTCAATCTTCTCGAACCTGTTCTACTACTTCGCGTTATGTTTGCATACAAGCAGCGAATCGACATACACACATGCTCTCCCTCTCTTTTACAATACACATGACATTTACTCTAAAATAATCTCACATACCTTCATGACGCTAATGTAGATATCTCTTCCCATCTGGTTATTCAGAACGCCTCTGACCTATCTACTTTACAATCCCACTCTTCCTCTTAATAATTGGCCCTCTCTTTTCCTTTTTCTAACAAGCTTGCCAATTATCAAATTATTCTGCGCATCACTCAATGTTCCCACAGTCCCCGCCTCCGCCTCGATGACGTGGTTTGGGGACACCTACGGGTCTAGGGTCGCATACTATGGTCACTCTTTACTTTCTTCACGGTGCTTACTGTTGCCTACTTATGGCAGGGTTGGGGTTGCATTCATAATTATTCAAGCATGTACCTTATACAACCATTCGATCTTCCACACCATGCCCTCTGGCCATATCGTCTTTCGGCTTGGACCATGGCCAATTTACCTCACATGCAACTCTACCAACTTTGTCGCTCCTGACCTCAATGGTCTACAATCCCAACATAACAACACACCTGTAGGGCACTGCGCCTCAAGAACTGTCCCGACACAAGCAGTCCACTTCTGAGGTCGACCTAGCACCAACATACCACGTCAACGTCAAGCTCAGCGTAGGTCCACCTGATCCTTCACTCCAAGTATACCGTAACCCTCAACTTCGCTGCCATTGCTTCCTACCAGAACCTCAGCGCCCATACTGACTTTCAACACAGATCCATTTCCCTCGTCGGTGCACGCGCCTGCAATTCACTCTCGCCATACCGCTACCACCACCACGCTGCTGAACCTTCGACCACGAGCAAGCATCCTGCCCTGGCACACTTTCATGGCGATGGCAGGATTGTATCTTTTCAATGGCGGGTGGAGTGAAGAAGCCTACGGGCAACTTGTTACAATCTGAGGCTTCGGCTCGGGATGAGAGTTTCAAGCTGACCATGCAAAAGACGTCCTGCATAGCTTTGGCTAACACCGCGCAATCTCAACAGGCTACATTGACTTGTCTCAGACCTCAGGACAGACTGTCAGCGACAGATTTTCATCACCGGTCTACGGGCACTTGTTGCGATGTTGGGTAGCCTTGGGAGATCAGAGTGGCCGGCGTGGGCGAGCTTTTTGTATTGTGCGTTTGCACTAGTCGGTGCTTGGTTACGGTAGCGGACTGCTTGGAGCCATGGTTGGGTCTGAGGCCAGGGCCATGCATGTAGCCCTCGCAGCCCACACATGTTTGCTTGTATCTATTTGTGAGTCAAATGACTTTGTATCAGTTCAATGGATTCGCCTCGCTCGCGGCGCCCTTGTAGAAACCCATCTCTCCAGAGAAGTCCTGTGAATCACTTGTGTACCAACGTGAAACCTCGCAAACACAATACTGAATCTTTGATGAGTGCCCTGCTTTATCCATTCTTCCTGCCCCTTTCGTCGAATGTTCCAAGTCGAACTATAGTCGGCAAATCGAACATGCAAGTCGGACCCCGCACCAATCTGTTGCGTTCATCCTTTGGTTTCGATAATAAGTACATAACCCCTCGTCATGCATTATGATGACGTGTCCACTCTGCTGCATCGAGGATAACCCGACTGTTGTATGCGTCTCGCACCTAAGTAAAGATTGCTGTTGGTTAATTTGTGTATGCGAAGACACGACATGTTTCAAGGGTTAATAGATAGAGCGCGGACGAGTGAGGGGGGAGGGAAGGGAAGGGAAGGGAAGGGAAGGGAAGGGAAGGGCAGACAATTAACTGCTATATCTGACGGCGCCAAGATGGCAGAGACCCAGGCATTACCAGCGCGTGCTATTGGCGTTGAATTAACTAAAACCAACCTTGTATATCACCATGATACTATAAACCAAGCCAACCTCTGCCCCCTAATCCTCCCCCACAACCCCCCTCTCCCTCTCCACAACCGGACCCCCCTTCTCCCTCTCCTCTACAAGCTCCTCACTCACCAAACTATTCTGCGCATCACTCAACGCCCTCACAATCCCCGTCTCGGCCTTCTCCCTCACCAATCTCCTCAGACTACTTATTAGATAACCCGAAAAAACATCAACACTCCACTCATCCGGCAGCGTCCCCAACACATCTGCAATATCCAACCAGCCCCCAAACCGCTCGAGGAGCTCGCCCGTCTGCTCAACGCGCTGGTTGACATCGTTGATGCGTAGGAATTCCTGCAGTAGGGCGGTGAAGAGGTGGGATTGTTGGGGGCGGGTGGGCATGGTTGTGCGGGGGCCGTTGCGGGGCTGGAAGATGGAAGAATAGCCGTAGAGACAGTAGGATATCGCGGTGTTGTAGTCGCCTAGGCCGTGTGTTAGGAGGCGTAGGGCTTCTTGGTCGCGGCCTCGTCGGCCGTTTAGGATGATCATTTCGGGGACTAGGTCTTGCTCATATGGTTGCAGTTTTGCGAGGATGGATTCGACGTCGTAGTCGGAGGTTTGAGAGAGGAGTTGGAGCAGGCGGAGACGTGCTTGCCACCATTCTTCGGGGGAGGCGTTGTCGGTGATGAAGGAGTGGTATGTCGGCTTCGGGGGTTCGAGGATGCGGTAGGTAGAGTATGTGTCTGATAGTGTGGTACGGGACGTGGGGTTGGTGCTTAGTTCAGTGAGAATGGTAGTTAGGTAGAAGGAGAGAAGTTCATCGATGTATTGGGTATGCTATTGATCAACTTTGTTAGCTTGCGTGTTCGTCGATCTGAGAGTAAGGGACAGAGGGGGTGTCGTACCTTTTTGCCAAACACGAGATACTCAAGATACTCTTTGACAGCACCAGGTGCCTTTTCTCGTAGCAGTGCGACAGCGCGTGTTGGTTCGAACTTGACGCGACTTGAGTCATCGGCGAAGATTTGGACACCGAGTTTGGGGTTGCGATTCGCGAGCCAGGCGCCGTACTCTTCCACAAGAGACTGGTCCCGAATCCTGGCTAGGTACTCGCGGACTCTGTGTTCACCATCAACAAGCTCGCCGCCCTTGTCTTCTTCGCCTTCGATGATACGTTTCCAAGTTGCCAGTACCTTGGATGCTTTGAGAGATGCTTTACAATTACTCTGGTATAGGCGACTGAGGAGGAAGAGCCGCTTGAACTGCTCTAGAAGTTGGACAGCGCGATCGAAACACTCCACTTCTCTGTCGACAAGCTCATTAAGCTCGGCTCGATGGGTGCCAGGGCTAGAAGTACCCTTCGCGGTACCTTGGTCCAGGAGAAGTAGGATGTGGAGGAGTGCGGCATCTACAGTCCTAAAGACGTATGGGTCGTTTGTGACGCTCGCCATGCCTTTTCGCCTTTTCCAGAATTGCAGATATCTCTTAACAAAGTGTAGCAGATTGTCCCCGAAAGGACCATTTACATCGGTCGATATGGTGGACAGGTCGTTCTGATGCAGGAATTGCTCCACGAGCATTGTGATTCCGCCATAGATCTGGATACCCTCTGGTCCTTGAACTACTTCCTTGTTCAGAGTCGGTAATAGACTCAGTACAACTCGTGGATCTATCTCGCCCTCAATCAGCGCCTGTTCTGTGATGCGCTTCTCGCTTTCGAAGATGATGATGTTCGTCTTCGTACGGAGGACCACGTCCATGAAGAGCATCAGAGAAGCCTTCTGGCGGATGTAGATTAGACTGAGGTACTCTGATTCATTACGAGGCTCTTGCCCGCGGATGTCTCCAAGCACTCGTTCAAGTAGGCTTCGATTGGGCTGGATACGCTGGTCGTTCCCAGAAGTTATGTACTGTGCTTCTTCGATTCGAGAATCCAGACGAGTCACTAAAGGACTTCGCACTGTCCACCATATTTGATCACCAGCCCAGATGACAGTCTGAGCTTGTAGCTTTGACATTCGATCCGTGAAGTCACGATCAGCTTTCGCCTGGAGGACCTCTGTCTTGATGTTTTCTTCGGAGGGCGGCGTAAGATGTAGTGTTTGTACCGACAGTTTTGCTCCAATTTCGGGCAAAACGAGATCGTAGGGTTGTACCATTGTGCGCATTCCCAAGGGAAGCGAGCTTCGAGTCACGTCTTGTCGTGAGATGGAACCTAATGAGTTAAGGTTGAGCCACTCTTTCTCTGCTTCACTAGCGCCAGGATCAACATCCCAACGCTGGACCTCGACGCCGTATGTCACGACACCATCAGAGTCCTCACTGTGGACAACAGCCAGTACATAGCCTTCTTCTGCGTTCATGTCTGGACGCATAGAAGCTGACATGTCAATACCCGAGCCGTCTGTAACGATAGCATCTGGATAACTGCTAAACTGTATGCTGCCTCTACACATGTCTCCATCGAGGTTGACAAACATGCCCACGGCTTGCTCAGAGGGTGTGGTGCCGACGGTGAGCAGAAACTCGTTTGGATTGGGCGATGCGATCAGAGGCTTGAGAGGTACGAATGGTGGCGGTTCAGACACGGGAGGTTGGTCGACTTGCGGCACTTGCTTTTCCGGTGGTGCGGGTAGTGGTTTGTCCGGTGAGGCAGCTCCACTTCTCGCTCGGCTGGCGGCTCTTTCTGAAGTTTCACCAGCAGCAGAGCGGGCAGGAGAGCGGGCAGGCGCGGGTGACATGTCGCGAGACAAGGACTCGGGTACGTCGAAGCCGTATCTTCGTCCTGGAGGCTGTGGGCTGGCAGTCCGAGACGGTGGACCTCCAAAACCCAACACATTGAGACTTGTGCTTCGAGAATGGCCATGCTGATCAGCCTGGCCTCTCGGCGCTGTACTGGCAGAGGAAACGCTTCTTGACGGGCCCTGAGGCACAGTGGCGAGGCTCTCGGCGGCTCCACCAACGTCTCCAACATGTGGGTCCAGTGAGGATATTGGGAAGAGGCCAATCTTTTGTTGATGCTCGACGTCGAGTAGGGCGTATGAGTGGGCATCGGCGGCGCATGAGAACGTGTCTCGGCGGACAGAGAGCAAGCAGCCTCCGTATTCGATTGCCTTGATGGCCTTTGGCGGATGGTGTTCAGAGATTTGGACCAGGCGCAGCCTCTTCTTAAGTCCAATGACTACGACGACCCCGTCTCCTCCATGGTCGACGTCTTGATTCAGGTCTACACCTCCAACCCAGAGACATGAGATTGGTTTGAAGGTCGAGTCGGGGCTCAATTCTGGCAGAGAGTATATGGAGAGGGTGTTGTTGCACAGGACGCATGCCTTGTTGACCTTGGGCAGAATGAGGATCTGCTGCACGCCAGGACCGTTGGCGTCGTTGTGTGGAGGCTCTAGGCGCGAGGCGATGATGGCGGTGGGCTCTTCGGCGGCATCGCTGGACTCTGGGGGCAGCAGGACGAAGTGGAGGATCTCGGCGGCCGAGGTGCCCACGTAGAGGTTGCCGTTGCACACGTCGACACATGTTATGTGCACTTGGTCGGCATCCCCGTCGGCGGCCAGCGGGAGGTCGGCGACGAGCTTGCGCAGGATGTAGGGGCCATGGGGCGGGGCGGGGCGGGCAGGCAATTGCTCTGGGGGCGGTGCGTCGGCCATTCTATGAGATGCACTGCATGCGCCATGGCTGGCTACCGTTGCGAGGCGTGGAGAGGGCTCATGGCGCGTGGGAGCTGCATGGGGGCACTGGTGATGGGCGCTGCAGCGGTGCCTGGACTGCTGCGGGCTATGGGCTGCTCCTCCCCCACCGATTGGCGCGTCAGATGGCCTGGTTCCGCGCAAGCTGGCCGCAGTCCGCGTACACCCTACCTTACATCTGCCCATCAATGTCAACCATGCGCCCGAGCGGCTTTTGAGTCGGAACGTCATAGTCAGGTCTGCGTTCAGACGCGATATCCAGCATTGCTCATACAACGTTCGCACACACACGCGCACAACGTGGCCGAGGACTAGACATGGAGGGCGGAATGGACCTGGAAGAGCGCGTCTCGCTGGATGCGAAGCCAGAGAGCGCCAGTCACACGCCAGGCACGGACGAGTCCCACGAAGAGGAGAACAAGTTCCAAAAGGCTATCGGGGCTTGGAGGAGTGCGTGCATTATCATCACAACCAAACATTATATAAATCTAACACAGCCCAGACATCGACCTCACCACCTTGATCCCCCAACTCGACACCGTTGCCTCCGACATTGTCGCACACCAACGAGACACGCTCACACAACGAAAAGACCTCGCCCAGAAGACAAAGGACTTTCGCAAACTCGACGATGCAAGCAAGCTGAACGACTTCAAGGCATTGCTCAAGTGTACGCAACCCATGGCCAGCCCAACTGCGCATTGCTAACACCCCACTCCCAGCCTACCAAAACTTCATCGACCTCATAACAAACCAGTCCAAGACCGTCCAGGCCGCCTTCTTCCAAGTCTACTCCCCGCTGTCCGAAGCCCCCGACCCATATCCCCTCCTCGATGCCTCGATCGACTCCCTGGTGACCGCCGAAGAAGTCGTACCCAAACTCACATCTGAGAACGAACGATTGCAGAAGACAGTAGCGAAGCTGACTACACAAGTCGACGAGTCGGAAAAGAAGTTGGAGGAGGAGCGAGCTGCGCGCAAGGCACTTGAGGAGAACAGGGACAGCAAGATCAAGGAGGTGGAAGCCTCGTGGTCAGCAGTCTTGGACGAAAAGCGCGACAACTGGGAGTCAAAAGAAAAGAGCTTAGAAGAGAAAGTCGAGAACCAAGATCGGTTGCTGAAGGAGCTCAAGGCCAGCTACGAGGTTTCACAACGGCTTGGCCATGGAGAGGAGGCTGAGGGCGACAGTGGACGTGGTGCCACCGCTGCAGAACTCGAGATTGTCAGCTCAGAGCTGGAGAGAGCAAGCCATCGCCTAGCAGAAGTAGAGGCACGCAACGAACAATTGCGCCTCGAACTCGCCCAATCTGCCTCTGCGCCAGCCCAACAAGTCGCTGTCGAAGATGATCCTGCCTACCTACGTCTACAATCAGAAAATTCGTCACTACTGCGAAAACTTGAGAGTGCTCGATTCGACAAAGACTCTGAGCGGACGCGTCTGGAGACAGAGACGCGAAGTCTGGAGAGAGAAATCAAGTCACTGAAGAGCGAGAAGGAGGCGCTCCGAGAGAAAGTCCAAAAGTGGGGCGACTACGAGAACGTGAAGCAGGAGTTGGAGGTTCTAAAGGTATGTGCACACCCAATGATTATATTACAGATACTAACAATACACAGTCAATCGAGTTTGCGACCGGCGACGACGACGATGAAGCCACCGAAATCGCCCTATCATCCAACGGCGCATCCAGCAAATCCAAAGGCGGAGAAACCCTCGAACAACTCCTTCTCGCGCGCAATAAAAAACTTAGCAACGAGCTCACCGTCCTCCGCGTCTCGCACCAAGACCTCCAATCGCGCCTCGAAGCCCTCCAAGATGAGCTCTCCCAAGCAAACATGGACCTCGAGAAATCCCGCACCCTCAACGAAACCCTAGAAGCAGACCTCGAAAAAGTTCAACAAGAAGCCACAAACGCCTTCGACCCCGCAATGTCCGTCGCAGGAACCTACGTATCACGCTTCCCCCAATCCTCCTACGGTGGTGGCGGCGCGAGTACACGACGTGGCCGCTCCTCCCCAACCTCAAGTATAATATCCGGCTTCGACTCGTCCTCACAAGCCCCAACCCTCGCTTCTCTCCGCGCAGGAGGCGGCAACGGCGACCCCGCCGTCGGCAACTCGAGCATCCTCCCCATGATCACCGCGCAACGCGACCGCTTCAAAAAGCGCAACGCAGAACTCGAATCCTCGCTTCAAAAATCCCACTCCACAATCTCCTCCCTCCGCTCCGAAATCAACGCCCTGCAAAAAGATAACCTAGACTTGTACGAAAAAACCCGCTACGTAAGCTCGTACAATGCTGTTAATCGTACTACTACTACCGCGAGTAGCGCGAGTTCCTGGGCGCCAAATCCAAATCCGAATAGTATCAACATGGGCAGTAGCGGAGCAGCAGCAGCAGCAGGAGGAGGAAGCGCAGAAGCAAAATACAAAACCACATACGAAACCTCGCTCTCCCCCTTTGCCGCGTTCCGGGGCCGCGAATCCGCACGCGCAATGAAGCGCATGCACATTTTCGAACGCATGATTTTGCGCGTTACAAAGTTTGTCCTGCAGACAAGGACGAGTCGGAATGTTTTTGCCGTGTATTTGGTTGGGTTGCATGTGTTGGTTTTTTGGAGTCTGGTTGGGTTTGAGACGGCGGGGAGTGCGAGTGGGAATGGGAGTGCTGGGGTGGGAATGGGGACGGGGGCGGCGGGAGCCATGGCGGCGAGTATACCGGGGGGGCCGGTGCCGGGGGTTGAGGATGTCGGGGTTTGGGCCAAGGAGGCTGTTGAGGGGGCTGCTGGAGGTGGAGGGGGGACGGTGGATGGGGTGGCGTAGGGTGGATGGAAGTATGTACGTTTAGTGACTTGAGGGGGACTTACTTGGGATGTGTCATTTGTTCATTTATTTCACATAAAGGGCGTTTGGGACGAACGAGGGAAATGGATGGATGCGTATGGATTCTTGGTTGGGGCCATGCTCACGTCTCGGTAATGGGATTCCTAAAGCTGATTCTGTTCTGTTACTGTTCCTATTCCCTACACAGCTCTCGAAGACCAAGTAATTTTATGCCAATGGGGTATCTTTTCTAGCGGGAAATGACGAGGCGAACTCGTGTTGCAGCTACTATACAATTGCAACACAAACACTGATTACTCCAAACAAGACGTCTGTCTTATTTCACGCAAAATTCCTAACTAATCATTCAACTCGTATCCATTGGTCCCTCATCCCCATCCTCCTCCCCAACCCCAACATTCCCACCACCCTCCATTTCCACATCCACATCCACATCCCCACCCGCACTCTCACCCTCACCCTTCCCCTTCCCCTTCCCCTTCCCCCTCCCCCCCATCCCCCCAACCAACCCCTCCAACCCCCTAACCTCCTCCCCACCCACTCGTCTCCCCTCCCAAACCCCCTCAACCCCATCCCTCGTATCAACCCCACGTTTCTCCAATATCCTCTTACTCTGACTCTCAACATAGACTTTCCTCTCCCTACCCGCTTCCGCTTTCTCGTCGTCTGTGGCAGATGTCGTGTTTGACGGTAGCAAAGTGGTGGCGAGATGGGGACGGAGAGAGGAGAGCAGGGTGCGGAGGTAGGGGAGTTGCGAGGTTGTGAAGGTGGTGTGTGTTGCTATTGGTGTGCGGGATTCTGTCGCTAGCGCTGGTGCCGTGGTTGTAGCTGTATTTGTTGTTTGGGGAAGTGTAGGTATGCCGAGGGATTGGGCGGCGGGGGTGTGTGTTAGGAAGGCAAAGGGGGCGGCGGGTGATGCGGTGTTTGTGTTTATATTTGAAGGGGATGATGAGCTTCTGGTCTCGCGTTTTGAAACAGAGGGTTGGAGGAGGGCGCGGAGCCGTGCGATTTGGGCTTCGTTGCGGGTTTTTTCGGCGACGAGGGCGGCGTGGAGTTTTTGGGTTTCGAGGAGTTTGCGGCGGAGGGTGTAGAGGGCTTCTGGGGTGAGGGAGGGGTCTTTGGGGGGGTGGGAGAGGTTCTGTGGTGTTGTTGTGTTAGTATTAGTTTGTTCAGTTCCACCAATGCCATCTTCAACGAATGGAACTTGCACGACATGACATACCTCATACCCCCCCAACCTCACCCAATTCCCTAATTCCTCCTCCCCCCGCGGCAAACACAAGACATTCCTCAACGTCCAAATCTCCAACTTGTCAAAGTTCTTATCCACTGCATTCTCCATCAGCGTCTCGAGTTTCAACACGCCCTCTTCAATTTCAAGTTTCGCCTCGGGGTACACATCTGCGCCGTCTTCGTCCTTTTCAGGAACCCGCTTCTCGGCGGCGTATCGGTCTGCGAAGCCTAGTAGGACGGGGTCGGCGGAGGAGAGGCCGGTTTCGAAGGAGTCGGTGCAGCGGTAGAGGACTTCGTTTACGGCGTTGATTATGTCGTCGATTAGGGACTGGGGTATGGGTTGTTAGCTTGAGAGTATAGGTGTTGTACTTCTGTGCAGAAACGGCCAGAGTTGCCAGTCTGAACTCGCCTGGCGCAAGTATGGTGGGGTGGTCATTGTGGGAGACGGGCAGGCAGACAGCCAGGTATGAGACAAGGAGTACATACGATTGGAGGCCAGGTAAAGTGCTCCGTGAGGAGCATATTCTCCTGCTGCTTTGCATTTGCCATTTTAATATGTCTTTACGTCGTGCGCGCAATTGTCGCAATACTTCTTCTTCCGTTGTTTGCGACGCGCCGAGGGACGTGTTTACCCCGGCTATGATGACACTTAGCGCGCGACAGGCTCGGCTATTCTTTCCTTTCATACATCAGTGTCACCCAGGTGAATCTTTCAGACGGACGCAGCAAAACGCATTCTCATCTGCTCAAGCCGAAGTGAGGCTCATTTCCAATCGTAGACACAACATGCCATCAAGACATCAATGATTAGCTACGGACAACACTTAGAAGGCATAATATAGCTCTTCATTAGGCACAGCCATCACAACATCAAACAGAGCCTCAAGCATATCCTGCTATGAAACCAGCTTTTACAACGCTACCGCTTCTTTACAACGACTTTTATAGTCAATTGCGCTATGCTCAAAGCAAAGGTAGAAATCAAGAGGCTTGAATCTAGACCCATTAAAGGCACCTCAACTGCTTCCACCACTCCTCAACACAGCCAGGCGTGCACATGTGGTATATCGTCTTCTTATTTCGCGGCCTGGCTGCAACAGACACCACCACCACCACCAACTTTCAAGGGAAACATACCGACAGTAAGTTTTCCGCCGTCGCCGAGGGGAATGGAAGGAAAAGAGCGAGATAGTTGTAATCCAAGATAGCACTAGACTCATTGCGCCGATAAGTCCCCCTGAAACCCAGAGTCCTCCGTGCGGGTCATGTCGCTGTCGTAAATGCAATAGATTGTGAGAAAACAAATGCAAGGCCACCTTCACCAATGTTCATCCGGGAAAGCCTTGCGTAGTAGCAGTAGGGGGGATGTTATACAAGACGTCCAAGGAAGGGTTCGTCCGGATCGATACGGCTCAATATGCACGGTTCTGCTCCCGATAACGACGGTCCTCCTCTGCTCGTCTCGCCTTCTTCTCCCTTTCTAACCGAATCTTGTGCGCCTCTGTGCCGTCGTCCATGAGAGACTCTTTAAACCAGGGATGTTGCAGAGCTTCCTTGGCTGTTATACGCTTCTTGGGATCGTACACGAAGATCCGTCGCAAGAGGTCAAGGAACTGTCTGTTGAAGTCAGTGTGCCCGGGTATTGTTTCCTATCATTGTTAGTCGGAATTGCTTGACAACACATAGAAACACTTACGGGAAGCTTCTTCATGGCCTTCACATATTTCTTGCTTGCTTTGTTGGTCTCTGCGTTCGGGTAGTCAAGCTTACTATTCTTGAAGTACCTCGAGGCCCTATGGAGGTTAGCCATTGCAGATAGAAAGCAGGTGGCGTTTGACTTACGAGTTGGAGGAGTTACGTGAAGAGCTGCGGTCTTGCTTATACACTTGTCGCACGATCTCGCGGTCGATCTTGCCACTGCACACAGCTTCCATCATGGCAAGGTGTTCAAGATTGTCGTGCGTCTGAAATAGAGCATCGCCAGTGAAGAATTCGACGAGAATGCAGCCGATACTCCAGATGTCGCAAGGAAAACTCCATCCTAGATTGAGGATGATCTCGGGCGCTCGGTAATGTCTTGTAGATACGACAGACGAATGGTACTCATCGTTGAAGGTGGCGGAACCAAAGTCAATGAGCCTTATCTCTGGGTCGAGCAAAACCTTTCGATGTCTTGCGGTGCGGTTGACTGTTGTCGACGACGATGGTACAGTCCGATTGTATGTAAATGTCTGGTAGTTGTTGTTGACGAGCAAGATGTTCTCCGGCTTCAGGTCAGTGTGGATGAGGTTCAGGTCGTGCAGGAAGGCAACACTGGTGAACAGTTGCTTGGCAAACTTCTGGATATGCGAACTCGGGAATGGCACGAAGCCGTTCGACTTCAAGAAGTCAAACACGCTTTGGCCGTAGAGATCGGTGACGATGCAGATGTGGTTACGGAAGTCGAAGCAATCGCGAAGGTGTATACATCGGTTGACGTTGTGCTTGTCGTTGGATGCGAGCGTCGAGAGGACTCTCAGCTCGATGCGGCTGGCATCACGGTATTTGGGCACTGATCGGATGACCTTGATGGCGCATTTGGTGCCTTTCCGCCTGTCGTAGGCTTCAACGACCTTGCCAAATGTGCCCTGGCCGAGCAGCTTCGTGATCTGGTCTGAGAATAAGGTTAGCGTAGGTTTGGAACAGTTGGGCAGCAGCGACATACAGCGCTCAGTGATATCAGCGTCTGGCACGACGATGTAGTGCCCATCTTCGTCGTCGACTTTGGAGTCCTTGGTGTAGGATTTCTGCTGTGCGTCAGTATGATCGACTATGGTGATGTGTGGTAGCCTTACATCTGGAATGACTTGGACGTAAACGTCCTTGGCCTTGATAATTGGGTTTGGTGGTGGTTGGTAGAGGCTGAAGGGGTTGTCATCGTGATCGAGCTCTCTCCGCTTAGCCTGCTTCACTTCATCTTGAACCACTGCGCGAGTGCGCTTTCGTTTTTGGCCAGCGGCAGAATTGTCTAGAGGCGAGATGTGGTGGCCATTGCTGATTTGAGAACCTAGCGATGTCGGTGCAGTAGTGTGGAGGGCGGAGGTTGTCCTATCAGTGGATATGGAGTGGTTGGGCGAGTCGTAGTAGGGAGTCTGAGTGGTGGAGTAGGACGTCTGCTGCTGGTTGTAGACGGGGTCATAGGCAGTCGCAGCGGTTGTTTTCCGCTTCTTGTCGGTGTGTCGCGCAGATCCATTGGTCGCAGTGCGTGTGAGGCCCGGCTGGCGCGCAGCAGGGGGCAGTTCAGGTGCGGCCTCGTCGTCGTCGTCAATGACAATGACTTCCTTGGGGATGCCATTCTTGTAAAAGTCGGCCCAGTCAGGGTTGCGCCGGCGCTGTGCCGCCTGGGCAGCCGTCTCGCCCTCCATGTCGATGGCGGGGCCGGGGTTGATGGGCGGGAGCTGGGGCGGCTGTCTGGTGTGGGCAGTCGCGGTTCGGCGCAGGTCTGAATTCGAGGCGGCGCTAGCGTAACCGTTGTTGTACATGGAGTTGGCTATCCGAGCAGAGCCGTTGGCAATCTGCGCATTGGAGATGTTGGGCTGGTATGTTTGGTGGTGAGAATAGTACTGATGATGGGGCGGGAGCGTGGCCGTGGCGGTGGAGGGCGTCGACATGGCGGGTGAGCGTGTGGGCGGGTGAGGCCTGTCGTCGAATCGCGGCTGCTCTGCGCGGCCGGGCACGATCAGCACGTCGGCAGAGCGGCCACACAACGAGAGCCGACGCGGAGGGGGTGAGTGTGGTTGTGGTGGATAGGAATGCAGGCAGTCGCGGGGCTGCGAGCGGTGAACAAGGCGTGCCGTGCGAGGGCGTGCTATCGCAGGCGTGGGCGATGGGCGATGGTCGAGGGCGATGCGGAGAAGCGTCTTCGGTGGCCGCGCCTGGGGGACGTTGGGGCACCAGCGGCGAGGGAATCACGAAGACGGCGGTGATGGGAGAAGCCTCGCAGACGGATGACGGGCGTCGAACATGCCACGGCGAGAATCAGCGGCACGGTCGAGGCAGGCGAGGTTGAGGTCACTTGCGGAGAGTCCAAGTGTGGTCAGAGAGGGCCCAAGCGTCCACCTGGTTCGTCACTCGCGTTTCTCGCGCCCAAAACACTCTCCGTCGTGCGCCTGGCCCCAGACGAGCCTGTGTGGCTGTGGGCGCCGAGTTACTTTTGCACGAGACGTGACATTTCACGTTATTTCACGCAGCCAAAGGGTGGCCGCACAGTGAGTGTCGCCCGCGCGTCATCAGAAAGAGCCGCCGGTGTGCGCACAAGTGGCTAGGCCATGTGCCGATGCAACGAGGAAGCCGCCCGAAGCCCGTTGATATGTTGTCGGTTGACCGCAAACCAAGGCCAAACCGTGCCTGACTCTGCACTGCACCTTATTCCTCTGCCAGACCTTTACCTCACAACTCCACAACCCACCTGACACACAACGCCATCATGAACGTGACATGTGCAAACAAAATATGATACGGCCATCATAGCACCAGTGGGACATACATGCCAACCAAAGCCGCCATTGAGTTTGCTCTCGCTTCGTTCCGTTCTTGGGGCCCAACGCCATCTCTGCGTAGCCATGGCTACCGTCCTGTTGCAGACTGCGACACACTATGCCCCAACCCATTCCCACGGTCCATACAATGAAATGACTTGCTGCGTCCATACGCAACTCCTGCTTCAGTTACACCGTGCAGTGCTCGATAAATCCATCCATCCTCGACGGCGGCGCACCTGCCCTTTCAGGATCTTGGACAGACGCCTCCGTCCGCGTCACGTGTCTTCTCATTTTTTTTACGGCGTTAGCTACGGTTGCGGGCATGGCGTTGCGTTGCGTGCTCGGTGCGGTGCGGTGCATCTTGCGGTCTCAGAACTTCCACGGGCTGAGTAATACTGTGCAGTATCGATAACACTCGGCATCATCCACCTACCTATTCAGGCTATTACTGCTATTACAAGGCACTCTAACTATAATACTAGAAACCTACAGGCCTTTAGACTTCTACATAATAGCCTTAATTAGCTAAACACTCCAGCATCTTAGCCTTGCTCTTAAACACTGCGGTCACATAAACGCTCGATAGACACGTGCGTGTGAGTGTCAGGATATATCAAGACGGATGCAAGATATGCATACCCTTCTAATAGGTATAGCACAGCGTGTTGCCCTGAGTATCCAACAGGTCCCTAAGCTGAACAGTAGGCGCAAGCTTACCCAGACCAACTTCAAAGTCAAGAGTCACATTCTTGCCACTGTAGTCAAAAGGGATAATCGGGCCACCAACCTGGTGCAGGCGGGTCTCAAGGTCTTTCTGTTGCCACATCCAGAAGATGTGGTCAATGTTGCCGTGGTGGAGGTAGAAGACCGGCTCGCCAGGGCTGTTGTTTGCATCGCCAGCCTGTCCAAGAGCACCTCCGACACCAAAATGACCGCTTCCGTGGATGTTAGGAACGTCAAAGCTGGGTTCGCCTTCAACGGCCTTAGCAAAGCCAGCGTAGTCCTTCTGGGCGAGGACATTGTTGACGAGCTTCTGGTCAGCCCAGACGTTGATCAGAGTAGGGACAAAATCGCGCTTAAGACAGTGCGGAGTGGGGAAGTTAACGGAGAACTTGTCGGCTGTGAAAGGTCCGTTCTGTACGCAACCACCTCCTGTTCCACCAACGATACCAAAGGGGTTCGTCTCATTGGTAGGCTCAACCTTGTTGCCGTTGCCACCGAATCCAGTGTCTGCTTGCCAGATCTCAGAGTCGAAGATGCGTGTCGAGGTGGGATCTTGAGGTTCAGCATCTAGAGACCAATTCCAGTAAGGTTGAGCACCAGCGTAACCGCATTCTTCCCTGAGAGCCTTCTCATAGGTATAGATGAAGTAGCGGTGCCAGAGGGTGAAATGACCAACCCAGTGGATGTCGGGAGTTTGGCTGCTGTGCACGGCTTGGAAATCGTCGAAACGGTTTATAGTTCCCTCGATGCCGGAAATGGCTGGCTTTGATGCTAGGCAGAGGACTGCATCAATATATGCGCGCTTCTGGGGAAAAGAGAGTTGCTTCCTGCAGACGCACAACGGTCAGTAGAGTCGAGATGATGATGGGCGCGTGCCATTGACTTACCATTCTTTTCGTACAGGAGGGTTCTTGCACGTCTTTGGGGCAGAGGCAGGGAGAGCCGCCGCTACTGCTGACGAAGCCAAGCAGAGCGAAGAAACGAAAATGGAAAGGTTGACCATTTTGACGGCTGAGATTGAGATTGGCAGCTTTGTGTTTCGGATTGATTGAGGGCGAAAGCTTATCGTCCCTGACTGGCGATTGTGACGGCGGAGGGCATCAAGCTTTATGTCTGCCTCACTGCAGGCCTTGTCAGACGTGCTTTACCCGTCTGAGCCTCATCAAAAGATAACCATGCAATTAAAAGTCCGAGCCATGAAAGAATGGGGCGTTGGACCACTTGTCGTGATATTTGAGGCGGGGTCCGGGTCCGGAAGGAGCTCGCATACATGGCGATTCATGAGAGATGCGGTTGTGTGGCACAGCTGCATGGTCTTTAGAGGTCCCTTGGGTCTAGAGGTTTGAGTTCGGGGAAGGCAACGCGTGTAAGGCGCTTCAATGTACATGTTCTGGTGATAGCACGCCTCATGGCGATTCTGATAATAAGCCTGGCTTCCACATGGTGCAAATGGAACGACATTTAGGTTTTGAGTACTCCATGCGTATGAAGCTATGTACAGTAGTTATGCCTGTTGATCTCCGTAGCAATAGACTGCACACTGAGCATGGCCCTTGATTAGAGGATAGGATGATTGCGGATAATTGCAGTCGGGGGCCCAATATAGAGATTCCTGCAGGATTTACCTCGCATATCTGAGAAGGGATTTCTTCAGATTCGAGAGCATGCCATGGAAGCGTCGGTTTTATGTGTGCCTCCTTGGTGAAGAACACGTCACAATATTGCTCGAATATGCGGATTCTTGAATTTTGAACGGCAGAAACAGAACTTCTCTGTGGCTCTCTGGTTGGCAATGCAGAAGTTGAGTCAGTGAGATACCTACATAGTAGTGTGAGATATTTGTCGCGGGGACGGGAGTGGAGAGCTTGCGGGACAGGCTGATCCGCTTTTGCGCCAAGATCCTGCTGATCCGTGTCTAGCGTGATCCTTGCAGTCTATTCACCACGTATACACCGGCGATTGACGGAAAACCGCAGGGTCAACAGCGTCGAAAAGGGTTCGATGGATATGATGAGAGGCAAACACGGCACATATCTCCTGCGGGCCTGTGGCACGGTACCTTTGGTAGACAACGGTGCGTTCCTTCGTTGCGGTGCTGTCAATTTACCTAATTTGCGTTCTTTGTCATGATCGTGAAGCCATACTCTGGCCTTCAGTATCCTAGAGTATGGTGATGCGATAATGCACGTACGAATCAACACTCAAGAATTTCGAGGAAGTTCCCCTTGTCTTTGCGTGGAAGAAAGCTCGTATGGTTATGGTTGTCCGGAGGGAAAATAGAACATTCAAAGCAAAGAGCCGCATCAAGTCAACCCAGGACAACTGCACCGAACGCGCGGAGCCTTCGCTTTTTACCAGCATCCGATCCGTCTCATTCATCCAATGATGGCTCAGAAACGCCAGCCGTCTCCAGAAGACTCTACCCACGCATTTGCGGTCTTCTTGGACATACGGTAGGATAATACCAGGAAGGATCCACAAGATGAAACTGCCCAAAGGGTTGGACGATGATGTTATGCGGCGCGGGTGGTCAACCCTCAAGGGGTAGCAAGAATCTTTCAAGACCAAGAGGCTGTCACGACATCATTATGATTCCCTTACGATCCTGATGTAAGTGTATTCCTACAGTATGACAGGCGGCACAGGTGGCTATGGCATCACCTGGGACAATGGTTCGCGACAACCTATGTTTCTGATCGTCACTGGAATTTTCCTGTTATTATCGACAATCACTGTAGCGCTCAGGTGCGATCCCTCGAAACCTTGATTAGTCTACTCACCGTAAGTCTTGCTCACTTTGTGCTAGGCTGTACTGTCGCCTCACCTTCATACGATATGTCGGACTAGACGACAAGTTCATGGTGTGCGCTTGGGTGATTTCTGTCTCACTCGGTATTCAGAACGGTATCCTTGTCAGCTGGGGGACAGGGTATGTATATCTGCGCTTGAAATACTGATGGCGACTGACGGGAGACAAAGACGACACAACGCCGATTTAGATTCTTCGATCATCGACGTCCCTACATTCAAACACTAGTATGCATATCAGTTGGTTTACCCTTGGGCATTATTGTTAGTCAAAGCTAGCATATTGGCACTCTACTACCGGATCTTCACGCGAACAAAGTTTCGCTATGCTGTGTACGCCGTGAGCATATTCGTCACTGTCCAGACCATCGTGGTGACTTTCGTCAACGTATGTCATGTGCGGAAACTCCAAAACTTGCCTGAGCTCGCAGCTGACTGGTCCAGGCTTTCGAATGCGGCGCGAAAGAGCCATGGAGGGCCTGGGTGCCTAGCTTTCCCAAAGGATGCAACGACCTGCCTACAACATATTTCGTAATGGCCTCAGTCAATATATTCACAGGCATCCTCATTCTGGCCATGCCAATGCGAGCTTTCGGACAGCTAAAACTCCAACGGACTAAGCGCTTTGCGCTCATCGGCGTCTTCATGGTCGGAGGTGTAGCAGTCATAGCGTCCATTGTCCGCCTCTATGCCATCTGGATATATGCTGTAACAGACGACCCACCCTACGACGACATTTTCATCCTCCTCCTGTCCCAAATCGAAGTAAACGCTGCAATAATATCCGCTTCAGCACCTGCCCTCCGCCCACTCCTCAATAAAACTTTTACTTCATCGTCGCACGACCGCCCCGGCCCAGACTACCCAGCGTCTTATGCACCCGGCGGCCAAAACAGCAAAATAATCAGTCGCACAGCTCGAACACGTTCGAATGGACAAATGGAGCTTTACTCGTTTGGTGGGGGTAATAGGACCAGCAAGGTGCTAACAGATGGTACGCGCAATACGAGTGAGGAACTGATATTGGGTGTGAACGGTATCACAAAGACAGTGGACATGACGATCGAAGAAGACTACACGGGAGAGTCTGTACATGGAAAACAGGGAGAGACGCAGGGATATGAGAATGTCAGACATAGCGATGTGTAACACGAGTAGGCAAGAAACATTGATAGTCTTACAAGCATGGGCTAAAAGAGGGCAGCAAGCCTGCGTTATATGAGGAAGCCGCCTCTATGTTCGAATCACGAGTCTTGTGAAGCTGCGGTGCAAGGAGGAGGGAAACTATCGCCTGTTGGCACATACGAAGGAAAGTGCAAGGATATTGTAACGAGTTTTTAATTCACCGTGATTATTAGTTACTCCCATGGGTAAGCTTCCTTTTTTCACCACAATTATTAGTTACTAAGTTTCCTGATAATTAGCTAGCTATAGGAGCAAGAACTGCACGTGCACTCTGGCTTAAAAATGATACTTTACCTTGAAACAGGTTTTGGCTAAACACATCTAAGTAACGAGTATATGCTAGCACGATATCTTAAGATCCCAAGATTACCGGAACTGCTACCTAACAAGAGCCTTTACTGACTCCTGTCGGAAGAAGACTTAGATCCTAGGATACTTTAGGTAATAAGGACTTAACAACGTAAAGATCAGAGATAGATAGACTGTAAATAGAAAGGATAAAAGCTCTAATACGCCTCTAGCTTAGCTATGTATAGGAGGCCTTTTTCCTTCTTTGATAGATATCCCTTCCTTGTCCTTTCATACAAGGCCTCTAGGAGCAAATATTACTTGGTGTTCTGATACGGCGCGCACTCCCATATGCCTCTAAGCGGTATTAGGCCCCTTTCAGTACCTTCTGTTCCTAAGTCGTTACAATCTAACTTTATCGCTATATACAGGTCAAAGTCACATCAGATTAAACCCCTGCTTGTTTCCGTATCGTATCATAAAAACACTGAATCATCGGTGTATGAGAACTGCGCAGATCGTCTTTCGCCATTGGTATGTACGCTCTCTTGCGGTATACCAGTAATGCGGGAACTAACAGGGGTTCAATCCAATGTTGATATATCCTGTATCTGAAAAGCAAAAAGTAGCATTTAGAAATAAGAACCGAGTAAAGGAACTAGGAGCGTACATCTTTCCCTCCATATGTGAAAAATAGAAATTTAATGAAAAGGACACGGCTGATTTAGCTGGAATACAGCTTACCATGGCACGTCTCTGCACCTTTCCGTTATATGTGTCAGTGGCAAGGCAACCATAAGGCTGTCAAAAAAAAACATCTAAACGCTGCACAACCACGAGGACGCTCTAACGGCTCATCACGCTCTCCCAGGCACCCACACCTCAACTCCCACGAGCTCCGACGATGACGCACGTCATTCACATGCAGCAAGCGTCTCGTACTCCTCGGGCCATCTTCTTCCTCCCACATAGACACTGCTCGAAGCCACATTCCATGGCGCCTATCCTTTGTCCAAATCGATTCGTCGTTTTGCTTACCAATACGATGTGGCAGATTTTGGTGAAAGGGAGAGCGTACCTAACTCCCGGGTTGCATTTGCATTGCGGGGGGAGACATCGGCTACAGCAGCTATCTATATGTCAGTCTTACATCAGCCTAACTGTACAAACTAGGAATTATGCCTTTAGAATCAGGCGTGGAAGTTTCTGCCGACGATAAGGGCAGTTCGTTTACCACGTGCCTGTTCAGTCCTAGAGTAGAACGTGGCTGGAGTGCGAGATGGGGTTTCGTTGAGGTTTATAGGCTCGGGAGAACTATGCGATTCAACGGTCTGCACATACATGGGGCGTTATCTAGTTACTGCACATGTTGGTTAGCGTATTCCTTCACGTACCTTTCCACGCGCAGGTCATGGATGCTGCGGCGCGCGCGAGCTAGCCCTGTTTCCTCCTGTGCCGCTGCCTCGCAGTACTGTGGTCCTGCGGCAGTGGGTCTTGCAGTAAGCAAGGGTTTCTGTTGGTGTTCTTAGCGTCAGACGCCTCGAGACGAGGAAAGAACTTAATGCCACGTGCCTGGGTGGCCACTGCGGCTACGCAAGTGGTATCGGGATGTACATCCGCGGCAAATAGTCGCGGTGTGGAACCAACGTCAGTCTTTCGTAGACATCACTGAATATGGGTCTTTGTGCGCTGGAGGCAATGGTGACAGATTTGATTGGTCGAATTGATTGCATTTACTTAGAAAAGACTACAGAAATGTGTATGTGTAAAGGAAGGACAGGAAATAGTAAGACGCGGGAGGAAGTGAAGCGCAAAAATTCCTCCAGTGGCTTTTGTTGACAGCACAATGTGATCAGACAGCCATACCAATGCCCATGTAATCAAACAATCCTGTCAACGAGTCAATATGCTCATACTCATTACAATCCGTAAAACGCCCGAGTTCTGAACAAACAAAATCAGCTATCCGCGCATTTATCGTAATTCGTAAGAAGGCTTTTAATCAGAGCAAGGAAATTATGTCCAGCTTGTTGAAAGTTTTGTATACTCTAGGCGAGATCGTCGTAGCTGGGCTCACAAGGCCGCTTTGGCAGAGTGGGAAGAGGCATCGAAGAAGTCTTCAACAAGTCGACAGAAACGCTCGACGATGATTTCGACGTCATCGGTAGTAATGTTGAATGCTGGGGCGAGAATAACATGGTCGCCGTTCTTGCCGTCAACAGTACCGGAACCTGGGTAGACGTATATACCGTACTCACTGGTCAAACCTGTCGCGTGTCAGCAACGTAGCATGCACTCTCCACGTAATGGCTTGTACCTTGCTTTTGAATAGCCATGGCAACACCCTTTTCAGAAGGAAAGGGTGCCTTAGTCAATTTGTCGGAGACAAACTCAACCTGCGCGGATTAGTATGTTGCATTAAGACCAGACAGCTACCTACACCAATAAACAGTCCATCGCCTCGGATGTCTCCGATATTAGGGAGCTTCAAAAGCCTATCTTCCAGTCGTTTGCGCAGAAGTGCGCCCTTCTCTCGAACATTGGCAAGGAGACCGTCATCTTCAACGATGTACTGGACCGCTAGCGCTATAGCGCATGAGAGAGGAAAGTTCTGGTATGTGTGACCGTGGTTGAAGGAGATTTTTCCCTGATCAAAGGCATTACTGATCTCAGGGCTGATTAGCATGGCAGATAGTGGCGCATAACCACCGGTTAGACCCTTGCCAATGATCTGAATATCAGGAACCACCCCTTCTTTTTGCCATGCGTGGAGGTAACCTGTGCGACCCATTCCACACATGACTTCGTCGAAGACTATGAGTACCCCATGCCTCTTACACACTTCTTTCATGGCTGCGAGGTAACCCGGCAGGGCGGGGGCACAGCCCAGAGCCTGTAACAGGAGTCAGTCATGTATGCCACGTTCCGTGAACGCATTGGTAGACATTTTCAAAGTGCAGGGCGAGCCTCCACATGTCCGCCATCTTTCAATAAACGGGAGTAAATCCAGGGTTGTCGCGCCCAAGGGATGCATAGATGCACTTACTGCTCCAACCACGGGTTCTACAAAGAATCCCGCAACATTCTCGGGTCCAAGACGCTGGATCTCATCTTCCAGTTCGTTGGCAAGACGGCGGACATATTGGTCTTCGGTCTCATTCTCCATGAGTCCTCTGTATGGGTAGCATGGAGACAACCAGCTGGTGATTCCAGAGAGGATCCCTTCGAATGGGTCTTTCCTAGACTCAAACCCACTTAGATCGAGTGCGCCGAGCGTTGCTCCGTGATAGGAACGGTGGCGTGCAATGAACTTCGTTCTACTGGGCTCCGGATGCGGCTTCCCTCGGGCATGCCATTGCCTTATCAATTTCACAGCGGCTTCGTTGCCTTCCGAGCCTGTAGGTGTTAGTATGCTGGTGGGCTCGGGTGCGGACTGGTGAATCCAACCTGAGCCAAAACACATGACTCCCTCCAGCTGGTAACCGGTTGATGCGCTAAGCCAATCTCCAAATGCCTCCACTACATAAGTATCGAAGTGGGCGGGGGCCACACAATCGAGTGATTGGGAAAGCGCTACAGCATCAGCGAGTACCCTGGGATCGTCATGACCTATGCATGATACAGCAGCTCCACCACACGCATCGAAAATTTTCCGTTGGCCACGATCATCCGCCACCCACATCCAATTGCCCTTGTGCCTCTCCACGTAGAATGGCTGACCACTTCGAGCCTTGCTATTCAGCAAGTGACTTCTTCTCATAGCTCTGCCTGTGCTTCTCCTCGCTATCCGTTGTGCGATACGGGCTTGCAACCCCGGGAAGTTGGAACCATCAATACTTGATGTGATAGAAGCGGCATCATTGTCTGAAAGCAACGAAGATGTGTCGGACTCGTTGCAAATTATTCCTGATGCCATGACTGCGGTTTGGGGCTCGAATTATGTAAACTGAAAGCACAAAGAAAGGACAATAAAGAGGCAATGAAGAGGCAATGAAGAGGCAATGAAGAGGCAATGAAGAGGCAATGAAGAGGCAATGAAGAGGCAATGAAGAGGCAATGAAGAGACGTTGAAGAGACGATGGTGAGAGCCTGACGTTGAGTGAGTGAAGGCAGGAGTTAATGTAAGACGGAGGACTTTATATCAGCCTTCCGTAGCCCCAAGCCTAGTCATGAGTACGCATAGCGTGACCGGTGAGGCGTTCTCCAAGGTCCGGTTGCGGGACTAAGGGCCTGGTCATCGTCATTAGGACCGTTCACTAGGTTCTCGGCGATGTGATGTGTCAGTTGTCGGTTTCGGGCCGTCCGTAGGAGCCAGCAGCAATCGATTGTATGGTTCTGTCCACTGAGCTAGCGTCTCTCTAGTCCGAGCAACATGTTCACGAGCTCAAACATAGAATGCGGCGAGAAAATGAGGCTGGTTCGGCTGCGAGAAGCCTCAACGGTCAGTTGCTTACCTTGGTAATATCCGCATTGACCAATAGCATCAGGCGGGGCTACTGGTCCCACAATTTCCAGTGTTGTGGTAAACTGCAAGTTGCAGGTAAAGGATAACTTGTAGATGAGCCGGAGGCACAGTTACCAACGCTAGGGGAAGCGACGGGCGCCCCTGGCATGCCCAAATTCACCCTTCAGTAATTTGTCAGGCCGTTGGCGAGAGCTAGCGCTAGCATGACACTATGCTCGAGCTGTGCGTACATGTACCTTGGCCCTCTCCTGATGTGGACATGCGCTTCGATTGTCAGTCTGAAATGAACTTCGATTTGGCCACTTCTGGACGCCTTAGACAAGTGCCCCCAAACGGCAGCCCTGAGCCTGCGGTCGTCACGCAACGTTGAAAGCCCTTGAAGAACCAGACCACACATGTACTCCGTGTCATGCTCGTCGTGAGGACCAGCATTGGCGTCAAACAGTGATCCCTGACCAGCGACACATTGCCGTATCGTGTCGACCGCACGATTGGACATGCAAGGCAAGCATCGACTCATGGAGCGTCGCTAACTGCTCTCGCAAGCCAATACCCGCCCATGCAGACATAACATCCCTCCTGTTATACAGCGCCTAGTACATATTGCTGTAAGGAAGTACATGCGCAGCAAATCCATGCCATGGATCTTGAGACCGGTGGAGACGTACATGACCCTTGGGTAAGCATGTATCGCCCGCCAGTGAGTACTGCTCCTGCATCTACCAGATTGTGGCTGTGGCGTAGTCTGGTAAGCTATTGGCGTTTGTCAGCAACTCGAGAAGCGCAGATGCCCCCGGCAAAGCAACGGATCTCGCGACTTTCATGGCTTGAGGCTCGAGGCTCGAGGCTGCAGGTGCTGAAGGAGCACACTGGGGCGTCCCACGCAACGTGGGCCACAGATCTGCAAAATCTCTTGGTATATGGATATGCAGGCATCAGGATTTGGAAGGGGGAACATGCACGATGCAGCATGGTCCAGCCCGGCGGGGCATTGTGGCCTGTTCAATGATGCATGGCTGTCGAACGGGGCACATTCCATGGAATCTGCAGGTTGCGCGGAACCGGGTCAGTTGCTGGGCGCATGCAGGCGCCGCACTGAGTCCATTGGGGCACCAACAAAGGCCAAAATGCGGTGAAGGGAGGCAGGACTGGTGACGAGGTGGACGTCGCTGACGATCGAGGTCGTGCCGGGTCGGATTCGGCAGTCGTGGTTTCGGCCCGCTGAGCGAGCGCAACAACATGGGCCCGGGCCGACGCTAGTACGCCATCGGTCGCGGCCGGATCCCGATGGTGCCTGGCAGTTGCATCTCCCCTCCGCCAAGCGCCACCTTCCCACCTTCCCACCTTCCCACCTTCCCCCATTGCGAGCGCTGCGAAACCACCTGAGGGCCAAAAGTTTGGGCATCCCAGTCCATTCACTCACCACCGCCACGATGAACCCCCGCGTCGAGGAGGTCAGCGACTCGGACAGCGAGCCCGCGGAGATGGACATTGACGACATCCCCGCCGGCCAACTCATGCGGGCGGCCAATGCCTCCAATGCGCCCAGCACAGGCAACACCACCATGATGCCCTCGCACATGCTGCAGCCCCAATCCGCCGCCATCAAGACGTCTACCGACCGCGAAAAGTCCAGGCACTGGCAGTGCATGTACCCCGTCTACTTCGACAAGACGCGGTCAAGGGCAGAGGGGAGGCGTGTAGCGAAGGACCTGGCCGTCGACAGCCCTCTTGCACGAGAAATGGCAGACGCAGCAGCGGACCTAGGCTTACACACCGTCTTCGAGCCTGACAAGACTCATCCAAAAGACTGGGCAAACCCAGGGCGAGTGCGTGTCCTGTTGAAGCAACAGGGCAAGATGATGGACGACGACGTCAAGAATAAGCACCATCTGTATATCCTCATATCACAGCACCTCAAGGCGAACCCCACTCAGAAAACCACCCCCTTCAGGCTGCCCATCGCAGGCCTCCCCATGCCCAAGGAGATGCCAGAGCCTGCCATACCAAAGGGCTGGAAGATGAGCAAGATCCTGCCCTTGCACTCTCCTGCCCTGACTGGCGGCGGCGTTTCTGAAAATTTCCTACAAGACATGATGGCTGAGATGGGCGGAATGGGAGGTTTAGAGGGCGCCAGTGGGGCAAGTAGCGGAGCAGAATCCAAGAAGAAGATCAAGGACAAGAAAAAGAAATGAATTATCAGCGCCGAGGTTGGCTTTCACGCACAACCTCTGAACCAACCACACAGCTTTCGCTCCGTGTAGAGTGCTCCCGCGCACATGCAGTGCATGCATGCGTTCGATACCTTGGTCGCTCGCCATGGCATTTTCACCGTGCGCTTACGGGTACACCAATCGTGGAGGCGACTGACGCCTTACATAGCGGAGGACAATACGCAGCGTCGACTAACACTGCACCAATCACACCTGGTGCTTCAAACCATATTTGCTATACAAGCTTCTTATCAAAACACGATTTTTGCTCAAGACGATTCCCATCATGTGTCACTTTCCTGTCGAGGTCCAGTCGAGACGCTCTATTTACGAGGCCCCCGTGGTACCGTGTCATATTCCTGGGAGACTTCCTAACACTTCGCCTATCACTGACCACAATACATAGGGTCCAAGCAATACCACCAGGATAGAGAGCCAGCCACAGAATCCCCGTCAGGAAAATGCGCCATCACTCTTCCTCAGCTTCTACAGCTCGCTTCCACTTGCCGTTTGAAGATACGGCAATTAGTAGAGGAGGACCATTATAACTAGAAATGTGTCAGCCATACACCTGGCGACCGCCTTTCACATAACTTCTACTCAACGACTACCGCTTCGACTTGCGCTTAGCTCTGGATCCCGGTCGCCGGCATGCAGCCACTAATATGTGACTTGCAATTGCGTGCATTAAGTTCCATCACGTGGTGTGAAGCGACTGGCCCGTAGCCCCGCAGGTTCTCGACCCGCAAGCTGGCAAGACATATCCGCGGAACAAGATCAAACATCTGAAGCGAACATGTCGCTTGCAGGTCCTATCCACACGCAAAATGACCTGTTCTTTGTCATCACTAGAATCTCCGTCGTCGTTGTCGTTCCTGTTTCTCCTGTCTCGCTTCGCTCGGTCACTCGTTCAGCAAGATAAGCACTGATACCACCATATGGTCAAGACTCCGCGGAGACCCCACTGAAGCTATCTTGTGGGTAATCGAAAGGATCATACAGCTTAGACTTGGGTTGACGGGGCCCAGGGTACCGTGCTGACACTATTGTACTGATGGTCAGTATGGGTAACCACTATCTGTAATTTTGGTGACAGTGTTTTCAGTTGCCTCTATCACCTTAGTGGTATCCAGAAAGTCGTATTCTTATAGGATCTGACCGGTCCCCTTCATGTAAAGCTACATGGCAAGTATATGCGATGCAAGCACTGCGCTTCTCTTGCCTTTTCAGTAGCACTATGTGACAAGGCCCCCCCCCCCCATGCGTACCTCCATAGGATCATCTTCGCTTCCATACGATCAATCGTGTCGAGGAGTTGTCGATCCCACTCATGCATGCACATTGAACGTGCTCAAGCGTGGCCGAGCCGTCTGCAGTGCAACGCCAAAAGCTCAGCCGCCGCGATGCTGTCCCACCAACACGGTCAGGCTGACCGGTGAGTGTGTGGCAAGAGTGAGTGTAAGCACAGCCTAGAACCCAGCAGCATGTGCATATTGAACGGTCGTGCCGAGCAGAACAAGGGGTATTCTCAAAATGTCACACCACATGCGGAGCAAAGTCCTAACCGACAAAGATGACTGAAATGCAACAAGTTTTCGTTAAATCTTGGACCACGGCATATTCGGTGCTGATAACGCGGGAGGACGACAGTCGGCTTTTGTAGCATGACTAGCTATCCGGCATGCCGTAGCGTACCCGTATACCCAAGTGTAAGCCAGAGACTTCGGCGCTAGCTCGGCCTCGACTCCAGGCAATATGGTTGGACATCTGGGCGGGAACATATCCCCCAATATACATCCACCGCCTATCACTCCTACCGTTCAACCTCGCATTGCCCGCTATCGAGGTGCTTACACGCTTGCCGATTGAGCCAGGCCAATCCTTGGTGTGGAGCCAGGGACCGCTTCGTGGACAACGTACTTGCTCTTGAGGAACACGTCGCCGAAGATGCTGAAGCCGATACCGTCGTCGGTCTGGATACCGCCGAAGCAGGTTTTGCCGGTCGAGTCGACAGGAGCATAGTTGACATACTTGCCAGGGACGACTTGGGCGACGCCACCAACAGTGATTGAGAAGTTGGGCAGAGTCGCGGAGCAGGGGAAGGTGTATCCGCCTTGGGTGTTGTCGAGCTTGGCTCCAGTGACCTTGGCGTAGTACGCCTTGACAATGGCGGCGTCGGTGTAGATGAGAGTTGTGCCGGTGTCCAAGACTAGTGTGTGAGTTAGCTTTTGTGCTCTCTTGCTTCCACCGCAATGGCCAAACTTACTTCCAGAGAAGGAGCGCTGGGTGGTGGTGCTTCCAACGCCGTAGGCAGTGGCGGAGATGCCCCAGAAACCCTGGCTGTTGTCGACGTTCACGTAGGTAATGGCACCAGTGTACTTGGTCTTGTCGATGTATCCAAAGTCGTAGGTACCCGCAGCATGGTACTTCAAGTTAACAGCAAACAGGGGAGAAGCAAGCTGAGACTTGACAGTGTCGAAGAAGGTCTTCTGCTGGAC
The DNA here is from genome assembly GCA_025504975.1 of Plenodomus lindquistii. Taxonomy (NCBI): domain Eukaryota; kingdom Fungi; phylum Ascomycota; class Dothideomycetes; order Pleosporales; family Leptosphaeriaceae; genus Plenodomus; species Plenodomus lindquistii. The sequence goes on from JANUWI010000014.1 coordinate 652,297, forward strand.
AGGCGACACGGTGTTGATTGAACTGAAAGCAAGACCGAGGAGACCGTCGGTGTCGACGTCCTGGCTGAACTGAGCAGAGACTGAAGTCGCGGCCTCGACAGCTTGGGTGGTCGCAGTAACTCCACCGACGACGACCTTATCGGCGTACACCTTGCCAGAGGCACCGGATCCATCACCGTAGGAGATCCTCCAGCTGTAGCCAGACTTCACCTTGGAGGCATCAGCCTGGTAATACTGGTGGCCGGACAATTGGGTGCTGGCTTGGAGAGACGAGAAAACCCAGCTTTTGTCATGTCAGTGATGGTCATACCACGTGCTGTTGAAGTAACTCACAGATCAGCGGAACCGGTATCAAAGTCCAGTTCGACCTGGGTGGTGCCGATGGTGACAGGGCTCAGGTATGAAGAGTCGTACTGATCACTGGGTACAGCAGGGTCACTGCCTTGGCCAGGAGCAGCGGCAGCTGTAACCTCATCGGCCACAGCAGCACGGCTATTAGCCGCCGCCAAGAGGCTCTGCGGGACTGGCTTTCCGTACTTGCGGAGGGTCTTGACCTTCTGAGCCGGTCCGTTCTTGAGGAATGTCGTATGCTTGACCTGTTCTACTGAGAAGGCGGAGCGCTTCTCCACAGGCGAGGCTACAACAGCACCCACCAAGGCGAGTGCCGCCGTGAGAGAGACAATGGAAGGCATACTAGCGATATCGATATCGATGTTTGAGCCCGAGCAGAAGCGAAGAGACGAAGCGAGAGAAAGGTGGCGTGCTGTGGAAGCCTGCAAGAGAAGCTTGTGAGCAGTGACAAGAGCGTGGAGGATGACTTGGCTTTATATCAAGCCTTTTGCCACGACTACTCACCCATCCTTGGTGTAATGCTTGCACGCATCATCCTACGCCTTGTTTCCGCTTGGCAACGGTAGCGAGTGCTGCATGGTTTATGGATGTGGCATGCCATCGATCGCCATTGCAATCAAATCTTACGAACCACTCAGGCAGCGAGTCCCATCTTGGCAGGTAAGTGTAAAAAAGCCGGGGTGGAGTCGCCGTATGAAACAAGAACCTGCCGTTTCAAGGCTGGCTCCCGGGAGACTCTCAGCAAAAGCGTGGAGATGACAGGCTGTGGAGCTTTCCCTTCGGCGACAGAGTTAGACGATTGACAGGTTGGGCTACGGACAAGACCGGCGCGCGGGCGGTGGATGCTCGTGGTAGTCCATTCGCATGTGCGCGTGCGTGCGCGCGACACACACCCGGCAAACAATCTACGCCGAAAGTAGCATGTAACTGAGCACACCATTGTATCCCAGGTACTACACCACGTCCCAGCTTGGGCATTGTCTGTGACAATGGCCAGCACTATGATGTGGTGATTTCAGTTTCGAACCAAAAATGGCCAAGCCATTCCGCAATGTCTGGTCCATGATCATCATCGCCTCCCATCCATCCATCCGTCTCCTATTGCTTTTCCTAGGCTCCTTCCAAACGCGACTTTGCACCAGACACGGATGTGATTGGATCCGTCCCTCAGATGACACTCGTGTTCAACTTATACCGCCCTCTCGCTAATAGCCGGGAAGGGTCAAGGAGCAGGGCGCTACTGTAGTGGGTATGTGTGCTGTCTTGTGTTGTGTGTGACGGAACGGTACGATAAGCTAGGACCCCGGTCGACTTGGCCACTGCGAGGACAAGCTCTGCGCGCAGGTGTCAAGCCTCAGCTCCTTCACCCTTGGCAGGCGATTAAGCTTCAAGGCTACCACTACGTCTAACAGGAAAGCCACAGCCGTTAGTGACATGTGTAAGTGCAGGTGGGGAGGTTGTAGGAGCATGCGCATTGGTTGCTTGTTTCTGGTCGCCTTTCTACTCTAGTCTACGGATGTGAGGAACTGCCGGCGTGGGGATTTGTGTAGAGTGAAGCGGTGTTAACAGCAAGTCATCATCGATTTTTGCTTCCTTTGTTCCATCACCGTAGCACATTGATAGTGTACCACCACATCACACGCCTTCCAAATTTCAGCCACCAAAAGAAAGTCAAATGTTTCGCAGCGTTAGGAAACTGACGGGAGACCAAATGGCCGTGTCTCTCCATCTTCCACGGATTCCTCACCGATTCCAGGTCATCTGAGCGCATGAATCCGAGGCATGATCTCGTGCAAGCAATTTAGCCCTGTCGCAAGCCTGCTTAGCCGTCGATCAATCCTTATCATGCTGCACAATAAATTAACATCTCTAGCATCTCAAACCAACCGCAGGGCAGCCTGCCAAACTGTTCCTCGTAGCTTGTATCCGTAATAGGGAGGTGGCAAGATCGCGCGCCCATGATGTTTGAATGTGAGAGGTAGAGTCCGGAGATGTCAGGGGTACGGCGCATCTCGTCTAGTGGACCTTCCCGTGGACTAGTGGTGAGGTGGTGTTGCGTGCGCATCCAATGGGAGAACGGAGATATAAACTGATCTGCAGACGCGACTTGGACTTCGAGATGGCGACCTGCCTAAGTAGGACCAAGTCGAGGCAAACACCTTGCAGTTATCGTATCCGAGTTCGTTTGGAAACAGAAGCGCCGGAGAGAAGGTGGGCGTCAAGCATGGCTCGCATGGCTTGGGCAATGCTTAGCACGATGGGCGAGAGCTTGTACACATACTGGTTCCACACGTCGGGGTTGGTAAATTGGTACTGGAGACGGTGATGCATTGATGGACGGGCCCAGCTATCCACGAGCAGTCCAGACCGTGCTAATCAGAACACTAATGGGGCATGCGGAGCCGATCATTAATCAACACAACCCACAAACACATGCACGGTACCGCCGAGCAAACTGCCTACTCGGCCTCAGCACCAGTCACAGCACTCTCCAGCTGCTTGAGCGCCGCCCGATAAGCCTTCTTGCGCCCGCCTGCCGTGACAGTGCTCTCCTTCCACTCCATACGCTTCACCTTCTTATTGCCACGCTTGATGCTGTCCCCCTTTGCAATCTGCTTAAGGAACCAGGCGGCTTCCGTCTTGGTGAATAGCGTCCATGCCTCTCCCGCCTTCCCAGCTCGTGCGGTACGTCCGACGCGATGCACGTAGCTTGTAATGCTTGTGGGAAGGTCGTAGTTGATGACGTGCGTTATCGATGGAATGTCGAGACCACGGGAGGCGGCGTCAGATGCAATAAGGATCTTAGTGGCGCCAGTGCTGAAAGAGCGGAGAAGCTTGCGTGACGCTTCAGCGGTGAGGGCACGCGTCATCGTCTCGAGATACTTCTTGAAGTTTGGGGCGAGCACAGAGAGGAGGTGAGATAGGCGGGATGCACTTTCGGTACTCTTTGTGAAGATAAGAACACGACTTGGTTGTTGAGCAAGGGACCTCTCCTTCTCCTCGTCTTGATCTGAATCTGACCCTTCTTCATCCTCAGAAGACGGTTCTGCAGACTCTTGTTTCATACCAGACTCGGCTCCTGGGAACACGGCGTTCAGGAGTATATACAATAGATGCAGAGGTTTGTTGGAACCGTCGGCAACATGTATCGAAAGCTCATCGAGGGTGGAGGGCAGCTCGAATACGTTGTCTTCGTGATCAAGGGGCTGTATCTCGGTGGCTTCGTCCTGGACTACAACCAGCTTCGGTCTTTTTAGCTTCAGCGTTCCCAGCTTTGTAAGATCCTTCTCCATAGTTGCGCTGAGCACGACCTTTGTCAGTTGTCGGCGCGCAGGCAGGGCAACAGACCACGTTGAGTTGGCATCTCGCTCGCGCCTACGGATCCGTTCTTGGGCGTTCATGAAGTCTGCAGGTGTTTCGCCGTGTAGCGCATCCATCAGTACGCTGGCCCAACCTTGGAAATTCTGGTTGAGGAGTTGATCTGCCTCATCGATGACCAGCCATTGTACAGAGTTGAGTAGGAAGCCGGTGGTGTTCTCAATGTGCTCCACGAGTCTCCCAGGTGTGCAGATCAGAATGTCCACACCCGAGTCGTACTGTGGAACATGATCGAGCGGTATGCTCTTCAGGTCGGCGAAGATGCCTCCCTTCCTTGTGAAGCCCATCTCAAATTGTTGTGATGCTCGTTCACGTAGGTCCTGGGCTCTGCGAGGGTCGTATTGTGCTCTCAGCTTGACGAGCTGTTTCTGTTCTGCTGAAAATGCGACGTTGCCCAATGCAGTCCCAACTTTGATTTTCGTGCCGGCACATAACTCTTCAGCGACCTGCAGTGCCTGGTTGACGAGCTGTCTGCTGGGAACCACAACGATGGCAGACAAGACGGGTACCACGCGGTCTTTGAGCGCCTCTATGATGGGCAGTAGGTATGCCAGTGTTTTGCCGGATCCAGTCTTGGCAGAAACACAAATATCGCCCAAGTGTTGTTCGAAGCCAGGGTGTAGCATGGGTAGCAGTGCCGTCTGAACAGCCAAAGCATCATGAAAGCCCTGCTTTTCTAACTTCTTCGCGAAAAATGGCTCGACGCCAAGTTCTGAAAATGGTATGTTTTTGGTGGCTTCGACGGTAACGGGCCTCGCAAGCCAAGCGGGCAGGGTGGAGAAGGTGGGTTCGAAAGTAGGCTCAGGAATTGGTGCTGGCTGAGGCATTGGCCCCAAGTCGTGAAGCTCTTCCTGCTCTTCTGCGCCCTGTGTAGCATCATCGTCATTCTGGTCGCCTCTTGACTCTGCTAGTTTTTGGACTTTCTCGAACTTGGAGAGAATGGCCTTGTGCTTCTTGGGTGTTTCTTCTTCTGCTTGCTGTTCCGTTGCATCGGCATCGCGCTTTCTCTTCTTGGGCTTCTTGATGCTTTTGGGTGCATCTACTGGCGCATCTTCTACAGCAGGTGCAGGGCTTGACGCGACTACTTTGGCGACTGGTTGGACGGCGGGTGCGACAGGACGGGAAGCTTTTGCGACCTTGACGGGCACAGGTGCATCCTGCTTGACGATGACGGGCGGCGCCCATCGTTTGAACAGAGGCTTCGGCATAGTGTGGCACTCGTTATTGCGCTGAAGGCGGTATAGAAAGACTCCCCGGTCCAGCAAGCGAGTCGCAGCGGCTTCAGTGCAGACGTTGTAGGCGACTGAAGGGCGTGAGATGTCGCAGGTGTTTGGCGCATCGCTCCCAAAAGTTCTCGGCCCGCCGAAATTTGGTCGGGGACCCTGAGCTCCAAACGCCGATCTCCCATGACGCGCTTAATGCTTGTGCGGTATCCTCGTCGCGCCTATACACAATCGCGACCACGGTGCAGCAAGAAGCAACCGTCCATGTAGGCCCCATTGAGCTGCCATGTACACACACTGTCACCAGAATAGAGGCTGTCATCCTCACGGGCCATCACTATGCCTTACAACATTGCGTACATCACCCCGAGGCCCCTCCTCTATCCCTCGACTAACACGCCCACGCAGTATGGTCAGCGACAACTTCTACCCCCAACCCGGTATGAAGTGCAATTCGATACACCACAACAGTCTCTCATAAAATGCAGGAGGAGTCGAGAGTCACATGTACCAGCTATCCAGCGTGGGAACCCCTCTACCACCAATTCCCCTCTCAACTAACTCGTCCAGAAACTCATTGATCGCGGGCACAAGGTCATCGTCATCACCCACGCCTACGCTGGTCGAACAGGCGTACGGTACTTGACCAATGGGCTCAAAGTCTACTACGTCCCCTTCTTCGTCATCTACCGCGAAACCACCTTCCCAACCGTCTTCTCCTTCTTCCCCATCTTCAGGAACATTGTCATCCGCGAGCGCATCGAGATTGTGCATGGCCACGCCAGTCTTAGTAGCCTGTGCCATGAGGCAATATTGCATGCCAGGACCATGGGCCTGAGGACAGTCTTTACTGATCACAGTCTGTTTGGCTTCGCAGATGCAGGGAGCATTCTCACCAACAAGCTGTTGAAGTTTACACTGAGTGATGTCGACCATGTCATCTGCGTTAGCCACACTTGGTAGGTTTACTGCGTGGCACGCATGCTCCATACGCTGACATATCACAGCAAAGAGAATACAGTCCTCAGAGCCTCACTCGACCCCCTCATGGTCTCCGTCATCCCCAACGCCGTAGTTGCAGAGAACTTCCGTCCTCTCTCACACGATTCAACCGACCCCGACCGTCGCATCGCCCCAGGCCCACCTCAGCCCATGGGTCCCGACGAAATCATAACCGTCATCGTAATTCAACGCCTCTACTACAACAAAGGCACTGACCTCCTCGTCGCAGCTATTCCCCACATCCTCGCCGCTCACCCAAATGTACGCTTCATCATCGCCGGCAACGGCCCCAAGGCCATCGACCTCGAACAAATGATCGAGCGCAACGTCCTACAAGACAAAGTCCTCATGATCGGACCAGTGCGTCACGAAGAAGTACGGGACGTCATGGTGCAAGGGCATATCTATCTGTGTCCCTCTCTCACAGAAGCATTTGGTACTGTCATAGTAGAGGCAGCGTCTTGTGGCCTATACGTCGTAGCGACGCGCGTTGGTGGTATACCCGAGGTCCTCCCCACACACATGACCGAGTTCGCTGCACCGGAGGAAGACGAGATTGTCGAGGCGACAGGACGCGCTATTGCAAAACTACGACAGGGAAAAGTTAGGACAGAGCTTTTCCACAACCAAGTCAAACAAATGTACTCCTGGACCGATGTTGCACAGCGGACAGAAAGAGTCTACAATGGCATCAGCGGCGTCATCAGCCATACGGAGTTCTACCAGGGTGCTGGAGCAGCAGGCGCATGGAGCGCTACGCGTGGTCGTGCTGGAGTTCAAAGCTTCGCGCTCATCGAGCGGTTGAAGCGGTATTATGGATGTGGGATCTGGGCCGGCAAGCTCTTTTGCCTGTGTGTGGTCGTCGACTATTTGCTGTATCTGATACTGGAGTTCTTCGCGCCGAGAAGCAGGATCGATGTATGCAAAGACTGGCCGAAGAAGATGGTAGCCAAGGATCACGCGAAGAAGAAATTGGAGGTGGGGTCTGCAGTGGAGGAGAGTAAAGCGCCGCTTCGACAACGCAGTCTCCGACATCGCCGCGCGAGAGTCGAGGAGCACGATGATAGCTGACGAGTATGTTCAGTCAGCTTTCACGACGGGACCTTACGAATAGTAATGCTATGTCATCCCCTCGCCAAGGGCGGCCCTTATCCGATCCTCCAACACGGTCCGCAGTTGCCATGTGTGGGTATCATAGTTGAAGGATCTAGTGAGACAACTATATAGCTGAGGCACAGGCTTACACAAAGTAATCCCTTGTTGAAGTAAGAGGGAAAGGGCACGTCGGTGAGCTCATGTGAGTCAGTCACCATGATCGAAGGTTAAGGCCTGCATGTGTAGCTCGCACTCTGTCACGCTGAGAGGCTGTGGGGGATGCAATGGATTGTGATTAACTGTCTGCATGCATTGCTTGCTCGAGCGGTCTTTGCCACTTCCCCAGTTAGTGCTCCTGTCAAGGACTCGAAGCACCTACAGGACTGCAGTACATAAAGCCGTTCTGTCACCACTTCTCTCAGGATTGTTCCTTCCATCCAATCTCGCTTCAAACTCATCAAGCCCTTATTGCCAACATGAGACTCACATCCGCCCTTCTTCTCGTCATCTTTCCGCTGCTTAGCAGCGCAACGCCAATCTCACCAACATCTCTCGTGTCAGGCAACGCACTCATGAAGAGGCAGCAGTGCTTCAATTGCTCCACCAGAGTCGCAAGTTGCAAGAATGTACGTCGTCTCTGCGTCCCTTCACACCTGCAACAATCAGCAGTGTGAGGAGAGGAGACTAGCTAACGTAGTAGTAGACTTGTGGCGGATCGACCGAGTGCGTGAGGACTTGCACATGTCAGATTGCGGCAGAGAGTTATTGTCGGGATGCTTGTGGGGTGAAGTGCACGTGAATTATAGGGGTTGGAGGGGCTGGGAGGGGTACGTGGAGTGAAATGCAGTGCTGGACGTTTGAGAAGGATGGGTTGTGATGGGAGCGTGGTTAGTGATGATCGGATTGCTCATTGACGAGGAGCCTAAGTGGGAGATCATAAAGCACCCAGCTCGGATTCTTCTTCTTCCTCCTCTAGACCATGAAGGTTCGCCTCTGACCTATATTGTCCTTTTCTCTTGACGGCAGCAGCCCTTGATGCATGTTGATTTTCGACATCAGTTTAATAATTCCCAATGAAGTACTCAGTCGGCGTCACTGACTCGTTAGATCTTAGAATAACGGGGGAAATAGGATTTGCCATCTGCGCAAAAGTGAGTGTAAGATGGTCGCTGGCATCTCGTGCTCTCGCACTTTCCTCGTCAATGTCTTGGCGTGCTTGCTCCGATTTGGTACCCCACGCGCGCGACCAACCAACCAGCATCAAGACACCGCAATCAATCTCAGCGGCATTCTGAAGATTTATTAACCGATCCAACGTACCTGGAATATCTGAACACTGCCGAGAGACACAATGCAGCGTCGCATGGTTCGTGGTATCAAAATTTGCGTTGCGTTCGCAGCGAGGCGCTAACAGAGTCGCAGCTCACCAAAGAGGAAGAGGCTGCGGCCGGTAATGAAGACATGGAGGTGCGCCGCGAAGATCAAGAAAAGATCAACAGGTTCAGTTCGTTGCATCAGAAGGAGGAGGTTATTGAGGAGGAGTTGAGGGCCAAAATTGTGCGTTACCACTCATTGTTCATCTCTATACGCAAGCTGATATCTTTGCAGAAGGAGAAGGAAGATCTCGCCGAGATATCAGACGAACTGGAACTAGTGGATGAGGAGGAGAAAGTGCCGTATGTTCATGATGCGTCTCTTCGATTTACTTTGAGGTGATCGGTCACGCATGTCGCTAACATGAGCTCACAGATACAAAGTTGGAGATTGTTTCGTCTCGTTACCACAGCCACAAGTCTTGGAATTGCTGGAGTCATCAACAGAGACCATCGACAAGGAGGTTGAGGAGCTGAAGACCAAACTTGAAGGTATTCAAGAAGAAATGGGTGAGCTCAAGAAAGCGCTGTACGGTCGTTTCGGCCGCAGCATCAACCTGGAAACGTAATCGCCGTTCACATGGACATACCAGAATCTGATGACTCAACGCAATCAAATGGGTATCGTTGGACTTCATTTGCTGGCGTTTTATAAATTCAAACACTGTTGGTCGACCCGCGAGAATGGATTGCATGCACTTGCATTTTGACAGCATGTTCGGCATTCTACCCGAAGCGACGTTTGCGGCATCTGGTAGGTGCACGCACGCCCTACAGCACCCATCAGAGTCGTGATCGCCAAACGATATCCGTCATGCAGTAATTAGCAAAGTTCCCCGCCCTAGCGGCAGTGGCCACGCTTGCGTTGCAATTACTCTCTCCAGTGAACCCTCATAAAAAGCGCACCTCGGATGGACCAGCACCACACGCGGGGTCAGTCCAGCCTTGCCAATCCCCAAGCATACATCGTTTAATGCAGTGTTCCTGATCTGTCTACTCTCATGCATTATTGTTTGTTTTTTACCGTCGCTGAAGGACTTTTATCGTGACAAGTGAAGGCGTCATCGGCTTGGAGATAATGGAGTCTGCGGATTTGGAGAGGACTTATTCCCGGGAGCAACAACGCGTGGGACCAGGACATGAAGTAATCACCACGCCGGTTGCGCTGGTACGCAGTGTGACTGGCAAAAGTCAGAGGAGCTTTCGCAGTCAGTGGAGTTCAAAAAGTCGCAGTAAGTAGGCTATCTGGTGGATGGGTTCAGTTGTAGGTGACTGACTCATTGGCGTAGGGAGAGATGAACGGACTGCGCGACTCAAGGATCTCGAAAAAGATGGGAATAGTTCAGCGGAGTTGGAGAAGGAAGATGGAATTGAGGAGGCTGTACCACGCACGTTGTCGATGTCGAGTTCGTCTCCACGACCGAGTTCACAGCTGCCAAATTCTGGCGCAGCGGACGACGGAGTGCGTGGGCGACGTATCATACGTTTCGACGATGATGATCCAGATGACCCAGATAACTGGGGAAGGGTAAGGACCAAATGACTTCCGATTTTTGAGATAATAACTGACGACTTCGCAGTGGAAGAAATGTTACGCAGTCTTTGTGGCCATCGTGAGTGGTGAGTACGATAGACCCTGCTATCAAGCATATCAGACTGACAAGTAGACAGTGATGAATAGTACGATGAATTCATCGTAAGTACCGAGCGCCTTCAACCTGATCCATACTTCTGACTGACAACACACAGACTCGGAGCTGGTGTAGTAGGACCTATATCCGAACACTTTGACGAGTACAATGAGCAAAAGCTCATTCTCCCAACCTCAATGTACCTCGTCGGCTACGTATGCGGTCCGATGGTATGGGGTCCGCTCTCGGAATCCTATGGTCGCAAAGGCGTCATGATGCAGTCGTTCCTAATGCTCACCGTCTTTTCCATCGCCTCAGCGGTCGCTCCAAACTTTGCAGCACTTGTTGTTTTCCGCCTATTCGTCGGTATCGGTGGCAGCGCTGCCATCAGTGTTGTCGGTGGTATCTGCGCGGATATCTACCACGACCCACAGTCTCGTGGGCGAAGCATGGCCATCTTCATGGCAGCAACAACATTCGGGCCCATCCTTGGCCCTCTTGTCGCCGGATTTATCGGAGTCATTTCGTGGAGTTGGCCGTTTTGGATCGGTGCGATCTTTGCAGGAGCGTCGTGGCCACTGTTCTTCTTCTTCCCAGAGACGTACGGGCCGGTCATTTTAAAACGCCGTGCGGAACGCATACGCAAGGAGACTGGTGAAGATGATATCGTTGCGCCTCTCGAGTTGGAAAAGACGGACCTCAATCATATCGTCACTGTGATTCTGACGAGACCATTGCGCATGATTTGCTTTGAGCCACTTGTGCTTTTCACTTGCTTGTACTTGAGCTACGCTTGTAAGATCGCGGTTCTTCAGAGCGACAAGTCTGGTGCTAACTTATCACAACAGATGCGATCTTCTACATCTTCCTGCAGTCCTACCCAGTCATCTTCTCTGGGATCTACCACTTCAACGCCGGCGAAGTCGGTCTTGCCTTCCTCCCGATCGGGGTAGGCGCATTCATATCAGCAATACTATATCTATCCTGGGATGCCATCCTTACTCGCGCACAACGGGCAAACAAGCCTTGGGCTGACAATGAAGAGATGCGCCGTCTGCCACTCGCTTGCATCGCCGGCCCCTTCTTTGTGATCTCCGCATTCTGGCTGGCCTGGACCGCCAAGGAAAGCATTCACTGGATCGTCCCTACGCTCGCTGGTATCCTCTTTGGCATGGGCTACCTATGCCTCTTCATGGCCCTTCTCAACTACCTCGTTGATGCGTATGAAGTGTTCGCTGCGTCCGCAATGGCAGCAGCATCGCTCTCGCGGTCTACATTCGGCGCCGTCCTACCATTCGCTGCGAAGCCCATGTATCGAACGATGGGTGTAGCATGGGCCACTAGTCTGTTAGGATTCTTCAGTCTAGCGCTGTGTGTAGTGCCATTCGTGTTTGTCAAGTGGGGAGGCAAAATGAGAGAAAAGAGTAAATTTTGTCAGTATCTTCGGGCGAAGAAAAAGGAAGAGGAAGAGGCGAGGGAAGCGGAGCGACGGGGAAGTAAGGCACAGGAAGTCAGGGTAGATCCATATGAGGTCAAGGGGAAGGAGGAGGTGTAGCTCTGTAGTTCTCACACTGCGCCAAAAAGTCCACCAAAAGTATTCAAATTATACGTGTATCCTCTACAAGTAGTAAAGATGATATTGTGTTAAATCTGGTGCCTTTGTCGTTTCCCTGCTACTGTCTAGGCTGAAGCGTCATGCTGTTAACAGAGACATAATAAAAACAAGCTCTTTGGTACGCTGTAGGCGCCCACAATCACGTTGAAATTCTCTGTGTGTTATTGAGTACTATCCGTGGGCAACTAGTGAGATGAAATACCAAGTAGACAGATATCACGACGACAAAGGACCTAGCCAAACAAACCTTAGCTTCAGTACTGGAACAAAACAAGGCTTCCTTTGTTCTTAATGTTCCCACCACTCGCTTCCTCGCTTCCAAGTGGGTTGCGCGGTTTAGATGTTCGCACCTCCACCAACACTCCCAAAAAACTTCATTCACCACCACGCAACCCCATTCCACCACAACAACCACCACCCAACAACACAAAAAACAAAGCTGCATCGGCCGGGAATCGAACCCGGGGCTAGCCGAAACTGTCAGGAGACAACTCAGAAGAGGTGAATCACTATGGCAACGGCTAATTTTACCACTAAACCACCGATGCGGTCATAAGAGGTGTTGTGGACTCTTCGATGGAAAGAAAGGTATTTATTTGATATATATTGAAGTTTTATCATGCGCAGCTGAGACTGTCAGTTCAGTTCAACGGCCGTGTGTCACCAGCGAAGTTTTCTGTTCTAGAGATTTTCCGGAGAGTGGGCCGGGGACTTTGAAGAATTTTGGTTTAGCCGAGCGTGGACTTGGATCTAATGCAGCATTCGTTAGACTCATTTGTGACACTACACTACAGATTGCAGTGTCAGTTGCTGCAGTATCAACCACTGTAGTCAGTGTGTTGAGTTGTGCGAAGACGATTATATGTATGGCCTGAACACAGGTATGTATATGTTGCGTGTCCGAAGTAATTTGACAATGACATTGAGCTACTGTACACGCACTACTCAAGGCTGTTACCAGCGTGGGATAAGTCAGGGGTTCAATGACAATTTGTTGCGGCTCGCACCGGGTGTACGACTATTGCATCGGTAGTTCGCATAAGACTACGGGCCGTTGCCATGATTGACAGAGCGACTCGGCTAGCCCCGGTATATATGAGATTACCGCATCGGTGGTTTAGGCGTAAAATTAGCCGTTGCCATCACATACTCTCAAGTACGAGAAACACACAACAAGTCACGCTCTACACCTCCAATCTGCATCCCAAGATCGAAACCAACCCATTTCATTACAACCATCTCAACTCATCCCCACGCACCCCTCACTCATCCTTAGAAAAGAACCCAACATCCCCACTCGTCTTCCCCAACTCCACAAGCCTCTCTCTCATCTTCCTTGCCCGCTCCACCATCTCCGGCTCAAACCCCTCAAAATCATATTCCTTCGCCCACTCCCCAACACCATGCTGCAGCACATTTCTCGCTCTCTCACCACCCGCCGCCGTCGTCCCAATACTACCATGCAGCGTCATGCGTTCCTTGGTACAATCATACACACCACGATGTAAAATGTTGTTATTATAAAACGCCACCTCGCCTGCTTTCAACTTGACCGTGATTTGCGCGGGGAGATGGTCAGCATAGGGATCTGCATTGCGTTCTGTCTCCGTGCGTGCGCGTTTGTGCGAACCGGGGATCAGAACGAGACTTTCGTCGTCGTAGAGGGCGAGATTCCATTGCGCGTGGTGGCTTGGTTTGGACAGGCGCTCTAGTTCTTCGTCTGGAGTTGCGGTGGCGGAGACGTCGTCGCGGTGCCAGCGGAGGCTGAAGGCCTGGTCTGGTCGGACGAGCATGTTGTAGAGTTCCATGGTGAGGTCGTCTTGGGAACAGTCGATGAGGGCTGCGACGTATCGCAGGAGTTCGCTGTCAAAGTAGGATTTGGCAAAGACGAGATGGTCGGGATTGGAGGGGTGGAGCAGGTGTTGGACGCCCCAGATGCCGTGTGATGGGTCTCGCGGCCAGGGTGGGAATTGCTTGGGGAGAGTGCGTATGTAGGGCCAGGATCCTGAGCGTGCGGCTTGGGTCATGCGTGAGGCGGCTGCTCGGAGGGCTTCGAGATCAAAGGTGGGGAAGAGGGAGGCGGATAGAATGACGAAGCCGTCACGATCGAGGGAGGCTTTTGCTGCGCGATAGGGATCATCGTGTGATGGTGTGATGTTCTTGGATTCGTGGCACTCTGTGGGTTTTGTAGCGGCTTGCATTACAGGCAATTGTGGAGTCGCTTTTGCGCTCTCAACCTTGCTTCCTTTTTCGGGCTGGAGAGATGTCATGTTGGCTTTGCTCAGAGTCTTGAGTGTATGATGTTACTACTTATCAGACGTATCGGTAGTAGATTGATCTGCTGTGGATCCCGTGGTAGACTTCGCGATAAAAAGTCAATAGTGGCCTTTCAACTTTCTTTCCTCCCACTTTCGTCAGATTGATCTATAGTGCCCAGGACAGTGCACGAATGGTGATTCGAAGGTAGAACAGTACGAAGAAGTGGCAATTACATATCTTCAAGGGCCTTCTGATCGTATTGGAACTGAATATGGAAGGTTACACAAGTTACCCCGCAACGTTACCCCCACTAAGCACCTTGCCCTAAACAGACAACGCATTATGATTCGAGGGTTGCTGGTACCATGTCTTAGTTTCGTAATGACGTGTGATAGCGAACATTATTTATGCTACAATCACAAGCTGAAATCCGAGAAGGTGCAGGAATAAGAAGGAGAACTTCTTCTCAACGTACAGCTTGAACATAATGTTGAAGCCAAATTCATTAGTACCGCTTCCATACATGGCATATCCATCTTGACGATGTGGTAAACGCACCATCGCATGACCACTAGCCTCTGTAATCGTAGGAATAGCGATTGGACATCAATTTCCCGCATCTCGAGATTTATCATCTATAAATAACGATAATCTAACAGGTGATGTGTGCATCGACGCTGAGGATGTCCCCAGTCTTGCAGAAAAGTTATAGACGGAAAGATCAGCCGCTACGAATTGAGACCCTTTCTGAGTGAAATTCAATCTCGAGCTTCATGAGAAGCCGTAACCATCATATCACTTGAGAATTGCCTCTGGAACGCTAAGAAAGAAACAAAATAAAATGTTTGACTGTGGTCCGTTTCGAGAGTCAAGCTTAGCTCCGGCAGCTAGTACTCCCAACTAGCGATGGGGATCTGCTCGGAGACGTTTTTTGAACAACGCGCTGATTGTGGTACTTGATCGCACCACCGACTCGCTTTGGGCACTGTGGCTATGTGGTGTGTGGAGATAATTACCAATGCGGACTGCCCTTGTGCGGCCTTGCTTCTATGAACGTCGAATTATGAGCAGGGGTGGAATAACGTTTGACTTCCGAACGTGGACCCTCGACACGGTGCACTGCTATAGTTAGCACAGGGCGATTGCTTTATGCCAGGACTGTATCTGCTGCTAGTGAATGAATTCGGTACTGTCTTGAACAGGATTGATATGTCCGAATATCCGATATAGGACGATGAAGATCAGGCCTATATTTATGGTATCACCGACTAAAGCAGTAATCCAATTCGAGCATATCCCAAATCGGTCGAGACAGACGGTGATTGCTCCATGTAGACGTGCACGGATGGCCCTCGCAGGTTACTGATGCCAGGAACAGTACCTCCAAAATGCAGAATGGTTGAGGAGCATGAAACGCGTGGCTGTTGACCTCAAGAATACCTTCATTAGGAAAATTGATCGAGCATGTGAAGGGACAAATGACTGCCGTGTATGCGAGATATCTCCCGAGCACGCAGATTCAGATCTGTGTGTGGAACAATCCAAGATCTGGTGGGAAGCGGCTGAACGGGACCACCGATGACCTTGAACCACTTCTTCTCGCTGCAAATATATGATTGGTTGTATCTTCAGTGTGTATGCAGCAGGTCGCAGTCTCCTTGTCGAGAACGCGGTTCGCGTGACGTTGGACAAACAGCCACAAAGCTTCTTCGTGCAGGTCTAGACAATACTAGACGTTGATTGGACCTATGCGGGGTACGTCTTGTCGACAGCTAGAGACACCGTGACCGGCCGATTGGCAGAGAGAATTCGCTGCAGATGCGTTGAGCTCGATCTTGGGGCTTTTTTTTCCAAGGGCGTCAGACGCGGCAGATGCGTTTCGCAGCGTGATATGTAGACGCGGCATGCGGAAAACCATGACTTGGACCATGGTAGACTGGGAGGTCAACTGGCATCGACCAGATGGCGTGGAGGGCCGATACCCATATAGAACTATATCGCGAGAGATCGAGTCGATGCATTGCTCCGCTGACCAGCTTGTTGCTGTCTGCCGTGTCTCGGATTGATGGCGCAAATGGATTACCGAGTGCTCTCCTCTCAGTAACGGTCAACCAGATCATTGGACCGAATCTTCGATGCGTATGTTCTCTAGGTCGTTATTTCAGTAGTAGCGAGCCACTAGAGACCCACTTCTCTACCAGATCTGCCGAAACAATGGTGAATGAGTACCGAGTATGTGGACGTCTTGGGGCAGCGTTTGGAGCAGCAAAGTCGTCATGTCGGTGATCTGTACTGGGCCCATGTGTGATGAAAATGTATCGAGCAGGGACAGCTTCCAAGCTTTGAAGTCGGCGCATATCAACAACAGCCTTTGATAGCGATGCGTCTACATCACGTGATTCTTCCATCAGTTCTGGTGCAGGTAGTGTGCAGTGTGTACGACAGGTGCGTGGAGCAGAAGCTGAGATTCTTGACGGAGCTTCTGTGACAGAGGCTGGAGGGCTTTGCAGACGTCAAGTGGATCCGTGGACATGAAGAAGTGCGGTCTCTGCGAGCGTTTGGAACGCTGGAGCTTTGGGAAGGAACACCCGGCGGTGAAGAGATGATGAGCGAGAAGGGAAGGAGATCTTCGCGCCGGCCGCTCCGCAAGGAGCCACGATTGGTGGCAGCTGCCTAAAATAGCTCGTGCCTTTTTGGATCCTGGCCTCGCGTCATCCCGGCGTGCAAAGCGGGGCCAGCGAGCATGGTGCAACGCGGACAGCAAACCAACCCTCGATTTTATTTATGCGGATACGAGGGAGCAGCAAGCAAAGATGGAGACGTCTGGCGCCTGAGGACCAGCGTGCTGCGTGCGTGCAGCTGCTGTGACGGTCGACGGCGGCTCCCCCCAAAACATCAGGAGATGACGCTCTGCGCAGCAAATGTCCATCAAACGGGCTTCATCTCGCAGTGCCTAGCAACCTCGTACTCTCCCCACGTCTTGGCGAGCATGGGCAGTCCTGCGAATTTCATGGGCCATGGGCCATGGTCGAGGTTGCAACTTGCAGCGCAGACGTGTGGCGGGTGGCCCGGAATTGGGCCGCGGGACCCTGTTGACGCAGGCGCAGGAGACGGCATGGCAGGCCGCGATGAGGTTATCTCATCTCCAAGGACGGGAGAGGATGCAGAGGGCGGGGTACAAACATGTCGGTGAGCTTCAACAGCACAAGCACGACGACCCGGCCGTCCTTATCGCATGCACGCCAGCGATAGCATCCTTGTCGACATTCCTGGCATGCTGGCGCCTTTGCACCGCTCTCCACCAACTGCTGCAAACGCTCAGCCGCAGGTGTGGGTTTGCCGGTGGGCGCGCCGCTGGGATTGGCTGCACTGCCTTTGCGAGCGGCGAGAGATTCGTAATTGTTTACGGGATCGCGTACGGACTAGACGCGTCGAGCAGAGCAACCATTTGCAGCAGCGCAACAGCCGAACGGCAGCACGACATGGACGTCGTCGACCCCATGGCACATGGATGAGACTGAAAGCAGATTGCAGGCAGTCGTCGTCTTGTTTCCGTGGACCCTGGAATGCGGGCAAGCCAGCATGTGTTTGCATCATCTCTGGGTGGTCTCTGGGGCTCTCGGGAGCGGTTTTGGCCCGGAATGAGCGAGCAGTCGATGACGACGAGCGTGAACTTCTGCAGTGGCCCGTTGCCATGCAGACGCCGTACCGTGACTGCAACGCACCAGGGCAGCGGAGGTGTGGGGAGAGGAGCAAGAGGAGTGCCAGACATTGGGCGACGGCAGCCACGATATCAAGCAGTGCTGCAGGGCGGCTGGCACTCTATGCATGTGTAGCTAGATGGAGTGCTCTACTCTAGAGTACATGTCTGTCCGTTGAGATTCGTGATGCTGGCGGCGTTTTGTGCTGCACGAACCGCGGCACAAGCAAGTCGTCGACATTGCCAGTCGACATTGTCAGTCAGTACTCTGCTGGAGGTAGTCTGTGTCGTCTATGTAATCTACAGTAGGTGTATAGTATGATAAAAGCTGCGACCATGGCCACGGTCAAGGGCGCTGCAGGGAACGGCGGCGGACGAGGCCAGTCGTGTGCTTGTCCTGTCCAGCAGCGCGCAACGTGCTCGGTCGGCCTGGCTGGCGTGAGTAACTTATTGAGCGTCTCCTCTCGGCGGGCGCACGGCCGACGCTAGCACCTGCAGTGGCCCCCTTTGCTAGAACATCCTACAACCACCTCTTCACCGCGAGAGAGAGAGCCGCCCTCACCCTCACTCTATTCTTTTCCTTCTGCCTGCACGTCGATCCGCCTGTCGCTCCACGCACCCCAAGGCCGCCCATCCCCCCGCCGTCCAATGCCCGCCTGAACAACTGCTCGGGAGGCTCTGGTACACGCTGCCATCTCCGTCCACCACGACAGCCTTCCCTGCGCTCGACGTCGCCTTATTTGCCTTCTCTTCGCTGTTTTAATACTTTCTTCCTTTTTTCCTTGTAGCAGGTACATTCCCCCCTTACCCAGCCCTCCTCCGCGGTGCCGTCGTTGCAGCGAGGCCGACGCCCCATGCCGCCTCCCTTAGCATTGCCGCGCCCACGAAGCCTGCTTCACACCCCATCCGTCACGAGTTTCCATCTCCCCCGCCAGCACGTGCATCTCGCACTTTCCAGCCTGCCAGTGCTAACATCGCGTCCCACTGCAGAACTCTAGGTGCTGCTTCACCATCGTCTTCCCCCCCCTTCGACGTGCACACGTCGACCTCGATCGAGCACTCGACGACCTCGTGCACAGTGACCAATGGCTACGGTACTCTCGCCAATCGTTCAACCATCCAGCCCCATTACGATGCCATATTCTTCGACCGATGCCTACCAGAACCAGCCTGCGCAGCCCAAAAACCAACAACAGCGATCCACGCAGATGCCACGAACCCAGCACAATGGCACCACAGGCGGAACAGGGTACAGAGGTACCTCAGCGCCGATAGCGCCCTACGCCTTTAGCAGCACACCCCAGCTGCGGCAGGAGAACAGGACCGTCTCGCCTCCCAACGGCCAAATGCAGCAGCAGCAGCAGGCCCGACTAGGCCATCCGTCTCATCCCTCGTCATCATCCGACTCGACAGTTTCGACCTCCGGGTCGTCTAGTCGTTCATTGGCCGGCGCGCCGCCTGTATCCAAAGACGACAGCGACCTGCGCAAGCCGGTCGATAATTTCGCCCCCTCCATCTCACTGGCGATTCCTGACCTCTCGCTTTCTGTGGGTGGTGAACCCCTGGTGAAGCCATCACCTGGGCGGTACAGGCGTACTCCTGCTCGCACCGACTCTTCTACCAGCATCCCCACAGGCGCTACGACGCCGACACAGCGTTCCTCGTCAATTGGCTTCTCCACCGCACAACCAGCACAGAGTGCGGTCATTGTGAACTCTGCCAATGGCTCGTCAGCCAAACCTGGACACAACCGGGCCAACAGTGCTGATGAAACGCAAATTTCTAGACAGGGCGGCATGGACCCCGCTAAGAGATACAGACGACGAAGCAGCAGTGGAGTGGAAAGCGGCAGTATTACTACAAACATGGCGACACTGCAGGTCGCTCCAAGTGGATCGCAGGCAACGGCCGTGAACAATAGGCGGCCGGTGTCCAGTTCGGGACGGCCGGCGTCAAGTCAAAGCCATGAAGGACAAGGCAGCGCGGGGAGCACAGCTTCCAAGCAACCGTCGCAGCCACAGGTATGATGCTTCTCATCCTCTCCTATCTTCAAATGCTGACAGTCCGAACCAGCGCCCTGAGGTTGCTACACAGCGCAGCTACGCAACCGTCGCTGGAGGTGCCGGACCTAAAGCTACAGTTAAAGACTCCAAGGCATCCGAGCCTGCAAAGCGTCATGCGCCCTCGCCTCTGTCTAACCCTCTATCACCTTCTGGACCATCGAGTCCTGCTAAGATCTCTGCGTCCCAGAGTACAGCAGTTCAACAACTCGCTGCCCTCAATGACAAAGAAAATGGCATGAAGTCGCGCCTTCGTAGGGCCTTTTCCTTTGGAAGCGCCGCTGAGCTGCGAAAAGCATCCGCCGAAAATACTCTCTCAGCAGAACGAGCGAAGCTCCGAAAGGACAGATACCAAAACGAAGAGGATGCAGAGCAGGCGGCCATCATCGCCAAGCAAGAGGCGGCTGGAATTGGAGCTGGCATCTACTCCGGCCAAGGTGGCATAGGCTCCACTGATAACCTGTCCATACAGTCAGCTGCCTCATCTGCCTCAATGATGCTCCGGAAGATGGGTCATGGAATGAAGAAGGGCACAAAATCCATCAAGGGCCTCTTCAGACCAAAATCTGTTATTGGAGTACCGGCTGCAGATGGGCCGATCGCAAGACCCAGCGTGGGTCAAGTCTCCCTGGTCAATGTCGAGGCGGAGCGACAAAAGGTGAACGTCAATGCGAACCCTCACGAGCAGGTCGGAGGTGGCACGGGGTATCCTAGGTTGGAGCGCAACTCGGTCGATGCTGGGCGCGTGGCAGAAGTTGTTGACCCTACCGCCGTCCCCAACGATGCTTTCCCGCGAAGAAGTATTGTAGGAGGCGATCGCGAACGAGCGGAAGTGCTCTCTTCGATGAAACGTGGGATTTTGAAGCGTAAGTTACCGAGAGCTGGTGCAGCTTTACATACTGACAACTACCCAGGCACTGGTACAAACTCAGATTCGGGCTCGCCAGTTCTCAAGCCGGTAGACGCAGCTGCCAATGCTGCTAACTCTAGGTCGAATTCCCCGTCTACTCCCAAGGCGGAACCCAGCCCGGACTACTTCGCAAAGCCTCCACGCATACCAAACGGCAGCACACGCAGCCTTCCAACTACGCCTCATGGTGGTATGAGGAACATTTCCTTCAGTCCGCGCATACAATTCCACGATGCGTGGTCTCCACAAGACTACGATCGCAGGGGCGATATTGCGACGTGTAATAGGCTTACACCGATGCTCGCACAGCAAATCAAGGAGGAGCTCAACTCTTTCAAGATGGTATGTTGTTACTCCTGACGTACGCAACGCTTGTCACTAATCATTAATGCAGGAGATGGAGGTTCACGAGTCCTCGAAACCACACACACACTTCTTCTAACGATTATGCATCCATCAATTGGACAAGGCGTCTTGGCGAATAACTTTCAATGTTGCACCTTGGGATTGAACCTCAAGCGTTCATGAGTTGCCTGTTCAGCCAACTCCCTTATTCTGGTTACTGCGGATCTGTCTCTTCTATATTAGCGAGCATTTGCAATCGGGTAGAGCAGCATGCTTTTGCTTGTGGGGCTGAGCAAATTTGTTTGCATTGAAAAGTAACACGCAGAGAAGAACTCTCGCCAAAGTTCATATTTTCCTTGCCTTTGTTGTCTCTACCTGGGGAGTTTCTTTTCAATTGACGTCTATGTTACCGGTCTTCTTACTCTCTACTATGTCACACAATCAGGCGAATTTCGTTACATCACTCACTATTTTGGCCGAAGCTGTTCATTGCTTCGCTACACTTGTAATCCTTAGAGATACAGTCAAAGATGCACTTGGCTGGCGCAAGGATCCTTGGACGGTGTTGGCATATGTCGACTAGCTGTGTAATTGGAGAAATGAAGTTCGGTACGTCCACTTGTCAGTCTTCTTTGAGACTATCATGTTCGTTGTGACCATTGCACTTTGACATGGCGCCGCGTGGGTGCACTCGATGCCTGATCCGATTAGGGTGCCGTGAGGGCTCCCAGCCGTAACCAATGGCAATCCGTGTCAGTCACATCTCTTTCACATGGCGTATCTCACCCTTTGAAGCACATACTTGGCGCATTGATGGGCAGGCGTCCACGCGTTCAAGGTACGGCGATTGCCATTTTGTTCTCGCTAGCAATATGCTCCTGCGTCTTGCTCTAACCGCAGCGGCACCGTGACCGAGGATATGCGTTCGCCTATATGAAAAGCCCATGTAAATATTTTCCCCATTAACGAACCACACCTGCCAATTAAGGCACGTTACCACTGCCATGAGGGGACCTGCGAGTATTGGCCGATTAGGCGCTAATTCTCCGATTTATCGAATTGATGATTTTGAGGATATCCTCCGATGCCAACACGATCGCATGACCTTCATTGTGGCAACCAGATCCCGCCTTAATTGTGCACGAGATGGGGCCAGGGCGGATAGATATCGCAGATCCCCTATTGATTATGAAGCACATAGGGTAGCGCGGATACAGATCGAACTTCGCGATGGTCAGTCGATGGCGTGAATGTGACTAGAGCACGTGTTCATGTTCACGATGGCTGCGAGTGTTTCAAATGCTGTCTTCTCGTACGACTGCTGTCATTTGCATGAATGGCGAACAACATTGCGTAATGCAACATGGAGAATGGCGAAGATTGAGATGAGGGTCACGTGATGACGCTCGCTTGATGTGAGGGTTAGCGCGCTTGGCATCACGGACTCCGCACGGCACTCGAATTTGACTGAACCACACGTCAACGACCACTCCCGTCAGCAACTCACCACATCCGACAAAATGGTATGTTCTACCGAAGCGATATTTCCAGGAGATGAAGATCATGTTTTAATCATTTCCACAGGCACCTGCAGCAACTGGAGGCAAGAAGCAGAAGAAGAAGTGGTCCAAGGGCAAGGGTACGTGACATTGCATCGCACATTCAGCACCTCTACACTCGTCGAAACGCCGCTGGACACGGATCACGACATAAAGCGTCCTTTACTCCTGCTGTAAACGACGCTCGCACGCCTCAGGACATCCTCTAGAAGAATCGCCACTGACAGCCGTACAGTCAAGGACAAGGCCAACCACGCTGTTGTTCTCGACAAGCAGACCAACGACAAGCTCCAGAAGGATGTCGGCTCCTACCGCCTCATCACCGTTGCCACCCTCGTCGATCGTTTGAAGATTAACGGCTCGCTTGCACGACAGGCGCTTGCCGATCTTGAGGAGGCCGGTCAGATCAAGAAGGTTGTTGGACACTCGAAGTTGAGCATCTACAGTACGTTGGACTTTGCTCCCCTCAAGCCTAGGACCTTGCAATTTGCAGTCGAGTTTGGGGGAATATAGATTCAGATCACGGCTAACATATTCCAGCACGCGCTGTCGCCGCTGACGCGTAAGCGTTTCTCCACGGACTAGTAAAGAATATGTGGATGCGAGACTCGGGGTACTTCTTTCAGCTTTTCAACGACATTCCTCTTCCCATTACCATCGGCGTCTTCACGAAATGAAATGGGTCACATATATTGGGTGCTTTCATGGCACGATCATGAGCTGAGAGGAACGGGCTCGGGTACAGCACCTGGAGCCCTTGGGAGGTGTCGGTTACGTACTGAATGAAAAGATTCCCAAAACACTACGAGTAACAGGTTGATGGCTTTTGTGATTGTGAAGTGATGCATTTTAAAGTTTTAACACCAAAGTGAGACAAAATTGCTTTTGAACGGTCCATATCTACTGCACGGCCAGGCAAATCCAATGCAATTACTGTCTTCGTAGAAAACACGACATACAAATGCCGTTTACCTCAAGTCTCGCTACTCGTTTTGTAGAATTTGTCTTCTCGGCACAACATACCTAATTTCCAACATGTGCTATATTCCTGAAGGACAAGCAAACCCTCTCATCGACATGCAATACGAGACACATTTAATGAGAATAACGTGCTCCATTAGGCGTAGGTAGACCTCAGCTGTGAAGGTATGCAGCCATTATCAAGAGAACACTTGGACAAAGTCACGCACGCCTACACCATCCTCACGCTCATATGCCATGCCTAATACGAGCGCAAGTAACCTGGCATAGTACCCAGCAAGATATTGTTGCTTCACTTTTGGAGTCTGCCCGCCAAGATACATGCTGCAGCGAGAAACCCCTTCTCAAGGATAACACAACGCCATCGACACGCCTCAAACCTCATACTTCCTAACCGGCCTCCCCTTCCTCGCCTGCTCACACAACTCCCTCCTCGGCACATTATCCAACCACCCCTCCTCCCTCCTCACCTCCCCCACCTTAAAATACGGCTTGCCCTTATCCCCACGAAACAACCTATGCCAATTCTCCAACGCATCCCGAACCTGCTTCCTCGCATGCCTCAGTTCCTGCGCATGTCTATTCTTGCGTTCGGCAGACGTCAGCTTCTTCCTGTGTCTCGCCTTTTCCTTGTCTTCCGGCGTCGCCGTATCTTTTTCCTCTGGGTCAATAGGCATGAATGTGTATTCTGCGCCGCGCAGGTCGGGCACGCTGTCTTCTGCGAAACATCCGGTTATAAAGGCGCGCGCGGCGTCTTTGCCGGCGAAGACGTGGTACGAGCCGCCGGGGCCGTAGGTTTGGGGCGAGGAGGACACGTCGTAGATTGTGCCGTTTAGGGCGAGGTAGATGGGTTTTTTGGGGTCCGCGCCGTTGTAGGATGCTAGTTCGGCATCGGTGAGGGAGATTTGGGGAGTCTGTGGTTGGGGGGTGGGTGTTAGTGGGGGGTTGCGAAGGGGAGGGAAGGGAGGGAGGGTTGAAGGGGGGGAAGGGGACGTACGACTAGTTTCTTCCACTCGCGAGCGCGTGTCCACCATGGGTTGTAGCCCCATGTCATGCTTGAGCCGCTGGTGCTGAGATAGCTCAGGCCGCTGCTGAGAAGCAGGATGCCGCCTAGTATCCGCAGGACATCGAGGAAGGAGAGCCCGTTGGAGGTCTTGACGGCTTGTTCGCGTACTGCGCTTTTGATCTCTGCTTTCTCCTTTGCGACTGGGTCGGTGGACGATGACTTCTGGTCGCTGGGCGAATCTTGCGCCGCGCGGCGGTACCGTGGCGCTGCTGCCATTGTGGATGTGGATGATAAGGGTTTGGATAGGCTCGCGAGGTTGGGTTGGTATGAGAGAGGGTTACGGATAGCTGGCGCTGTTCAGTTCTCTATATGTACAGGTAAGATTGCGCCTGACACACGTACCGAGTCACCGAATACGCTTACCTGCGCTGGAGACCTGTCAAACTTCAATCTCACCACTTTGTCGCAATTGCAGAACTCGACACTGTATATCGTAAAGGGTCTACGTACGCGCTTCAAAAGCAGGCCTCGGTAACTTTACTAGTTGTCCTCTTCACCCCAAAATATGACAGCGTGGCGCTCATTAGACGCAAAGTGGAAAGAGTTTAGATTACCCCAGCTTTACACTTTGGAAGTAACGCGCATCCAACTTCCGATGATTGGACAAGGGTGAGTCTAGTGGCCGATGTCATTGGTCGTGCGAGTCGGCTATGTGAAGCATGATCGACATGGCAGCATCGACATCCGAACTTTACGCTCTCGCCGCGAGGGGAAATCATGGGAAATTCATTTCAGATGCAGTATCGTCTTAGTCGAGACATATTAGTAGGATGACTATATCGCAGGCGTGCTTTTGGCGTAGTTTGTATTAGAAAGTCTATCGTTCGGAAGAGCTCATAAATGTACAAGTAAGGCCTCCTCTGCATACGGAGGATAACCCAATCATGGAACTGGATTGTCCTCTAGTATTTTCCTCAATGCTGTTTGACACTTCTAGTCATCATTTGCAGCTCGTATCTCGATTTGCGCTTCCCGATCGCTCTTCGGGAAGACTTGCTTCAGACCTGCTTGGAAAACGCCGACGTTGTAATCGATAATGGCCTTCTTCTCTGCTGGGTTGTCTTGGCCCATGATGCATACCAGCGCGAGATATCTATTCACGTCGTTAGTGACTGCTGATATACACGCCTCGATCGCGTGCTCACTTGTTAATTTCCCGCAGGTACAAATATCGACTGTTCTTCTTCTCCATTGTAATCAAGCTCTCCGCATCATTATTACCGGTCTCGCTCTCGTCCGGTTCTTCATCTGGCCTGTCCCAGCCGTAGATCTCGCTGACGTCTATGACTACGTCGATGTAGTCGGAACAAATCTCGTAGCTGCCGATATCTGTGGGGCTTGTGTCGGTTGCAATGTATATCTTGCTCATTATGTCAAAGAGATATGCCTTCTCAATGTTGCACGCACCGCAGAGATTGTTGAGTAATGCTTCTAGCGTGGGCAGCTGCGGTATCAGCTTTTGTATGACTTTGCTAAAGGCTTCGAAGATAGAGTGGTCGTAAATGCTCGTTTGGTAGAAGGATATTGGTGCTTGTTCATAGCCGTTATCGCTGAGCTCGTCTTGTACGCGTTGAATGATATCTCGGAAGGTGTCGCCTCTGAAGTCGTCTGATAGTCCATCTACCTTGTGTACGAACACTTCGATGTTGATGTTGGGATATGATTGTTGGAGGTTCAGAATGGTCAAGTTCAGACGCGCGATAGCATCGAGATACTCATCCTGCGCATCGATGACCCAGATCAGAGCGCCGATCTCTTCAAAGATGTTATCCGTATCGAAGGCTGGGTCGAAGTAGTCCAAGTGGCCTGGTAAATCCCACACCTGGAAGTCCATGAATGAGCTAGATGCGCCAGTCAGTTGGGTGGCGCAGAAGTCTTGCATGTTACATACTGCATAGACTCTTTCTTGATTCGATACGTAGTCTCCAGGTACAGCGTCTCGCTTGGCGGCAGCTTGTGAAACACTACACTCGATATTGATGACTTGCCGCTTCTGGAACACACGTCAGCTTATGTATCTCAATGATCTAGTGACTCTCACCTTCGTTGCCCCATGAGTAATAACCGGGGTTTACCATCTCCGGCTTTGCTATTCGGAACGCGACCAGTATGATACTGTGGGGGGTAGTCGGACGACGGCGGTTGCTCGGCATTTGGTAGGTCCTGTAAAAAGCGATCCATGGTTAACTGAGCACTTGGCTTCAACAAGGACGAGCTGGCGGAGTTGTGCGACTGTCCCGTCTCATCACTCGTCTTGCGAACGATATTACGAGAAGCATCTACTGCCGCCGAATGTCGTTCGCTAACGAGACGGCTTTCCATGGTGAATGCGTAACGTGGTGGTACGGGGTATATGGTGAAGAAAGAAGAGGACGCAAAGCGCGAATGAGGAAAATTGTAAAGCTGAAAACGGGTATCGTAAGGGTTGAGCAGAGACGCCGGGCCGACTGAGAAAAGATAACCTCGAAAAAATGGTCCAACTCGTCTTGCTTGACTTTTTCACCTGACCGACATTTGCGCAGTGAATCGTGGTACCCTCGATCGAATCTGGCAATCACTGGAATGACGTGTTTGACAGACCCAAGCAGCAGGAAGCCACACGACCGCGACAACTTTGCGGAAGGCCACCCGAGTGGGAGAAGAAAAAGCGACGAGTCGAATCAGAAAGTAGCCGCCCGGTTCTACAGCAATAAGATGCGCAAGGGCAAGCGACACCGAGCAGCGGTCAGGCACGCATAGGAAGAGAAGCAACGCTCAGGCCATGGCGAACCAAGAGTAGGGCTGAAGAAGTCGCGACCGCTGCAGTGGCTTTTGGAAAAGAAAGTATGCGCATAAGAACCAAAGACTAGAACGACACGTGGGAGCAGAAGCAACGAGAGCGAGTCAAAAAAGAAAGTAGGGCTTACCTCCATGGTACTTCAGTGGTAGTGTTGGGTCTTTGCGTTACGTGCACGGTAGTGATAATGCTTAGGCCCGAAAGCTGGCACTGATACCGCACCCCCGACTGGCCCAATCCGATCCCTCTAGCTGAGCAAGGAATACCTCGATTTTGCCTTTGTTGATTTGCAACAGCAGCGCTATCCTGCCAGTTGCCAACGAACTCTATATCTTGGTTTGTTGGGCGTAAGCAGAGAGGCCACGGACCGCCCTTGGTGGTCTTGGAAAGGAGTTGGCAAGGAGAGCACGAGATCGAAGACGAGCCCTGTGGCTGTTGTGTTGGGCTCCAGAACGTCACTGCAGCACGAATCGCGGCGGGCACGGAGGGAGTCAGTGCTGCTGAGATACAGTGGCACGACTGAGAGTATCTGGGATGTGGAAGCGATGAAAGAGCCGAGTGGGAGGGCTGGCCGGTCGCATGCAGCAGATGCATGTTCGCTTAGCCCAGGGATCTTCAGGCACCGTTTGCATGTCTTCCAATCCACATCTCACTTTGGCCAATCTCAATGCCACCATCAACAGATATCAGCATTGCTCGGAGCTGCACTCCGGCCTCCCCGGCCTCAATGACTCAATCTGACAGTAACAGCATGGTTTCACGCCCTCGGATCACGATCCGCTGCCGCTGCAACGTCATCGTACAGCATTTGTTCCAGACGCTTACGCAGGTTCTACAGATGTACAACACGGTTAAAACATCACATGAAGTTTGGTTTGTGCAACAGCGAAATCATAGTTTGAGATGGTAAGCCAGCACCCTGGGCTCAAGACCCTGGGTATCAGCCTTCAAAGCAGATTGGCAAAAGAAAACCCTATAGCATCATCTCTCAAAAGTCAGGCCACCTATCATAGCAACATCGATGCTATCCTGCCGCGGAGCTCAGGCGCTGCATGAGCTGGTACCGATCTTTTGTCCTCCTGTTAATGACCAGGTTTTGCCTTCAAGGGCCTGTCACCTCTGCACCGAGGACAGCAGATGCCAGCTGTCCCACACCGCCCATCATGGCAAGGAACAGGGCCAACGCCGTCGATTCTCCGGCACGAACAACATCCCCATCACCTTGAGCGCCGTCGGCCTCAGTCTCTGCGACAGCTCTCCTAGTCTCTTCGTTCGGCACATAGGTCGAGTCATCATCCGAATCGTCAGGGGTGCGGGGCGCAATTAGCTCTGCATCAAATTCATCGTTAGCCGCCTTCCTCCGCGAGCTCCGCCTGAGCGACCCAGACAGAGCAGACGTCGCTGAGGAGGCCCCGTTGACAGTTGCAACGGCACTCTTAGAAGGACGCCCGCGCTTCCTGGGAGTCGTGGGGTCAAGTGGGGCTGTGGGCTCGGTTTCCATGAGCTTAGTCAGCTCTTGCTTGAAGGCAACGTGCTTGTCGTGTTTCGGCGCGAGAAATGAGAGAATGCTGCTTTCTAGAAGATTGTCCACATCCAAGTCCCGCGTAAATGTCCAGGTGAGGAGAGTGATGATGGTAAAGGCGACGTCCAAGCTGACTACACTAATCGCTGGGTGTTTGCTGATGGTCTTGAATTTCTGGCCTGCGTTGCTAATACCAACCAGAAGTCTGTTCGTCGCGTCTTTCCCATGCGTGTTGTGGAAGAGATCGTATACAACACCGTGTTTCGCCTTTGCTGGAGTGGACACGAAAATGGTGGAAACAAAGACGCGCCAATACAGCATCAGGGAAGCGAACGAGAGCACGTAGAAGACCTTGGCGTACGAGCGATGAGCAGCTGCCTTGGAGGCGTGCTGGTGTCCGAGGCTCACAGGCACAATCTAACAACAGTTAGTGGGGTCTACAATGCAGCCCGGATAGGACCTACCTGAGGCGCAAAGGCGAAGAAAAGCGGCATGGCATGTAAGGCCAGTTGTAGCATGGTTTTGTCGCCGAACTGGGAGATGAGCTCGGGGAAGATGTTCAGTACGACAAGCGATGCGACAATGCCCAAGTCGTAAACAATGGCAGAGGGTGTGAAGAAGGCGTCATGTTTTGGCGAGTCGTCTCTGCGCACTGCTACGGGTGTGTAGAGAATAGTGACGAAGAACAAGCACAAGGAGCATGCTAAGCTTCCATGCGCGGCGAGAAGGACAAAGGCAGCGATGTTTATGGTCGGGAAGTTGCGTCTGCGGCCTTCTGCGCCCATGAAGATTGCGGCTGCGAGCAATCCGACAAAGTATTGGCTTGTGTACAAGAAGCCCTCGGGCTTGTCGATGCCCACGCTGTCGAGCTCGCGCACGAGATCAATGTCCGAGATCCACTCGCGCAGGTGCCAGTGCGGTCCCGCCGCGGTCGTGTCCCAGCCTTCCCAGGAGCTGTTTGGGATCTTGTAGTGCTTCTTCTCGGCCCAGCGTACGTACGAGAAGACGCGCCAGATGAAACCAAAGAAGGCTATGGTAGCGAGCGACACCGTGGCTAGCAGTGAAAAGATGACGGCATGGCGACGGCGCGTCGAGTTTTGCGCACGCGTGCGCGAAGAGGGAGGAAGCGATGTCGCGGCGCGGCCAACATGGTCGAGGGCCACGCCCGCAGCGAGTACGGGGACGAGGATCTGAGTGCCGAAGAAGATAATGGGGAGCGAGTTGCTATGCGCGTTCTCGACGGGCGGCATCTTGAGTGGGGTATGGAGCTGGTGGTGGTGGTGATGGTGGTGGTGGTGCTGGCGGTGGTGGTGGTAATGTAACAGAGGTTCAGCAATGGAAATAGATGCGCATCCTGCGACAACAATGCGACGCGAGGGTTTGGCGACGAGCAAGCGGCAGAGAGAGGCGTGAGTGCGTTCTTTGTCTTGTTTTGATTGCAGACCACACGCGCGTGGCTGCCCTGTCTTGCCCTGTCTTGCATACCCGCGACCCCACGCACGTCATTGCGACGCACCTTTCGCGTAGCCTGACGACGCTATACCTGACCCAGCCCTAGCGGCAGATCGCGCGTGTCCGTTCGCGATGGGCTTTCCCGCGGTCGCGAACCCGCCGAAGCCTTGGTTGGACATGCTCGACAATCCACGCGCCATGGCACCCCGAGACTTGGACGAAGACGCCGAAAATGCCGATGAAAAGTACCACGAGTCCTCCGACGAAGACTTCAACCCCGAAGCAGCGCCTCCCGACGACGTCTCGAGCGACGAAGACGAAGACGAGCAAGTCGCGACAAAACCCGCACAGCGCAAGGGCAAGCGAAAGGCCCCTGACGATGAAGAGCTCGATTCTGGCGACGAGGTGACGATACAGGCTGCGCGAAAGAAGCGGTCGAAGAAGAACAAGAAGCAGGGCGCAAAGGACGATGACGACGAGCTGATACTGTCCGAGGACGAGGGCGGCGAGGGTGGCCTGATCAAGACAAGGGCACAGCGACGAGGAGAGCAGAGAGAGCGTCGGCCACTAGCGAGGACTGAGGGGGCCACAGTAGACGTCGATGCACTGTGGGCGCAGATGATGGCTGCACCGCTCAAGCCTCTCCAGTCAGCCCTGCCTCAAGAGCCCACTACCGCCACCACAACGACCCCTCTCCCCACCGAAGAGGAAGAACAGATACCCATCCGCAAAGTCTACACCTTCGCCGGCCAAGACACCACAGAAGAGAAATCAGTCCCCCGCTCCCACCTCCCCAAATACCTCTCCTCAGGCTGGAAGACTCTCGACTCTACTACCACCACAACCACCACCACTACACCACCCACCTCAGACACCCCCGCCGATCCAACCACCACCAACACCACCGCCCCCACACCCACAACATCCAACATCCGCCGCCCCCTCCGCCGACCCACCCGCTTCGACCCAAACCCCACAGGCTACGTCCGCGCCCTCGCCCCAGAACACCAACTCTTCTGGCCCCGCCAACCCACCACCACCACCTGCCCCAATAACACCACCGACCAAGAAACCCCAAACCCAAATACCATGCCCCCACCCGACCTCCCCACCGCCGCCGCAAAACCCCAAAAAGCAACAAAACTCAACGTCGTGGACAAGTCGCGCATGGACTGGACGGGCTTCGTCGACAAGGAGGGCATTGCAGAGGAATTGGATACTCATGGAAAGACCAAGGAGGCGTACTTGGGACGTATGGAGTTTTTGGCAGGTGTGGAGGCGAGGAGGGAGGAGGAGCGGTTGAAGGGACGGGTCAAGGCTGCGAGTGCTGCTGCTGCTGCGGTGTAGTGAGAATCTTGGACATGACTTTAGGTATGCGTTGGGTGGGGGGAGGTGGAATATATATATATGTGCGATGATACCCCAATTCTTATGTGTATTGATAGTGTACTACTCTTGTCGTTTATGCTCATGCTCGTGCTCGTGCGGGTGCTCGTATAATCAAACGATTGTGGGGGGTATTATGCAAAAGGATGAGTAACTCCATGTGGAAACGACAGACTTTGACAGCTAGGAATATACAAAGGAGAAGCGGTGTTCAATTTCTCCCGTTTTCCTCCTATCGACCACTGTATATTCTGCTCGTTCCGTCTCTCTCTCTATATGCAATGACGCGTATCTGACGATATGCATCGCGCTGAATGGCTTTGTGAGGTTCCTTCAAAACTGGCTCGCTGAATATGAATGGCTTTGTGAGTCCTCGGACTGGGTCGGAAACGTTCGAGGTGCCGACACCCCAGGTGATGTCGCCGGAAGATCAGATCCAACGGCGTCAAGTCTGTTGTAGAGCAAAAGGGCAAAAGTGTGGTCATGATGATATAAAGATATCAAGCGACTGAATGGTCGAATGTAATGATTTCCTGCATCCAAACAGGAAGTGACTGGTTGTGCTGATGCTTTATGGACGGAGTCGCGAAAGTCGCGAAAATCGTCTCAGATGAAAGATGCGAGAGTTGACAATCCCCATTCGTTATGAAAGACGAATTGGTTGGTTAGTCGCCTATGCGAGCGCTTTCTCAAGAGCGCTTTCAAACTCCTCATCGCCTACTTCTTCCTCGTCGTCGAATTTCGGAACCTTGTGTGGCTTGGCCTGTATATCGGATTAGTACGTGTTAAGCATCAAGGTATACTCAAGACGCGTCTTTCTTACCTTGAGGTCTGCAAAGATAGTAGGTATGACGTTGTACGTCTCTGGATTCGCGCTTGCTTTCAGCCTCGCGAGTTCTCTACCCGCCATTTGCCAGACAAAAGTGGGTTTCATCGGGTATCTCGTGTAAATCGCAGACGCTCGAATAGTCTCCCAAAGTGTAGGGCGGTCGGCTCCAAAGTAACGGTATACCAACGGCGCGATTTCCGGGTCAGATGTATTGGACGGATTGAGCGCGCGGAACGAAGAATAGCAGCTTTCCAAGAGTTTGCTGTACCTGTCCTTTGGTATTTCCAATTTCGATCCCAAGCTGCGGTTCCAGTCTTGGAGTATGCGCTCAAGCCCAAGCAAGAGAGCTTGAAGCTCCGTGTTAAGGGCCGGGTTGTTTTTGGCCCGTAGTTGTTCGTATGGAAACCTCAGTACCAGGTCGTCTTCTCTCTCCTTCGGCAATGCGTTTTGGAGCATCTTGCGTGTCTTGGTGTTATGTTTGCGTATAACATCAAAATACAAGTAGTCCAAGATGTTGTTCGGCTTATACTTGAAATCTTTACCAACCTTGTCCATTTCACCTATCTCTCTGCTTGTTGCGCTCGCCTCCATGGCTTCCTTATATG
Source organism: Plenodomus lindquistii (assembly GCA_025504975.1). Classification (NCBI taxonomy): domain Eukaryota; kingdom Fungi; phylum Ascomycota; class Dothideomycetes; order Pleosporales; family Leptosphaeriaceae; genus Plenodomus; species Plenodomus lindquistii. The sequence goes on from JANUWI010000014.1 coordinate 685,415, forward strand.
CAGGTATCTTCGGCTTCCCACAGCGAAGTTTGAACTTGACTAGGGTATCGAAGTCTTTGTTGGTGAACTGGTAAGCCTGCTTTGGCGCATCAACGAGCAAGTCATGAACGTCGCAAAGCGCATTGATCCTGGTGGAGGATATCTTGTTCTCCATGTAAGCGAGCTTCTCAAGGAAATTGGTTGCTTTGCCCAGCAACGAAGGCGCGATTCGAAAGTTAAAAGCTTCTTTCAAGAATTCGTCGACAGTTGAAAGATCTTGCGGATCCATAACTTGGTTAACCTTTCTGGTGTCCTTTCTGATACCATACCTGGCAGGGTCTGGCGGATTCAGAGGTGCAGGGGCATTCTTGAAAGGCTCGACCAGAATGTTTTCCCAACAGATCCAAAAACTATCGCCATCGTAGTCGCCACCCTGGAGTTTGCCTGCGAGTGGATACTCACCTCGTGTTGGAAAGACAATGACATCTCTAAGATGGGTCAGCTTTGGATGCGCTACAGCGCGCACCTTCTGGATGTCGGACGATCGGCATGCTAGGGGGAACGTCAGTGACAGCTCTCGATGTAGCCAGCTGCGACCTACCAGGTTGACGGGACACCAGGACCTCGAGCCCATCGAGATGACGGTACGTCTGGCGAGTGAATTCATCGACAAATGGCGAAGAGAAATTGATATGCACCTGACCAGGTTCGAGTACACCCATAGGATCAGCCAACCCAAGTAGGAACGTTGCACTTCCCAATGGTGCTCGCAGTCTCTGCTCCATAACGCTCTGACGCTGTTGGATGAAGCGTGTGAAAACCTTCGCGAGGAACGGGCTATCCTGAGGTGTAAAGCCAGCTCGTAAAAGGAGCTTCACCTTTTCGGACAAAGCGATTGGAAGTCCAGCCTCATATGGAACGATGCCACTCGCAGGTGGAGTAGACCCTTGTTTCGTGACCCAATTATGTAATTTCACAGGCTCAGTCAGCATCTCTAGCAATTGCTTTCGCTCGACATCAAGGTGCTTGATCATGAACTCGGCGATGACATCCCTCTTCACCCCCCTGTTGACGAGAATCGGTATGAACGAGATGTGGAGGTCCGTTGATCCGTTCACAAAGCTGTGCTGAACATAGTTGAATGTCAACCGGTGTCGGTTATAGGAGCTGTCGTTCCTGTCGTCCTGACAAGGCTCAAATTTGGACTGACTGTCAGTAATTTCAATCCAGATGCTCGTGTGCTCTTCATCCCGGGTATGAGCCTCGGCACTGACCATCCACATTCCCTTCGCTCCTCGAACCCGCCCCTGGAAGGCACTAGGTAACGGTTCATCTGATCCGGTCGCGTTGCGATAGGCTTCCCAGACCCTAAGCGCCGCGCCAACAGATATGCGAGCACAGCCGTCGTTCATCACCTCTGGCTTGCTGCACCTCTCACTCCAATCCAGACTTTTGTCGTTGAAATCAACTGCCTCTTGGCTGCCATCCGACAGCTTATCCGGTACGCGGCGGATCTGCGATGGCTTGAATTCTAGTGTCGGTATCGTCCGTGACAACCCAAGGTCCAATCGAGCGTACGCCTTGCAGAAGTTTTGTTCCTGATTTTCGCCAAGAGTCATGAACTCGTTCAACATTTCTCCAATAGACATGGGATTCGTGATGCCGTGGCCGCTTGTTGCAAACAGCACAACGCGTTTGTCAGCAGATTCGTCCTTGCCATCTTTTCGTTGGCTGCCCTTCCTCTTGATAGGCTCAATGTGAACTGTGAACAAGACTTCGGTTAGTAAAAGTACTATGGCTTGATCCATTCTGCGCTACTTACGCACTCGCCATGTTCGTCCGAGGAAGGTATGCTCTCGCAGGAGCCATAGTTTCCATTGATCTTCAATCTGCGGCATCTGGTCTTGAGTGAAGCGATCGGGCTTGTTCTCGCTGAACGACGGGAAGGTGAGGTATAAGAAGCGATCCGAGCCAAACATACGCTGGAACTGACATGATCTCTCCCGCTCGATCAAGTTAAGGTCAAGCTTGAAAACGGATGTTGAGGACCTGCCACTGAAGCTGACTTTTCCCTTGAACGTAAAGCCTTCGAACGAATTCTCTGTAGCTCCCCAAACTGCAGCCGACTCGGTAGGGCTACCCTGTACTGTGTCACCAATCGCGCTCCAAAATAACTTTGGGTCTTTCTGGATAATCTCATCCTGCACTTGCTGCAACAATGTCTTCATGGAGACTTTGTTCGTGATGGACAAGCGGCAACATATGAAGAGGAGAAAAAAGGGCATCTCCATGAATTCGGGCGAAAGATCTTCCACGAACATGTTCTGCACAGCCAAGTCTCGTATATAGTACGCTACGGGCTTTGACGGGGAGTCTCCAGGCGTGACTGTCTGCTGAGGTTCCAAACGCGTCCTGGAGTTTGGCCCCTCCGAGGAGCTTCGCTGCCGAACATCAGCATCGAGTTTCGGATAATTGACTGATGGTCCTGGTAGAGGAAACGAAGTTGTTAGTGATATGGGACCTGGCTCAACACTGTTTGATGATGTGCCTGTTTCTCTGTTCGTTCCTGCATGCACAAGTGTGGTTGATCCCGCGCTAGGATCAGCTGGCTTGAGTTGCTGTTCTTCTTCATGATCCAAATCCCAGAATAACGCCTCGTCGACCGAACCAAATGTCGAGTTGCTTGCGCGATTGAGTTCTTGCGAAAGAGCGCGTTCAGTCTCCCTCTTCTTGTGCGCGACAAATGCTTCTCTTTCGTTGTCCTCAAACGGCCCTCGATCAGAATATGCGGCACCACCATGAGATGTGAAGGACGTATTGACCGATGTGGCATTGGTCTCTTGCGAGGACGCTGCTGTGGTGTTAAACGAGGTATTCACAGATGAGAAGCTCGTTTGTCCATTCGGGAAAGAGCGGGTCGTAGGGAGCTCTGGCTTCTTGAAAATTGGCGTGAAGAGCGGCTGCTTCGGGATTGGTTCTGCTGAACCTACTGGCTGCTTGCCCTTCAAAGTCTTCGTCAACTTTGTTGGTTTCCCAGTATCATCGGGGCCATCTAAGGAGCGCTTCCGATCATTAAGTCGCGAGGGGACAAGAGGACTTGCCTTCAGCCGCCGATTGGACGATCTACATGATGGCGACGGGGATTGTGAGCGGGGAGTAACGAACTCGTCGTCTGTATCCTCATCTGTGGGCGAACCAGGAGCGCCGGCAGTCGCATACGATTCGAAATCATCGTATCGTGAGTCTCGTCCACGAAGTCGACCACGGGGCTGAGACGTTGGCTTGACAGCTTTGACCAGGTTAGCATCGTGTTACAGTCTCGCCACGGGAGAGCACCAGATGAGCAATGCTTTCAAATGAAAAAGGGAGAGGAGGCAGTGTGCAAAGGTGTGACAATTGCATGGTGATCTTATGGGGGCTCAGTACTTTGGCGTCGTGATCCTGAACACACGGATTGGTATTGCGTGAGTTTGTGGCTCGCAGGTCCTTCAGCTTCAGCTTCGGACATGCGAGCCAGCGCAAAAACCCAAAGAAACCAGCTTGAGCTGTACGAAGAAGTTTGTAACAGGATATGAATACCCACTTACAGAGTAGGCTTTTGGGTGGATTATTTCTAGTGCTCGCTGGGGTACTGTCTCGTGTTTGTGGTGAATGATCCGTCTGCTGGTTCTTGACAATCCCGAGCAGACACTCTAAGCGCCGACTCTGTACCATAGAAGGTGCAGTAACCTCAAAGATCCTCAGTGTCTCGTGGAACGCTGATTCTGACGACCAAAAGAGCCGATGTAGACTCCTGCGCGTCTTATCGGCGAGAGTCGTTGCATGAGCGGGTGACCGATGCTCGTTCACTTTCAGGCCTAGGTGCCATTTCGCTTCTAGGGTCGAAATGCGCTGGTCGAGAGCACCAGCCTTTGGGTGGTGTGGGGTCCGCGGTGCGGGAGCGACCGCACCAGTCGGATCTGGGCTTTGCCTGAGGTTGCCTTGTGCAAGGCGGGGAGACTGGCGCATGCCGGCTGCGTCATAGATAGTAGTGGCTGCAAGTGGTACCAGAAACAGACATGCGTTCGGTCGACCAACAGAGTGCAAGTACAAAGTGATTAGCCTCGAGACTCGAGAGAGTGAGGGGAGTAATGCCTGAGGCTGCAGTTGCTAGGTTAACGCTGTAGCTTGGCGAACGCGTCGCGCTTTGCCAATCACGCGCTATCACGAGAGTATTGAATTCACCGCGCTTGCAGCCAGGCGCTTACAATACGATGGAGCTCGTGTTGATGGTGTCCCCATTCCGCCTTGACGGCATGACGCTTGAGCCTATACAGTAGCAAGGTGGTAGCAAAAGCACACAGATGTAGTAGATCATTATTTCTACCAAGTTCTCCCTATAGCACACACGCATTATCCAAGGACTAGCCCCTTGGTAGCAGGGTAAGTAAACTCACTGTTTGGCCGCAAATTGAAGCGCAACGGTTCTCCACGAAAGAGATGCTCAAGTCGATCGTCTCCAGGGCTGCCTACACACATGTGTATTATTCACGTGATCATGCAGAAGTCTCAGAGAGCGTGGAGTAGATGGTGGTGAGCCACATGTGGCCCATGGAAGGTCGTCTAGATTCGTTTCTCGCTTTTCGCACTATGGCGTTATCTGAGCATGCATAGGTATTCGTTAAATTCAGCAACCATCCAACCCCAAGTCATTCCTGCTAGGCAACCACGTAGCATGAGAAGCTTAAACCTTCATCTCCTTGAGACCGTGCTTCCAGACGGTAACATAGGGGGTGGTACCGTCCTCACGGTAGTTGAGGAGGACGATCATGCCATCGGGGTCCATGGACTCGCCCGTGTAGAACTCGTAGTCCTTGAAGTTGCTGATGATCTTCTTTGCGTAGGCACCGGCCTTGGTCTCGAAGTCCTTGATGGCGGCGGCATCGGCGCCCTCCTTCTCGAGAGCTGCCTTGACGGACTTCATGTATCCTATGCGAAGTCAGCAATTAGACAGGCGCAATGCGGGTCGTAGTCGATCTTACCCTTGAGGTATGTGAGGTAGCCCTTCTTGTCAAAGCCGGTCTCGTTGAGGCGGAAAGAGTAGACGACATCGATCTTCTGCTCGACCTGGTCCTCGACACCCTCCTCTTGCTCCTCAGCGGAAGCATTGCCTCCAGTGTCTGCCGAGTGTTAGTGGATAATCTTCGCGACCATATGGACCGAGCAACAAACCGAAGCTCTCGCCTCCAACGCTGATCTTCTTGCAGTCGGCCTCGTAGACGACGCCGTCAACCTCCTTGAGGTCGTACGAGTCGGAGATGATCTCGTCACCGGTGAGGATATCCTAGAGACATGGTGTTAGTGCTGGGGACTGGGAGCGTGGCTGAATCGAAGTCGAATCCAAGAGGCGGCATTATATTGCCAGGATGGGGAAGGCGGGGTATTGTTGCGCATGGCAGCGCAGCGCCCGGCCACGATAGCGAGTGCACATACCTTGTAGATGAGCATGGTGGCTGGTGTGCGAGTGCGAGTAGTCGTGTGAGAAGATGGAGTGGAAATCGGCCGGGAGTGAAGGTCGGTGTTCTTGTACGCTGGGCGGGAGAAGCGCTGGCGACTGGAGGAGCAAAGAATTTGGTGGGGTCGAAAATTGGGAGCAGGACGGCGCTAGGCCCGAAGCGCAGCTAGCGCCGTTCTCGAACGAAAGGCTGAGCTTGGGCGTGGCAAGAGCAAATGAAGGCTGAGTGGTCCGCTTTCAGGTGGCGGCCAAATGTCCATGATGCGCCGGATTCCGCAGTCTAGAGTAGGCGTCTCCTGGTTGCATGTGCGTGCAGCACCACTCTCACACGACATCGTAACATCACCGCTCTGCTCACCTCAGCCTCTCCTTTCTGAGCCCAACGCCCGCCCACAGCTGCTCGCACGCCCTACAACTACCCTTTCCCCCCCCTCGTGCGCCGCGCCTTCTCCTGATTTCCTGGTCCGCGACATCCGGTCCTGGTCCGCCTTACTGTGCACCCTCTGCTAGCTGCTTGCTTGCTTGCGTGCTTACTTGCACCCTGATCCACCTCCACACTGCCCACCAGCCTTGTCTCTAGCCACGCTATCGAGCCTGTCAACTGCATACCACACCAGCATAGCAACAGCCTGAGGCGCTCTAAGCTCACACACGCCTCACCATGGCGAGCGTAAACATGACGGCATACGACCTCCCCCCCTTACCAGAATACACCTTGGAACCATTGGTCCCCCTCTCGTCATGGGCCTCGGATGCCATGATACAGGCCGCCCTGCCTGTTGTTGGATACTGGGTCGTGTCGCTGATGTACCACGCCATTGACGTCTACGACCTCTTCCCCCAGTATCGCCTGCACACGCCCGCAGAAGTGCTCAAGCGCAATCACGTTTCCCGCTACGAGGTTCTGCGTGACGTGATTTTCCAGCAGATTATTCAAATCATCTTCTCCTTCAGCCTGTCGCTATTCGATGAGACGCCAACCATCGGCAAAGCCGACTACGACGTCGCCTGGTACGCGCAGAAGATCCGTCTTGCACAGCGCGCAGTACCACACGTACTGTCCGTCGTAGGGGTCAATCCCATCGCATTGGCTTCAAAGATATCTGGCTCATACCCTACTCTCTCCTCAGTTCTCATCGGTGGCAAGTACCCTGCCTTGATGCAGTCAATCGCAGGGGAACAGACTTGGGTTCCTGCCTTTGCATCATGGGAATTGGCCGTTGCGAGCTTTGTGTACTGGTACGCGATTCCAGCCATTCAGTTCAGCGCAGCAATCGTCATCATCGACGCATGGGAGTACATGCTCCACCGCGCGATGCACCTCAACAAGTGGCTCTATGGTGAGTGGCCCGCTACCAAGACACCCAGCATTTGCTTACTTTGACAGTGACATTCCACTCGCGCCACCACCGTCTCTACGTCCCATATGCCTACGGCGCGTTGTACAACCATCCTCTCGAAGGCTTCGCTCTGGACACCCTTGGCGCTGGTCTGGCTTACCTACTTACTGGAATGACTTTGCGACAGTCAATGTGGTTCTTCACTGGCTCAACAATCAAGACGGTCATGGATCACGGCGGCTATGAATTCCCCTATGATCCTGTCAACTGGATCTTCCCGAACAATGCTGCTTACCATGACATCCATCACCAGAGCTGGGGCATCAAGACCAATTTCTCGCAGCCCTTCTTTGTGTACTTGGACCGTATTGGTGGAACCATGTACAAGGGAGACGTGGCTGAGAAGTATGAGCGAGCCCGTCGTGCAGCTCAGCAAAAGCTTGACCAAGAAAAGGAGAATGGACAATTGACGGTACCTGCTGGCTCAGTTGCGGCCTCCGCGCTGCCGGCCGAGGAGACTCTTTTGCCACAAGGAGTGTCAACACCCCGCATATCCCGGAAAAAGGCTAGCAGTATTTCTTCTTCTGCGGGGAATTTCAAGGACCTGACAAATAAGGTCAATCAAAACCTCCACGGTCGGAGAGCGAACGTCTTAGGGGTGGAGAGCTCACATTGATCACATCTTTTCGTAATATGTAATAACACCAAAATCGTCATTCGCGATAGGTAATGTATAGTCCTTCCGGTGTATACCATTCGGCATGATCCGACGCATTCGCTTCACTGTATCACTTATTCACGCACTTCTCCTCGGTGTCGCTCATGGACGCTACTTCGGTTTGAAATTCATTCTTGGCTTGAAGCCCTCCTCTCGCTCATGTATTGTATGATATCTGGGCCGGCGTAACCTAGTCTATTGGATGAACGACCATCATTCGGAATTTCATCAATCAATCGAACACCTGCACTGTTTGACATATTTGCTACCCTATTGTCTTGCGCTGCTTGCTCGTCATAATGAGACATTGGTCTCACATGAGCGCCCGATAAACTACACCATGGCATTTCACTTCGAAAATCTCCGTCGACCAGTTCCATCCACGTCCCTCTTCTGGCCATAGTAACGCAACAAGCTTCGCGACTGACCAACATACTGTTCTCACTATGTACGTCCATGCCCTAAGTCCCCCAATATTTTTACCCGCCTCTATATTGTGCCCATCAAGAGTCAGATTGCACAAAGCATACTTCCACACAGCACACTTTTACACAACGCAACCTTGAGAATCAAGCTCAAACAAAGAAACACGGCTAATCATGGGCCCATTCTCAAAGAAGATGGAAACGCGCCACCTGCGCGACACAGATATGAAGAAGCTAGTACACATATTCTACAGTGTACCTCAAGACGCCTCGGACGCCAAGAAGGCTCGCCATTGCAGGCACACAAAAGAAGACATTCATTATCTTCCACGGCGCCTGCGCGCCACACACTTTTCGCTGCATGCTACCAGTCTATGTAGCACGCACAAGGGTCTCGACGATCATCTCATCAAAGAAATCTGGTCATGGCTCCTCCATGAGCTCGGAGGCACAATTGGCCAATTTCTCTACCCCGTCATCATGTGCGGTCGCCTCAGCGCTACTGAGGAGTTGGAGGCTCGTCAGCTTGAGCCAGTCTCCCAAATGTGGCGGCGTGATTACAATCAAGCAGCCGCAACGCCCCCAAGTCACGAGCCTATCCACCGCGACACAAGATGGGCATACCAGGCTAACAAATGTGCGGCATGTATACTCGGCCGTATTGGATCAGATCCTGATGTTCTCTTTGCGCTGTTTGCGGGCATGGTAGGTCGGTTCAGCACGCGCACACTCGTCAATGCGGAGGCACTGGGTAGCACTGACGCATGGGAGAAGACAAGGTCGAAACGCATTCGTTTTGTGAAGTATTGGCTTCGTACGATCAAAGATGGGGATGCGGCGGTGTTCCTCGCGGGGACATTAGGCATGAAAATGAGGCGGGTGAGACGGGAGTGGATGGAGGAGCAACAGCGTATTCACTACGAGCAGCAGCTCTCACTTATACGGCCTAGTCTAAACAGCAACAGTGATAGGACGGAGGAGAAGCGTGATTCTATCGATCAAAAGATTGGTCCAGTACCTCGTCCAGCAGATGTCAAGCGGTTCTCACCTGCGAGCCATCTAGGGTTCAATATTTCCCCGTCTCCTACTCACGCTGTCCAACAACCAGCACTTCTCGGTCCACCCGCACGTCAACCGCTCCCCATCCGACAGCCAACAACCGCCCTGCCTATCCGCCCACCATCAGCCAGCTCAGACGACACAGTTCGTCTACCCCGCAGTCCAGTCCGCGCAGACAGCACCCAACACCTCCGCCCAGCTCCCCTCCAACCGCGCCCCAAACAAGCACCAGTATGCCAACCCCGATTTCCAACAACATCCCCCATCCCCGAAGGCTACGCTCCCATATGGGACCGCTCCGGACGCGCAAACCCCACAGAGTCCGAGTACGCAGGCTCCGTCCGTACCGTATGGCGTCCAACACCCTACACACCCTCAGTAAGTACCCTAACACACCACAGCAATCGCATCGACTCCATCATCTCCCCCACCCCTCCTTTAACCCGCCAATCCTCCACACGCACAGCACGTCCATTCTCCCTAGCCACAGCACGCACAATCATATCTTACGATGGCGCCGCGTCGTCATGGTATACGCAAAGTATCGCTGACCCCTACAGCCCCTTTTTCAACCTGCCCTTGGGCTATGAGGTCCATCTCGACGCTTTGTCAACGCTGCCGAGGCCGAGTCGGGGAAGTATGTATCAAGCGTTTGGGGATGGGAAGTGGAATGCCGGACGGTTTGAGTGTGTGGATGAGGAGGGGGGTGAGGAGGGGTGGAGTGATGAGGATGATGGGGAAGTGGCGGATGGGTTGGAAAGGGCGGCTAGGATGTTGAGGCCCAAGGGAAGTAGGGAGGAGTTGGGGGAGACAATATGGGAGGATTTGTACTAGGTGTCAGGCTTTGCGCCCATAAATACTCAAATACTCGTGATCAATGATGACAATCGTTGATCACTCTTGTCTTTTTGGTGGCGTCGTCAGACGTCGTGCTCTGACACTAGGTTTGGACTGAGTCTAGTAGTTCGTACCGTATCAACATTGAAGTTATGGGTGGCTTTCGGGAAGCAGACACATAACGGCGAGAAAATGTAACAGTAATTGAAAATTATCAAGTCTTATCAAAAGTCCAGTGGACATGTAGAAATGTGCTATGTGATATTTCAAGGGTATTTTTTGTTGTCGTTCATTGTTCTTATTTGCCGGCTATAGTACGGCTCTGCAACTAGTATACCCAACCTCGAAAATATGGTGAGTTGATTGACGAGTGAACAAGATTTGACTTGAACGAGCTGATAGCTTGAAACTTTTACAAAGCGCGGCTTTTCCCAGTGAGTGATGTCCATCATATTTGGGGCGCGACTGTCGTATCTGTGGCACATGATCTTCAGGATCAGTGAATCTGATGGACCCACGGGTCTCTTGTGGGGTCGCACCAGTGAACCTGGGATTTGTACCCTAAAGATCATCCCGTCGGTAGAAAATCCCGTTCACGACGCGATCAGCGCTTACCCTATGAAATGATTCTCGACAAGGAGCGGCGTGTAAGGAGGCTCTACGCGAGCAAGGTGCTCGTTCATACGCCCATCTCTTAAATCGACCTTGCTTATCCGCCTGTGGACGCGTCCTGTTCACTGCCGTTGTTGGGGCTCGTTCACAGCTACTCCTTGCTATAGCCAAGGACTGTCGAGGGATGATCTTGTGTGACAGTTGTAGACTCTCTTTCTTGTACCCTCCGCGGAGAAAGTCCAGTGGAGAGTGTGCCTAGGAGTCGCATGGTGGCTGGGGACCACTGACCATTGTATTCACACACGCCATTCCAATATACGTGGAGTGCATGTGTGGGGCCATTCCCAGCCATGGAACCCTTAGGCGCATCTACCTGCCACTGATGTCGTGCATATCCAAGCTAACCCAATGGGGATTGGTGGACGGCGGCGGCAAACTCGGAATGTAACTTCAACTCAACCTCACTTCGCATCTCACGTTCCACACACATTGCTTCTGCTGCAACTCCAATGCACGGCCCTTTCAGTCTCTCCATTCATTCCGTCATTACGTATCTGCTCATTCGCAGCGGGGCTCAGGATTCGTCACGGGGCAGATGTGCATCTTGTGAGCGTGTCATTACCCATACATTAGAAAACATACATTGTGGAAGCTAGACTACATGAAGACCTGCATACTGATAGGATGCCTAGGCAAATACAATAATGCGTACAGTTATGAAGCAACAACTCCAGCACCAGACCGAAACTTTTTATACAACATAAGGTTTGCGGTGCAGACCACGAATCATGAAAACTCCTCACATCCTGTGAGCGCTGTGAGCGCGAAACCTCTCCATGTGAGCCCGAACCTCCTCCATGTGAGCGTGGATCTTCTCGATAGCATCCTCAGCGTTGTATACGAAAGTGCTCTCCGGATTCCAAAGCTCGAAAAAGGCCATGAACTCTGCGCTATCTTCATCGTCCTCTGGGTTGTACTCCCGGTTGACTTCTTTCTCCCATGCAATCAAAAGCTTAACGATGAGCTTTGGATCGCTCAGCACGGAGATTACCTGCCTCAGGGAAAACTTTTTATTCCGGCCGTCTTTCTTGCCAGGCCGATGAACATGCGTGAAGCTATGTGCCCAGCAATTGTCGTTCCGGTTGAACTTGGTCTCGCAGAGGGGACATCTGAAGTCTTTGATAAGATCGTGCGTCTTCCTGTGACGCTGACGGTGTTCGGTGCGCTTGAAAGGTCTGCCACAGATTTCGGGATGGTGTGGTGAAATGCTGTCATCGTCGTCTTCAAACGGGTGTTTGCAAATGAATTTCTGACGAGGCTCTTCACCATCATATCGAAGCTCGCCACTCTCTTTATCTCTGATGATCTTTCTGTCGAAACTGATCTGGCCGTCCCAGAGTTTGGTGACGTACGGATCCGCTTTGCGCTTTGGCTTAACCACCTTGCCACGGCGCTTTTCCTTGGTGATCGATTTTCCCCCGGTCCTCGTCTCGCGAATCGACCGCGTCAGCCTTGTATAGCTATCAGATGGGTCTGTTTCGGACTTGATGCAACCTGGACTGGACTCGTGCTTGAAGACGACCTGCTGTGGCGAAGGGGGTAATGGTACGTCCATATCATCATAAGGCTCCATCGCGATGTCCGGTGTGTCGACACGAACATACTCACCTTCTATCAACGCTTCGTGTGGTACAATTGTTGTCGAGGCAGGTCCTTGCATCTGTTGAACGTCCATGTGCCACACGGGGTCTATTGACGCGGCAGTATCCATCTCAAGTCCGCTCACGCTCATATGGCTATCGTACGAGGTATAAGATGTATTTGGTGTGGGCGTGCACCACGGAATAGTAGACGCTGCTTCTAGGCCAACGTACGCGGACATGGGCGATTGCAGGTAGGATCCATGGGAAGCGAACGCTTCGAAATTTCTCATGGGTAGGGCCTGTCCCATGTGGCAAGAAGTATCGAAAGATGCCCACGATTCATCGAAACCGGACGGCTTTTGGTGGAAGTCTATTGGGAGCCTGTTGAGCGACTGCGCGTGACTTAGGTCGAAGGCACTCGCATCGAAACTCTCTGTTGTGAGCGGGCTCCGTCCGCAGATTGGCGTTGGCGGCACCGAAAAGTCCGATGAGTAGGTACTAAAGGATGAAGAGAGTGAGAGTGCAGAGACGTCAGAGTTCCTCCTGGGCTCCATGGTGTATGGTGAATGAGGCGTCAGGCGTCTCTCTGCAGCATGGACGGCAGGCGACATTTGATGGGCCTCCTTTTTCGAGCCACCGTGAGCAAACATGGCCGAATTGGATCGCATCATCTTCCCAGTACAAGATTGTTGATGCTGCAACTTGTTAGTTGAAACCGTATGCTATTATGGATGAGCAACAAGGGGTTGGCCACTTACTTTGGCTGGGTACGTTATCGTTCAAGAGACGTTGACTTGTCGATGATCTCGCTTGATAGTGAGAACGTATAAGAAGGGAGGAGGCTCAAGCTTTAAATCAGGGTTCACTATGGTTGTGACGAAATTCGGCAGTGGCGAAGAGACTGGAGAAGCCTCACACTAATCAGCTGTGCTACAATAGGTAATTCGAGACGCGGTCGCGAACGCGATGAGGCAGGGCGCTGGAATGGCGTGTGGACCGTAATAATGGGATACAGACGAAGCGAAGGAATAACGGTCCGAACTGTCAAGTCTCTGCAAGGGCAACTCCAACCGCGGACCGAGTGACTTCTACAACTAGCGCAGTGTGAAGTTCGGTAATGGACACAACAGATTGGGTGTTCGAAAACTGAAGATCCACGACGGCGTACCTTCAGTACTAAGTACGTGCAGGCACAGCCTTGCAGGTAGCCAAGTAACGGTCTTGGGAGGGTGTCTGACTTGACGCCCACTGGTCGTATGCGCATTGTAACATCAGGACGAAGCAACGCCTCTTGACGGGGATGTCACATCACCACTGCTGCGCGGGCATCCGCCACGACAGCACTCGACATAAGCTGGTCTTGCACAATGCTATTCTTTCTACGTTGGGCAACTGCTAAGAGTCTACTGACACCGTGTCTGCAGGCAAGCATGCACTTCTCCACACATGTTCTCATCAATGGTCACACAAAACGTCGTTCGATCGCTGCTCCAGGAATGTCTGTCACAATCTGTTCGGGCTCAACGAGGACTAGACGACTGGGGAACCGGTTGCCAAGGAACGTTGTACAAAGTGATCCTTCCCCATTGAGATGCTCACTACTCTCAACTACAACAGCCTTCTCCACTCTGTAGAATTGAACTAGACTGAGAGCTGGCTCGAACCCAACACCACAAATCTTCACTATCATGGTGCAACGCGAATCGAACGACATGGGCCACGGGCTTGTCTATCACCACCGTCTATTGGTAACATCATGATTCATGCGACGATTATCCAGAAGTCCTCGTTGAGGTAGCTGCTCCATCGCTGGATTGGGACTCGGGAAGGATCTCCTGATAGTTTTCGGTCGATCCTTGTTTGTAACTTGGTGGTTGCACAACAGCAAACCTGCATGTATGGACGATGTTTTCCCGCCAAATTCTCCGGTCCGGTACGCCACTTTCTGCAGCATCGATTGGTTTGTTTCAACTGTTGTTTATTGCAGGGAATGCACACATAACAGGTAAACGCTGGGTAATTCATCGGACCCCGTGCGTGATCGCTGCACTACGAATCGCACCTCCGCGACATGGCTGAACACTTTGGAACCAAGCCGCTTCTTGGCCCGAGTCGAAGCGTCCCGTGAGAATCAACTGCGCTATAAGTAGAGATGCGTGGTAGCTGTCTGATCGAATTAGACAATACCAACGCCGAGATGGGACGGATGCCTGCCTCCTCCGATCGATCTAATGTGGCCAGCCATTGTCTGGGTCCGATTGTTTCAATAAACCGCAACGATCAGCCCAAAGGTTTGACAGCCGGTGCGAACCAGATACTGAACAACCAGCAGAACGGTGTTCAATAGTCTCTTCGCATCACACAAACAAACCACAATACCTACAAGAAGTTTAGCTGGCTCCACTACCCGAATGATGCGCATGAGCCATGCAAGCACTGGACAGCCCTGACTCTATCTGCAGACCAGGGTCCGTCATATCTACCATTGGCCGCTTGTACCACCCACCAACTGCACAGAACAGGGGCGCTTGCGCGATCAGGCAGTTCTGCTAGACAAAGTCTTACCAAATGCAAGCAGCAACAGGAGTTTGAGCTGTAAATTACTTCTGGGGCGGCGACGCTGCGGGTGTTGACAGATTGATATGGACCGTTACGCTCGTGGTCAGCATCGACACCTATAGTGACACTTCCAAATGGATCTTGAACGTGGCCGGCATGTCACATTCTTTGCCTCGAACAGCGTGGCAGGCGACTCACATGTCCAACTGCCGGTGACTTTGTGAAGGAAATGGGCAATCCGGGTATCCTGGTAGTTTCCCCGGCCGCCTACCTGTCCCACCTTGACCTTTCTTCGGAAAATAAATCTTCTGTCAGGATCTAGATCTATTCAACGCGTCAATCTCGCGTATCACAGCGGATATACTCAGGGCAAGCGGTTAAACTGCACGCAAATTGGTTTCCGCAGATGCAGTGATGCTCTAGCAGATTTCGCTTAGTCGCCTTCATTCCAGCTAAGCATGTGGGTCGTGGCTAGGTGACAGTTCACACACTACTTCACAGTGTGGAGGTTCGTGGCAGATGCGTGATAGTCATGGACCAAAATATTCCGGTGGTGAGTCTCCCGTGAATCTCAACGGCTGCACCTCAACGCTCAGCCTGTATAATATCCCGTTACTCAGAGTCACATCCAAAACAAGAGCTCCACTGGGAATGCGAGACTCTCACACGATCAGTCCTATCAGACTCCGCGGAGTAGAGGACCCACTTTGCGAACAAAAGTACAAATCATTGGTTCTCTGCCTCATCGGTGAATGAGACGCAGACGTGATGTGCATGCTCACGATCTCAGCAAGGACAACAAGTGCACCGTGGGTTTCGCCTCAATGACTCGAGCCAAGACACCATGTACCTCTCTCTTACACAGCATCACTTCCTGTACTCTCCAAGAAGCCGCCAACAGCAACGCCGGTGGAGCTCGGCCAGGCCCGGCTTCCCAATCGGCATCTTCCTCTACACATCATATGTATCGGATCATTGGCCTTGATTTGACTGGCGCCCGCAATGTGTGAGGGCAGGCAGGTACCGATACACGGCATCGACGGCCCCGTCCTGCAATGTGCATCAGGGTAGTGTGTTGTTGCTGCGTCTGCGGGCCGTTGAGCTTTGATGCTGCGCGACTACCCGCCCATTCTTGTTCGGTCAACCATTCCGCGGAGCTTGTGATTCCCATGGTACTCAAATTCGATCAAGAGCGCCTTCACTGTGGAAGCTTTCCGACAGCGTGCATCTTGTGGAAGCATTCCTGCCCTTGGTCAACGATAGTCTTGGGTCCAATTCCCATCGTTCCATGCATCCGACCACCTCAACAAGTATAGCAACAACTTGTAGCACAGAAGTCTGTTCCTCTGCCAGCAGGACCAAGAGAGAGTACTGTGTTGGGGCACACCTGAGGTGCAGATCTCGGAGGTGCTTCGAGCGCTCTCAGTCTCAGCGGGAAGCGGTTTCCTTTTTTGTGCCGTCATAGCTGCTCTTGAGCTGACTGCTTCCAAGACAGGTCTCAGTGCACACTCGGGTACCTTGGGGCATGACCCAAATCAGTCACCTCGAGACGAGACCGACGACGTTCTACTGCAGCAGCATATGTGAGTGCGGGAAGAGCACGGTGAACTTCATGCAGGACCGGTATACTGCATCTGGGCTGTCTGACAGACGGAGGTGGGCGTTCTGAGGTTATGCGCTGTTAGCCGTTGTTTGGTGCTGCCACACCAGTACTTCGCGGATGCAATGAAAATTCGCGGACTCAGCGGAGTAGGTCCTATTCGATACTCCACGAACTTTGACTGTTGAGTGGTCCTTCACTTGGCCCATCGGTCAGTGGCGACTGTGTGCTCCTCATGCACACAATCCGTATGCAATGTTTACTGAACAGCTTGGTAGATATCAAAAGGATCGCGATGATCCACGCGTTCACATTCTCTGCGCATTGGCGTACGACTTGTCGAACGGTGGACGAACAGATGACGAATATGGTATACCCATAGTATCTGTAGCTACCGATTGACATCACGTAGCTGGTGTGACTTCTCATGTATTTTGCCCCCCTTTCTCTTGTTCCTGTAGGGCAGGTATCGCATGCTGGGCTGTGGTAGGTGTACTTCGAACGTTCCGGCCATAGTCGGACCGATTCACTATTTTACTATGGCTCTGCAAAAGTGGAACACCCCATCTTCATTCATGTGCGTATGAGTCTGTCCCTTACACCCCTGGATTCTAGTCCTCCCATCTCTTGAAAGCGTGTCACAGTTTTGACCAAATCCTGCATTTGCTTGTGCAAAGCACCGTCGCACTAGTTAGGATAGACCTTTATGTACTCGTCCGACTCTTCCCGCAGGCCTTGTCAACGGCTGACGCGCTATAGTGATACATGATACGATGCATGTCACTGTGAGCGAGCGAGAATCCCTCCGTTCCAGAGCACCGTTGACTTTGCGGCTACACACGCGTGGAGGTGTCGTGAAGCATCGCCGATTAAATCTCCGATGTTTCGTCGATCGTTTGGCGTGGGGTGTACGCTGTCGACGATCAATCTCCACACTGTGTCCTTGACACCTGCACTCTTGATGAGCTAAAGATTGCAGTGAGTGAAGCCTGAGAGATGGTGTATGCGAAGCACTAATCGGCTCATGCGCATCATTTGTACGCATCATCACTTGCCAGAGTATCTTCGAAAATCATTTTTATTGAGATCCTGCCGATGTCAAACTGAACTGTGGAAGACTTCACAGATCACGTGGTGCGTTACCAGAAGCCGTGGAGGATATCATCGAGCATATACTGAGCACGTAGTGCATCTTGACGCTCGAAGACATTAGCCGCACCAAAGTATCAAGGACTGGTAGCGCTGGCCCTATAGCGAGGAGGAGACTGCTGAAGAGAGGAAGGTGAAGACCCAAGCCTTGGTCAGTCCGAAGATACACGTGCGATTCGCTACGCGAAGGACTGCGAAAAGTACCATAACAGTATACTGACAAGACACTCCTCAGCACCTCCATGACATCTACCGAGACCGCCATGCCCAAGAACGACCTCTACTGATACACAATAGCACGCCAACCCCTTCCTTCCTTCCTTCCACTCTCGTCTTACATCACTCATACACGCACCTCACCTCAGTCCCTTCCTCCAACACAACCTTCCGTCTCTTTTAACCTCTCACATCATTTTCCGTATCTCCATCTCTATCGCATCATCGCCACCTACTCCTTCGCGTCATCGCTTACTTCATCCATCCTCCACGATCTCAACCCCCCCCTGCTCTACCCCTCCATCACGATCACTACACCTACAACCCCGCCGCCAACCGCCACCCGTTCATTCCCTTGACAAAAACATTGGCAAAACCACAAGAACAAAAAACTTGGAAGCCAAGCACCCGGCCCAGAAAGCCACACTGCACCCTCCACCCCGTCCGCCGAGTGAGCACGTAAAAAAATCTTACATGCGCTTACGGAACATAGTCTACGCAAGCGTGCAAGCGAAGGATACGAAGTAGACCAAGACTACCAACGGCGCGAGTACGGAGTATGAGTGACAGCGTGCTAAAGCGGGTGGATACGTAATAGGCAACCCGCCCGTGTCGCGATTACGGCCATGACATAGAATACTGATTTTGTAGAATTTATCCCCGCGCGTCTGACACCAGGAGCCGTGTTCCGTTCGGGCAGGTCACAGGTGGAGGGTCGGATGGTGTGTGTTCCGCTGTCTGCCGTTGGGAACATCATGTCATTGTAGAGTAGTAGTCTAGGAGTAACTCGTCGCTAGGACGTCTCCTGTACATCGTTACGTTACCGTACTCGATGCCGATTTTCGTATATTGCTCTGCGAATCAAAGTTTTGTGGGTACCAGCCTGCTTCTTCGATAGGCCAGAATGCGCGTATTGGGGGACTTGATAACTGTAACGCTTGTTACATGATCAGGTTTCCCCACTTGTCTACATCTTCACACGAAGTGATTGGCTAGGTTCCTTACTAGGTGTTTTGCTGATTGGAAGAGCAATATACGAAAATCGGCATCGAGTACACCCAACTTGTTCGAATATCCTATGACGAACTGCCAGCAACTACAAGATGAAACTTGACCCCGGGCCTACAATTACGTTGCCGCTGGCGTCGTTGCGGTGAAGGAACAACGGTACGCACTACGTCGTCTCTCGCTTCATTGCCGCAGACCACCGACCACACTACCGTGCCCCTGGTACCCAAAACTGCGCGGGCGCCCGCCGCCCGGCCAAATTACCACATACGCTTACCCACGACTAATACGCGCATCACCGCTTGTTTTTACATCCTAGTTTTCTTACCCTAGACTACCGACTATGAACGAATGAATCGTACCATGCGCACTGCCTCTACACAGTCTAGTCCCATGCACCCCACGAAGACAATCCGCTAGCTACTTTATGGTGTATAGCATTAGCGACGCTGAAAATAAATCACTCTGGACTAGAGTAGACGCCGAGATGTGCGTTGCGTTGCAACTTGCCGGGATGAGGATTTCGGAGAATGCAGCGAGACGCGTTCTTTGTAGAGTGCTTGTTTGACGTTGTTTGGGTGAGAAAGCGGGGTGCGCTCTGTGCGCCGGCCGTGTTTGGGGTTCTTTTTTGTGGGTATTCCTGAACGTGGAGGGGTGTTATTGGGATTGTGGAGGGGGTGGGATGGGCGCGATTGACCGTTGCGGTGAGGCTTGATCGACAAGGACATTGCAGTGCAGGGCAGAGATTGCCATACAGTATCCCCAGCTGCCTTACGATAGTTGTTGTGAGGCTGCGAATGAGGGAACCCGTGATCGCATTGGTACTGATTGGAGAGTTGCGCGCGATTGTTGATGGGTATCGAGATCGTTGCGTGTACTGCGTCTAGCGTTATCAAGACCAATGTGCATCGCATAGTCATGTGAAATTGTCAAGTCTGGTAAAATGGTGGATTGTCATTATCCTGCCTTCAAAGATATTGGACACGGCTACTATGAGCATAAGATACTGGGGACGGATAAGATAATGCGACGCCATGAGCGCAAGGTCAAATATGTGTTTGCGCAATACGCCGATGTGAAAGAGAATATACAACCGGTCCATGCCAAGTTGTAGTGCAGCCCGTTGATCCAATAATGCAATAATGAAGTGTGGCCAAAGCCTGACTGAATGAGAACATGGAACCGTCAGAGGGTTCTTACATGACAAAAAAACGCCGTAGAAATGCAGTACAGTCTTTTATGTACAATACACCCCAATGCTTCAAATATGAACAGTGAGAAGTGAAAATGCGGATGCAATCGTCGTCAGAGATTTAGTCTGGACGTGCAAGAATCGCGGCGATGGCGTCGCAGGGAGCACACGGCTGGGGTTTGCGTTGTGGTTGTTGAGCCTCTACGGGTGGGCATTCGCAGGTCTGCTCGACCGCGGTGAAAACGGAGGTCCGGCGGGCTTGCGTGAGGCCTGGGGCATCAACGGGGAAGAAGGCAGATTCGCGACGCTCGTATTGTGGAGTGCAGCACATATCATCGTCGTCTGTTACGAATACGGATGGTCGCCGCGAAAAATGGCCAGCGCTGGGCGCATCGTCGCAGGAAGGATACGCGGTACCCCAGAACGGCAGCTTTGGCGGTGTGCCCTGACCATCGTACGGTACGTAGATGGAGCCACCACGCGGTCGCAAGAAGGGACTTGGATCGGAAAAGTCCAAAAATTCGTCGAATGGAGTCTCTCCGGCAGATCGATCCGATTCTTCGGTGGTTGCTTCGAGGTGGGATTTTTGTAGAGCAAGTTCGAGTTCCTCTGCCGTGAAGGGCACCGAGGCCGAGGCCTGGCGAGTGCGGTCTGAGCCAGTGCCTGGACGAGACAATTGTCTTACTGAGCTCGAGCGACGGACGCCAGCTGATTGCTTGCGGCGAGCGTCGCGAGGATCTTCTGTAGGATTGCGTGAGAGACCGACTAAATGGTATTAGATGGCGTCCAGGGTTGGAACATGCAGTAGAACATACCGTTCAGAACGTCGCCCTCGTCATCGCTGGCCTCTCTTATATTTGCAGGCCGCTCGTCGCCTGCGATGCTCGCTCCAATCCCGCTATCTACCCACTCGTCGTGATCGTATTCGCTGGACACGCTCGATCTCCGGCTCCGGTGCATGCTGCGACTGCGGCTTCGTCTGCTGCGGAAACTGCTCCTTCGACTAGGCAGACGCGATCCCATGGGCGAGTACAGACTGGCATTGCTATGCCGTCTCCAGGCAGTGGCGAAGCTGAAGGCCTCCAGGCGCTTTTTGTGCTCAGGGTCCACGGGTCGTCGGTACTTGAGCGGCGGCATCTTCTCGCCCGGCAGGTAGAAATCGCTCTCTGGTAGCGCTGATTTGGCATTCTTTGATTTGAATTTGCCCAGAGGGCCACGATTACCCTCATCGCCAGTCAGGACGCGCCGCAAGCGGCTTCGCAGGTGGCCGGTCATGGTGGGCAGTGACGTGGGTCGATGATTAGAGTTGGGGAGCCAGTGTGCAGGCGAGTGCGACAGTCAGCCAGCCAGATGGGAGATGGGGGAAAGTCGAGAGTGGGCGCGTCAAAGTGTTGGTGTATAGGGGGGGCAGAGGATTGTTGGGAGCAGAGGCAGGTGACGGTTAGAATGTCGGTTCAAGGTCGGCAAATGAGTGTGAGGCTGATTTGAGATGGGTCGGAGACGCGGACGGTGGTGGGTCCCCGTGGGTATGTATGGTGGCCCTGGCGATGGTGGTGGTCCTCGCAATGGCTGGGGTGCCGAAACTGATCCTGGCACCTGGCGCGCTGCAGTCTTCAGGTTGGCTGCGACTAGAATAAAACGCGGAGAAGACCAAGCTTGAGCCTTTCTTGGGCGGGCGTCGCTGCGAGGGCTGGGCAGTGACGGAGCTCGCGACAAGGGCGTCCGACGCTGCAACGGCGTCAGCAAAGCAGGGCCGGCAGGGCGCAGGACTCAGAACTAGGTTCGTCGAAGTTTTCTAGAAGGCGTGGGACCTGTACACCTAGGAGCGCGGAAAGCGCACGACGGCGGCAGCAGTTGGGTGATGGATCGGCCGAGGTGACTTGCAGGCGGCGTGAATGGATGGGCAGCGCTCTTGTGGGTGGGTCGAGAACAGCGTGGGTGAGAGAAGCTAGCACCTTTACGACGGCTATCCTGGGCGGCCGCTGTGGTTCGCCACGATTAATTCGCGCAAAGGGACGAGGCCGGGCGGCATGCTTGGGATCCATGCGTGTTGGGAGGCGCGCATGCACGATGCGCTCCCAGACTCCCTCGTGCATCCTCAGCATTCTTCTCGGCTGGCTGGCTGGCTGGCTGGCGTCGGTCTTGAGACGGCCATGGGCGCATCGTGAGAAGCGCGACCGTTGTTGGGCTCGTAGCGGCACTTGTCGTTTTCATCTCAAAGCACTCTGCCTGCATCGCATATGGCGCTATACATCATCACCACCGGCTCTTTGGTCATGCGCTGCCGCCAAAGTGGGCAGAATTGGGCCAAGTGTGGGGTAGCGGTACATTGCACACCTCGCAAGCGGTGAGGTCATGGCGGGCCTCATTACATGCAGTAACAGTATACCCAAGTCGCGGGGAGGCGTGTCTCGCTGTTTGAAGACATGTCGCAGGTGTACACAGTATTCACTCCCACCTTCGCCTAGACGTGTGCGCCGACATGGGCCCGAGCTGCCTCAGGCTTCCTGACGGCGCACCGTCCCATCTCTACTCTACATGACGGTCACATGCGTAGAGGCGTACTCCAGTAGTAAACGAAACGAGTAAGCACTCGACTTGCTTTGGCCCCATCAAGGCCACCAGGGCCTCTAAAAGAGCATGGATTCGATGCAATTGGACTTGTGGCGCACTTCATGTGCCTCAATTGGTGACCAGCGACGCTCTGATTGGCGCGCGCAGCTTAGCTTCCTGCCCTCTCTCCAAAGGATGAGGTCATGGGCGTACCAGCTCGGTAGCTACACCAAACAATGATGTCTTGATACACTAACGACCCGTGCCTTGCTTTGCCCGCTTCTGAACCCCTCTCCAGCTGATTCAATCCAACATTGAGGTACTCGAATCCCTCCTTCAGCGCCGCAGCACTTTCCAGAGCACCTACAACATCATGGACAAGATCAAGAGCGTTCTGTGAGTGTTGGACATTGACAACACATGTACAAATGAAGCTAACGCATTGTGCAGCGGCGGACACAAGAAGGACGATGCTGCTGCGCACGACACACACGCGTCTTCCTCTGCCACTGGGGGGTATGTCGATTGTTGCTCACTTACCTATCATGCCTCTGAGCCTTGCTGATACCCCCCTAGAGAGACACACCCCATCTATGACCAAATGACCGAACGAAAGGAGGGCAAGCATGCTCCTCTTGGACAGCCAATCTACGACATCAGGACGACAGACGGTCAGCCATACACAGCGCTTGCGCACCATCAAGACTCTACTGGTCACCATGGAAAACCTGAGCACGTTGGCACTGGCGGGGCTGTTGGCCATGATGGCCGTACAGATCACTCCGCCACCACATCAAGCCACCACAAGGACCAGAGCACAAATCAAACTCATGCAAAGGACGGCGGCAATGCTTCAAAGGTCCCATTGAAGGTGCAGGAGAAGCTACCTGAATCGGTGGAACGCGCTGTACCTAACGCGATCCACGATACAGGTGACAACAGCAAACACGGCCACAGTGGCACCTCTGCCGTCGCTGCTGGCGAGCACCGACCAAATGTGAAGACGAGTGGCACTGAAATGAGCACTGCGAGTATCAAGAGCGGCGTCATTGGTTTTGGCCCAGGCCAACAAGGTCATGCTGCCAGGCCCACGCAGAATTCCTTTGAGCATAATCTGTCTCCAGACCACGTCGTAGGAGGTGGGAACCTGGGAAGCTCACAAGGACAAGGTCTTCACTCGAGCACAGGTGTTGGACCAACTTCTCGTACGTAGTTATTTCGCCCCCCGAATACTCCAGTTTATATCATATCAGATCTGACAAATAGTTCCAGAGTCTTCCGCTGGCCCTGCTGCCGGTCTGGGTGCTGCGGCATTGGGTGCTACCAGTCTAGGTGCTGTTAAGGAGCACCAACCATATGATAGCACTGCACGACAGGAAAGTTATACAACGGATACCAACCGCTCATTTCCTCTCGCAGGAGGAGTCACTTCGGAACCTAATACTACCCATGCTGCATCCTCGACGCATCCACATGGAAATACTTCTTCTCCTGTTTCTGCGGCTGGACAAACGTCTTCTGGTCAGTATTCGGCCGAGCCCACCTCAACTTTGCACCAGGATAGTGTTGCAGCACGAGATCCAAGTCTTCAACAGCAGAACATGGGGGCGGACCATAACCACGGTCGAGAAGGTTTGGCTGGAGCCGCTGCGGCTGCGGCTGCTGTGGGCGCTACACAGCGTTCAGACACATCAAACAGAAGAGATCACGGAGCTCAAGATCCGAGCTCTACCACTGCTGCACCCGTTTCTGGCCACAACCAACCCCACGAAGAGCAAGGTCTGCTGGCAAAAGCCAAGAACCTTGTCGGACTAGGCACGACAAAGGAGCACGACACTGTTAACCACGAAGCAGTCGGGAGCACTACAAGTCGTTCTACCCAGGATCATCACAACCCTGAAGCACTCGCTGGTAGCACCACTAGCCCTTCCACGCATGACAGTCATCCTGGAGCCCTCGCTGCAGCTACCGCCGCCGCTTCAGGTGCAGCGGCGAGATCCTCTCAGCCGTCTTCTTCTACGCAGAACCAGGTCATTAGCAATCAGCAAGGTCACGTGCCTGGTACCAGCAGTTCAGTCACTGGCTCTGCTACTGACGGAAGGCCCCAAGCCTCGAGATTGGAATCCCAACCTCGGCATATCCCAGGCGCCTTCGTCAACACCCCAGGTGATCATAGTAACACTTTCCTGGACTACACTACGGTTATTCAGCCAACATCCACTTCAACTGCGCCTGCACTGGGCGTGGAACCTACACCACTGTCTACTGCTACTGCTACTCACCAAGAACCGACTTCCGCTCTTGGATCTTCTGCAGGCACACATTCAGGCGTTGTTCCTCCGAATACGGATCAACATGGGCTCCGACACACTGGATCCCTAGATGAGCCTCTTCCACGGTCCTCTGAGGAACATCACCATGGCAGGGACGCTGCGCTAGCTGGCGGTCTTGGAGCTGGTGCCGCTGGTCTAGGTGCACACGCAGCCCACCAAAGCCGAGCTACGCCAGAAGTTGATACCAATAAGCCGTTGTATGAAGATTCAAGCCCATATAGCTCTAGAGTACTCGACCCTCGTGTGTCAGGTGTGCAAGCGCCGCTCGATAGCCAGCGTTTTAATTCTCAAGCCAAGACTGGGGTCTCGCCTCACCACGCGACACAAAGTTCGAGCTCTGCAGGTATGCCTGCAGGATCAGACTCACAACATCATCTAGGCCGGGATGCTAGTCTCGTAGGAGGAGCCGCTGCTGGCGGGGCTGCGTTGCATCATTCACTCCAGCGTGACGGCACTACAGCAAGTGGGTCCACTCTCCAGGAGAATTCGTACACCTCTGTGCCTGCATCCCACCAGTCATCTGGCGTCGCTGCTCCATTGGGTTCTTCGACCACAGGCACGTCACAAGGACTGTCCTCGGGCGGTCATGACAACTTTTACGGCACTGCTGGAGCCCCGGCACCGATCACTGATCGTACGACACAGCATCAGCAACCCTCAGACGCCCAGAGCAATACAGGCCGCAACGCCGCGCTTGGAGGTGCTGCAGCTGCTGGGCTCGTAGGCGCAGGAGCCTATGCTGGCTCAAGGCACGGCGAAACCACTCAACAGTTGCCTCTACGCCAAAAGGAGGATCTGCAGTCTTCAGCTCAGCCAGGCTCAGCAGGACAGTCTGCATACCCAGCTCAAGGCACAACTCCATCTTCATACCCTACGCAGGGTACTGTCGCACCACACAATACTCATGTGCCAGGCTCTGCCAGTCAGCAGCCGTACGAAGCCAATCGCGATCCGTCTGACCAAAGCCACGATAAGCGAAACGCCGCACTTCTTGGTGCAGGTGGAGCCGCTGCCGTTGGCGGTGGTGCATACGCGCTGTCCCAGCAGGACGAGCGTGAAAAGGCTCGGTTGGCAGAACGAGAGCAGGAGCGCCTCAAGAAAGAAGCTCACGAGCGTGAGAAGGAACAGCACAGACTCGACAAAGAACAGCACAAGCACGACAAGGAGGTACACAAGCACGACAAAGCCGTGGCTGCCCACGAAAAAGAAGAACGCCATCTCCATAAAGAACAAGAAAAGGAACAGAAGCGTCTCGCTAAGGAGCAGCATGAGCGAGAGAAGGAGGCTGAAAAGGAGAAGAAGGGTGGTCTGTTGGGCTTCCTGCACAGGGACAAGTCGAAGAAGGAGCGATCAGCCAATAGCCCCGAGTCTTCTCCCCGCAGCTCGAGGGATGAAACCAGACGCGCATCGAAAGATAGCCCAAGACACTCCAAGGAGTACGCTGCTGGTGCCGGTGCGCTTGGTGCGGGAGCTGGTGCCATGGCGTACGATGAAAACCACCCCGACCACCCGAGATGGAAGGGCAAGAACCTTTTGCACAAGGAGCCACCGAAGGGACATCCTGCTCGTGAGTCCCTGGAGCACCAGTCAGAGGGTGGTTTTACGGGGAAGAGGGAGCATGTCGGTGTCGATGGACCCATTGGTAATCCCAACATGATCAGTGGTGACCGGTAAGAGATACATCGTACATTTTATGTATTGCAGCAAGCTGACGTAGAACAGTGAAACCAGCAAGGGCGTCTACGGTGCCCATCCCATAAGCGAAGTGGCCCATAGCCACACAGTCATTGAGCCACACACCGGTCTGCCCATGAATGTAGGCAAGTTCGGTTCGGGCACTGGAGGTACAGACGGTAATCCTGCTATTCACGGTCAGCATGAGCACGGCACTGCAGGAGGATTGGGCCACAGCGGAGCCCCAGGCCAGACTGGAGTCCCAGGACAAACTGGCGCAACAGGACAATCAGGCACGAATTGGGAAGCGATTAAGAAGGCGGATACACCCTACTAAGTGTACAAGCCGCATCTTTGAGGAAATTTGGAGGACGCATTGATATAGTCATGATGTGATGATATCTGCGGTCTTGTTTTCTTGATTGGTTCGGAATTTCAATAGGATACCTATTTACATGTTGGTTGTAGCCTTTGATGTAGTCACTCTTGGAATTTGGGTGGATAGTACATACATACTGCTGAGATAAGTATGGACTTGAATATAAATGTGATTATCTTTTTACGTGTTGGTAGAGCTTTTAGAGGACGTGCTTGCTTCGACTTGGCGTGTGGAAACTAATATTGCGTTTGTGTTGTTGTGGAGTAGCTACCCAAGTAAGGAGTACAGAGAGAGCATACAATATTTGCAATACATGTCTAGAGTGCTGTAGGTAATGTCTTACAACTTCTTTGAAGCCAGCTACGAGTTTTGCTTAGCCCTGTTAGTACATGTCACTAGGCAGATTTAAACATTGGGGGGTTAAAATGCTAACGCGGGGAAAACAGTACCAAAGCATGTTTCGGACAGAAGATATTCATGTGGACGCAAATATCGCATGTTTGGTATGTACAAGAGACATGGCTTAGTAAAGTGAGCTGTGGCTAACTTGTCGTTGGAAACGTATAGCCTCACAAATAACTTTTCAGAGCCGCAACCATCATCAGTGATAACATGTAGTCATCTCACCATTTGACAAGGTCGAAGGCTGTTCCTTCCCAAACTCTCATGCTTTAGTGGAACCCGCCGTGAGCCATACCTCAACGCCCTTGGCCTTGAGCGAACTGATAAGCTTCAAGTTCCGAAAAGCACAGGTGATCTGTGACAAGTCACCAAAGCCGTCTGAGCACTCCACGCCAATCCGCTTCAAATGGGGAAAGTCGTCCTTGCTGAATAATTCGAACCAGCCCAGCGCTCGACTCCCTGATGCCAAAAGTCGGGTGTCAGAGATCCGCGCGTCTGGATATGTAACGATGACCTCGTCAATGGTGTGAGGCAGGATCATAGCAGGGAATATGTACGGGACGCCATGCAACCCCGGTTTGTTGATGAGTGCATCCTCAGGAATCCAGATGCTGACGAGATTGGTGTACTTGCAAATATTGAGCTGCGAAACTTGGTATGCCTGAAATGGAAGGTTTCGCATGTCGAGATCAATCACGAGATTTCTGGTGGAGGGAGCAGCATCAAGCACAGCGTAGAGGGTACTTACTTGGACGACAGTACCCAAACGCGCCGAACGAGTCGTTCTCTCTTCGACTGTTACGCATCGACCGAAGACGGAGTTCTTCCAATTTTGGAAAATGAGCTAGGAGATCGGTGACTTCACGTATAGAGATACAGGAGCTTCGTTTCGTGTTGAGTGGCTGCCAGAGGTCGAGTCCGAATTTGGTAATATTGCCAGCTGAGGCTCCGTCTGCTGGTATGTCCACACTCCCTTTCCGACCCAAATACAGAGATCGAAGTGTTTTTAGTGTGAGTGCTGCCCAGTTCAGACAGCGATATGAGACGAAAATGCGTTCAATTTTGGCGAGTCCTGGGACAGTGGCCAGTGCATCGAGCAGTAGCAACATCGCTTTAGGAAATGCGCGGGAGAAATGGGTTCCGTTGGTGTAATTACCCCCTCCGAACTGTATACATTCGAGGTTTGGGAGGCGACTCAGAATGTTCCCAGCGAGATGTTGCTCACAGACTGTGACTCCGATTATATTGTCTAGGCGAAATGGGCCAGTGCCGACGATGCTTAGAGGTTCCTTTTGTATGAGTATTTGATGCTTGCTAGGTAGCCACTTGATTTGGAGAGCCTTTCCGCCTAAGTATGGCTTGGTACATATGGTCCACAGGAACTTTGAGATCTTGGTCTCAGTGGGTTCGCCCGCCCTCTTACTGGATCGCAGATCAGCTTTGCGGTACAAAACATCCTGTGCAGCCTCTTGACAGCGCTTGGAAACACGGGAAAGCGCACAGAGCCCTGCTGTATCCAAGTGGGTAGCTATGAGGATCAGAAGCTCCATGGGGCACTGGTGTAGGTAACAAACATGTTGTTTGGAGTCTGGATCCTCGAGGCCAATGGAAGTGTCTGTTTGTGTGCCTGAACTCATACATTAGCTCGCAAATACAGGCTAGGACGATGAGAGCACTCACTTGACACCGCTGGCGCAACAACGGCGGCAGTCGCTGCCTCGAGGTGGGCAGTATAGTCAGACATGCTGGTGTCACCAGAAGGCGAGCAGAAACGTGCTCTTGTTCTTGCTGTTGCTGTTGCTGTTGTTGATGAGAAAGCGGAGCGAGGCAAGAAATCACGTCTACGAAGGAAGGTACGTGAGCTTACCGTTTGCTTGTGGGCCCTGGGGGTCGGTCCTGCCTGGGTTGGCTGCAAAGAAAGCTTGGCATCACCTGGGTCTGTTCACGATCACCGGGAGAGACTGCGTAAATTGCGATCTTGGTATTGGCAAAAGGTGAATGCCATGCACCTCGTGTACTACAGGCGAGCGTGTCGTCTCGCCAAGACATTGCTTCCCGTCAAGTCCTATGCTTCGCTCCCAGGGTCCGTTCGTCCCGCATGAATGTCATGGGTATCGTATTCAAACAAGCCTTTCTTTTTGCACAGTGATCACGCCAAACATGTCCCTTAGATCCAGTTTCATCTCTGTGACTTTTCACTGTGTTTTGTCCTCTCCAGTACTTTTGACCACATTCACTCTTCTTCTTGTATGAAGGGGTTCGAAATTTCTTCGCTGCCGTCGACTGGTGAGATGACGACGAGTAGGGTTCCACGCGCGACAATGAGGCCTAGCTTGCGATAGCGAATGTTTCCTTCGTCGTCTGAAGCGAGTGTTAGCAAATGACGCATACATGAGATGGACATGACATACCAGTCAAGGCTTCTTTAACCTCATCTAATACCAGGTTCATGAGTTGATCGTAGCCCTTGAGTGTGCCAATGACTATGATGACATTAGTATATGCCATGTATTGGGCGCATATGTATAGTCTGGCAGTTGCTCACCTTCACGACCCCCACTGAACTTGACAGTAATCTGCTTGTCCATGTACTTGCTCAAATCCAATATGTTCTCTTTCTTGGGGCGCTCAGTCTGTCCCGCAGCACCACCAGCATGGGCGCCGCCACGCCCGCCGCCTCGTCCTCCACGGTCGCCTCCTCGTGCGCCGCCTCTGCCACCCCGGAACTGGCCTCGCTCAGACATGTCGTGGGTGTCTCAAAAGGGAAGTGTGTTTTTGGCGTTGCGAACTGGCAGTGACGTGCGGCGCGATGGCGAAGCTGCCAGGTCCAATCGCGGGGCTGCACGTGAGAAGGCTAGACTGGATAGGGAGGGCAGTGGCTGAGGGCTTAGTCAGACAGGGTGGAGTGTGCAATCTCCGCTGGCTGTGGCCAGACTCTCTCCGCTTGCTCTGCTTCGGGCGCGCATCCTCCGAGGCGCTCAGACGACGCGTGGGTCTGCGGCATTTATTCTCGTCGCCCCTCTCGTGTGGTGTGGGAGTTGTACTGTGCAGCGCGACCACACTGAACTGGTACAGCGTTCCGCCCTCGCAGCTGACACGCCCCCTTGATCGCTGCTGTCGCGCGAGGCCAACGGGACGCGCAGGCCGTCTGTCATGGGCTGGGGGCTGGACGGCCGGACGGCTGGCGCATGCGCGTGTGGTGTCGCGACTGGCGGTGATTGGCTGCGGGAGTCCGCCCTCTGGCGTTATTCCCCGGGCCCTGGTCCTCCAAGGGGGGCGTCCACCCTCTCGCAGCCGACGCCCTCTGCTTGTGGCTGCTGCTCTCCGCGCACCGGTGCTTGTCTGTCACCGACGCCTGCCATGACCATGGTGGACGGGCCGCCCTCGCCCACGGCTGCCACGCTCTATCCCACCCGCTGTCCCACTGCCGTCTGCACGGCTCTGCTCTGCTCTGCTCTGCTCTGCGCTGCGCTGCGCTGCCATGTCTCATCCCCTCCACATGCTGCCGTGACCCCAGCGTAGTCTGTCTTGTGCTGCCAGTCGCCTGTCGCTGCGTCGAGCCTGCCTGCCCTCCCCTGTGTGCTGGCTGTCGCTAGCGCCCGCCTACCTCCACCCTCGTCCTCGTTGCCCGCCCGCCGTCCGCTGGCTGTCACATAAACTGCCTCGGCCGCCCGGCCACTCTCGCCCTGTTCTCCGTCGACATCACCGCCGTGAGCGAGCGCATCCGCATGGCCTCCCACACCCCACAACTCCATGCCTCGCCCGCCACGGCCGACCACAAGCGCAAGCGCAGCCCTTCGCACGACGTCCACCCGCCCTCTGCGCCACTGCCCAAAGCCGCCAAGACGCACAACCACCTCCAAATAAACTACCTCGCCCGCCACCTCGACGACGACCTGCCGCTCATTACAAACAATGACACCCTTCCCGCCATTCTGTCCCTGCTTGGCGATTACCAGGGCGTGCTGGACCGCCATGAGAGCATGGCCTGCAACCTCGGCGCAAGACCACTCGGGCCTATTCTGATCAAGAGATTCGAGAGACTGTTCGATGGCCCCCCGCGCGTGCTCAAGAGCCATGGAAAGGACGGCACCACGGTGACTTGGTTGGACGTTGTCGAATTTGCGCGCAACAAGCCAGAGCAGTTCCAACTGGGTCAAATGAGCGAAGGCGTCAGGGTCTGCCAGTTCTATACCAAGCAGTGTCGCGTGCAGATCTCAGAAGAGGACTATGTCCTTATTTCCTCTGGCATCCCGCAGAAGATGATTCCACCCCAGCCCATCATCGAGGATGAAGAGAAGGAATTGGGAACAATCGAGATCTTGGAGAAGAACTTGGGGCAGATTTGCCAGCTGGCTGATCAAGGTAAGACTCTACCGATATCTCTAATCTCACCCCACTAACAGTCATCAGTTGCTGCACGCACACGACAGCTCAATCATAGGCTGAAGGGGCGCAAACAAGCCATTCTTGACCGGCGAGCGACGGCCAGCCCTGCTCCTGCAGTTCCTCGTCCAGCCAGCCCATCGAATGTTGCTCTGATGAACGGTGGCAGTTCGGTGCCTCCTCATGCTGGTCACGCGCAACCCCAACAATCGTCGCCAAGTGCAAGCGGAGGCTTTGTTGCGGTGAATGCTCGTCAGCAACATGAAATGAATGGTCCAAACGCTAGCCATGGTCAGCATAATCTCAGTCACGGCTCCTCGTCTACCACTCGCCATGAGCTCATGTCAAAATTCCATACCACAAGCGAACGTCGCCCCTCATCACAACCATCCAATGGCAACACCGAGGCTAGGCGGCCATCCATGACTAGCCACATGGCACATGCTCCCACACCAGGCGCAATACCCACAAGAGCTGCTCCAAAGTCTATGGAGGGGGGTCTACAAGGTCCACCACCAAACATGACAAGACCAGCGCACGCCTTCAATGAATCGGAGCTGCAGACCATGATGAACTCGCCTGTCCCGATCCCTAACACCCCCTCAAGCCTTCTGCCTGCTGCGAGCCAACGCGCCAGTCAACAGCCTGAAAAGGACGATGGTGGTCCGTTCAAAACAGAGATGGTCCACAGGATGGAAAGTCTGGCCAAGGGCGAGCGCATCATTCCCCCATGCGACCGCTGCCGCAGATTACACATGGACTGCCTCAAGAATCTCACAGCCTGTATGGGTTGCACCAAAAAGCACGCCAAATGCTCTTGGAAGGAGGTTTCCGAGGGCGAGCTACGGGGGGGCTTCATCTACCCTCACAGCACAACTAGCACCGGCCAAAGCGAAACCTCGGAACACGAAAGTGGCGATCGAGCAAGTACTGCGAGTCCCGCCGCAATGCTTAGTCCGCCGCGCCACACCATTGCGCCTACATATCCCAGCCCAAGCAATGGACATCACACACCACAGCCACAGTTTCAGCCACAATTACAGGTACAGGCACCAAATCTTCACACTCAGCAGCCGCCGGAACATCATGTCTCGCACTCGTCGCACTACGACCATCACCAAGATACACGACCGCCGCCGTCACGCAACTCTCCGCCTGAAAGAGACCGAGAGCGGCCAAACAATGTAGAGACGCAGCTACAAGAAGCCGCGAAATCGAGCCTCGCACATGCTAACTCACGGCTGAACGGGCCAGAAGGGAAGGGGCCAGACTTTCAGAACCAAACCATGGTAGCTTAGATGACGTTGCCGTGGCCGTGGCCGCCATGTATCGCGCAACATCTCTAAGGCACACAAGGGTATCGAGCAGACTTCGTGTATCTTTGACCTTGATCCGCAAAGCAGGTCAATTACACATTGGTATTAGATTGGTATTGATGAGCAGAATCGTAGCACAGCTTGCATTCACTGTATATTGTTTTTTCCACGATACCATTCTCCTCAGCCCGATATGGCTGAGGTTGTTTCCATATACGCATCGTTCCATACTCGGCAGTCTCGTAGTCGGTAACTTAGTAGACAGCTTTTACTGGATATACAAACAAGCTGTCCCTTTTTCTATCGCCTTCCTTAATGAGACATTCGCGCCGTGAAGTCGCTATCCCATTTACATGGAATAAACTACCACGACCCTGTAACAATATGCAATAGCCACATCCAGAACCCACACTGCACAGCCCCCTGACTCTGATGTGCTTTTCTCCCTTGCCCCTGTACGCTGGCTCGGCACTTGATACCCATCTATCCCTGTCCTACTAATACCCAGCCAACCCCTCCCACCCAACCAACCAGGCCAATCCCAACACCCTTCCCCAATTTAACCTCTAAACCAAGCATCACCAAGCCTTCTCAACAAATGCTTGACATTGCTTAATTTACCTACATCACCCGTGTAATTCAAATGCATCCCTGCAACAAGTTTCCCTGGGGCCTGTGTATGTTCAACGAGATAAGCACCACGGATCCCACGGCAAGAATGCCAGGGTGAATTCGGCCCCACTTGCTGGATTCTCACGGACACAATGACGGGTTTGGTCGGAGATATATGCGGTGGGTGTGGATTGGCTTGGGGTACAGGCGTCGTCAGCTCCTTTGTTATTTCTGCGCGACAGAGAGGTTGGGTGCAGGTGGGTGGGTGGTGTGATGGCGTGGGTGGCGCGGATGCGTGCGTAATGGTTGGGTTTCTTTAGGTTTGCGCGGAAGTTAAGGGGAGCAGGTTGTTTGAGCGGAATCAGGCGGGTAAGACGGCGTTTTTTTTATTTTGGTTGGGGATTTGGGCGGTGTGCGAGGTGTGGTATGGTATGCTCGGTGGGGTGTGGCGTACGTGTGTGAGGAGGGTACGTTGACAAGTAGGGTTTTGTTTACTTCATGTTGCTATTTGGACATGATTGTAGATGTTTTCACAGAGAGAATTTACAGCGCGAGTTGCATTGTTCCTTCACTTCAGACCCGTCTTTCGTTGGGATTGAATCAGTGGGAGATGGGCCCTTCACCTGATTTACTGTCTAGAAGTCTTACTTCGTTTGGGACTTCTTCGTCGAATTGGGTCATCGCGACTTCCTTGAAACCTTCTTCAATGTGCAGCCTTACTACCTGCCTGATTGACTGTTCGCGATTGCTACGCATGGACTTGTCCTTTCTCTCTGCCACATCATTCGCTTTGGTAGACTCATCCTTTCTCTCTATGCCATGTCATTCGCTGACCGTGATATGCACCTGTCGTTCTACATACCTCAACGCAGAGATTCTCTTCGCGCACAACAGCGACCTGTCGAGATAGCGACAGGGCTTGCGATACCAGTCAAGGGAGTGGCGCATCCCGCTTAGTCCGAAACTTCAGGTAGCAACTCACACGCGAAGACTTGCTAGACACCATGGAGCGATTACCGCTTGAACTCACGATGCTCATCACTGAGAATCTTGACAAAGCAAGCATTTGTGCCCTATCCCTGACCTGCAAAAATGGCGCAGAAATAGGACAGGACAAGCTTTACGGATTTGTTGATCTACGACCATTCAATCCTATAACACACGGAAGTACGCGCATCGAGACGCAAATCTCCCAATTTCTTCTGACCATCCGTCAACGACCTGATTTGGCCGTCAAGGTACACACCTTATGGTGTTTCCCTCGGTACGACTATCAAAAGCCGCGTTTGGAGCTGCTCAATGCAGGAAAGGAACCGAACAACTTTCTCAGCGACTCACTCGATGTTTGGGTTCGTGACTGTCAACTTGCGAATATGATCTTGGTTCATCTCCCTAACTTGAGACATCTTGCCTTGCGCTGCAACGCGGGCTACGAATCCTCAGGACAACTATATGGAAGCTCCCTATTCTTCGCAGAACGTATCGATGCGGGAAAATGATTGCGTTATCCGACTGTCCTCCAACACATTGAGACTCTATCCATGTCACATCAAACGATACGACGGGAAGCTCTTACCTCGCCACAGCTTCGTCACTTGCATTTGGGCAATTGGATGTATGTTGAAATCCCACCGAAGGCTCAACCAGCGCATCTTACCTCGATACACTTGGAAGTCCACGAAAGCCGGCTGAAAACACAACACCTCGGCAAAAAGCTGTCAATGTATCGCGAGATCTTACGTTGTTTGCCGAGACTAAAGGCATTAGCTGTGGAATTCAACACCGACTTTCCCTTCGGGTGTTTCGGCGTTTGTGGCTTATGTCGCTGCCAATCTACATAAGCTTCTCGATATCGCTCGCTCCATCAACACATTGGTTTTGCTGTACGGTCCGGACCCTCGCTTCAAGTCAGACACAGACACTCGCATCGATTTGCGAGAGTACACAAATCTCAAGCACATCACCATCGCCGAGGATATATTCCTGCCGAAAGGACTAGACAATGCACCATATCTCCTCCCGACGCAAGTCCTTCCTCGGAGCCTCGAACGGATTTCTATCACTCATCTAAAGATGCATGAGGATGAGTCTCATTCCTCGAGCAGGAACTACCGTATTGTGAGCTGCTTGGAGACGCTGAACAGGACGGACTTTCCCGAGCTCAAATGCGTCCAGATCGCGCATCTGAACTACTTCGGTAACAAGTACCATCTGATGGATGCTTTCAAAGCGTCTGAAGCAATGCAGAACCTCTTGGCAGGCGATATCGAGCTGGTCTTCCGAGACGGTCCTGCTGATTAGGGGTGTCGGAGAGTACGGCCGCTTGCAAGCAGACCGATTCATCTGACAGAATTTGGTTCATCGCAAGAATGAACTACTGATTAGTTATGGAGACTACGAGCGAGTGGATAAACAGGTGCTATCCCATGAGGGACCCCCATCTCATGGTGTTGTAAGATGTGCGCTTCACCCTTGCGCGCAATCAAACTACACGTTGTATGCCACATGTGGTCTAACAGGCTGCAATCCTGCCCTTTCCAGATCCAAGTTCGTTGCGCAGTTGAAGTGCTGTGATGCTGCAACATGACAGCCAACTGCGCTGTGGCCAACGCACGCACTTCCTCGGAATATATATTCCTAAAGATATGTCTCAGCCTTCTGAACCTGGGATATTAGCGCAAGATCAGGCAATATCGAACGCACGAGTCTGCGTAAGTTAGCCAAACTTTGGTAACCGTTGAATAAATAAGTCTGTGGGCCATTTTGGTTGTCCTTCTCAACTGTCCTCTTCCACAGAATATTCCACTCACGTGCCTTGGGCAACCAGACTCCGCAACAAGGACTATATAATCTCAATATTTTCCCAGACAATTTGGTTCCCTACCACCAGCACATCACACAGCCCAACCACTTGCAACTATCCTACCCGTCACGTCATGGTCAACACATCGACACGTCTCAACTGCGCCATGTCTCACGTCTCTCTTCCAATCAATCCACGCCCAGGATCCGGCATCTACGGTATGGAAAAACTGCCCACGGAGCTTCTGATCCTAGTGGCCTCGCATCTGAATAATTCCGATCTGCTTAGCCTTTCCTCAATATCCAAGCGCTGCAGCGAAGCCGCCCAGGACATACTCTATCGCAACGTCAATCTGCAACCGCACCCCGCAGAGACGAAAGCCACCCTCATAGTGGGCCGCATCTCCCGCTTCCTCTCCACCATCTGCTCGAAGCCGTACCTAGCTGCCAAAGTACACTCCCTGACATGGTGGCCAGATTCAAAGGACAGGCTCCTCAGCATGCATCCTGACTTCGCCAATATGGGCTTTGATTCCTCCAGTGACGCGACTATTTTGAAGGAGTGGGACATAGCCGCTATCCTCCTATCTCGTCTCCCACGGCTCAAGCACTTATCTTTCTCCGTTGGTGATAAGTACGAATTCGATAGGACCATCACAGCGAAGAAGAACTGGTACGTTCCCATCTTCACAAAGATGCACTTCCGCGCCGATCAACTCTCGTCCGTCGCCGGTCTCTCGATGCTGGAGTCTATCCACATTATGTATCGCCAGCTTGAGTGGCAGACCCTCACCCTGCCATGTCTACAAAATATCTCCCTCGGTCCTGGCGCACTCATCCAATGTCCCCGCTCGCGCAGTGCAACGGCGCCCAACATCACGTCGCTCAGCATCGCCGTCGAAGTCTGCAGTCACAGCGACAAGCAAGGCATGAATAATGTGGTGCGCGTCCTGCCTCAATTGCCTAACCTACGCGTGCTATCTCTGCACTCAAGAACATCGACCTTCTGTCCCACGTTCTACGACAGCCTGGGTCATTTCAACGCAACTACTGTGTACGCTCTACTCTCCGCTGCGCCTTCGGTGCAGGAGTTCACACTTACGTATGAGCCGATGCCAAGATTCGTCGCGAACCGGGATGACCAGCTCAGCCTTCGTCGATTCGAGAACCTGCACAAGATCCAAATGGCGGAGGATGCCTTTGTGTGTGGTCTCGATGTTGGCGTGGCCAACGGCGTTACCAGCATCATGTGGCCTGCCCAAGTTCTTCCAAGTGGTATTGAAAACCTCATCATCACACATCCAAGCGAATACTTCAACAGCACCGCCCACCCAGAGCTGTGCATGCTGGGATGGTTGGAGAAGCTGGATAAGCGCGACTTTCCAGGCCTGCGGCGCATCGAGGTACTTTGCCCGGTTGAGACAGTCGACATCTTGTTTGAGATCATGCAGAAGGCGTATGACGACTCCGAGAGCATTCGGAAGCTGCGAGAGGCAGGGTTGGAAATTGTTGTGGTCATGGAAGAGGTCGATTCAGGTGTAGAGACAGACACTGAGAGGGCGGGTTCGGAGACGGGCGACGAGCTTCTAGTTCCACGCTGATGGAACAGCAAGGTTGGGAGGGCCAGTTATGGATGCATCCTTCTGGAAGGTGACAAGATAAGCGGTGCGCAGTGCTTTGAGGTGATGCGCTATACGCAAATTCCACTGTCTCAGTAATTATGTCTGTTCTATTGGCTTCGTGGTCGGATGGAAGTACAAGTACCGAATAGCATTTCTGTGAAAAGTCGATATGATCATGCCATGTTGAAGTTCCCTTATGCATACATGCTGTCATTTGCATGATTCATTGTGTGTCTTGCGGAGCTTTTGACACTCATCAATACGCACGCTTCCTGTCGATTGCCTTCATCTTATCGGAGATGCCGTCTTGGGTCAATGCGTCGAAAGGTGCGTAGGTTTAGTAGCATCAGAACAGGGCATTCACCCCATGCTCATGACTTCCCTTCTCCTTCCTTCTCATCTTCTCCAACATCCGATGATGAGACCGCTACGCCCCGCCGAAATTTCGGTGACTTCTTTGATCGAGCTGCAGTCTCTGACTGCCGGATTTTCCTTTTCATACGCTTCAACATGTCCATCGAGATGAACTTATTTTCCTCAGCCAAGACACCCAATATTGCCTGGTTTGCCAAACGGGCTTTAACCAGTGGTTTGACTCTCTCTGCTATTTCATCGAACGATCGCCCACGTGGTTTCCGTTGTACTTTCCACTCGGACAAGAATCTCCGGATGGTGCGATCTGAGACGAACACGCCCATCTCTTGTAAACGGTGCGGAAACTCCATGTATGGGATGCCCTGACGAACTAGATCAATTAAAGTCTCCTTGTGAAGCATCAAGAGCTCGTTTTTCCAACAACCCCAGGCTTTAAGGCGTTCGTTGATTGTAGTCCTGCCGGTCTTAACACCATTTTGCCTGAGCCAAGTCTTTAGGTCTGTAACAGTACTCCCACTCATGTATTTTTCCATCATGGTTTCCTTGTAAGGATCGAGATTTATTGGCGGGCGCCCGGCTGCAAAGTCAGCACAGTCATAGCTGTGCATGTCAGTCGATACTTACTCCCATTATTTCTCCTTGCGATGTAACTACAGCCGCAGCGCGTGAGATTTGATACATGTCGCAGTAGTGTCACGAACATGTCCATTTTCCTCTCATGGGGATTTGACAAATTCGTGTGGTGATGCACGTTGGGTTGGTGGGTATCAGCGGAGTGTGGTGGCGGCTCCTGGACGCTGGTTGGCGTCTCGGGATGATGATGGACCCTTGTTTCAGCGTGCCGCATCGGGAAGCCTTCGCCAGGCACCAGTATCAAATAATTCACCTCTTCGTCCACGTAGACCTCAAGATTTGCTCTCGTTATTCTATTTCTATGATTCAATACTACAGCGCATTCAAACCGTCGCTATAGGGTCACTCGCTCCCTTGCGAACTCACCCAGTGGACCGCACGACATCACACGCCTAATCCGTAAGCAGCCGCTGGATAATCACCATCATCGGAAACAGCTTTACTCCAGCAGCAGACGTGATTTATACAAATACCGGTATTGACCTGCCATCGATTCACTTGTCAATCAGCACCACATTCTAATCGCGGACCGCGAGAGAGGGTGTGTCCATTGCGTAGTCACTTGGCGCTAAATCGATTAGTTGCCGTTGTGGAAACGACATCGCAGATTGCAAGTTGTTGATACCTTCGCTGACTCTACGATGATCAATACCGACACTCAGGATTTGGCTTGGATATCAAATTTGATCTCAACCCTCATGGATAGTGCAACACTTGTAACGCTGCTCGCCGTGGCCCTTCCACTAGTACTTTACTTCGCATACAGGAGATATGAGTACGCACATCGTCAACCTTTCCGCTTCCTAGATCTTCCACAAGAGCTGCGGGATATGGTATATGAGAACCTCATTGAGGACCCCTTTTACCCGCCCCCAAAGCCTTGTATGAACAAATGCAAGACCATCTGGCTGCTGCCCGGCTGCAGCGCGTCCGCGCCAATCTACAGAGGCCATCTGCACGGCAAAAACTGGATTTTTCTCGTCAGTAAGCAGCTGTACAAAGAGTACATGGACATGATCTGCAAACGCACAACATTCCATTTGACAGTCTCCCCGCAAAACTACCAACCCTCACTCGACACGCGCGCTTCCTCACCACCAGACGGCCGCATCTGGAACATCGGCAAAGACACATTGCAAAATCTCAAGACTTGTTCTTTGAAATTGATCACAACGTCTGCGATGCTCGGCGTCACAGACCCGCGCAACATGACCTCTTCAGACTGGACGTTGGCGCGTCAAATTCGTGAAGAACTGAAAAATGTCGAAAACGCAACGAATCTCACGCTTGACGCCAAAGCACTTGGTGATCCTCTGTGGAATCCACTCTGGATATGGTACCACTCCAGCCAATCCTTCAAAGCGATGGGAACTGAGCTCTCTGATACCACACCAGTCGGGCCCAAACTCACACGCATTACCTTCAGCTTGGATACCTGGAGCCCTGGCGAAAACTACCTCAAACGCGATGAAAAGAATGGAGGAAGGTGGACCTGGTATTGTATGCATGACCACGAGGTGGGGTTGGACATTGGGCCAAATATGACGGTGAGGGAATTTTGTGGGAAGTTGTATCAAGAGTGTACCGTTTGTAGCGAGAATGGGGAGGACGTGGGGCAGGATTGACTGGCTGTAGAAGTCCATGCTTGGATAGAGGGGTTGCTGAGACGATATGAAATGTCAAGGGTTGTAGGGATATAGAAGAGGCTGCTCGAGCTTGTATCTACATGGGCTGGCTCCATTAGCGATGGTATGGCGTATTTGCCTGAAGATTGTATTTCCGCGTTGTTGTATACCACTATTCCATCCTTGTCCCTGTCTCAAGCAGCTCCCCTCCCCTCCGATTCTACCATCTACGTATTTCCTTCCTGCAACATCTCCATCGCGGGTACTGTAGCGTACCTGGCCATGACCTCAATGTTCTTCTCTTTGCTCATCTTCTCGTCCGTCTTGCTGATCTCTGCCAGCGTTCTGAAGTAGTCAATGTAAAACGCTGGCGTAAACGTATTGAAGAAAACAGCCTCCTCATTCGTAGGGTTCGAAAAAGTATGCGGCGCACGAATGGGAACGGTGACGTAGTCGCCAACATGTGCGTCGTGGTACGCGCCATCGGGTGCATGAAAACGCACTACGCCCTTAGTCACGAGAAAGGTTTCATCGTGCATCTCGTGCCAATGGGCCGGGGGTCCAGCAGTATTGGCAGGAAGGGTGAACTGTTGTGAAAGACAAGTTAGTGAAATTCCTCCAGCTTCATTTCTAGGTTGAAGGAGTGCATACTTCTGCAGAGCCAATGCGATTGTCTTGAAAACGTTAGCTTGGAACATTTGTGTGAGGGTTAGATCTACCAGTCCGCGATCCATCTTCCATGATCCTGCAGGTAATATGCCCTAGCTTGAGTATTTCTCCGGACTTTGCTGGAACGTAATTGATGGGCCTCCTTGGCATCTTCATCTGCGCGAGTGCTTGCCTCGCTTCGTCGTCCATGGTGGCGATCTGCAGATCTGTGTATGAAAAGACAGACGAGTCAGACTCTGTAAACTTAGTCAGTGCGACAGGATACAGGTGAAATTTGCAGGAACTTTGGAACTAATAGTGTCGGAAGCTGTTGGCGAGAGTTTAGTATGTCTTCATGTTCAGCGATACCCGACAATGACGATGCGGAGAGCCGGCCGGCGTGCTCAGGCGTTCCGTTGCAGGCGGCACGAGTAACACTAAATTGAACACTCCAATGTGCATCGAGAAGTGAAAAACGTTTTTGCCAATTTGATGCAGTCTGTATCATACATCATATGGCGGAGAGCTTAGCTGGATACATGGGTGCAACCTGTTGAACTGAACTTTCTTGCTCCAACACCCCCGCATCCACAACCGGTCTAGCGCAAGCGGCGCTTCCCGCGGTTAGCTTCCGCACCTTACGTATACTACAGGGGAGGGTAGTTGCCTAGGATCGGTTGATGACAGGACATCACGCCCCATCATTGGCATACTTTTGCAGAATCAGACCGGATCCCTGCCCACTTTATGGAGTTCCACGTTGACTAACTCATCAGCTGCTACGTTGCAGCCCTCACACTTACCAACATGGCGAAGAAGCAATTTACAATCCTGGAGAATAACCCAGAGGTCATGAACAGCCTGGCACAAGACCTCGGTCTAGACACAGATGCATACTCCTTCCACGACGTCTACTCGCTCACGGACCCAGACTTACTTGCTTTCATTCCCCGGCCTGTCGTCGCACTGCTCGTGATCATCCCACTCACACCGACATGGCATGCAGCACGCACATCAGAAGACAAAGACAAGCCCGAATATGCAGGCAAGGGCGACCAAGAACCCGTAATCTGGTTCAAACAAACTATCGGCGACGCCTGCGGTAGCATCGGTCTCGTGCACTGCCTTCTCAACAGCGATGCTTCGAGCCATATCGCACCATCTTCCACGCTCGCAAAAATCCGAGACAGTGCCATGGATAAAGGTATCTGGGAGCGAGCAAAAGTGCTAGAAGATTCAGAGGAGTTTGAACATGCACATGCGCGGGCTGCGCAGCTGGGCGATACCGCGACACCTGAACGTGGGAACGGTGAGCACACGGGTCAGCATTTCGTCGCATTTGTCAAGGCGCGGGACGGGCACTTGTGGGAGCTTGAGGGAAGTAGAATGGGGCCGTTGGATCGGGGTGCGTTGAGTGAGGAGGATGATGTGTTGAGTGCTGCAGCACTGGAGAAGGGGCTGGGGAGGCTGATGAGGATTGAGACAGAGCAGGGTGGCGATCAGAGATTCTCGGCTATAGCGCTTGCGCCGGTCTGGAAGTGAGACGGTGTCCTCGTGTATTGTTTGCTGCATTCTAAGAGGATGCGACATATTTGGTTGCGTGCTCTTCGGGGCGTTGAGTAGGGCCAAGATCGATGGCGTACCACGCAACGTAGCGGCCGCGTCGCTACCAAGAGAACCGGTGCACTCTCTAACTCTAAACAAGGAACAGACTGGCCAGTCAAGGGGACTACTTGTTTCATGCTGCGACACTGTACGGTGATAGGTGAGAGAATCTAACAGTTTTCTCAGGGCCTCGTCCCCCCACAGATGTGAGGCGCTACTTTGGTGTCGCCGCCGGCCATACCCGTAGAATTTCGTACAGCGCTGGCAAAAATCTTGTCGTCACCATATGATACTATCGCAGGATCTTGCAGGTGAACGTGTACAGTGAAGTAGCCAAAATGCATTAGAGATGACTCACAATAAGTCAATTGTTAACATAAGAAAAATCTCGTGTCTAGACAAGTAATCCGCTCTGCTATGCCAGCCCATGAAAAAACCACCACAAAATGCACAACCCAGGGTATCTTTCATGACACCAAAACTCCATG
The DNA here is from genome assembly GCA_025504975.1 of Plenodomus lindquistii. Taxonomy (NCBI): domain Eukaryota; kingdom Fungi; phylum Ascomycota; class Dothideomycetes; order Pleosporales; family Leptosphaeriaceae; genus Plenodomus; species Plenodomus lindquistii. The sequence goes on from JANUWI010000014.1 coordinate 728,699, forward strand.
ACCACCGTGACAAACGAAACAGTCCCGCTCCACCGCGATCCTATTTGCCCCTGCAAGGCAACTTCATGCGCATCCATTCGTCTCCCACGATGGCATGGCCAACGCGGGATTCATAAAACATGCGCTGTTTTTGTTGGCGCTCCCTGTAGGTCATGAAGTGCTTGTGTATCCTGCCCTTGCTGTCGCGGAAGTATTCGTACTTTTCTTCACCCTATACAGTGTTGGTATGTGTATGTGAAGCGAGACTACGCAAGGTGCAAGAATACTTACGATGATCTCATGGAGCATTTGCTCCTCTGGGTTCATCTTGGTGTAATAGAGTGGCTTGGGCAGTGGCTTTTCGCCAGACAACCGCGACGAGATGGTGGATATGCTTGTGCGTACGTACAGCATTGTGAGGATTGCTGTTGTGGTGTGTGTGGTGTATGTAGTTGAGTTGAAAAGTGTTTGTATGCGGATTTGGTGGGTATACTATGTGCTTTTCCAAAGTGCGTGTTGTAATTGTGGAAGATGGGATAGAAGCCTGGAGCCACAGGGGGGAAGCCGTTCTTATTTGCAGTGTGATGGAATATAATATATTACAAGTCGTGGACCATAATTAGGTGTCCTGAAGGAAACCAACCAGGTTGGGAGCGATTTCGGGGTCTTTTGTGGGTGGACTTTGGTTGAAGAGTGGACTTGGTGTGGTACCGGCTTTGTTTAGATCGTGACCATTGAATATGCTGCAGTAGTAGCGTGAATATAGTACCTCGCACCAGGTACTCGTCGATAAGGTCGCAGGAAAAACGGCCTCGCCAGATCTAATCCCGGTCTGCAGGAATGCGACTCAGCATATATAACCGCGCATGAGTAAATCACCAGCGTACCGCCGCAGCAGCACAATATGCTGGGCCACACACATTTAGACTACCTACTGTCTTGGCTACACAGCCCTTTCCTTTTTACTGCATTACGCAGCTTGCCTCCAAGCCCGCGCCCAGACTGGCCGAGTCAAACCCCATTTCCGACTGTTACCCCACGGGGCCCAGTTGTGCTGCAAATCAATCACACGCACAGTACGTGTCGATGTACAAAGCCTCCCTGCCACGTCCCCCCTTCCTGGCGTGGCGGCGTCAAGACACGCAAGACTTCTGCGCCGCGCCCAGGAGGCGGAGGCTTGTCAGGAATGAAGATCGAGGGCTGCGGACTCGAGTGGGGATCGATGGGAGGGTTGTGTACTGTAGATCTGCATTACCAAGAACTTGGCGTTTTGTGTCAGGGAGGAGGAGGGTTCGATGCGGTTAGTTTGCGGGAGGGAATGATCGACGGCTATCAAACAGAACCGCGAACATTGGTGCTTCGCATCGTGTTTGATCATGCCACGACGAGAGTGGTAGTTAATATCACTATTGCTGTTCATACTTGTAGAATTCTATCATGCTTTCACATTTCGAGTTTCTTGGCCAAGGTCGCTCAATATGAACTTGTGTAGCTTGTCCAAAGTTCCGGGTCACCCCCACACTTAATCTTAAACTTCAATGAACAGGAAAACTTCGGTCTCTGATTCTGGGCATACTGCATTGGTGCAACTTCTTACAAGCTTGTATTACGCACTTCCCAAAGGAGGCTCGGCCTACTTTGTGTGCCAGCGGCGAGGATACCTGGGGATGATCCGGGGATTGACGGGAAGATTCGGACAGCGACACATTGTGATCGACGCTGCCATCACCAATGTGGCTGGGGCCTCTACGCTGAATCGAGTATCGCATCGTGACTGGGCATTGAATTCGGCAGGCGCCGTGTTGATTACTACTGAGACAGGGCGACGTCTCGAAGCGTTACGCTGTGCTTGTTTGTGTTCGGCTGACCTCGCCCGACCCTCCGTCATCCAAATGACAAGATGATATACATGCATCTTGGCTAGCTACAACACATACCTAAAGTACGGATTCTAAGTCGCAGTCAGCAGTCACCCCCCTTGAAGCCTGTGCGCGCGGAGGCAGCTTACCTCCTTGTCCGTCAAGTCCATGAAGGCGAGTCTATCTCGTTCCTCCTCGTTCACCAGCAAGCCCTCCCTCTTCCGGTTTTCCTTCGCGAGGACGACATACAACGCGACTGCTGCGGTGATGGTGACGCAATAGCTATCCTAGTCAGCATAGCCCGTACCCACGCGCGTCATGACTTGACACGACAGAGTACCTACCAGATGATCAATCCTGTCCACAACTGAGGATAGTGGTCCGCCTTCTCTTGACTCTTGATAAGCTGCGGCCCCACAATATTACCCACGCAGTATGCCACGAAGATCGCTGCTGCCATTGCGCTTTTCTTGGTAGCTCCCGCGACATTGCTCATTCCAATGACAATGGTTTGACTGACGACTGCGCCGAATGTGCCAATAATTGAGTATCCCGCGACAGGCGTGGCGGCATGATACGTCCACTTCGATTTCCAGATCATCGCACAGCCTGCTATGACTGGAAGGCAATTCACAACGAGCAAAATGAGGCGTATATTCGTGATCCGAGAAGATAGGTACCCGCAAAGCAGGATAGTGATAAGACACAAGCCGCCCAAGGGAAATTGCCAGAGAATAGATTCGAGTGTCGACCATCCAAATGTGCTTACGATCAACGGACCAAAGCCGGACACCGCGCCATTGACTGTGTACGCCGACGCCATAAGGATGAAGACCAGCCAAACCTTGAGATCCAGGAACGCCTCCTTCAGCTGCGACGTCTTGATTTGTTGACATCGTACACCGGTCTGGCCTTTTCGAAGTCGTTCAACTGCAACGATACGCTCAGCCGGCGTCAAGAACCACGCCGAGACCGGGGAGTTTGGAATAAAAAAGCACCATATGCCAAATAGGAACGTCAGGCACCCGGCGAGAATGTAGATGTACTGCCATCTCGTTAGACTTCCACCAGTGATTTGCGCGAAGCCATAGTTGAGTGCGCCGCCGATGATGGTGAACAAGCCCGTGGATGAAAACCACCATGACTGCCTTAGCGCTTGTTCCTCTTGTGTGTAGTACCCGGAGATGATACACATGAAGCCTGTTGGGATGATGCTCTCCACAAACCCGAGGAAGAAGCGCTGAGCATAAAGACCTTGGTAGGTAGTCACCGCAGCCGTTAACATGCATATCAGAGCCCACACGACAACTACACCACCGAGTATGCGTCCAAGATTGAATCTCTGAAGCGCAAAGGTCATTGGGTAGAGACCAGCGAGCATCCCGAAGTAGAACATCGATGTCGCCCAACTAAGCCTGGATGTATTCGTTGTAGGTGGCGTGGTCGATGTATTCACGACGCTCAATCGTAGGTCTCTCGTCATCCCAAAGAGCACTGCTGAGCCAAGAATGGCTTTATCGTAATACACCAGTCCATACCCTAAGGTTATTGGTATCGCAAACATCAGGCTGCAGATGCTGACATACCCAAGATCATAGCCGGGATCAAAAACCAGTCAATCTTTCTCAGCACTCTTGCTTCATCCTGTGGATCAATGTCCCGCGCATGTTCTCCCACAAGGCCAATCGCGACGTCCTTTCCCAGCGAGAGTGAATTGGCACCTGACTCAGGGTCATGGTGGCTGTCTGATGGTGGGGGACCTGAGTGAGTGCTCTTCTCGTTTTGTTCGGGGGCAGCCATGGCTTACACAAAACGTTCGGCTGTGTAACAAGTCAAAGCAACGGACTGAAACAGTTGAGCGATTTTTTTCAAACAGTCGTATGCATTATGTGACCCGATCATACACGGCCTGGATACACACGGGATGCAACGCCCACAGCTTAGCGCAACATGTCGACATGCAAACTCGCTCACCTGTCGCTTCTGGGCAGAGTACTCTGTGACGAATTAGACGGCGATGAGATCCATGGCGACAACATGCGATTGGTCACAATGATGGAAACGTTACGACTTGCATCTCCGCGAGGTTGGGATGAACACGGGCCGCAGCTTACTATCGCCGAAGAAGGTAGGCGTGATTGATGACATAATTATGAGAAAATCTCGATGCGAGCTGTGTGCATCCGTCTGTCGCGCTCATACACCGTGCCGCCATTCCATCAATCGAGCGCTTCTGCTAAGGTACACACGTAGTGTGCATCCACTTCGCAGCATCGAGCATCAATCATGCACTTCGCAGTGTCACGCATCAATCGCGCGCTTCACAGCACCTAGCATCCATTACGCTCAGCTAGCAAGCCCAAGGCGTTATCTTAGGAAAGAATGTCCCAAACGAAACGAACATAGATGGTCTCCTGCCTCGCTCAATCTGTCTGTCCCTCCCATCAACAGATTTCGAGCTGGATGCAAAACGCGGAATAAAACCCGCGCGCTTTGTACGAGACAAGAGTGAACAAACTTGCGACGATCTTTGAGTACGGAACCGGCTGATTTTTTAATCATGTGTCGGACCTTCGTAATTTATCTGTCGAGACATTGTCTTTTTTTCCTTTTCCATGCTATGTAGTTGTGATTTGTCTTGGGGGTAGGAGATATGCATGTCTACATTTTGCTTCATCCATGTGGCGAGATCAGATAGCTTGATGACATAAGAATTGTGTATTGACAACGTTCGTGCAGACTGAGTGCTACATATACCTTTCCATCGCAGAATCGATGGTGGGTGCATCAACCAATGCAATCCATCGCGTGCCCTTCTGAAATATTCAGACCCTTTATAACCACATACACGGACTGCAAAGGTCCTTGTACAACTCGTCACCATGCTTCGCTTCTTACACCCAAAACTTTGAACGCCGTACGGACAATTTACATGCGCCCGTACCTGATGATGAAAATGCAAGCTGGTCTTCGTTCGCCCCTCTACTCCATTGACCGCTGTGAGATAAGACAAGATAGGAAATGTTAGCGGTGGGGTATACTGAGCCGTGAAAACCGTTGAGGATGATAAATTGATACGAGGAAATAAGTCTAACGCGGACCTCGCGGTCGGGACGTTTGTGTGGAGCTGCGGACTCTAATGGTGGGCGGTCGGACAGTAGGCGCGTCAGCGGTCGCGGCATCGTAGCTAGGGATGGGTGGGCTACTATTGCCCTGTCGCTGCTGGTTCTGGATGAGAGGCGCCCTTTCATCCCAGAATCCGTCTTGATGTCGAGCTGTTGTGCTCAGGCTTGGTGAACCCACTGGACTGCTATACTCTGGTGGCAGTTCACCTGGCTGGAGAAATCCAAGTCCTTGCGCTGCGGTAATAGAAGATGTGCCAGTGTTTTCGCTGGTACCCTCGCCGATGTCCTCGTTTGAGTCCACAACGCTGAGTGCGGCCAGTGAGATATCAGTGGGGCTTCGCTGAGGTCCAGGGCTGGTAGGTTGATTGCGACCAAAACGCATTTGTTGACTGCTCGATCGAGCGTGTCCATAACCTGCTTGGATATAACTTCCACCCATTCCTTCTCTAACGCCGTCGCGTCCGGAATCCAGGAGAATGGAGCCCTGCTCGCTACCATACGGGGGTGGAGGAGCCAGGCTACCCGTTTGTGGAGCCAGACCCCACTTCTTCACGTTCGCCTCGATGAACACAAAGCCCATTTGACCAAAGTTGACGTGAACCTGACATGGGCCATTGGCACCAATTGTGGGGAAGAAATTCTGTGTCTTGAGTCCATGTGCCACGTCGTCGAGCTTCTTCCCATTGCGGGTGAAAAAGAGAGTTCCTGTGCGAGGCCGGTACCCAACACCAATGACGTCTCCCTGTACATAAGATGGGCCGTATCCAGAGGGTGTGAAAGGTTGGTTGTATCGTCGGTTTCCGTTGGACATGTATGAAATGGAAGCTTTGTGATAACCTGTGACTGTTTTAGCGCTGTCTATTACTTAGAAAAGTCCGACTAGGCATACCTGGTAGTCGGAATAACGGATAAGGTTTCGTGGTAACGCCGACAGCGATGCTCGTATTTTCTGGCTTTTCATAGACCTTGGCCTCCCAATAGTAGACCTCGTTTTGTTTTGGAATAGGCAGATTGCTCTGCACACTGCACTCTGCATCAAAGAACTCAATCTCAGTCCGCGCCTCGACAAAGCAATTAGCAATCTCCAGTTCTGGCTCAAACTCCCAGGCAGACACGCCCTTCTCCTGTATTGCGAGGAACTGTGATAGCGAAATGTCGGTTTGCACGGATTCGGGTGGGTTGGCCTGCACAAAAGCTAGGTACAATGTCAGCATCATCCCATATCGTCAGTTGTTGAAGAGCCGGGTTGTATGACGTACCCTTTGCACGCATGTACTCGGCCCTCTGCAGGTCGTCCATGTCCTCCAGCGCCTCGGCCTCTTCCTTCGCAAACTGCTGCTCGTCGTCATATTCGCCGGGCCGGGATAGCCGGTCAAGGAATATGCGCCCTTGGGAGGTGTATCGGAAGTAGTAGACAATGGCTGCGATGATGAGGCACACGCCCGCTGCGCCGAGGACTGAGAAGATGCCGATCATGATGCCCTTGGCCGTTGAACTCAGGCCGCCATTTGCAGTCGCTATCCGGACGGCGGCATGGTGTGAGGTGTGCTGTCTCTGCCGGTTCTGCTGGCTCTGCAGGCTGGTGGGCTGGGCGGAGGGCGCATGGCCGCCCGCGAGGACCGACCTGAGCAGCGTCGTGGGCAGCGAGCCCGCAAGCAGCGCATCCTGCTGGGGCATCGCAGGGCGTGTGGCGTGTGCTGGTGGTCCCTAACGAGCAGCGATGGAGTTGCGACGGACAGAGAGCCGTGCCACAGGCGTGTGGATGGAGCAGTGGGGGCCGCCTGTGATTGGCGACGCTCGGCAACGGCGGAATGGTGATGTGATGTGATGTGATGCTATGTTGAGGGCGGCGATGCGAACGATGCGGCGATGCGAGCGGCGATGCGAATGGCGATGCGAATGGCGATGCACGTGTGCTCGTTGCCGTCGTGTGCAATGGGAATGTCTGTCCAGGTCGGTCGAGGTGAAGGTCAAGGTGGGAGCGAAGGCTGAGACTCCAACTGCTCGACTGACGCAGGCTAGCCTTGGTACCCGGCTGCTTTGCCACCTCCGCTGCACGGCACGACGTAATCACCTCCCTAACCGCGACTCTGCAAGGACACGCGACCGCGCTGAAAACGTTGCACTGCTGCGACTATGCAAATTGCGCTGGGTCGAGCGACTTTCAAGGTCACCAACTAGGTCTTTTGCTACGCGTTCGCTGTCCTGATACGAATGTCTAGTCCGGGAACAGGCAATCACAACTTCAACCCGTCTGCATCTGCCCACTGTTCCAGCTCACCACCCAGGCCTGCATCTCAGCGACAGCGCATCTGCTTGGCGCCGCCCTTGCACGCTCTGGCAGCATGCTTTATTTGGCCTGCGCATTTTGAAGGAAGACAATTCACGTTCGGTAGACGCGCGGGAGTACAGCATTTGAAACCCCTGGATGCCATTCAATTCAGGTTGTTGCACCATTGTGAAACACCAACACGACAGAGCCGCCGTCGCGCTCCGCTGACCCTGTCATTACCCCAGATCTCTCCTGGCAGCTTCTCCGGTAGGTTGGCATTTTCTACATCCTTGTAGTTGTTTGCTTGCTTACCCCTCCGCCCTTGATACTCGGTACAGATTTGAGATCCATGTACTCTCTCCGTCGCCAACATCAGTGGGTCGGTTTGAGCAGTGCCGATACTATGCAATCAATGTGCCAGCTCTTATCTCTACCAGGACTGTTCACTTGGTCAGAACATATTTAGTACCGCTCCTGGATCTCCCTTCTCCATCTGCACCAGCAGCATGTCTGTTAATGGTGTGCATCTGCTGATTGAGATAGCCTAGCGGGAGCAGCGAAAGCAATAGAGAAGGTAGCGGTGGAGATTATGATGAAGATTTTCGCAATCTAGTCGTTTCGTCGAAACTAGTAAAGATGCCGGGTTCTTGCGAACGATTGCTTTTGCTCGTGGTGAGGTCGAGGGCCTTGGCCACGCATCGTGGCTTCCCTCCGGCGCCCAGCCGTTCTTTACCCTCGATCATGGTGTTGTTAGTGATTAGGTATGTAGGGGCTACACAAAGCAAAGAGATAGAAGAGGCACTGCGACACAAGAGCGCAGCCCTCATAGGGGTAGCTGGAGGATGGCGTGCAATTAGGCCAGCAGCGATGCAGGTGCAGTGGAAAAGGCTTGCAGCACGTGGAGTTTTGTCAACGCGAGCTCCTAACGTGGCTCACTATGGAAACTACATGACTTATGCAGTCATCGTTACTTGTTCAAAAACGTCGAGGGTATGTATGTCTTTGCAGTGATGAGCACTTGCTCACAGTCACCTTGTGCTCGAACACCAGCCCTAGACTACCGGTAGCAAGCGAAGTGGGATGGCAAAGTTACAGCGGGCCGACCCCCCCATAACGCACTGCACAAATCTCCGTACTCGAGAGCTCGCCCGCCTTGTACCCTCCTGTCTGTCCAAGAAGGTGTTGTCTACGGCCTCGAGATTCGCCGAGTGCACTGGGAGAAGCACCTTTGACGTCGTTGCACTGCAGCCCCTCCATTCCACCGTCTCGCCCACAGCGCACAGCCACTGGTCGCAGGCTCCGCTGCACGTTCTCCGTCCCCCCCGCGTCACCTGCTAGCAACCTGCTAGCAAACTTGGTCTTGCAGCGCCCGCAAAAATTTGTATACTGCGAAACATTTGTATCACCTGAGAAAATGGTCGCAGCGTTGTAACACCGGCCGACTACGCGAGCACGCTGGTACGTAGATTGGCTTCTTGTCCCTTCGCTCCACCGCTTTGCCCATGCGCAAGGCAGAGCTAACCATGTACCGCTCCACCAGATCAACCTTGAGCCGCTACGCTCTCCTGTCCGCCCTGCCCTCTGCGCCTGCGCCTGCACCGCGCACTCCTCCCGACAGCCAGCCGCCCTTTGATACGCTGGTTGAGGCCCCTCGCCGCCTTCCCCGCACCGCATACCAAACCGCACCACACCACCATGGCGTGGCAGCCCCAGGACGAGCACCTGCGCCAGCTGGCGCATTGCCTGCGAGACTCGCTCAATGGCAGCGACAAGGCTGTGCGAGAAAATGCGGCTATTGTCAGTCGGCCCCCAGATATTCCCCCCAAACCTCGACGCAAGATGCTGACCTTGGCGGCCCCATAGATGCTCAAATCCGCCAGGGACTCGCCTGATATCGACAAGTACCTGGCCTATGTCCTCTCCAATAGCCAGCCTCCCTCGGCAGTCAACATGGACGCTGCACAGTACTCCCAAGCGCGCGGTGCCGCAGCCATGATGCTCAAGAACGACGTCAAGACCGCCTACAAAACCCTGCCCGAAAGCACAAAGGAATACATACGCTCCATCATCGTTGTCGGCCTCCAAGACCAGAGCTCTCAGATACGAGGCTACGTAGGCAATGTCATCACCGAAATCGTACGACAAGGTGGCATCATGGGGTGGCCCCAGATTCTTTCAGACCTGGTCAACATGGCTGGCACTACGGACGGTAGTGTTTCGTCCCAGGCGCAGGAGGGTGCCACAAATGCATTACTGAAGATCTGCGAAGACAATCGCAAAGCTCTCGACAAACAGTACCAAGGCCAAAAACCCCTCAACTTCCTGTTCCCAAAGCTGCTGGAGCTGACTACGAGTCCTTCTGCCCGAGTTCGTGGCGACGCACTTGCCAGCATCAACGTCTTTGTCCCGGAAAAGCCACAAGCCGTCATCTCCAACATAGACTCACTAATGCAACAACTGTTTGCTCTGGCTAGTGATCCCAGCGAGGACGTCCGGAAGCACGTCTGCCGAGCCTTTGTTCATGTTGCAGACATTGCACCCCAGGCGATAATACCACACATGGAAGGCCTCGTAGAATACATGGTCACACAGCAGCGCAACGTGAAGAATCAAGAGTTGGCTCTAGATGCAGCCGAATTCTGGCTGTGTGTTGGCGAAGATGAGAAGATGCGCGAGCATCTTGGACCTTACCTTTCCAAAATTGTGCCTGTACTACTTTCCAGCATGGTCTACAGCGAGGATGAGATCATGAGGCTCGAGGGCGAAGAGGATGACTACGACAAGGAGGATCGGGAGGAGGATATCAAGCCTACGTTTGCATCGACAAAAGCTGGAAGACTGACCACGGGCCCGAATGGTGAAGTTGCTACGACGACCAACGGAGCTCCAGAATCCACGTTCGAAAGCATTGACGATGACCTCAGCGAGGGAGAGATCGACGACTTCGACGATGATGACGAGTTTGGCGATCCAGAAGAACAGTGGAATTTGCGCAAGTGTTCTGCAGCGGCACTCGATGTGCTTGCTTCTGTCTTCCATGAGGCGGTATTCGCAGCTACCCTTCCCTACCTTACAGACAATCTCAACCATGCAGACTGGCCTAATAGAGAATCAGCAGTGTTGGCTCTCGGTGCCATTGCTGACGGCTGCATGGAAGTTGTCGAGCCACATCTACCTATGCTTACACCCTATCTTATTACATTACTCCAAGATCCCAAGCCTGTTGTACGCCAAATAACTTGCTGGTCGCTCGGGCGCTACTCTGGTTGGGCCGCACACCTTGATAAGACCGGAAAAACACAATTCTTCGAGCCAGTGATGGAGGGAATACTGATGAAGATGTTGGACAAAAACAAGAAGGTTCAAGAAGCCGCAGCATCCGCCTTCGCTAACCTCGAAGAAAAAGCCAACGTTGAACTCAAGGACTACTGCGAGGTTATCGTTCGCCAATTTGTTCAGTGTTTCGCCATGTACAAGGATCGCAACATGTTCATTCTCTACGACTGCGTACAGACACTGGCGGAGCACGTTGGCTCAGCTCTTGCTCGCGACGATCTCGTTAGCACGCTCATGCCTGCGCTCCTGCAACGATGGAACAAAGTATCGGACCAGTCAAGAGAGATGTTCCCCTTGCTCGAGTGCCTGTCCTACGTAGCCACGGCGCTTGGCAGGAAGTTCGCGCAATATGCAGTTGGTATCTTTACACGATGTGTGAAGATCATCCAGCGGAATCTTGAAGAGGGTGCGATGGCAGCCGATATTGATGGATTTGAGGCTCCCGACAAAGACTTCTTAGTCACGAGTCTTGACTTGATCAGCGCCATAATACAAGCCTTGGACATGCAAGACAGCCTACAGCTGGTTGGGACCACGCCACATTTCTTCCAGTTATTGGCTATGTGTATGAGTGATCCGAACAACGATGTGCGACAGTCAGCCTATGCGCTCTTGGGAGACTGCGCGATATACGTGTTTGAACATCTACAGCCAGGTTTGCCGACAATCCTAGAAATACTGATCGCCCAACTTGAGATCGCCAAGATCCACCTCGATGGGGAAGAGACTGGCTATTCAGTCATCAACAACGCCTGCTGGTCTGTCGGAGAAATCGCAATGAGACAGAAAGAGGGCATGCAGCCATACGTCGAGAGGCTGCTTCACAAATTGGGCACGATCCTGTTCGATGAAAACGTACCGGATTCGCTCAACGAGAACGCTGCGATCGCATTGGGAAGACTGGGACTGGGCTGCTCGCAGTATCTCGCAGTACATCTGGCTCAGATTGCCCCCAATTTTATTCGTTCAATCCAAAAGGTCAGCTGGACGGACGAAAAGTGTCATGCACTTACAGGCTTCATGATGATCATGTTAGCCAATCCTGGAGCCATGGAACAGTCCCTTCTAGAGTTCTTCAGTGAAATTTCTACTGCTGATTTGAATGTCGTGGGATCGAGTGTCGGACAGGCGTTCCGATCAACAGCAAAGCAGGTATGTCAAGCACATCAGCCCCTATCAATCATCGTGCTGACCACTCAACTAGACTATTCAAACATACAAGGGCATGATCCCCGACTTCGACGCCTTCCTCGGCAGTCTCCCCTCAGATCAGCAGGCCATGTTCCAGCAACTGTACAGTGCCTGAACTACCGAACATCTGAGTTCCTATTTCGTTTCATGTGACCCGTGGCGTTGGATCAAGCGTGTATGTATCAGTTAGAGGAAGAGATGGGAATACCAAACGGGCAGGGAAAAGGAGGAGGATCACAAGGGGGCAGAGCACATGAGCATTTACGACAAATGGAGGTATGGCATCTCTAGACATTTCCCAGCGAGCGATTACTTCGTCGTTGAGACTTTGATTCTCGACACAACATTGCCCGGCGTTCAATTCTTTCTTCATCACCAAACTCATTGTTTGTTGATTCGCGCAGCTTCGCTGATCATTCGTAGGTAGTTTAGTAGATAGCCCTAGGTAGTTTCAAAATTCGTTCGAACGAAGAAGATTGCTCGTTACCACGATTATTTTTTCTCTGGGCGCAACTTGAACCCCCAACTCCCAAGGAGCGGTATCGTATCCAGCGTATTCGCAGACAGACTAGAGTCACGTGGCGGATGTAACTCCGCGTGTGCTGATTACATACAGTCAGCCATGATTGATGCATTTCATTTCTTCAGGGTTCAGCGCCTTGCACATCCATGGCACACTAAGCGCTTTAGCTTCCATGCCTTCCATACTTCGTGGCAGCGTTCCAGAACGCGCGAAGATTTCATGGCGAATGCGAATACGGACTATGACGGGGGCTAGAGCTAGAGTACATATGCATGATATTTGCATGTTGGTCTCGCATCCCTGTCAGAATTCCGGCGATCAAATAGACAGCCACTCCTTGTAGGCTCATCCTCGTCCTCGATGCTGATTTATTGAACTCTGTCCAGGATGCGAACCAACAAGTACCCTATAGGATAGCACAACCAGAGTGTCAACTCTATGCTATAAACACCGGGCATCCGAAGATGGTGCATTTTGGCGATTTGACCGAGTCGCCGCAGTCATGTCATGATAGCTTTTTTTTTTAGAGACGATGGCAATCAGTACCGGCAGTTGAATATTTGGAGGTTTTTCGTTTTCCATGGGCACTTGCGGAACGTGCTCCGGTTGATACCTAATGGCAAGTAGCGCGTGTATTTGGCGACGGGTGCTGCAGCCGGCTACCAATGGGGTTGCGTGTCGCACGGGTACTGTACCTAAATCTAGGTGTACAGCGTCACCTCGCAGCGTCGTCATTCATGATCAACACGCTTGGCAGCCTTGAGTTTCGGCGAGATCGAGAAGCAGATCTCTATCAGATTTGGATGCATAAGGGGGGGCGGGGGGTAAGGTCAGACCGTCGGCGATGCATCGGCATCCGCACGAACGATGGTGCGGGCGATCCGTAAGCTGTGTGCGTTGTGTGATTGGGTTGCAGCGTTGGGAAGCTGCTTCCTCTCGGCTGTTATTGCCTGGAAGTTGGTACCGTAGCCTTGTCCGCGGTGTTTGAAGTTTGTGTGCGTGGTTGGGGGGGTTGGAGTGGTGCCGAAGAGTGTGAGACATAGGGCGGATAGGTCGGCTTTTGCTGCGAGCAGTCTATTATTGTGGCGGTGGGTGACGTATTGGGCTCGAGATGTGTCTGTTTCTGAGCAAGCAATGTCTTTTGTTTTGGGGGGGGGCTCGAGATGATCACTTGGTATGTGATTACCTAGTGTAGATCAATGGGACGAAATGCTACTCAGTAAATTTGGAATATGAATACGGATACGAGTGGGCAATGTGGTAGAGTTTCGTGATATTGTTAGATGGAGAGATGATTGGCTGTACGCTCATATATTGAAGATCAGTTACCCTCGTGCGGGTTGAGTCTTGGGGCTAAGTCAAGCACACAATTGTACACATCGACAGCCAGTGGATCATCAGATAAGGAGCTGATCTTTGTGATATGATGAAATGATAACTGTCAGTGATTGTATCAAGGTGGGAAAGTATCGGAGATTAGTGATGTAACACATTGTTCGTGATGGTCTATCGTATTGAGTTGACTTTGGTGTGATGGCATATGTCGTCGATCTCTATATTGTACTGTAGGTTCCTGTAGAACTGAGGCTTCTATGTTTAACAGCTTGAGTACATTGTGTTACTATTATTCAATTACGGCACCCTGGTACCAGGGGACAATCAGTAAAACTGGCCGTGGCAGCCGTGGCTATTCACCTATCCGTCAGTATCTACACCATACAATACCTATCATGGAATAGAGTATGGAGATGCACAGACATATGTAGTTGCTATTTTGCAATGTGTTAGTACCAAAACGGTCATAATGTGCCTGGTCCTTGTCAATAGTATGTATGCGAAGGCGAACAACGACTAGGGTGCGAATCGATAATGCAATTGCAAGCGCAACATGCATGGCCAGGCAACAGTCTGAAGATTGACGTAGAGGATTATTGACTGCGGGTTGAGCAACCAACAATGGCCACATCCGAATTCATGGCCGCTGCAAATGTTTCAGACCAGCTGGCAAATGCAAGTCGGAGTACACAATGGCTTAAGCGAATGTCGTAGTGGCCCTGATCTGACTCCACGCGATGGCCCGTAAGCTCAAAGAGGACATGTGTTTCGTGTGTAGCATGCCACACTTGCACCATGTGGAAGGTGACCGAACTACTGGATTGGCAGGGTCTGTCCCTAGAATGGCTTCTCATGGACAAGTGAGGTTTAAACTATGGAGAGACGGCCGTATGGAGCGTCTAGAGGAGAAGGTGATGCCTCTGCTTGTTGTGCATTGCAACCCAAGTTGCTTAGCTGGAATGATTCCGCACCACGGAACGAGAATTTGGCTGGTTCAGGTACAGGAACGGCAACGACAAGAGCTTGTCCAGACGCCATGGCACCGTGCCTGACTACTTGTGGATGGCTCACAACCAGGGGGGGTACGAGTAGGTGATAGTGCGGATACAAGCACCAGAACCATGTATGGCGGCCCGTAGTAGGGTGTTCTTTTCTTGGAGGTCGCAATGAAAGCGCCGAGTGTGCGTGTGGTGAATGGAGAGGTCTCGAAGAGCGGTAGGGCCCAGGTGCCACAGTGCCAAACCCCAGAGCAGCATGGGTCACGCTAGTGTGTACACAGTATGCCCATGTCGGCAGCATGCCTGCACGCTTGACATACAGCAACTCTAAGAATAGCCCGGGGGGTCCATACTAAGCCAACCTCACCCCAACCAGGTCACGGTGCCATGTGTGGCTCGCCGGACTAGCCTTCTGATACACAATTTTTCTATCGCATCACGCTGCCCTCGCGCACTCCGCGATGCCATCTAAGTTTTAGCACCTCGGCTGAAGCGATGCTGCCCACTGGCGGTCAGCGTACTGTTTCCTTTCTTAGCCCTCGTAGCTCGTGACAAAGTTTACCTTGAGCTCCACTTGGAGCTTGGAGCACGTGCAGTACCGCCATGTACATGCAATCATGGTTCACACAATTGCCAGCGGGACTTGGCCTAGCAGCGGCCGTGGACTCGGGCGGAATGGCCGTGTCGGCCATGGAGGAGGACTCGACAAACGGCCGCCACGGCTGCTGCACGAGATATTGCCAGACGACGTCCTCGATGCTACTCCAGACGAGACGCGGGGGACATTGGCTTTACCCAGTAGTGCAATGGCTCGCTCGCCTAACGATGCATGTCCTGGGTTCGGTATGGTAAGAGCCGCAGATGCTTGGGCACGTCTGCCACGCTGTTCGGCGCAAAGCTGGCGGCGTTGCGGTGAGGGTAGAGCCACAGTAGCATGGATAGTGAGGCCGGGCGGACAGACTACAGTGGCTAGAGGCCGTCAGCGCGTGAGCAGAGACGCTTCTTGACAAAGGACATTGCGGATCAAGTGTAGCTGAGGTCCTGGACTCGTGGGACCTGAGGAGGGCCAGAGGGCTATTTTTACCCGCTCAGATATTGGAGGCCCCTGCTGCCGCACCGCTTAGCCATTGGCCCGCCGCCCGGCGCGACGTCAATCAGGGTGAATTGCTCGTGGCCGCCTGCACCGCTGTCAGCACCTCCCCTCGTCCTCTGGCTGCAAACTGCACAGGCTGCACAGGCTGCGCAGGCCATGACGCCGCCGGCCACGAGCGCGGCAAATCTCTTCAGCGCCCGCCGGAGCTGACCAGCTTCGTGCTCACCCCGACTTGTTCCGCGCAGCTTCGGCCTACCCCATCGGGCATGGCCAAGCTGCCTCTTGGCCTGCGAGCCTGCGACTGGACAATGGTTGCACTGCACGGGCCGCATGTTGTTGGCGTTCACACCTCGGCTGCCGGACCACAGTGGCCGTTTTTGCGCATCGGCGCCGTCTGGGAGCTGACTGTTCCCTGCACTTCCCTGCACTTCCCTGCACGCCCAAACGTCTCCGTTTCCAGGCGGATGGACAGGGGCCCGTCCGCCCCCCAGGCTCCATTACATACGGCCGGCTCGCTGCCAGATGGCTTGGGAGGCCTGTCCACACGCTGACCAGGGCGCGGGCAGGGCGGGCAGGGGTCGTCTGCTTCTCCTTGTACTGCTGGATGATGCTCCATGTCGTCCCGTCTGGCAGTCGTTCGGAAACGGCACGACCGCCTGCTCAGTCGGCTGCAGCGCCTGAGACGTGAATACCGGGCAGAGCGTCTGTTGCCCATGGCCCTGAACATATGTCCATGTACCGTGTACACAGTCGACAGCGCCGTCTCAACCCCCACAAGAGTTACACTGGGGGGCTAATGTAATGTCCATGTCATACGAGCGTGAGCCAGCCGGTCCCATCTGTGAATCACCAACTGGGTTGCTGTAGCTCCCGCACGCTTCGCTGCCCTCCCTGCTAGCCCCTCCGTTACGTGGTCTGTCCGCTGCTACCCAAGTTCCCCTTCTTTTCTGCTGTGGCGTCACTGCTATTTGCGTGGCCGCTACCATCTACCTAGCCGTGGTAGGACCCGTCCTTGACATCTGTAGTCTCTGGGACCGGAGCACAGTCACCCTGCGCGTCTGCTCCCATGCCACCCAAGTTCCTCTTCAGCCTGTCTACCCTCTAGTCCCAAAGCCTTGTCCGAATCCTGCATGGTCATTCTGCAGGGGGCACATTGCAGACAGTCTTGACTGCTTTCGATGCTACCTTGTTCTGTCATACCTGGCTGCCTATACCCGGGAGCTCGTTGGTCCTGGCTCCATACCTAATCGTCCAGCCCTAGGTCTGTTACGCTCATTCCATCAACGAGCTGCGGTATATATCACCAAACACCCATCGTCAGCCTCCAGCACACCACCCTGTCCACCTTGGTCCCCGGTTTCGACCCAATTACCCTCGCTTTACCAACCGCCCGCTACATCTACCGCCCGCACTTACTCAGCCCCTCGCCTACCCACCTACTCCGCCCAGCCTAGTGTCCACAAAATCGAATTGACTTCCATTTACTACGCACAAACACTGAGACCACCAGCGGCGCAATTGGCTACACTGCCTACTTTTGCTAAAACTCCTCTTTTCGATCCTACCAAATGGCTGGTCCCGGTGGAGGTCCGTCGAGGCGCAGCCATACCAAGTCCCGAAAGGGTTGCAAAACGTGCAAGAGAAGACATATCCGGTGTGATGAAACATTCCCGCAATGGTAAGCGTTCAAGACCATCGTTCGTATCTGATTTGGGCTAACATTCAGTCAGCCGAAACTGTACGAAGCATCAAGTCCGTTGCGACTACATGGACAGTCCGACTGCCATGGTGCCAGATTCTCCGACGTCCCCTCAACAGCCTAATCTGCTGTGGACCCCAGAGATAGAAACGACCATTGAGGTCTGGAGCCAGACGGGAGAGTTCCCATTTCCCGAGCTTCGAGTATATCCGCAGCCGGAATGGCGTGCAATAGGGAGGTCAGACTTGCGTTTGATTCACCATCTCTCCTCTATTTCGAACGAGATGTTCAGGAATAGAACGTCAAAAATGACACTGTGGACCGATATGATGCCCAAGTACGAACCATGTCCCAAGCGACCATGCCCAATGTACCACTAACACGGATAGATTCTTGAGCATTTCAGCATCGCATCCTTTCGTCATGCATTCGGTTCTCGCGTTCTCCGCGTCACATCTGGCTTGGATATCTCAGTCAAGTGAGACACGCAATCTTGCTTTCCATCATGCCAGCATTGCCCTCAAAGGTCTGCATGATGGTATTGCAACCTTTGCCAAATCAAACTCTGACGCTGTGCTTGCGTCGTCCCTGCTTCTAGCATGGCAAGCCACCGACTGGTAAGTCCTGGCTATGTGCCTTACTACACTCAAGACTGACGCATATTCATAGGCGAGGCTGGGCTTCGCTAGTCACAGGCACAAAGACAGTAGGTACAGGATCAGAATTTGTCAGGTCACCTCCTAACCAGGCTTCAGGTCATCCAAGCAATGCAGCCCTGGAGACACGAGTCTCTGTTCGCCGACTACATCGCCGATCACACTCCCATGCCCAATCGACACTTCATGAACCCCATCAACACGCCTATCTCGCCAGACGCACAAAGAGAACAACTCAATTCGCTTGCAGAGATCCACGCCTCCTTACAACGCATGCAACCTTATCTGAATCGTCACGAGCAAGAGACGAAATGGGTTGACCAGTTGAAGAGTTATCTTGATCGTTTGCGGTCAACGGGTCAGCCACAAACACCCGAAGAACAGTTTAATCATTTGTACGCTCTGCGAAAGTGGCTTTTCTGGGTACCGATCTCACTCCTGGCTGCCAAATGTGGGGACGTCAACGTCCTCGTTGTTCTAGCGCACTTTTATGCCACGGCGCTGGCTCTGGAGCCTATGTTTCCAGATGTAGCATCTGCGTTTGTAGCTGATCTGTCACTTCGCCCGTTGGAGGAAATCAACGAGGTTGTGCGAGGCTTCCAGGATACAAGATACGACACACGCATACAGACTATGTCATATTTGGTACAGTTCCCCAACGACATGGTATCAACATACAAGACTCGTCGAGACTGGACGCGCCAACAAATGGCCGCTTTGTCATCACTTCAACAACAACCGGCTTACGCTATGGAATCGATCAATCTGGATTTAGAAAATCAAATTGCACAATACAGCTATGGCCAAAGCCAAAGCCTTAGTCCCGCGTTTGCGCCTTCCCCCTTGGCATTCCAACCACCAAGCATGTCGTCTACTCCTACGTCACCGTACCTCGAGGTTCCAAGAGCGGTCGCCGAGGCGTATAGTACCAATACTTATGCGTCTTCGAGTAGTTATGCGTCTCCGCTGGGATCACCTGCAGCATTACTACCGCCTTATGCGGCACCACAAGATCATGCATACACACAGTATGGAATGCATTCGGGTTTTCCCAGCGGGTTCGTGGCTACACCTATCTGGACGTGAACGAAGCGCGCTGAAAGAACCTTCCAGGAACATTAATGCCAATATACTTGCCTCTCAGCCACATCCGAATGCCGCACCCAATGCTGGCAACGCAACGGGCCACCCGACATCTGGCGCGTACATACCCTCGCAGTATAGTCACGCGTAACGAAAAATCACAATGGACAGCGACGAGACTGGACAGCAAACCGCTGGATCCGGCGACGATGGCCACCGTATTTTGCTGGTTCTACCATCAGGAGACGGCAAATTTGTGGACAGCAAGATGATGACCAGCAACGACGTGGAGCCCATCGCAAACCCGGGACAATCAGCGATATATTAGGGTTCGGTGCAGTAGTCGGGGAGATGGTCAGAAGACGACATATTTCGCCCGTGCACATGACGTGTTATTATGTAAGGCGCTGCCGGCACCGAGTGGAGTGTGGAGGAGGTGCAGCCAGTAGAGCGGCACGACGATGACCGAACAACGCGTGGCAGGCAGGCAGGCAGTCCGACGAGGCAGTATCGGCGCGCGCAACAACGACTTGACGATTACATTGGGCAGGGGCGCTCATTTTTCTGAAACTTGGCAGAAACCAAGTTGATTGGCACACATGGAGCACATGCGATGACATAGCGACGTACATTCCTCTTTGAGTTTGAAGCGACATACCCAACGGAGCGAGTCAAGACACAAGCTGGAGAAAGCAATATTTTAGACTAAGCGAGGCCGCGTTAGCAGCAGCCATAGCATGCATGAAAGAATTAAGGTTGACCAAGTTGGTCGTCTTGGGCATGCTGTATCTGCTTGGCCACCTCGACGGCCTGCCTCTAACAGGTTGCCCTGCATGAGTGACTGTACAGTATGTAGAGTAGCCGGAGTGCGGAACGGAGGATGACAGAAGCCAAATATAGCGGATCTTGGCCAATCAGAAGGGGGGCCATCTGATGATGCTTGAGCCAATCCGGCCCAGCGGTCACGCACAAGCATCGTGTGCTGGACATTAGAAAATGGCATATGTACGTTGGCTACAGGAATCAGGATCATGGTCCATGGACAAAAAAGCACGGGGCCAGCTTGATGCTCGCTCGCCCATTGTGCAACGATTCCACACGGCTGGGAGGTGGCCGGTTTGCTGACTCAGTAGCGGCAGCCTCATGCTGGCAGCACGGCGTCCTGATCGGCACTTGCCATTATGATCATGTGTATGCCAGTGGAAGCTTGTCCCAATTGGTATCGTAACGCGAGGCCTTGGACGCTTGCACCGCCACCCAAAATCAACCGTTTGTACTCAAGGAGGACCAGAACACGTGCGTGGAACATGGGCTTTTGAGGTTGACTGAGCAGTAGGGGTGCTGCCATTCTGCGAAGTGGAGAGTTCCCGTCTTGTCGAGGACGAGTTTGGGCACGCCGTTTGTAGGATCGCGATGTTGGGCACCAGATCCTGGCATGTGGGGGAGATGGCCCGCTATCTACAGACTACTGTGCCATGGACAGCCCTCGACCGCCTCACAATGCCATTCTACTCTACGGTGTACACTCTGTTGTCCAATCCTAGACCAACTCGGCAAACATGGTCCGACGACACCAAGCTTCGAGATGCCAGATGGCTGATGGCAGATGCACATGTCCGCCTATGTACGAGGCCCTTGAGCCGAATGCGCGCTAGAGTTAGCCGCGCCCTACAGCGACATGGTCCTGTCTGCTGGGACCAGGGCGAGCCAGTCAAATCTCCGCCGTTGCATGAGTAGTGCTCAGTGTCTCCGCTCCCCCCAGCAAGCTCCGCTGCCCATTGTCTTTGCCACGCCGAGCTCAGATCCGCTTCTTCGGTGGTCGTTGCCTCCGATCCGATAGCCTCACCTTCCATGCCTCTCGCCCACTGCACCACGCTCCCAGCGCTGGTGTGGCCTCCAAAGTCCCTCTTGCCGCCATGTCTACGCATGATACATATCCCACCGGAGCGTTCCACGGGAACCACAGAAATCGGCGCTGTCAAAGTCTTGGTCCATGTGAGCAATTGTACTCGACGCAGAGAATGCTAACTCGGCTAGTGTGGCGGACAAGCTTTGCTCATCGCAATGGTGCCCATATCTTGCATACATACGTCCAGATATCCACGTGTTGTCGCCTCTCGGAGTCGACTCCTACATCGACCACAGTCTACTCTATGATCAAGCCACTCCCATCAGCTTGCACCGTGAAAGGCTCGGACCGCCGAAATCCTATTGGGCTGCATCGTATCATACGCCATCCTCGACGGCTTGCAGCAATACTGCCTAGATCTTCAAATGTACCCATGTAGAGTACCTAGAACTGCCATCGGATCCTGGGCTAACACAGCGTCGCCATCTTGTCGATCCCGTAACTGCGGCCGGGAGGTTCTCAGCACCAAATTTGTCCCAGCTCAAGAAGCAAGCACCTTGTCTTCTCATCAGAGATACGAGGCATCGGTCTCTACTCCCTCCCAATGCATTGGCGTGGTGTTTTGGATCTACTTGATGCATTCACGTCGACTTGCCACAAGTTAAAAGAGCGCGTGCGACCGCCTTCTGGAAGCGGAAGCGGAAGCGGAATTGGAAGCAACACGTGTGTTCGCACGCTTAGCAGTGCGGAATTGTCATCGTTACTTCACGGTGCAGTCTTCAATCGCCTCACAGCCGCATCAACTGTACTCTCATTAGCAATGGCGACACTAATGATCACCACAGTAAATCTCCATGCTCATGGGGAATGTGGAGACCCCTGGATTTTTGGAGTGCTCTAGCGTTGAGCAATCGTTACCGGCCAGGCATGCCAAAATAGCCTCGCATTAAAGACGACAACATTGGCCGCTGCCCAAGTATTTTGTCTGCCTCAGCACTGATGAAGACTGTGCATCATCAAAAAGAGTGGAATGAGCCATGCAAGTTTTATCTAGATCAGGGATGGGATCACCGTTAAGAAGGCGCCATCCAAAGCTGCAAAGTACCTGAATCCATTGGCTGCTCCATTGCGTGCCTGAAGTATATCGCTATCTGGTCCACTAGGTCCTTATTCACCACACATTCCGCCGACATGAAGCCACTGTTAGAATTAAATTTGATTGGAACACCATACTGCCACTCCGGTTGGGGCTGTGCATGCAGGCGATCAAAGCCGCAAAAGCACTGAAACCATGTCCGTGGATGCTGTCCATCTTGACGATCCGCTGACCTTGGGTTTGTTGGTGTTGAACCAGTGACGGAAAAACCGTGGTCAATGTGGAGGCCTTCACAGCTTGTGGCAGGGGGGATCCGCTATTGCCAATGCTACCTCGTATTCAGCTGGCTTGGGCGAAATTCACCGCCTAATTCCTGAATCCTGCGTACCTCGTTGCTGCAAATTGCGATCCCGATGGCTTTGCATCACATCGTAAGCTCACTCGCTTCTAGAGCTCTTTTGTGTACCAGTGATGCTTCGTTGCTTCCACGTCCGGAACCCGTGGAAAGCGCAAGCTGAGAACATCGATGTGATTACCTTATCATCTCTGCCCTTGCCCGAATCGCTGTCGCGAATATGCGCCCTTTCCTCGTTCACTATCGAAGTTTTAGCCTCCGATCTGGCAGTTCCGTGACAATGCATTGTCCTCTTTCTCATCACCTTGATGCTGATAGCGACAGTGAGACAGCCACGCCGTACTAGTCAGCTTCTGCGCTGCCCTTCGCGAAAACGATCTTGCAAGCCGTTTGATCCCCCTCGTTACAGGGGTTGAGGCTCTGAAAGTATGCGCCGTATTGCTACCCAGTACGAAAACACGCTCGCGAGACGACTTCGATATGGCCATAACATCACCTCAATGCTCCACGAGATGAAAACCTGTAGAGAGGAGGAACCAACCGTGCAGCATCGTCGGCATAGCCTTACCAGACACCCCTTGCAGGGTTGCTGACAGTTGTATACTGAGCCTCCTCGGTAGTAAACTAATTGCTACTCAGAGGCGCGCGTCTCCACTTACTTGACACAGGAAAGCCTATTGTATGCGCGTTGAACGGATGTTGTCTACATATGAGCGCTATACCTCTGTAAGTCTCATACATCGTCAGCTCCTAGCACGAGTACGAAGAGAGGGGGCCGGGGTGATTATATCACCGCCTCCTGAGTCATGATCAGATTGACGATGACACGACGGGCAAGCCATCGCCCGTCCAGAGCATGGCTCCATGACAATCTGGGCCAGGAGCAAAGCAACATCATCATGAGCTATGCTACGCCTTGGTGACAACAGAGGCACCAGTTCGGTTCAGCTGGCTAAAAGAAACCCCTGTATGAATGGATCAAAGATGGTACGAGCTGCAACGCCTTATGTCAACACATGCTGACCTTGAACCCAGTACACCAAGCAAGATGATGAACCCTGTTGCAAGACTGCGGAGTGTATGAAACAGACGGAAACTCTGAGACCTGGACCAGGCTACGAGATGACGCGCCGCCCTGTCAAAACCGATCATACACGTTCAATGATGTCCTCACACAACTATTCGGACTACGCCGCGCACCGCACACCGTACGAAGCACGCATCGCCTCTGTACAACAAACACGCCCTCCAAAGAATAAGCGTTGGCAGCGCCTATTTTATATATGCTGTCACAATGCGGGGCTTAGCGTTATGCTATGCAATCAACGACGCGGGCGAGGACATAGGGCTGCAACACGGCGATGCTCAAATTGCTGCTTACACAGAAATTGGCTTTCAGAAGCAGTCACAGAGATTAGTCGGTGAATAAATGTGGAGGCACAAACAGTTTTTCTTCTGCTAAACTCCTCACAGCTGTGAGATCAACTGCGAGTCAGGCTGCCGTGGAGTTGGTTATACACATCTCCCAATGCCGTTGCGCATTTCCCGATCACCACCGGGATCAACACTAGTTCCCGAGAGCACGCAATGAATGCTGGAACCTACGTGATGAGCAACAGCAATGATGCGCCAACTCCGATGGGAGCTTGAATTAACTAAATTTGTGAATGATGTCGCATATATATTTTTGAAGTCCCATCAAAACGTTTCATTCACCTTCACTTCCTGCAGGGCTTTTGGCATAGCCTACTCTACTCATTATGCTTCCAGGCCAAACATTACTCCTGGCATCGGCGGCTACGGCTGCCATCACGAATGCTTCCACAAGACCAAATTTCATTTTCATCATGACAGATGACCAAGATCTTCACCTCAACTCAATAGACTATCAACAAGCTGTGCAGAAATACTTTGTACAAGAAGGGACCTGGTTCAAGAAGCACTTTTGTACCGTGTCATTGTGCTGTCCTTCTAGAGTGTCGCTATGGACGGGAAAAGCCGCCCACAACACTAATATTACGGATGTGGCTGCTCCTTATGGTATGTAAACTTATCAGGGAGTTTGAATTTGAGGCGTACTGGCTAACTCAACTGCAGGTGGATACCCAAGATTCATTGAAGAGGGATTCAACGATGATTATTTTCCCGTATGGCTACAAGAGGCCGGGTACAACACATACTACACTGGCAAGGTATGGTCACAAAGCCAGAGTCGTGTTCGACATTGCCTGACACTGATCTTATGCAGATGATGAACGGCCACTCTATCACCACCTACAACAACCCTCGCATGGCAGGCTGGAACGGAAGCGATTGTACCTTCCCCTAGTCCCCGTACACTGGTTTCAATGACTGATAAACTCTAGTTCTCCTCGATCCTGGAACATACATCTTCTATAATGCAACCATGTCCCGCAACCATGAACCTTTCCGCAACCTCCCCGGCCAGTATTCAACCGATCTCATCGCCTCTGCTGCACTAGGCTTCCTCGACGACGCCATCGCGGCCAAAAACCGCCCCTTTTTCCTAGGTGTAGCGCCCATTGCACCACACTCAGAGACCATCACGGGAAATGGACCTATTCGATTCAATCCCCCAGTGCCTGCCAAACGTCACGCGCATTTATTCCCAAACGTGACTGTACCGAGGACACCGGGCTTCAATCCTAAAACTGTACGTTTTTCTCAAACCTCGTAAGCGTCGCATACCTATGCTAAACGGTACAGCCCGGCTCAGCATCTTACTTCAAGACCCTTCGCCAACTCAACCAAACCGAACTCGACTACAACGACGACTGGTACCGCCGACGCCTGCAATCTCTACAGTCTGTCGACGAACTCATCGAGTCCATTTTCCAGCGTCTCAACGGTAGCCCAAATGTCCTAGAAAACACCTATTTAGTCTACACAACAGACAACGGGTACCACATCGGTCAGCACCGCCTGCCTCCCGGAAAATCATGCGGAATCGAGGAGGACATCAACATTCCCTTTTTCATCCGAGGCCCCGGCGTGGCAAAGAATATAACACGTCATATCCCATCGAGCCACACTGACATTGTGCCCACCATCTTCGAGCTTGCCGGGATCCCACTACGCGACGACTTTGACGGTGAGCCGATCCCAGTGCGAGAGGCGGATGTAAAAGGCAGCGAGAAGAGCGAACACGTCAATATTGAGTTTTGGGGCGACTTCCTGGGTGAAGGTAACACGTTTTATGGAAAGAGCGAATTGGCGAATAATACCTACAAGACTGTTCGTGTGGTGGGGAGCGGCTATGATTTGAGTTATACGGTGTGGTGTACGAATGAGATTGAGTTGTATGATCTCACGGTACGTCTTTGGTTGCATTTTTCAACCCCCACCTCTCTCTCCCCGTCTCTCTCTTCGGCATACGAGAAAGAATAAAAACGTTAAAGGGTAATGGAGATTTGTATACATATACTAACACGATACGAAAACAGACGGACCCCTACCAACTCACCAACCTCCACACCCCAAACACAACAACAACGCTCATCTCCAAACGCCACCCCGCCGCAAAAATCTCCTCTCGTCTCAACGCCCTTATGCTCACGCTCAAACGCTGCAAAGGCCGTGTGTGCACAAGGCCGTGGGAGAAATTACATCCAGATGGGGGTGTCAGGAACCTCGACGATGCTTTGGATGCCAAGTACGATGTCTTTTATGAGCAGCATCAGCGTCCTGTTACTTTTTCCGAGTGTGCGTTGGGTCAGGTTTTGGAGGTTGAGGGGGCGTTGGAGCCCGTGGTTTGGCAGAAAGAGTGGGATGAGTGGAGTTATGCTACGTAGGTAAGGGTGGGATGGGGAAGTGCACTTGGTATGGGGGAACGGTTGTACACCAGAGGCATGGTGTTACTTTAGCCCGTTTGTTGATGCTAGTCTGTTGAGGGTTTGATATCTCGCTAGTATTATGAGTGCTTGGACAAGGCTGATATTATTACTCAATCCATCTCGTCATGAAAAATCGTCAAGTAAGATCGACCGTAAATAGGCTGTAGCATCATCCAAATGACGCACTAGCCTCGTCTCCCTCACTCCTCGACGATACCCTGCTTCCTCATCTCCTCCCTCCTCTTCTTCGTCCGCCCCTTGGCCTCCTCAACCCACTTCTCGTACGCGCCATTTCCCTGCGCAAGTTTCGCCTTGACAACGCCCTTCAAGAGCTCTCCTACAAACCCCACAAAATTGTGTCTCCGTAACGAGTTCTCCCACAGCCACTGCGCGCGTCGGTCTTCCTGTCGTTCCAGCTCCTCTTCGTCGCCGATTTCCTGCGCGCGAATACGCAGATCCTTGACGCAGGCCATGAGGTTGAAGCGGATTTCCGTGGCAGGGTAGCGTGCGATGCGGCGTTGGAGGACGGGGATGATCTTCGAGGGAAAGTCGGAAGGGGTGCAGGGGCCGTGGGAGATGGGGGCGGGTTGGAGGCCGTCGAGCTCGTAGAGTTTGTTATTTATAGATGTGTATCTGGACAATGTGTAAGTATGTACGTTGCTTGCGGAGTCTAGCGGGGTAAGCCTACGCAATGAAGTGGAAGACGTCGTCGTCTTCGGTTGCGGTCCGCTGTGTCTCGTCGACAAAGGGTGATGATCGGGCGAAGGAGTTGTGTGTTTCTCGAATGAGATCTGAATTCGAAAGTGTTTCTCCTCGTAGCTGTTCACTCGTATTAGCTGCCAGCCTAATACACTTTACTTCGCATTTGTAAGCCTCGTCAAACACACCTCTGGTGGGAACTCTCCAGCAAACTCTTTGAATTCCTTCAGCTCCTTGCCAATCTCAACCTCGCCTTCCCGGTTCAGCAGGAGCGACACGATCGCCTGTGTGCCGCAAGCATTCTGTATGGTTTGCGCCGCAAAGAACAAGTTACTCGCCGCATCGTGGTCGTAGGTGCCGTCCTTTGGTGTATCGCTGCGCGACTCTCCCGTGGGGTACTTGAAGAGAAATATCACGCCATAGATGGTCCCAAGCTGTTGTAGTTCCTCGGTCTCGAGCGTTGTGAGTTCCTCGAATTGTACGTCTTTAACACCGAGTTTCTCGATTAGGTACGTAAAGACACCCTGGGCGAATTAGTAATCATGTGCGCGTGAGTCTGGTGAGGCCGACTTACAGCGTCAGACTCTATGGTATTCCAGCCGCCCGACATGATTCTGTCAGAGGAAGAGTCTGTCTTGGTGTTGTTTGTTATGCGTTGTCCCGGACCTTACGCCATCGAAAGGCGCCTACTCCCGCCGGAGTCTGGGTCGGTCCGAACTGGTGCGGCGCGTTCGGAAGCCTTCCGACACCCCACTTGCCTGTCCCCTCGTGTGGGATTCCATCCGTCCATCACAAATGATCTCTCACTGTAGAATGCTGAGTATATTGGGACGTGATTGTGAGTCTCATCAATGGGTCTAATCTCATCCAGGTGAACTATCCTACGCACAGTGGTTGTCTACATAGGTATGTTGATCATCACGATCAAAAGTATGAACAAAGTCTTTAACTCGCTGCTCGAGTCATGCGGTACATTGCATTGGTGCTATCTACTTTCTTCCAGACTCATCCACCACTCCACTCTTTTTCTCAAATGCATCTCGAACTGAACAAATGGTGTCTCGCTAATTCGCTCCAACACAACAAGAATCGATCGACTGACTGGATATCTGGGGTTGCTACGTAACTTCATGAAATGGAACGTTGTGGATATGTACGAAATGTTATAGGATATGTGACAAAGGGGAGATGAAAAGTTCAGCACACTCACTGCTCGTCGACTGCGCAGACGGATACAGGGGGCTGGAAGAATGGCTCAACATCGCAGAAACCGGCTGCGGGAACCGAGGCCTCGAAAGTCTTATCAGACTCCGTTGTGGCCTCGGTGGGGATAGATTCGACGACCTCTTCTTCGACAAGAGTCTCATCGCTGGAGTCTTCGACATCCTCTTCGGGTGTGGCCTCTTCCTTAGGAGACTCGGGTGCAGTGATGATCTCCTCAACGGCTAGAGCAGCATCGGAGAGCTCAAGCTCTTCGACAGGAGTAGAGGGCTCTTCTACTTCGAACACGTCAGGTGTCGGCATAGCTGTAGCTTGCATGACGCTCGAGATCTGGATCTCTGTGACTGTGAGGGTCGCGAACGAGATAGCGGTAGTTGTGACAATCGCACTCGAGACCTGGGAATTTGGGGTAGAAGTCAATTGTGGAGAGACAATCTGCTGACCGCCATTTGACTTGACATTCACCGCCAGGAAGACGACTGCTGCACTCAGGCCAAGGATGACGAGGTTGCGTCGATCACCAAAAAGTACCCGGACATAGTTCTTGAGTAGCGTGCTGAGAGGGAAGTCGGATGCGCGAGGCCGGCCGGAGGCTGACATCTTGCGAGACTTCTGCATCAAGTCTGATTCGGCCTTCTTCTTCTCTTTCAAGACTGCCTCCAACGCGCGCAGACGTTCGGCGACAGCATCATGTTCGACTGTAGCCTTGGTCTCGAGTTCCAGACGGACAGCTTCCTTGGCCTCTTCGATCTTCGTCTCGAGGACTTCCTCAAATTTCTTCTTCTCCGCAGCCTTTTCCTCGATGCTCTTTTGCAATGCGGCGGCGGCAGCCTCGAAGCTCTTCTGCAGCTCCTCCTCTTCTTGCTTCTTCTTGCTATGAGACTCTTCTTCGATCGCCTTCTGCTTGGCAGCAGCCTCCTGAATCTGTCGTTGCAGCTCGACGGCATAGAGTTGTTTCCGCTTGCCAGCCTCCTGCTCTTCAAGGACCCTCTTCTCAAGACCCTTACGAACTTCCTCCGGCATCCAAGGCGAGATCTCGACGTCGCATCGTTCCATGTCTCCCCAGCAGGCACCCCATGCCGCAGCCCGCATCAGTCCATTGGCGGCGTAGACCTTGATGTCAAATTTGCGGGAACCAGCACCGACGCCCTTGCCGGGCTTCTTCAGCTCGCGGTGGCAGTCTGCGCAATGACCGTCATCCATGCTGTGCATATTCCTCTCTGATGTGAGAGTGCCTCCGCTCATCCGGCTACCACGGCCTGTCGCGTCGTCCGGTAGGCTGACAGCATCGTCTTCCTCCTCTTTATCCGAGTCATCCTCCGGTGGTACGAAGTGACCGCACTTGAGAATGCGGGGTGTCCTCAGCTCCAGGCTCTCTAGGATACGCTCCTCCAACAGGTCGTATTCATCCCTTGGATGTGGGATCAAGAGTCCACGTCGCATGAGGATGATGTCCTGTAGCTTCTCTTCTAATATCCTGTAGTTCTCCACTAGCCACTCCGGCATGACCTTGGCCATCACGTCGTGTGGGTAGGGCATCTGCATAGGCAGAATAGTTACATGCAGCAACACCAACGGTGCCTGCTGAGGAGCGGCCAACGGTCGCGGGCTGTGTTGTTCCCTTATGCTCTCCCTCCGCGACCCGGGCCGCCGTGATACAGATGTCTCTGATCTTGTGGTCCTGCTGGGTGTAGCTGGCTTGTATGTCTTCATGCGTTCCCGCGAAGCTTCCGCAGCAGGTAGCGGTGGAGGAGAGGACATTTGCGTTGCCCTCGTAGACTCTGGATTTCGGAACCGCGGTCGGTCCTTGTGCGGCGTGTATCGTGCATCGTTGGATTGGCTAGGGTGGGTGTTTGGATTTGACGACATTGAGGATTCAGATGGCATGGCCGACATCAAGCTGTAATGTGTTCCGCCCGACGAACGGCGTTGGCTCGAGATGGAATTGCGGGATGTGTATGAGCTTCGGTATGGTTCTGGTTCATCTAAGAGTCCAGCTTCGAATTCAACGTTGGGCATAGCTTCGTCGCCGGCTCCAGAGATGAAAGACATGTCGCCCTCAGACATTGGGGATGGCGCGAGTGGTCCGTGGGCCTCGCGATCTTCGTAAATGGCAAAAGAGGTCAGGCCTTGTGGGGCAGACTGAAGCGTAGTCATTGGGAGCTCGGTCTACCGTGTGCACAGCAGTACAATGGTTGATGCGTGAGTGTGTGTGTATGTGTGCAACCTCAGGATCCAAATGTCTGAACAATTGCAGAGACAACAGAGAGGGGTACCCAGGCGTCCATTTGATATTAGTCCAGATCGAGGATGCATGCAGGAGGCTGGAGCCGCTCCAGCGATGCGTTGTTCGTTGTTCCTGAGGCTGGTTGGCGTTGTTTACACACCGCCGGCTCAAAGGTCCGTGCAAGTGAACACTAGCGGCGCTTAGCGGCTTGAACAATTCACGCTAACATGTTGGTCCGCCTGTGAAGGGGACGTGTACAGTTGCATGAGCGGCGGGAAGAATTCGTGATAGGCTGCATCGCCATGGCTGGACCTTTCACTCGAAAGTCTCCACATAGATTCTGCCTCACTATATCACTGGCTGTATGTACCTATGGCACGGCCACTTCCATTTCGCAGACTTCAAAACTGTCAGTGATCCTCAACATCATATGACATTGCAGAGGTAGAGGCGGTGTCAGCCTTTGAGATTTCGTTGATCTGCCTGCACATGACCGACCCACTTCAAATTTGAGTGTCACTCGCACGCTACCGCTGCGGCTCTGCCTTTGGTGGGATGTTGATACCACCAAAACCAGCACAATCATCTGCGGGGTGGTGTTACGATAGTTGACTCACACATTCACACATCTCCAACAAAAGTACTGCCACAACAAATCATACACACACACGTGTACATCTTGTTTCTGTCAATTGCGTGTGCTAATCATCGCTCCATCAAAGTATTCTACAACTCATCGTGCTTCTCGCCCTTACCCTCTGTCAACTCGTCAATAGCCGCCAAGATCTCCTCCTCAGTGGAGTCTTTGTTGATGTTGAGCTTCTTGAGCTTCCTGCCTGACTCATCTTGCACCTCGTCCTCGTGACCAAAGCTCTTGAACTTGACGCCCTCAGTGTCGATGCCTGCCTCTTTGAGTGCTTCCTCTAGCTCTGCGTCCGTGGGCTGCTCCCCTGTAGCGGGCTTCGCTTCATCGGCGGGCTTGTCTTCGCTGGCGAGCTTCTCCTCAGCGGCCTTCTCCTCAGCGGCCTTGGCCTTCTTGTTCTTCTTGTCGGCCTTCTTCTTCGCGGGCTTCGCCTTAGGCTTTGCCTTTGGCTTCTGAACAGGTGGCTTGAAGGCTTTCATCTTCTTCATCATCATGTCCATAACAACATCGTCGAGCTTTTTCTTCTCGGCTTGAATCTCCTTGACGGTGAAAGCTGGATCATCGGTGACGCCAAGCTTGCTTTGTTTCGCCTCGGCCTCGTCGAGCCACTCTTGGGCTTTGCTTGCATACTCTTGCACGGTCTCCAGATCGGTCTCTGTATAGATAGTAGGAACCTCAGTGATCTCTGGCTCAGCCGGGGCAGATGCCGTCGCTTCCTCGTCATCAAGGTCGGCTAGGGGGTCTGCAGAAGGAGAGGCCGAAGGGGACGCAGAAGCCTGAGATACTGCCTCGCTACTCTTAGAGCTTTCCACAGATTGTGTCTTGATTTGATCTCTGACTAAAGTCTCCACCTCCTTAAGGTGAGCGATAGTGTCCTTGAGCTCCTTGACAGCATCGGGGCGCTTGGCGGCCTCGTCTTTGCGCTTCAATACGGGGTTGACAATATCTTCGAGCTCACCGAGCTTGCCCCTCAGCACCTTCTCAGTGGCTTCTGCACCTTCAGTGTAGATCCAGTCGGACGCAGCACTGAGTGCAGTCTCAAGGGATGCGCGTACAGCTTCGGTAGATGCGCCAATGAAGCTCTCGTCTTCGAGGTAGTCGCGAGCACGGTAGGTGAAAGCTTCCAGAGAGTTCAAGACCTCCTCGCGAACACGTCGAGCCTTGTCTGAGGCATCGAAAGCAGCGAGTCTAAAACAGTTAGCACAGTCACCTTTAAATCATTACCAGGATTGCTCACCTATCCTGCATGCGCTTGAGCTCTTTGCGAGGGTGCTTCTCATAACCCATCTGAGTGACATCGTAAGTGATCGCGGACCGGACAAGCTTGACTTCCTTTTCGCCAGCCTTTGTCGCGTCGGTGCTCTTAGCACCCTTCGACGATTTTGTTGGCGAGGAAGACGAAGACGACGAAGAGGAGGCAGACGCCGAGGCAGACGCAGATGCAGAAGAGCTTGACTCCTCGCTCTCTTTTAATGGATCCTGATCCTTCTTGCCGCCCATACCAAACAAGTTCTTGACACCATCAACAATCCCGCCCTTGGTGCCTTCAGTCTCACCTTCGCAAGTGACCCATGCAGACAAGACCTCTGGGGTACCAGTAATGGGGCTCAACCTGACCTGAACGTAGTTGTTGAAGCTATCACGGTCACACTTGTTCTCGTCAATCATCTTGGTGACGACCTTGGTCAAGTTTCCGCTTTGGAAGTGCAGAGTAGGTTCCTTTGACGCATCACCCTTAGCTCCGGGAACAGCCTGGTAGAGGGTGAATTCGAATTCGCCCATCATCTGGAAAGGCAGGTCTTTGGTAGCACCGAGCTTCGTACCGGGGGTGAAGATTTTCTGGTCGCGCTCCTTGAGGTTGAATGTGTACTGAATACCATGGTTGTAGCCCTGAGTGTCCGAGTCGCGAATCTCCTTGACGCGGAATGAAGGGCTGAGACTAGCAGCCTTGAAGGCAGCACCAAACACAGCAGCCTCATCGGCGTTCACGTTGGCCCTGATTTTGCCTTTTCCAGCGAGAGCCTCGAGACGGCTCTGAATAAAGGGAGTGCGTGTCGCACCTCCGTGGACAATGATAGAGTCGACATCAGCGATCGTAAGACCAGACGCTTTCAGAGCCTGGTTCACTGGTTCGTCGATACGTGCCGCGTACGCAGCAGAGAGTTCCTCGAGTTTGGAGCGCGTGAGCTTGTAACGGAAGTCTACATCCTCATAGAAGCTCTCAAAGAAGGCAGCGGTCTCGGTGTTGGCGCTGATGACTTGGCGAACACGTTCAGCTTCCTTGAAGAGTTTCGCAGCCGTACGTCCGTGGGACTTGACCTTGTTCGCGGTGATGGATGCGCTCTTCGCTCCTGGGAGCTCGACGAATGCCGAGACCATGTCATCGACGATGAGCGTGTTGAGCGCATCGCCTCCGAGAGTCCTGTCCCAACCAGCTCCAAGAACCTGAACCTCCTGGATAGTCTTGTTGCGCCTGCCGACGTCCTTGACAGATCGACCTTGGAACTTCAGGAGAGTTGCAGTGGTAGATCCGGCACCCATATCGAAGACCAGGTTAATCTCTGGCTTATTATCGTCCTTTGTTACGTCGGGAAAAGTCCTGCCCATGGCGTAGTTGAGACCGACAGCCACGCCGTCCGAGACCATGCTGAGAACGTTCAAGCCAGCCAGTCGCGATGCAACCTCAAGAGCTCGCCTCTCTTCAACGGTGTAGAAAGGAGGGATAGTGTATACGGCATCTTGGACATCATAGCCTTTGCCTGCCATTGCCTTTGCGTTCTCGCGAACACTCTTCAGCTCCATAGCCAACAGCTCCTCTACCGAGTACACCTTGTCTTCTTCTGCAGCAAATACGCCACTCTTGAAGCTCACAGTCTTGCGTCCCTCGGTGCCAATGATCTCAAGAGCGGGATATCGCTCCTTGTAGACGCTGACCACATCGCTGTCGCTGTTCACACCAAGGAGGTGCTTCAGGTTAGGGTATACGTCGCCAGGGAATCGACCCTGGAGGGCGATAGCATCGGAGCCGTAGAATCGCTCGGGGAAGGTTCCAGCGGGAAGAGGTCCACTCTTGAGAGGCTTGAAAGCGACTGCGGAGGTTTCTTTGCGTCGTGCATCCTTGGTCAGGACAATCTCGAGGGGAATGCCAGGCTTGACAAGTGCGGCTTTGATGTACTCGGTTCCGAGGTCAATTCCGATGACTGCAGACGCAGCAGAGGCGGTCGAGGAGAAAAGGAAGACGAGGCCGAGTAGGATTGCAGCGGGCGAAAGGCTGGCTCTCCGGCGTCCTGGAGGAGCCATTTTGTGAGTGTGGAAAAGAGTTGGTATGTGTCTTGTAGCAGGTGCTACAGCCCGCGGGGCGATGTTGTCGGCGTGCGCGGGGAAGATTGCGGGTATATGGCGGTGAAGTACAAAGCTCGAGATAAAGAAAAAAAGAAGGGAATCTATCCCAGTGAAATCAAGTGAGATCAAGGTTTCTCACGGGCGTGTTGCGCAAAATGTGAGG
Source organism: Plenodomus lindquistii (assembly GCA_025504975.1). NCBI lineage: Eukaryota > Fungi > Ascomycota > Dothideomycetes > Pleosporales > Leptosphaeriaceae > Plenodomus > Plenodomus lindquistii. The sequence goes on from JANUWI010000014.1 coordinate 763,297, forward strand.
TCGTGGGCGTTCTAGTTCTAATTGTAGTCCAGGTGCTGCAGCTACCCTGTTCACGGACATTTTGACACCTGGTCTCTTTGGGACAGAGGCCACCTTGACACCAACGCCCCAGCCATACCACCGGCCCATGCACAGTCACAGCAGTTTTATGTCACCGTTTCGAATAGTCTAGCTTATTCCACTGCTGCCTGTCAAGGTATCTGCCGTTGCCTATTTCTTCCCGGGATCTATTGATTACGATGTTGGATGTTGCTTGCAACCCTTGAGGCTTCTTGACCAATCACATCACCAGGAAGCAAGTGGTTCGCCGCATCCACACATCACAGCCACTATCGAACATGGGTTCCCGAGTATACTACTCTCATACTCCGTGCAAATGCCGTGCGTGATCATACCCATCTGGCATACTCGAAGAGACTCTTCTAGTTTTTCTTGTGGTAAACGTCATCTGTCAAGTGACACCCACCCATCATATCCCACGGTTGAATTCTACCAAGCCGTCCTTTCCACCACGCTCATGAAACTCTGGCTCCAGTGACTTAGCACTCACAGCTTGTCGTTGCGGGAACGCAGCAAGTGCAAGTGGCAGAGCAAAGATCGACGTGGCGAAAATGAGCCCTACAAATATGTTAGTCATTTGAAATACGCTCGAGTCTGAATGTCGACTTGCCCAAATTGACTGGTGTGACCATCCGGGGCCTCTGCTTCAGCCACTCTCGTTCCTGCAGCTTGACCAACACTAGCGGTGGGAGGACCATGATAGGCGTCGCATTCAGCACCCGACTTATCGCAGTCTCTCCTACGGCAAGTGTTGCTGCCTTCTTACTCTTGCCAAGTGGCTTGACCTCCAGCTCTCCACTATCCACCTTGAGCTTCTCGCTCTCTGAGAGAGCTGGGTATACGTCAATGCCTTGTCGGATCTCCTCACCACGCATGAGGAACACGTTCAGCGCACCGGCAGTAGCGACTGCGGCGAAGGGTACCAGCCGGCCAGCGATCATCTTTGCATTGGGCGACAGACTCTTGAGGCGAGGCACCACCGCATTGAGACCCAGCGCCACACCGCAGGATGCGCTGACTGCAAGCAGGTATGACTGGACGATGGTCGACGTGGAAAGCGGGGTGGATTTGTTCGCGTTCGAGAAGTTGACTCCGACGTTGACCGACTGATTCGTTATCTGCCAGCCTAGTGTTCCCGCCGTCTGCATATTATTAGCATGTGTCGCCTGTGAAGATATAAACAAGTATCACGTACCCCAAGGCCAGGCGTGAGCATGCCGGCTGTTACAACCAAGTTCGTCAAGACAAAACATGACATGCGGAATGGGAGGAAGACGGGCTCTCCAGTATCTTTACATTCATCAGTACCATGTTCTGTGCTGTGTCGTATGCGCCTTTGTACCTGGGTGGATTGTAGAATCAATAATCTTCTTCGCACTCCACAGATCTGGTGTCATCTCCTGGATCTTTCCCGTCTTGTATGCGGTGACGAGTCGTTTCGCATTTTCGAGACCGGCGGACGACGTGAACAGTGTACTGCATCGCGCCTTGTTAGTCTTTGGCTTGATTTGCGCGTCTCCACAAAGAGATAGGTGTTGACAGGAAAGCTCACGGTCGTGGTACTTACCACACCCAGCGCGCAGAGAAGTCATTATCATTTGCGCAATTGTCTCACCTTGGGTCTGCAAGATTGGCAGAATGACGCACGCGACCCCAATACGTGTTCAGGTCATACTGGGACGACGGCAAGTCGCGACTGCCAGGTAAAGAGGACGTCATATTGGTCGGAATGGAGGAACAAGACTGCGATTGAAGCAGTGTAAACTTCACTGGCCTCGTGGGACACCTTGAAGTCGGATTGCCGAGCTCGTGGTTAATTGCGGCATGCAGCAACGATATCGGCAAAGGTGCGGACATTACCAAACTCGGTCCGAGCGCGACGCACTATGTATGGGCTTGGGATTATCGAGATACTCAACTCACCCAGGATCCATCAAAGCACTGCTGTGGGAAACAACTATAATCGTGACATACCAAGGCCTGTATAGCAATACACTCGGATTTTTTGCCATGTTTTCAGTGCATATGGCCCATGTAGTGTCGTTCTCCACACCTAGCAATCCACTAAGAACAAGAATGCACGCACGAACTGTCGAGTATGATTCTACTGGTCGGGGCTTATGTCATGAATTATTTACTTGATGTGTTCGACTCACATATAATGTCGATATGGACAAGAGCTACGGTGTCGTCGCCGTACGCGCAGGAATATGCAAAATGGCTCGAAAGCATAGACAAAAGATCGAACCGCTTTTATGCAACAAAGTAATAACCAACCCATCCACCCAAAGGAAAAGTGTAAATCTATTTTTTATTCTTCTTCTTGGACTTTGGACTCGGAGGCGCAGCACTAGTTCCGAGAATTGCGTCAAACGTCTTGCTAGGATCGGTAGCAGAGGCGGGCCTCAGCATAGGCGAGCTGGCAGATGGCGGTGCAACACCAGGTGGCAAAGGTAGAGCTTCTAAGCCCAAATTCATGACGCTCTCGCGCCTGTTATCTGGGCTGTGTGACCGTGATCGATCCCCAGCTGCTGAGGGGTCTAGTAGGCCGGGGGGAGGCAGTGGTGCAGCGTTGGCATTCAGTTCCTGCATCGCAGCATTCAGCAGAGTATCGTTGGCAGCCCACTGCTGCGCTTGTTTCCAGCAATGTGATCGCCTAAAGACGCCCTCAACACCATTCTCCACGATGTCCGTAGGTAAGCTGACGACTTGTGCTCCACCAGCCACACCAAACCAGGTTCGTGCTCGTGTGGTGTCGTCACGTCCCCAGGGCACACCACTTCGGGGTACTTCACACAAGAAGTATTCCACACCTTCAGTAAAGCGGACTCCCGGAGCGTCGATCACCAACATGGGCAACGATTGAATGATGGCATACAGGAGCAGCCATTGTCCCGACCGCAGATCCCACATATCGTCCATGCTCGCACCGTGAGCCTGCTTGAACTCAAACTGTCGAAAGGCGTCGAGGAATGGTGTCTGCTGCTCAGCATCGATGTTATGTGCCTGCTTGAGTAACTTTGCGATCTCGTCCTTGTGTAGTCGTTTCGTGCGCGCCTTTGTGTCTTTCTTGGCGTCGCCGGTTGTGGCGCCTGGTAATGAGGGATACATGGGTAGATCGAAGGGAATGGGCGGTTGCACAGGGGGCGTGCTACGATCGTATTCACTCAGTACCTTTCGCAAGGCGCGTTTGACAACAGATTCAATATCCATGTGTTCTTCTTCCGCCAGGAAGCCATCTGCTGTGCGGTTGGTGAGGTTTTTACGATCAACAAGAAGATCGTAGAGGTTAGACATATCGCGGTAAATATCGAGCAAGACTAATCGGTTCAGACCACTCGTCGTCAAATTGTTCTTCTTTGACTTTGCCTTGGGAAGCCATGAACCATACTTGGACTTGTAATAATCGATCACGAATGATCGCGTCGTCATGAACGCGGATCGCCATTTCTTGAAGCTGACGATTTTGCCCTCAGCAGCCATTGCGCTGTTCATGATACCCGAGAAGATGTGCGGAAATTCGAAGTCTTTCAGCTTCCCATTGATGGTGGCCTCTCGATTTTCGAGGTCCATAGCGGCGCGGACAAGGCGTGTTGCAGTTTTTTGGCTCATCATGGCATGTTTTGGCGAGCCGAGTTCCTTGATGCTTTCGAACTTGCCTGCAGCATGAACGAAGCCCTCGGTATAGAGCGACATGGACCGCATCTTCTCACCGAGCACAATAGCCTCAAGCGTCTTCTCCCGACTGTGCCTGACGTCTGCGAGGGTCAACTCGTCCACATAGCAGTCGAAGCTCGACGCAGCCACCTCGCCGAAAGTCGAGCCATCGACGTTGGAGAAGCCATAATGTGACAAGATCTCGGCTATGCGCAGGAATATGTCGAAGATATCAGGATGACGTTCAGTAGCCACCAAAGACTGCCCGATGAGGAAGGCGAAGAAGTTGCGATAGGTGACCAATATATCAGTGTCCTTGGCGTTGAGCTGGGGCTCGTGTGGGGTGAAGGCCTGGTCTGAGCTAAGCGCAATTGGCATGTAGAGGTGTTTCTCGGTGTAATCGTCCTCGACGGCGTCGCTGAGGGCCCTCGAACCCTTGGAGCCATCTGAGCTCCCAATTTGGCTTTGGTCTGGCGATGCAGCTCGCGAGTATTGGGCATATGGCTCCGACGACACGGGTCGAGAGGCGCGCTCGGTGAGATCAAATGGAGGCAGCCCGTTGGTGTCGCTGTAGAGAGTGCCATGCACCAGTCGAGTGAGGTCCTGCGAGGCGGCGTACACGGAGGAGTCGATGCGGAAGGAGGGCCCCTTGTTTGATGTTCGTGGAAAGAGGTAGACGAACGTGTCGCCGGCTTCGTCCCACAACTCTGGAACCTGTCAACCACGTGTCAGCGTACTCAATATCGGCACACCACACTACACCACACCACTGCAAGGCACGGCAACCTACCCTCTCGCCGTTCAGCAGCATCGCCAGGTTGTACGCAACCTTGCCCTTGTGCCCGACAATCCACGCAAGTGGGCTGTCCTGTCCGTGTGGCCCGCCCGGGTGGGACTCGTGGCCGTTTGGGCTGCCGCCAAACAGCCTGCTCCTGCGCCGCAGCTTCTTGAGGTTGCCTTCGGAGCCTGCATCCCCGCTGGGCGTGCCAGGCCGGCTGTTGAAGGGCGACGAGCTCCGCGACGGGACATCGAAGGATGGCGGGGGCTCGAGGGGCTCGAGGAGCTCGAGGGCAGCGGCCGGGTCCACCGGCTGGATGGTGGGCTTGGAGAGGGAGACATCGCGTCCTGTCTGCGGTATGCCGGGCGCAGGGTATTCAGGCGCAAGGTGGGTTCCCGAGGACATACGCTTCTTGACCTTGGTCAGTTTCCCGCCGCTCGACTCGGAAGAGGGAACAGAAGAGATCTTGGAGCCTCTACTGTCCTGCGAATCCGACGACGACCCGACAGAGAAGAGACTGGACAGCCGGTGGCTCGACTTCTTTTTGTCGCCCAACATGGCTGGGATTTGAATCACAGGAATAAATCTATGCGCTCGGAATCATAGGGTAAGGTTTGGGGATGTGGTGTGGACAGCGAACGGGCTCTATGCAGGGCTCGAGTGGGACCTTGCGACATAGGGTACATGTAGGTCATGGGAAAACCAGGCCAGTCCAAGTGATCTATATTTGCTTTCACAGGCTTTGCAGATCCGGCAGTGCTGCAACAGAGAGGACCATCCATGCTAGCGCAGCGTATGACGACTGACCGGACTGCCACGACGTATGCAGCACCTGGCCCTTGACATGTTACTTTACTGCGTCTGCTTCCGATATTGGTGCGATACTCTGCATCAGCAGAATAACACGCCAGGCCACTGCCATGCACTGCCCAGTCTAACACGAGAACAATGTCCTAAAAAGTTGGTTCGGACCTGCGCCTCTTGTGCTGCGGATGCGCGGCCCACCACGTTTGAACGTCGGAGCGGATCCACACGCAGCCGCATTGTGCACAGCATCTCACCGTCTCAGAGCCGTTGCCCTTATTTAGACTGGTCCCCTTTTTGACTCCTCATGGACGACTAGAATCAGTCATCAAAGTCAGCTAATTAGAATCTGCGACGCAATTCGCACGAAAATCTCTACCGAGGTGTAGAGGAAGTACACGAGCAGAGTCTTTAGCGAAGGATGACGTATCCTTGTCCCTATCAACGCGCCCTACACAGAGTTGACAGTAGACAGCGACCGCCTGACAGGCGTGTCATGAGCGTTTATTTCCGATCAATCCACCCCAGAACTTGCACTCAGTCCAAGTTGAGGCTCTTCGTATCTTTCATGTTGCTTACATACATCGTACATCCTGCTTCCTAACCACGTTCCGCGCACGAGCCCCAATCCGCTATCCGCGTTCCACACTTGCGACTATTGGCATCAGCCACTCTCATTCAACACTCGCCAACCATGCCCGTAGAAGGCGAGAATATAGCCGACCAAATATTGCAAACTTTCAACCTTCCGGATGTTGTTGGCTCGATGAGTAGCTCAAACAAGCTCATCAATCTCTTGAGAGGGCGAGTCACCCTAGCACTACGCATGCCACCCGCCAGCACCGCCACCCCTCCACTGTCTCTTTCAAACCGCAACGTGCCACATTATGTAGAAAGCATTGCGTGATCCGATATAACGGCCATGAACCTCGAAAAATCGCTAACAGTATAACAGATGGCCAAACGTGTCCTTGCTTCCCACCCAATTGATCGCCAAGGCTACCCACGATGTGCTCCAGAAGCCATCTGTTGCGCTGCCAGCCATGTGCTATGGTCCAGACGCTGGAGACCCAAGACTACGTGAGAATGTTGCTTCCTGGCTGACAAAATTCTATCAGCCGACTGAGCCTGTAAATATGGACCGAATCTGCATCACCGGTGGTGCTTCCCAGAATCTTGCATGTTTGCTTCAGTCCTTTACGGATCCAGCTTATACCAGAAATGTCTGGATAGTCGCACCAGCGTACATGCTGTCTTTTCGTATCTTTGAGGATGCTGGTTTTCACAAAAAGCTACGGGCCATCCCGGAGGATGATGAAGGTATAAATATCGATTTTCTGAGAAGAGAGATTCGGAAAAGCGAGGACAAGGCCCAGTCTGAAGGTAATAATGTACCGGTAAGTCAATTCAGTGGAGCATGCAAAGCAGGGTCGTTCAGGAAGGAGCTCTTTTCTCCACGCACCGCTACGCCACAAGGATACATTCACGGCATCTCTCACAAACGGCTCAATCGCGCCGGACTGACTGGAGATGCATCTTTGTGCTCTGTGCTATGCTGAGATGATGTTTTCCAGCGTGCTCAACAGCTGCTAAACTCTCTCTGTAGTATATTTCTACCAGCAGTTCAGGCATGTGTGGTGGGTGTGTCAAGGGGAACGAGCTCCTTCCTACGAAGTCTAGGCCCAAGAGGACTGCCCAATGTTTTGCGTTAACGGCATTAACGTTTTGTCATGAGGCTCCCGTCAATCCAACTGACGAGCAATCTAGCATCTGAAGCCCCCGAGACCATCAGACAAATCTTACAAACATGTCATATACGCCGTGCCTACCTTCTCGAATCCAAGCTTCAAGACCATGAGCTTGAGGCGAAGAGAAGCGCTCGTCCGCTTGGCCCGGGAGTACGATGCCCTGGTTATCACCGATGATGTCTACGACTTCCTACAATGGCCATCAAGTCTCACATCTCAAACATCTTCTATTGAAAAAGCTGCTTTGCCTCGGCTTGTGGATCTGGACAGATTTTTGGACGGCGGGGCTGAGAGGGACGGCGCAGATGGCTTCGGCAATACTGTATCAAACGGCAGTTTTTCTAAGATCTGCGGACCTGGCCTACGTACGGGCTGGTGCGAAGGCTCGACTAAGCTGTCCTATGGAGTGTCACAGACGTAAGTAATGTCTCTCTGTTCATAGCCTAGGCATATACGCTTGCGTGGCCGCTGATGGCGAGGCTTCCCCTTTCGTTGCGCTTTGAAAGTATATGCAGGTATCTTGAGTGCGGTGTAAAGGGCGTCTCATTTAGTGCTGATGGCGCATTACATTGTCTTATTCGGGATGATAGCTAATGCGTGCACAGTGGAAGCAGCCGATCTGGTGGCTGCCCAAGCCAGCTGACAGCCTGTTTTGTGGCCGAAATCTTGGAGTCGGGAGAGCTGCAACGTTACGTGTACGACACGCTCCAGCCGGCTTATGGCAGTCGGTATCGCCGGATGGTCGAAGCCATCAACACTCATCTGATCCCACTTGGTGTCCGCATACCGCAGTCAGATCGTGAGATTGTCGGAGGATACTTCATCTGGATGTCTCTGCCTTCACCGTTGAAGGGTGCTGTTCTTGCGCAACGTGCAAAAGAGGAAGAGAACGTCGTGGTGGCACAAGTGAGTACAAGACACAAACGAATCCCGCGTTCACATCATGGGAGTTGCTTACAATGATGATCTTCACGTAGGGCGAGATCTTCCAAGTAAGTCTGCTCCACTAAGCTGGATTTCAATGCTCACGAACCCAGGTCCCCGGCGACACCGAGTATCCAGGTACAGCTTTCGGCAACGACGTTAGAGTTTGCTTTGCGGTATAATCTCCGAAACCCCGTTCGTGATCAAATCACTAACGCTCTACTAGTGGGAAGACGAAGACAAGCTGGCTGAGGGCATCGAACGTCTTGCGCAGGTGATCGGCCGCATGCTGGATGAAGATACAACTAGCGACGACAATGCACCACTGACACCGGCGACGGATGCAGAACCGAAGAGTTTCTGGTAAGCTCTCAGCAATCTAAATTGTCATGTCGGAGTATTCAGCGGCAACTTGATGTGACAAGTCATGATTGATCATGGCAATTTACCCGCTGCATGTTCACGGCGATCAAGGGGCACGCGAAGGCTATGTATGAATTGTTCATTCGGCGTAAAAGATGAAATTTACTTGTAGATCTGCGATGAGGCTCTTCTCCAGAATCCTGAACGCTTGCGATCGCTGCGCTCCGACAATGGTTTGACGCGATCTACAAGGGGATCTACAATGGAACTCATGTTTATTGAGTCACCACAGTCATGATCGCCGTTCGCCGCAGCCACCAAAACGCACTAAGAATAAGGCTTTAAGTCCTCAGATATCACGTGTATTCTCTAGGAGCAGTACAGATTAGTTCATACTAGAACTGCGTGCATTTATTATCCCCCTGCTGCTGTATAGGCTTAAGTGATATGCTAACCAGGTAAGATGGGGACGTGATAAACACGCGTTCCTTCGTAGACTGCATTAATGTCTGAGATTGGCAAGACTGGAATAAATAGGATGCCACAACGCAGCGCGATTGGTCATTCCAAATATGGAGGTTGTGTTAAGCATGATGGATCTGCATGGCCTATTCTCCTCATATTAAACACCCTTGTGGAGATGCGTTAATGCAAGCAAAATCCTAGCCGGCATAAAACATGTTTTACTCTTTGGATGGCGACATCACGCTCCGATTGGCACATCGCGGTCCCTTTTCGTGATAGATAAAGGGTCTTCCTGTGGGGGCGTCTTCGCAAGTCGCTTTGCGTTTGTGTTGCCTTTGTCCGCAAGGCTCGTTCACTATCGTGCACTAGCACCAAGGGGGATTCACATGTCTTTTCCAAGCCCCAAGCATCGCGGAGACTGCCTTTTATGTACGCCAGGCCGGCCGGCCGTCAGGCCTGTGGCATGGGCTTTCTGGCATTGCGATGCACGACTGGGGTGGGGCGGCGTCATGCCCAGTCCTGCACTCTTTCAACTGCTTTACCAAGGGCCAGCGGCTCGCAGTGTACCCAAAACTATCTTTAGCGGCCCGTCGCGTCGAGTTGTTCATTACTTGTGCGTGGCGTTGAAGCGCTGGCACCTGAGGGTCCATCTGGCGGTCGGCCACTGAGGGCCTGTAGATCCCTTGTTGTTTCAGGGCCGTTTCGCACGGGTGATGTCCGGAAGTGGCGCAGCCACTCACACCCTAGCTCGCCTCAGGAACAAACGCTCGCCTCGCGCAACCTCAGAACATCCTTATCCAGCCACTGGCCCAGATCTCCATAGTGTTTCATACGCAGGTATAACGACTACGCGGGAAGCTTTTGTTGAACCCTGCTAGCAGCCATCTTAGGCAGTTTTGGGTGGGCGCGAGGGACACAAGCTTGTCACATTCCACAGCCCTTCCTCGGCACATGCTGGCACGGAATGCGGCTGGCAAACACGGCTGCAGGGCCTGCTCATGAGGCGCGAGAGAATGATGGCTGGTTGTATGGATCGAGAGAATCGGTGGAGCATGGTGGAGAAGCGGCAAACGAGCACTGGTATCACAATGGGGACGGGGGTATAAAATATCTATTCGAAGCCGGGGGAAATGAGTCGAATACAGCAGAGCGAAGAACACGCTCCCGCTATTCGAAACGTGAAACACGGAGTTTCGACAAACCTGATTGGCGCAGCGCATACATTGTGAGTCCATTCTTGAATACACTACTTATACGCAACGACCGGCCCCTTCTGTCGCCTTCTCCCCTTCACGCAGACACACTGTCAGCCAACAGCACACACTGTGTTGCTTCAATTCCTATTGTTCTTCTTCTTCTTCATTCATTCACTATTGTTAAAGAGTTGACTCATAACATTCTTCCCATTTCTACATCACTCTCGTTGCCAGGCAACCTACTTACCCAAGTCCCACATTCTTGCAATCTCGCAAACCAACCGCACCAGAATTTCCAAACTCGTCTTTGCAGGTCAACTGACGACTTCTCAACTAGCCTTCTTGGCCATTTCTTGAACGTATCAAAACTCAAAACTTCAATACACGAACCGCCATCATGGTTGCCTTCAGCGCTGGAGCGCTTCTTCTGACGCTGCGCGTCTTCCTGTCCGCATCCACAACTCAAGCTGCGCCCGTCGCGCAAGCACCAGCACCTGCGCCACCTGCAGCTGGTGCATCCGGCTACTGGCTCGAAACCATCACCCGCCAGGGCAAGGCTCCCTTCAACCCGACGCCTGATTCTTATAAGGTCTTCCGCAATGTCAAAGAGCTAGGTGCCAAAGGTGACGGCGTTACCGACGACACAGATATCATCAACCAAATTATCGCTGATGGCAAGCGCTGCGGCGAGGGCTGCGACTCTTCGACTACCACACCCGCACTCGTTTACTTCCCGGCCGGTACATACATCATCAGCAAGCCCATAATTCAGTACTACTACACACAGTTTGTTGGTGACCCATTGAACATGCCCGTCCTCAAGGCTTCTGCAAACTTTGAGGGTATGGGTGTCATCGATGCCGATCCATACATTCCCGGCGGAGACGGTGCCAACTGGTACACCAACCAGAACAACTTCTACCGCCAGGTCCGTAACTTTGTCATCGATATATCTGCTACCAAAGCTGCTGCTGGTATCCACTGGCAGGTATCTCAAGCCACCAGTCTCCAGAACATTGTCTTCGAGATGGCTGAGGGCGAAGCCGGTGCTGAGCAGAAGGGCATCTTCCAGGACAACGGCTCCGGTGGTTTCATGACTGACCTTGTCTTCAACGGCGGCGCCATCGGTGCTTTCCTCGGTTCCCAGCAGTTCACCGTCCGCAACATGACCTTCAACAACTGCGGCACTGCCATCTTCCAGAACTGGAACTGGGTCTTCACATATAAGAGCATTTTCATCAACAACTGCAAGGTTGGTTTGGACATGGCCAACAGCCCCTCGAACCAGACCGTCGGTTCCGTTCTCCTTCTCGACAGCAAGCTTGTCAACACTCCCATCGGCATCAACTCGTCCTTCACTGAGAACAGCATCCCCGCCACTGGTGGCACGCTCATTCTTGACAACGTCGACTTTAGTGGCTCCGAGACTGCCGTCCAGGGCGCATCTGGTAATGTCATCCTTGCCGGTGGCAAGAAGATCGACACCTGGGCTCAGGGCAACGCTATGGCTGCTGGCGCTGAGCAAGGTCGTGTACAGGGCGATGTCAATGGTGCTCCTTCTAAGCCTGCTAGCCTTCTCGGTGAGAATGGTTGGTTCGAGCGTAGCAAGCCCCAGTATGAGACCGTCCCAGTCTCTCAGTTCGTCAGCCTCAAATCCAAGGGTGCAAAGGGTGATGGTGCCACTGACGATACGGCTGCTATTCAGGCCGCCATCGATGGTCTTACCGAAGGCCAGATCCTTCACGTCGATCACGGTGCCTACCTGATCAAGAAGACCATCGTCATCCCCGCCTCCAAGAACGTCAAGATGGTTGGTGAGATCTACAGCATGTTTTTCATCACCGGTGAATTCTTCTCCGACATGAACGACCCCAAGCCTGGTTTCCAGGTTGGTGAGAAGAGCGGCGATAAGGGCTCCTTCGAGATGTCCGACATCATCATCAGCACTCAGGGTCCTGCCCCAGGTGGTATCTTGATGGAGTGGAATATCAACGCTGAGAACGGTGCAGCTGGTCTCTGGGATGTTCACTTCCGTGTTGGCGGTTTCGCTGGCACCAAGCTCCAGTCCTCCAACTGCAAGAAGACTCCCGACGTTCAGCACGCTCCCAACCCAGAATGCATTGGTTCTTTTATGCAGCTCCACATCACCAAGAGCTCCAACGGTTACTTCGAGAACGTATGGCTCTGGACCGCTGACCACGAGCTCGACCAAGAGGACCACGCCCAGATCGACATCTACAACGGTCGTGGTATGCTGGTCGAGTCCCAGGGTCCTGTCTGGCTTGTCGGTACCGCCTCTGAGCACTCTCAGATGTCTCAGTACCAGATGTCTGGTGCTAAGGATGTCTGGTTTGGTGCCATCCAGACCGAGACTCCTTACTACCAGCCTAACCCCAACGCTGCCGTCCCCTTCACCAAGAACGATAAGTTTTTCGACCCCGACATGAGCAAACAGCCATCTGCTTGGGCTGTGCGTATTCTCGACAGCGAGAGCATCTGGAACTATGGTTCTGGTACCTACTCTTTCTTCGACAACTACGCGCAAACCTGTGTCCCGAACCAAGACTGCCAGGAGAACATGAACCAGATCGACAACTCTACCAACATCAACATCTTTGGTCTGTCTTCCAAGGCATCGGTCAACATGATCACTCAGGGCGGCAAGGGCGTCGTCAAGGACGAGGACAACCGCTCCAACTTCTGCGCTACACTTGCGATCTTCGCTCAGGCATAAGCGCGTCACCCTCCTTGTCGCTCAGAGATCCACAAAGAATCACGTGGATGTTCACACCGATCCTCGATGGATCCTCACGCTCTATACCAAACACATCTTCAGTTCTTTCCCCACCTACTGGTCTTTGTACGAAGAAGTAGTGTTGGCCATTTTATAGCATGAATATCCTTGTCTTTATCTTTACTGTTTGATCTTTCCCTGTCCATTCGAGGCAGTATTACCACTCTCGCTTAGCTACGAAAACGACTTTACTCTAGGTTGAGCATATATACCCCATGGGCAGGCGTTTCGGTTTGGATGCAGCGCACAGTCGCGCATTCGATAGGATACACAATATGATTTGATATCTCCAATAATCTTCTTTGTGCATGCGAAAGTGATACAAATCAAAAGTGATGCCCATCATGCCCATTACAACAGCATCTGCGTTAGGTTGCGTTGATACTTGGTGTCTTCGACTTCTCACCTACCCTCGCCAAAACTCACCCCGCGTGCACAGTCCTCGGTAGAACCTTCCCCACTAATATCTCGAAGCTTGCCAGTTCTCCAAAACGCATATTTCTCCCACTCTCCCACTCTCCCACAACACATATCTCCCACACTCGAAAGCATGTCAGACGCCTCCTCTGACACTGCGCGACCCGCAAAACGCGCACGTCTCGACGATACCGCTACTTCTGCACCGACCGCCGTCCCCACCACGACCGCGCCCATACCCTCTGCGCCAGCGACCATTGACACGGATCTTGAGCGCGAATTGCGCGCTGGTATCACCGAATACGTATGTCCTGATAATCTGGGATTTACGGGTGTGTTGAAGCAGCGGTATACGGATTTCCTGGTCAATGAGATTGGGCTGGATGGTGAAGTTGTGCATTTGAAAAGCATAGAGGGGAAGAGGAAGGAGGGGAAGAAGCAGAATGAGCAGAATGGGGCGTTGAAGAAGGAAGAGGTGGCTGTAGTTGAAGCTACGGGACCTGTGACTAAGATCATCGAGGAAGGGGGTGATGAGGGAGTCAAGGATGTGAAGATTGAGCCTGTGGAGGCCGAACAACCAGCGCCGGTGGAATCAAGACCAGAAGAGAAGAGTACCGGGAACGGAGAAATCAAGGCTGAGGACGAGGAACAGGTAAGTTACTGAACAGGCTCAGGGATTTGAGGTTGCTAACATTATGTAGCTTTCCGCAGAAGATCGCACCACGCTCCACTCGATATTCGGCGAAGACACCACCAAGTTGATTTTGATCCTCGTGCGACAAGTACGAAAGCGCGAACACAAGAAGGCGAAAGATTTCAAGGCTGTAATTGCACCGCCCATCAGCGATAAGGAGCAGCGCACAGAAGCCCACAAATGCCTACGCCGGATATTTCCAAACCTGTTGGAGAGCTCAATGGAGCCGGACCAGTCGATTCGTATCAAGGCGACACCACCAGCAGAACGTGGAGGCCGGGCTAAGGGTGGTAACCAAGGGCGCAGAGACCCAGACGGGGGAAGGCAACGAGGACAGACGCGCTGGGAAGACCTTGGTGGAGACTTCCTGCATTTTACGCTCTACAAGGAGAACAAGGATACAATGGAGGTCGTGGGTTTCTTGGGCAGCAAGCTCAACTGTGGTGCAAAGGGATTCGGTTTTGCTGGCACCAAAGACAGACGCGCATGTACTGCTCAACGAGTCTGCGTGAGGCGTCAGACTGCCGAGCGCATGCACGCTTTCAACAAGGCCCTCTTCAACGCTGCGATTGGCGACTTTGAGTACCGTAGCAACGAGCTGAAATTGGGAGACCTCAAAGGCAACGAATTCACCATCACACTCCGCAACTGCCATTTCGAGAGCGAAGGCAGCAGCGATGCCTCCCAGCGCCTCGAGCTCGCCAACCAAGTTGTGGGAAAAGCCATCCAGGACTTCTCAGACCACGGCTTCATAAACTACTACGGCCTCCAACGCTTCGGCTCCTTTGCCGCGAGCACCGATGCCATAGGCCGCAAGATGCTCAAAGACGACCTCGAGGGCGCAGTCGCAGACCTCCTCGCATACAACCCCGTCGCGCTCGCCGCCGCAGATGGAACCTCCACCGACTCCACAGTCCTCGTCTCCCAAGACGACCGCAACCGCGCACAAGCTCTGCACACCTGGCACACGACCGGCTCCGGCACCGCAGCCCTCGACCAACTCCCCCGGAAATTCACAGCCGAACGAAACATCATCCAACACCTCAGCAGCCGCAACTCACGAAGCGGCCAGCACGACCGCCGCACAGACTGGCAAGGCGCACTCATGACCATCCCCCGCACCCTCCGCCTCATGTACGTGCACGCCTACCAATCCCTCGTCTGGAACGTCGTCGCCGGCAAACGCTGGACCACCTACGGCGCAAAAGTCGTACAAGGCGATCTCGTCCTCGTCAACGAACACCGCAACAAACAAACCTCCACCACCACCACCACCACCGCAGCAGAAAAATCCACCCTCGACCAAGACGGCGAACTCATCATCAACCCCTCAGGCACCGAAAACGCAAACGCCGCAGAATCAGACTTTGAGCGCGCACGCCCCCTCACTGCCGCCGAAGCCGCAAGCGGCCAGTACACCATCTACGACGTTGTTCTCCCGCAGCCCGGGTTCGACGTCGAGTACCCCCGCAACGAAATCGGCGCTTTTTATACTGAATTCATGGGCTCGGAGCGCGGAGGCGGCCTGGATCCACATGATATGCGCAGATCGTGGCGTGAAGTCAGTTTGAGCGGGGGGTATAGAAAGTTTCTTGCGAGACCGTTAAGGCCGTTGGAGTTTGAGGTGCATGCTTATACCAAAGAGGATGAGCAGTTTGTTGAGACGGATTTGCAGAGGTTGGGGAGGGGGAGGGGGGTGCAGGGGAAGGAGAAGGAGGAGAAGGAGAAGGAGGAGAAGGAGAAGGAGGGTGCTGGGGGTAAGGATGGGGATGTGGATATGGTGATGGAGGAGGGGGAGGAGAAGGAGGAGCAGGGGCAGAAGATCGCGGTGGTGTTGAAAATGCAGTTGGCGAGTAGTCAGTATGCGACTATTGCTTTGAGAGAGCTTATGAAGGCTGGTGGGGTCAAGGCGTTTAAGCCGGAGTATATGGGTGGGCGGTAGAGATAGAGGACCGCTTCACCTTTGTCCTGGCTGGGTTGGTGTCGTATAGTAGACATCACATCACACACAACACGCAGACCCATGACTGAATCACCAAAGTTCCACATTCAACCCCCCTTTCCAATTCAATATACTCTTTATATTCCCACCGCAACGGCTATATATACAATGCATCCAGCCGCTTCCTATCGCCTCTTCTCAATCCCAACCCGGACGTCCATGCAACCCGCTCATATATGATAGATAAGACGATACTCAAACACATACATACCAGAACCCTCATTTTCTTCTCTCCCAATAGAAAAAAAAACGAACGCAATCCTCATTACCACATCAATCCATCAACTTCGTTACCCACAAAACGGAGGCGGGGAAAAAAAGGAGAGTAAGAATATAGATATGCAGCACTATGCTCGCCCATTCTCAAAGTGCGCAGTAAGGAAATAGACAAAAGGAGACGACAAGACATTATGCAACCAAGGAGTTCTGAACCGGCAGAGAGAACCTTGGTAGAGTGGGTGTTGATGCGTGTCGGTGTTTGCTGTGTCGTGGTGTTTGTGTGACTTTGTCGTTGTTTTTGGCGAGTGCGGCGATTGTGTATGCCGCTAATGTCATGCTAATTTGATTTTAATCGACCTTCGATTGTGAGACTGCAAGCGATGCTACGAGGCATTCCCTGGACTGAGACGATAAGTATATGCGAAAAAGGGAATCTGGGCTGTCCGATCTAACCCAAATGGCCGTGCGTGTGATGGTTCATCGACGGAAAATGGTCTTGTGGTTGAGCGGCGAGTCGAAAGGTATGGGGCCCCTAACCCGCCCACCTCTTGCGACTGGTGTCGATCCTGTGCAGAAAACACACACATATACGGGGGGCAGGTTACTCGCATTGAATCCCAGGCAGCCTATGTGCAGCCACTTGGTGCAGGACTCGCATTGCACCATGGGCTGTCCCTCGTCACTACCATGGCATATGCATCGGGTGCTTTCATTCGATAAACTACTACGATCTGTAGAAGGCGTGTTGGTAGTGGGTGAGCCGTTGAAGGAGTTGGAGAAAGGATCGTATTGCCCGTGGCCATGTGGAGAATTCATGTCAGCTGAGGCCTGAGCCCAGCGTTGATTGTGTGCTTTGAGCGTGTTGTGTGATGCACGTTCAACTCTTTGCTGACGGCCAGCAACCACCTTCTTTAGCGCGCCCAAGGCATCTCCAGGTGAGTCTGGCATTGCCTGATTGCTGCACTCTTTAGTGCTAGCATAATCGACAGGAGTCGGAAATTCCATCATGCTGAAGCTACGAGTCGGTCGTTCAACAGGCTTACGAATAGGCCGGGCGGGTTCGAACGAGGCCTTGTCAAAGGCTCCAGAAGATGTTCCCGAGGACGGCCGTAGGATCTTGAAGGAGCTTGCTTGGTCGAGATTACCGCTGTCAGCTCTTGCATGCTTTGAGGCACGTCGCTGCGGTTGTGGTATGTTGAACGAGGCGTTGCGGCTTATAGTGGGCGCTGGCTCGTCGTCATCAGATTCGGTGTCGTCCTCCTCCCATAGCCCAGGATATTGGCGTCTTAGGTCTGTCTGTGATGGCTTCCTCGCCGGCTTGGGTGTGTCCTCCTCCTCTGCCGTGAATGTCTCAGTTCGTGCTCGGCCAGTTTCGTCGATGATGAGGCGTGTGCGCGGTCTGCGAATCTCAGGTATGGACTTGAGTGATGCACCACTTAAACGCTTTAAAGGCGACATCCGGCGTGGTATAGTCGATGCCGCAGCTGGTGCGGATATTCGCGACTCTATGGATGACGTTCTGCTCTTCCTGAAGCCACTGTCCGTGTTACTGCGCTGCAGTGCAGGCTTGATATTCTCCACAGAGCCCGACGATGAGTTTGTGTTGCTCCGAGAGTGCTGGCTTCTGGCTTTCCTGGCAGTTTCCCTCTCGCGTATGGATCCAGTCTGTGTCTCATATGGCTGCCTTGATGCATCCATATAAGGGGCCTGTTGAGGCACGCTACCAAAGGACGTGGTCAATCCTGGATTAGAGAAGCTAAACAGCATATTGGGATCTACCCCAGCAGATGTGGAGACGAACGAGGATGCCTGCGAGTGTTGACCGGGACCGATGCCGCTTGCGCTAAAAGAACTCATCTGGCCCTGTGAAGGCATACCTTGAAAGGACTGGAAGGATTGGGCCTGCATCTGAGTAGTTGCGGGCGACTGTAGTGCTTGCCAATTGACATCTTGCTGAACTCTGTGGGGTGTGGGACCAAAAGGATCTTGATAAGGTAAGTCGACATCCATGTGTGAAACATCGTTTGCCTGATCCCAAAAGAGCCGTGACTGCGGCATTGGTGGGGCTGACATGGGCAAACCGTTGGGATAGTTCATCATATCAGGGGTGTACTGTACGTTAACAAGTCCAAAAGGCGTCTGATCAAAGAGGGCTTCAGGCGGGGGCGCCTGATAGGGTGTCCGGTGGATGACGGTTGCGGGAGTGGCAAATACGCTTCCACCGCTCTGTTGGAGGCTTCTTCGAGACGTAGCATCCCTCGTCGGAGGGGGCGTTTGCATCTGCGAGAAGTCCATCCTGACGAGACCCTGTTGTATCAATTGGCCGCACAGTGGTGGCTGGCCTCCTTCGACCTTCCTCAGCTGATGCGGGTCTGGAGAGGACGACAGTCTTCGAGCGGCCTCGACAGGGGGCAAGGGCAAATTCTGCGGGACAAAGTGGTTGACATGGAATTCAGGGTCTTCGGGCGTACGCAGCGCTGGGCTATATGCGCTCGATGGCCGATCTGTGGGCGTAGAGAGGGTGAAGGATGGGGTGTGGGCCGGAGTCTGTTGCTCGTAGACTCGGGGCGTGGCCCAGGCGTCGAGGAAATGCGAGTGGGGGAAGGACTCGGTCTTGGGCGTCTTGAGGGTTGCGTCAGGGAACGTGGCGGACTTTGGTGTGGAGGAGGGACTTGGGAGATGCCAGTCCGACGATCTAGCACGGGAGCGACATTAGCCTCAACCACTTGCAGTAGGCGAGCCAGAGAGAAGAGCAAGCGACTGCACCAGCACGGCAAACAGTAAAACAGCAAGAACAAAGTGCAGAGCCCGGCTTGCAAAATGTTTGCAGACTGGAATGCAAGGTTGGGGCGGAGGTGGCAGGCCGGGGGTAGTAGGGCTCGCTCGCTCCAGACGACAACCGTGCGGTGCTGCCTGCCCCTCTGCCTGGCCCAAACCGCAATTGGGACATGTTCAGCGCAGATATACCACCACCAACAGGCAGAGACAGGCAAGCAGCCACTGGAGTCACCCTGACTGAGCAGGGCGGCGGCGGGGCGGCGTCATATGGCCGCTCGGACGAGGCTCAAGAGAGGGTGCACATGGGGACGGTGAACCGGGTAGAAGGGGGTCCATACCCATACATGTGCTGTTCCAGAGTCATAGCAGACACAGTGACACAGTGTTGCTGCCCTACAGCTCACAGTTGCTGCAGCCAGCGGGCAATATCAGACGGCGATGGCGACGGGGGCTCGAGGCGTCTGGCGGGGCGGCCGAGGTGTGAGCACTGGAGACGGCGGCGCTCTGGCGCAGAATTTGCTGCTGGCAGGCGGGCCGGCGGGCACAGAGGCTGCTCGCACTGAGCGATGAGGTTGTGATACCTTGAGGGGGGGAGGGGGTTGCGCTTGCACCGGGCGGCAGGGGAGATGGCAGGCTTGGGTAACCCTCTGGATGCAGGTACCGCAGCGTCGTAGCAGGCCTGCAGCAGTGCCAGAGAGGACAGACAAAGAGCGCTGGCTGGCACGGCACGCTCAGACAGCTGCTGCGAGGCGTGACGGTGAGAGTTTTCTCGCCTACGCGGTAGCCAGCAGTGGGGCCGGGGGTTGAGGCTGCACAAGAAGAGCTGGTAGCTGGGAGTTCGGCAAAGATGGATAATTGATAGTACCGATGGCGACCGGCCAGCGCCAGCAGCAGCGCAGGAATGTGCCTGCTGGAGCCCTGGGCCTCTGCCAGCTCAAGCTCAGGTACCGAGCCGCAGCGGCCGACTGGGGACATGGAGCGAGCCTGTCATCATTGGGGCGTGGCGGGCAGGGAGGAAACATGGACAAAGTACCGTACTGTAGCCTGTAGGCATGCCTCGTCGCCTGGCCGAGCACGCGAACCTTCACCAACCGACGCCGCGGGCAGCGAATGGGGAGTGAGCCAGATCGCAGTACGGCACGGAAAGCAGTCCACGGTGGCTTGGGGTGAAGCCATGGGCTGCGCTGCACCGACAGGTCAGAATGGTGAGGTCTGCCCAGCAGCCGACGCTAGCTACCACGAACCACTCACCCACTCACCCACTCACCCACTCACCCACTCACCCACTCACCCACTCAACTCCGAGCACCAAGCACATAATCCAGCTGCACTCCTTCCTGAATTCAACCTTTGCACCGCAGCAAATCACCGCCTCCCAAATATGCTCGCCATGCCAGCTGGCAGCGCGCCTCGAGCACCATCTCGTCTTTAATCTGCCCGTCTTTATGCAGCCAGGCGAGAGATCCCAGAAACCTGGGAAATCGGCGAATCACACCCATGATGCGCCTGGGCATTTCTGCTCCAAGGACGTGGAGAAAAACGCCCACGATAGCACTTCCCGCTTTCTACCAAGCGCCTTGCCGGGCCCTAACTCGGCATGGCCAGGTTGCAGGTACGTGCGGAAATCATGCGACATCCACGAATGCCATGTCCAGCGTCATCCATTTTGCACAAACGTTGTTTGGGGGCCATTAAACTTTCACAGTCGTCTCTCGCTCCCCTCCTATTGTGCCGTGACGTAGCCAGTGTTGCTGGTACGACGGAGGGGCAGATGGAGTCGGTGGGTGGGTATACAAAGTGGTCCATCTACCCATCCCTAACATGGCATGTGAGATGCCTAGATCCTAACTTTAGTCTTAGCGTCGTGACTATTCATGCAAGGTACGGGCTCAGCTCCCTTGTCTCTGGCTTGCACAGTGACCGATATCTCAAATGCTACCTTCGTTTGTAGCTCCGTGTTGCTGTGCCGTTAAGATCAAAGTCGTACTACAGTTTTGCAATGGCGCATACAAGTTCAACAGTAGCATCTCGTTGTGCGTGATACTCGAAAAAAGCAAAGACAAAAATAGACATTGCGTGTTGGCCGCCGCACATTGTAATCTGTATCTTGTTGAGTCACCAACATCCGTCCTAAAGCCGAGATGAAAATGCCCTGGTTCGGAGCCGAGTGTGGCCATGTCGTCATAATCAAAATTCGGTATTACTCCTCTCCGAAATGCTATGTATAGTAGATTGCCTCGCCTTTTCCTTTGGTTACCTTTGATCTGATAACAAGCTAGACCACCCTTACATGGGCGCAATAATAAAGAACAACGCCGAGATAAACAGGACTAAGTTTGAAGTATATGTACATTGCGGAAAGGAAAGTGCTTCGTATCGCTACCATCAGGGAACAAATCTCCATGATTTCGTTATATTGCTGACCGATTCACAACAGGGTCCTGCTGATAGGACATGTCCGATACCACTGACATTGCAAAATTGCCATGCCCCCGTGTCGATCTGGATATCTCAGACACGTCGTCGTCGGGATCTTCAAATGGAGAGCGTTCATCAATGAGATGGGTTTGCGAAGACGTCGGTGGGTAGTCGTGAGTCCGGACGCTGCTCTGCCGCGACGTCGAGTGAAAGCTTGGTGGAGCGATGCTGTTGGGTCGATACGGTGGAGGTGGCTCCATCAGGCTGCTGTTGTCTGCAAATTGATCTGCAGGCCGTAGATTGTTTGAAGTGATTGAAATGACATCAGACGTGTCCATACCCGTCATGTACGCGCCGTTCGAACTGGACAGGATCGGCCCCAGGATGACAGGCTGAAGTTGGCTTGGTTGTGAAGTAGGTGGTAGTTGGATCGATGAGATGGGCCGTCGTGTGGCGACTGGAGGTGCAACATATGGCATTGTCATGGGCTTGGGTTGCATCTTCATCTCTGGAGTCGCGGCTTCGACTACTTCGACTGCTCTGACCGCTTCGACCGCTTCGACCGCTTCGACCGCTTCGACCGCTCTGACCACCCCCCTTTGTCGTTTGCGTTTGCGTAAGCATATACAGAAGACGGCACCGATGATGACTAGCACAACCACAGGAACAATTGCAGCGACAACATACAACGGTATATTGTTGGTGTGTCGTTGCGTCGTCCCAAGCCCGGAAGTGGGTCGCCCGCCAAGGCCATCAATGGTGGTAGACGAAGGGAGTGTTGTAGGATCTTCCCCGATCAAGGTCGGCGACGCTGAGGATGCTGTAGAACCGGCATAATCTGATTGAGGCGGGATCCTGGAAGTTTGCAAGCTCTGCGTCAATTGTGGAACTGGACCTGCCCAAGGTGGAAGACCTGTGAATTGAGGGCCCGGAGTATGTCCGCCTCCTCTTGTTGGAATGTATGCGGTAGCGGGGTCAGCCAAAGTTTCTGTGGTGGTCGTCGCCATCGGTACTTGAGAGTGCGAAGTGGCAACAGTTGACGATGATTGGTCCTCGTCCTCGTCCTCGTCGGTATCGCTGTCGTCGTCTTCGTCGTCTGTTACTGTTGACGAACGGGGTGGATAAGGGAAGCGTCCATGTTTCCTCTTTCCATCAAGTCTGTAATCCTGTTGGGGAGCCATGATTGGGGCTGTACCAATACAGGAGAGGCTGACGAGAGATACTGTTACTCCAAGGCAATCGGGTGGTGTTATGTCAGACTGATGGGCGGCCGGGTGCTATTAGAGGACGTAATAGATTTCTTGGTCTGGAAAATGACCAAAAAGATGCCTGTTCACCAGCCGTTCGTGAAGCGGGCACTGGAGAGTACTGCTAGTCCGATACTATCGTCCAGTAGCAAGAGATGCGGGGCCGGCGACGGACTTTGAGCACCGTGTCTTAGGAAAGCGTCCAATCGATGACGTGAGAAATACCACGGACGGACGGCGTTAGATCTTTCTTTTGCAGTAGCTAACAATGCGGTTCAGGTTTCAAGTATTCATGACGCTCGCGAAGCATACGAGGAAAGCAGACGTGGATTGTTGTTGAAGTTACGAAGAGCAAGTCTTTGTTATGCCTGAGCTGGATCGGGCGCAGGCATCTCACACTTAACTAGCGACATTCGTGCCGAGCTGTACAGCCAACAAGTCCAAGTCCGAGATCCCGGCTGTACACGGTAATGTGGTTGGCTGGGGACTAGGATGAGGGTCGAAGATACGGGCTCAGCCTCGCGGCGTGCAAGGTGAGAAACAACGAACGACCCCGCCAGTTCCGCCTACTCGGGATTCGCAACATATTTTTAGTGTAATCAACTCGGGTGATCAACAAAGAAGCCTGGAAAGCGTTCACAAGTTGTCGGTGACCGAGGCTGAGCATTGTTATATGTATCCTTCAGTGTCTTCAGTCTACAGTCAGTGTGCTTGGACACGTCTTGTCCTGTTCAACATCAAAAGGACGTTGGGCTCAACTGAGAGACCATACAGGCCTTCCCGAATACATGTCAGACTTACTGCAGAGATACCGCTAGAGTTGCAGATCCGCTCTTGGAGCTGTTTCAAGTAAGCTGTGATTGGTGAGGACACGGTGTGCAGACGGTCTGAGACGCTTGAGACGCCTATCTGCAACTATTCAGACTTAATAGGAAGGGAAAGCGACCAATAGCACATGCTTGTAGCTTCTGAAACACGGCAACAGCCGCATGTGCAGTTGTTGTTGCGAAGTCCGCTTACAGAGCGTGGTTGGCGGTGTTCGGGTAGGACAAATCGAGAAGAGAATCCCAGTGCGACCATCCTGATTGTCGAGTGGATCACCGTCCTGCTCGGTACGCGTGGATCATTAATCTTGAGATGATCTGGCAAGGGGGTCATCCACTTGCAGAAACTCTCAAATCCGGCGGTCAAGTCGGCTCAACTGGGAGCGTTGCTTGGCTTAGCTCATCGGGCCGCGTCGCCATTGTCGGTTGCACCCAAACATTCACCATGTCGAAGTTGCGACGACTGCACGAACATGGGTGCGTACCGCTTTCCTCGCAGTGCACGTGAGATGCATGCTAACGTGGGACCTTAGATCGCTTCAAGAATGTTGCCAAAGGCGGCTGGCATCCGGAGAAGAGCGCGGCCAGCAATTCTGGCGGCGGAGCCAGCGAAGGTAGACTCGGTCAGGTGGTACGCCTACTTCGCCCTGCACATTCACCCAAGGAGCGAAGCCATGACTGACCAACATAGAAAGGGTGGGTGGGAAAAGCCCAAGGCAAGGACACGCATGCCGAAGCCGCGCGTGAGCATGTGTCGACACCTCTGTCGTCGTTGAAAGACCCTTCAACGTTTGCTCCTCCCCCAAAACGGCTCGACTACAGTGCTTCTCCAGTCGCAGGCTCATCGAGCTCATTAGCTGCGGCACCGCCGGGCTCGGCTAAGCAAAGACTGCAGGAGAAGGAGGAAGCCAGGAGGAGAGCGGAAGAAGAAGCCAACAAGCCTCCTCCCGGGCCATACAGACCGGACACAACAGGACTCGACACTTCACATCTGCCGAAACCCCCTGCCTTCAGGCCAAACACTGCGTCTCCTCCAGTGCCTGCGTCCAGGCCAAAACCCAGCCTACCGCCGCGACTGCCTCCCCGCCAGAACTCGAACCCCGATGCGAACGCCCCACCTCCCCCACCAACGTACAACGAAGCTACACACCAAGGGACGCCCTCACAGGGTGTTCTGAACCAGGGTGCCTTGAATCGGTTGGGCCAGGCTGGTGTCTCGGTCCCTGGCTTTGGCATTGGAAGGACAGCATCACCACCTGTACCACCTCGAAGACAGAACTCGGCATCGAGTGTGTCGACACCACCTCCAGCTGCTGTAGGTCATGGCTCGCAAATGAACGAGTTGCAGAGTAGATTCTCCAAGATGTCGACACCAACTGCACCTGCAGCAGCGCCTACGACAGGTACGTCCTGGGCCGATAAGCAGGCAGCACTACGGACAGCTAGTAGTCTTCGCGAGGATCCGTCCAAGGTGAATGCTGCAGATGTGAGAGGTGCTGCAACCACCGCAAGCAACTTCCAGCAGAGACATGGAGATCAAGTTGCCAGTGGGTGGAAGGCCGCCAGTGGGCTCAACTCAAAGTACGGAATTGCGGGAAAGGTCAACAGCTTCGGTTCGTCGAGCGCATCCCCCCCACCACAATCACCCACACAGGCTGCGCCGGGTGGATTAGGCAAGAAGGCACCTCCGCCTCCACCGCCAAAGAAGAAAGAGCTTGCCGGAGGTCCAGCAGCGCCACCGCCAATCCCCTTGAGCAGTAAACCTAAGTTTTAGACCTATTGATATCCTCTATGCGAAATTGAAACATTTCCGAGATGCTCTTACAACCGATCATACCACATATGACATGATAAGCGAGCCATATCACGCAATAGTATACAGCAGCCAGGCGTCCTTCAGACGTAAAGTTTCACTATCTCAGTGTCCTATGCTACACCGAAGCTTCTATAAACAGAGCTCGTCCTTTAATCATACCTCTGCCATGATGCCCTCGTAGTCCACGCAAATTACTCAAACTATTCAATACTTTGGGCTTCGGTCTAGTCACCTCTGACCAGTCGTCTCTTTTCTTCTTGCAAGACAAGCCTCCAAAGTAACCCCGCGGCTTCAGGAGGTTGCTAGTACACTGACACAACGGGGTAATGGCCGCTAAGTTAAACCCTCGCTGTAGGCGTGGCTACTACAGGAAGAAAGACTGCAAGATGTGTTAGCGGTTACGAGGATGAGAATTCGATATGAATCGGCTTTGGTGGCACCTAGTCGCTGCCCTAGTACCATGCCATCGTCACACCGCCTTGAGAGAGTGCTTTCCTGATGGACTTGGATCTTCTTGCCGCTGGCATCTGTCGTGCTATATTTGCCCTTGTTCGGTGTGGTATGAAGAGCGTGTCGAGACAACCTGTACACATAGTCACTTTGAAGTCTTCCTGAAGCAGGAAATAATGCTTGCGATGCTTTGTTGTGGGTATCAAGTACGCGCCTTTGAACCACTAGCAGTGGCGTACATGTACCTACCCTGGAGTGTCGAATGGAGAGAGAAAGACTCATGACACGCAGCGGGTGTGCTCAGTGGCGTATAGCAGTTGTATAGCAGGTGTATGTACATCGTATACCATTACGAGGATTGCTATTGCGCTGGATATATCCTTGTTGCCACAACAGGTACGTACAACACGCTTCTCGCGCGACGTTAGAACCCTATATTCTTTTCCAGTATGTACTAAACTTTTCTCAAGGACAGCTCGATGGCTGAACTAATCTGTCATTTGACACGTAACATCATGCTCAGTGTACGTGCAGATCACTCTGCAATTCTCCTCTGTTTAGTGAGGGTAATGTTGCAGTTGTTGAAATGCTATGTATAACTACTAAAGTTGCTTTCTCTGTAGTCGTATATACCATATGCAAAGTGCGTATCAGAATTGTCTACCCGTTTACACTTGGTTGATACTCTCCACCTTTACTACACATAGCTTTCTGCTAAGCATACCTACACGCCATCTACCTGCCCTCTTCTAGACACCGCAACAATCCTACATATTTTTTTAACATGTGATGTTCGTTGTTCTCCTGGCGCACGCTAGCACAAAAAGCTCAGTTCCCGCACCACCGCACCAATGCCTTCCCATACACCACATCAGCACCAACCCAACAAAAAGCAAAAAAGAGACGACTTGTCAAAGGTGACTAGACCGAAGCCCAAGGGGCTCTGCGAGAACAGTTAGTAGGTAATCATTGTGACAAGTGAAGGGCTTACGAACCGAACCCTCAACCTTTGGTGAACAGGCACAAGACCGAAAACCAACGCGCTACCATTGCGCCAAGGCTCCTGAGGAGGAGATTTGATGAAAGAATGGAAAAATTTATAGTTAATTTACTACATAATCTATGCTTGGAGGAGAGCTGCGAGCAGAACACAGGCGAATGTGTGCTTTGATCTTCAAGCAGACGTGCATACTTTCAAGTGGGGTTGTGGGGGAAGTGTGACCGGGTGGGGTATCGCTAGTGGGTTTGCGTTGGGAGTGGGAGTGGTCAACTTTGACAATATCAATGCTGCATATGTTCAAACCTAAACCATGTGTATCTGCTGTGTCTTGTAAAGTTTCAAGCATCGACACGACTTTTTCGGTGACCCGAGTTTGAGCTGTACTCTGGACACATAGTTTCAATTGCGAATGCAACGACATGAAACTAGCGTTGATGCGCAGACATGCTCGACAATCAACGGGCTACAAGATGATTGTTTCGGTCATTCACCCATGACAGACGCTCTGTGTTTATGATCATGTACCCACACCCGTCACTGTACATGACTACATGCTGCAGACAATCTCGTTCGCTAAGAAGATGCATGCGGCACAGACGGAGGACAGGCAGAAAGGGGAGCGTGCGCAAGAGTTGGATTACCATGAGTGGCGTCAGTGGCGTCCCTGGTCCCAGATGGTAAAGTTGGGCATCCCTGCCAAAACTTTTTTGCGAGCTCAACACACGATAATGACTGCAGAGTCTCATTGCTTCAAATCAAGCACGTACAGAGAATGGGCACAACAGCTCAATTGCGTTAGCCTTGCGAAGCGTCTGGGTGCTTCTAGACACTACTTGGACAAGAGTGCAGTTTCTTACACGATCTGCGATGGTAAAAAAAGGGTGCAGAGGGCAAGCGGGCCAGTGATGTGTTGTGGCTGGAGTGTGCCTCGGTGCGTCATGAATACGCGATTGGCCCGCGCCGTAGCGAAGCAGGTCTAAATCTCTCTCCAACACCAAGACGCCCATCGCCCATCAAGCGTCTTTGCCTGCTGTATCCAGAGTCCCGCCCGAGGTGCCAGTGCTCGATACGTGGCCGCCCCCGACTTCATCTGTGCGCGCGAACCATTGATTGCCATCTCTACATATATCTGCCCTGTCAGGCTGCACGCTGCTCGCTGTTGCGCCCCCAGACCCTTACTGTACCGCGCCAAGCACGACTGTGAGAGGGCAGGCAAAACATCGCGTTCCGAACAAAGACGCGCCGGAGCACTCTTGCGTCTTGACAGCTGCCAGCCCCGCCCACCCTGCTGCACACTGCACACACCCTACGATAAGGCTACGAGCCGCCGTTCCAGTGACATCAGCGCCTGCCAGCCATTGAGCTTGCCCGACTCGTGCAAAACCCCAGAGCTGTCTCTCGACGCGACGCTGCTCTGCCCACCATACACGCAAGCACCCATCACCAACAATGTCAGGCGCAGGCCCCTCGGTGCACCCGGTCGACTGGCCGCCAGCAGCCGTCTTCCAGTTCCCCCCAGACCCCTCGCCGTTGCCCATTCCACCACCATGGCACGGCGAGGCGACCTTTGCGAACCCCTTCCCGATTCCTGAGCACATCTACCAGGGCGCCTTGTCCTACAAGGTGCCCCTGTACATCGCCTCCATCTACTTTGTCACCGTCACCTACGCCAACTGGTACAACCGCCAGCATGGCAACAAGCCCTGGAGAATTGCAAAGACGCGTCCTTTCCGCGCCTTTGTCATCTTCCACAATGTCTTCCTGGCCGTCTACTCGGCCGTCACCTGCGTCGCCATGGTCCGCTGCCTGAAGCGCTCCTTCCCCCACTACAGCGAGCCCCACGCCGTCGAGGGCACCATTGACGCCCTGTGCAAGATCCACGGCCCACGCGGTCTGGGAGACGCCGTCACGTACCACCCGGACAACCACACCTGGTCCAGCCTGAACTCGGACATTCTCGTGGGCAGCAACGGCCTACCAGACACGACCGACGTGGGCAGAATCTGGAACGAGGGCCTTGCCTTCTGGGGCTGGTGGTTCTACCTCTCCAAGTTCTATGAAGTTCTTGACACGGCCATTATCCTCGCAAAGGGCAAGCGAAGCACCACGCTGCAAAAATACCACCATGCCGGCGCCATGTTGTCCATGTGGGCTGGTATGCGCTTCATGTCCCCGCCCATCTGGATGTTCGCGCTCGTCAACTCTGGAATCCACGCCATGATGGTAAATATGCTCCTGTTCTCGTAATTGCTTGTTACTGACTCGCAATAGTACACATACTACACTGTCTCCGCCCTTGGCTACCGCGTACCCAATGCCGTTAAGCGAACCCTCACGACCCTCCAGATCACCCAATTCTTGGTTGGATCTGCCTTCGCTGCCGTCCACCTCTTTGTCGCGTACAGCGTACCTGTCACCGTCGCGTACAAGGTCGCCAAGAATGTCGCCACGAGCGTTGCTCCCCAATCAGCGTCCACTGTCACCTCAGCCATCACTTCAGCAGTCTCATCCGTTGTTACCCCGGACATTGAGGTATATGCTCCTGGTGTCGCCGATTCGAGTGGCATAGCTGTAGCATTCCTTCGGAGGTTCATCTACCGCGCAGCAGGTGACGAAGGCCTTGCTGAGAACGTTTTGTACCCTGGCCAGGCGGTTCCTACTTGGCACGGTTGGTACAAGTCTCTGAGCAGAGAAGCAGTCGCCGCCGCCTCCACCACCGCCACCGCCGCCGCTGCGTCTACGGAATCCGCCCATCTCAACCCCGTTCAGAAATTCTTCCACGACCATCAACATCTCGAGAAAATCGTGTACCGCACTGAGTACCGAAAGGTTCCTTGCGTTGACACGTCCGGCCAGGCTTTTGCCATCTATCTCAACTTGATTTACCTTGCACCCCTCACTTTCTTGTTCATGCGCTTCTTCTTCAAGTCATACTTAAAGAAAAGTACCCCCAACAAGCAGGGCCAGCCAAAGCGCCGCACCGTTTCTGACGCTGCTGGCGACGCAGCGCGCAGCGTTCAAGGCGTTTCTGATTCTTTCGACAATGCTACCGAGGATGGCATCTCGTCTGCTGTGAACAGGGCTAGGGATGCTGTTCGCGGCCGCAAGGGCGTCAACGGCCACATCAAGGATGAAAGGCACGGTAGTTTGAGCCCAGCCAACAGGAAGTTTGTTGATGACTTCAAAAACAAGGTCGACCAACAGCTCAAGGACCTTGACGAGAGCACCAAATCCGCGACCAAGAAGGGCAAGCAAGTCGTCAACGATCTCGCAGGCAAGGCTCAGGACGTAAAGGGCAAAGTCACAGATTCATGGCAGGATGTCAAGAACGAGGCTGCACAGGCTGCGGAAAACGGTGGACAGAAGGCCAAGCAGGAGGCCCAGAAGGGTGCTGAGAAGGTCAAGGAGGAGGCTGACAAGGCTCAGAACAACGCCGCTCAACAAGCCAACGCTGATAGCCCAAGCAAGAAGTCACCAAAGAAGCAGAGGAAAGCTGAAAACAAAGCTAAGCGCGAGGCGGAAGCTTCTCAGAATCTTGATGATGCGGCAGTGGAGAAGTCAGAGGCCGAGGCTGAGCCCAAGGATTTGAAGAACACGCTTGGCAAGGACGAGGGCAAGAACCTTGTCTAGACGACTTGTCGAGTTGAAGGGGTTGTCGTTCTCTAAAATTTCACATGCGGCTTATATCGTCTAAAAATCTAGAAGTGGAGATTCAAAACCTCACCATACGCTGTTTTCGAACTGGGGTTGGCGTAGCATAGATTCTTCTTTGCAGAACTAGAACGACCGATTTCATAATACCATGTACCCACTTCTTGCGGGAGGATTATTGGAAAGGAAGGGAGCGGGGATTGGGGAAAAAATATAAGGCACGCGTGGAGGTCGGTTTAGGTCACGATTAATGCGTGGTCTTTTGTGTGCTAGGTAGCAAGTGGTGAATGGATTTTTTTATAGTTGAAATCTCTAAGAGATTTATTTGCAACCTCGCTGTTTTGGACTTGAGTATGTATGTGTATGTACTTTTCGACACTGGCGAATGAATAGCGGCACTAGACGTCCACCCTGTTATCTCCAAGTGAGCATTGAGACACTTCACCACGAGAAACATGTTACTATCCTCCCCCTCCCTCCTTCTGAACCCTACCGTATCCCCCCCTCATCCCAACCCCCCATACTCCCAACACCCAAATCCCACCTCTCCTCCCTCTTCTCCCTCCTCACTCCCGCACCAGCACCAACCCCCTCTCCACCCCTCCCAACAATCATCTTCCTCCCCGTCCCCATCCCCTTGACCCCCCTTCCACCCCCCTCCATTATCCCCTCCTCCTCATCATTCCGCGTGAAAATCTGCAGTCCACGAAGATGCGTATCTTTTCCATTCTGATGGTTTTCCAAAATCTTGATTTGCACAAGGTGCGCGCGTAGAATGGGCATGCGTGGGGTTTTGCGGCGGGTGGTGGGGCGGGACGAGGGCGTGGTGTGTTGGGCGTTAGGGGAGAGGGCGGTAAAGGGGTGGCGAGGTTCGGTGCGGGGGAGGCCTCCGGGGGTCGTTGTGGTTGGGGTTGGGGTTGTGAGGGTTGTTGTTGTTGTGTCGAGGGGGGTTTGGTGGTGGGCTAGGGTGGGGGTGTCGCGGTGGCGGGGGGGATGGTCGTGTGGTGTGAGGAAGTGGGCGGTTGTGGGTGGGGTTTGGAGTTGGGGGTCGTCGAGGTGCATTGCGTCGTCTGAGATTGCGCGGCGGGTTTGGGGTCGTGGGGCGGCGTTTTCGTAGTCTGAGGGTGTGGTTGGGAGGGTGGGGCGGTGGTTTGCTTGTGTGGTGGCTGCTGCTGCTGCGTCTTGGAGCATGAGGTGGGAATCTTGCATTTCTTCGTCTGAGTCGTCGCTTGAGTCGTCGCTTGAGTCTGGGTCACTGACGCCGGAGAAGTCGGCCCAGACCCAGCCTCGTGGGCTTTCAAGTCTCATTTCGCCCCATTCTTGCAGGTCGTTCATGCCGCTGCCGGCGAGGAAGATGATGCGAGTGGGCGTGTAGCTTTCATCTTGCTCAAAGTCGAGGTAGAGACGTAGACCTGCGATGCGGACGAGTTTGAAGAAGTGGATGTTAAGGTAGTGCGGTTGAGGGCCGTCGGATTGCCAGAAGAGTGCTGTAGAGGGGTGGCGCAGTTGGGGGACAGAACAGCCTGGTTTGCTAGAGGAGACGGTCCACGCGGCGGAGGTACTGATCTCGCGGAGGTAGGATGGGGGAGGTTCAAGGTTTGGTAGGTCGATGTCGGGTTGGTTTGGTGAGGCTGTAGTATCGTTAATATCGCGTGTCGCTAAGATTGTGATACTGATTGAACAGGAAAGCTCGTGACCATACTAATCCCTCAAGCAGGACAATGCACGTGTGACTTCAATAGTAGGGCTGATACTACACGCCGGTAAAGTCAAGTAAAAGTGAGTAATCGCCTTGACTTACCTAGCGCATCTTCGTCCTCGAGATCATCCTCTTCCTCAAATTCTACTCGCTCCTCGCCAATAGTCTCACCATCATCATCAACACCGCGCCCGCTCGCTCCGGTAACGTCGATATCGCTATCTGTATCATCTGCTTCTTCCGGTGGGGGAAACTGATACTGTTGTGCTTGCCTCCTCGTAGGGACTGGCATCGTCGCGTTTTCTTGCACCAATCAGAATTCGTCCACAAGCTCGGACAAGCCAGCAAGATGGCGTCGAGCAGGTTTAGTTGAAGCGGTGCGGGCGAATCGCTCAGGTGGAAGTCATGCAGGGATTGCGCGTGTGATATGCAGGTGCGAGAATCGCGAGGTCAAAGATGGCCAGGGTCAGGCGATGAAAGTGAACGGATCCGGTGAGAAAAGCAAAAACGCAGGTGTGGGACTTTGCTTCTTTCACTCGCGAAAAGCCTCCCGTCAAATGTGTTTCTCACGCGCAGAATCGTGGCGCTGTGCAGGTCCTGGATGCGATGTTGAAAGCTGGATGGGGGAGTGTTGGTGATACAAAGTGTTTGCTGGTTGGCTGGAAGGAGCTAGGTAAACACAATGTCGATCAGCCAAGGACCAATGCTGTCCTCTGTGCATTCAACTCCAAATCCTGCTCTTTCGTGACCTCGCCCTGTTGTTACTGTGCGAACGGTGTTTACTGCAGGTGTATGCGAAGCCAGGGTGTGTTTGGGATAGTGTCGGGAAGGTAGAGGTCCAAGCGCCCTGGAAATTGGCTGGCTACCACTTTCGTCCCCAGCGGCCACGCGCCTCCCTGTAACGTCTCTCCATCTCAATGACCGTTCTGCTGGTCTCGCACCGGCCCTGATATGCCAAGTTAAATGCTATGCGCTCCAGTCAGCTCGTGTGATTGCTCCGTAGCGTCATTTCAGCGTGCGTTGTACTCCACCAGATCTCTCACATGTGGTTTCACAGATGCTAGGGACTAACCACGTCATCATTTGCTTTTGACTGGTCACATCGGCGAAGCCGTCGGTTCTGTTATAGATCGGCTTGGAGGAAGGGATACGATGTCGGTATCTTCCGCTATTCCATCGTCTCCACCATGCGCGAGACTTATCACGTCTGCTATGCCCGTCAGCGTCAATGTCTACATCATTCTGAAACTACGACATACAAAGTAGCCCATACTAGCCACACTCAGCGGTAATAACTCTCCCCACTTTTCCGTTTGCCCATCGTCAACTCGAGCCGAAGGATTCCAATGTCCAGGTCCTGTGTCACGCTGTGCATCAGTGCTCTGAACGTGGCGCGCAGGACGGTGCTGTGCAACGTTGAGAGCAGTCTTTTCGAGCCTGTAAATGATATGTAATGTCCACGCCACTTGGAAGCTCGGTCGCTTCCATACTCCTTCGATTTTGTGTTCCATCTGACACTGCATCCATTGTTGTTGGTACGTCAGGTATGATATGAAGCCTGGGCTTCATCGTCTGACAACACAAATCCGCGGATACTTCAATCATGGCACCGCACTCTTCAACAGATCTATCTCGGTCTGGACAATTACAGGAGCGCGTCACAATCGCTTTCCTGGTCTTAGCGTGGCTCTTCATTCTACTACGAGTATGGACGAGGACTTGCATCATATCGAATTTCGGGTGGGGTGAGTACATGTTCAATCGTCTAGATGCGCTTTGATCTGACAGACGACACTGTAGATGATTCGACTATGATATTGGCTGGCGTAAGTATAGTCACTGGACGTTATCCTGGGTCATTCGAGACTGATCGCCACTGGAGATATTATTCACTGTCTACTGTGCAGCTACGCTTTACATCGGAGCAAATGGCGGAGGAACACACATAACCGATTTCTACCACCTACAGCTCCTGACCAAGGTACGTCCTTTTGTGTTCACTAGCATACCGATGACTAACTATCAAAGTGGGCTGTCGTCAGTGAGGCCCTCTACCTGATGGCAATGATGACACTCAAGATTTCGCTTGGGATCTTCTTTGCGCGCATAGTCATCAAGCCCTGGCATCACATGCTCATCTACACCACCGTCGGAGTCACCATCATCTCTTCAGTCGCATCCTTCTTCTACTGCCTCTTTCGCTGCGGAGCGAACCTCAACCAATATGTCTTGCAGCAACTGCAGAAAAAGTGCACTACCCAGAAGCTAGATCTATTCATGGCATATCAATCGGCTTCCGTCATCACTCTGACCGACTTAGTCTTTCTTATTCTTCCAATCATCGTTCTCTGGAACGCGAATATGGATCGCAAGTCCAAGATCTCAGTTGGGTTCATCCTGAGTCTCGCCGCGGGGTGCGTTTGCCATTTCCAGTCTATCACTAGCATCATGGTAGCTAACGACATCAACTAGCGGTTGTATATGCTCAGTAATCCGATTCCGCTATGTAGCCGGTATCACCGAAGTCGACGACTTCTTCTGGAACGCAGTCAACATCTCCATTTGGTCCACCATCGAAGCCGGCGCCAGCACCATCGCCGGTTGTCTTGCCACGCTACGCCCGCTCCTCAAACGCGTGATCCGACTTGTACGAGAGCGAAGCGGTGTCGTAAAATGCATCAGCAAGATATCACAGTCGTTACGCTCGGGATCGTCGGCAAACCAGAGTTCAAATGCAAGCTCCCTGCCACACCCTAATACAACGATTTCGAATCCAAGTAGGGCAGCGCAGAGGCGGCGTAGGAGAGAAACGTTGGATACTGATGATCCAGATTTCATGGACTTCTTTGCGTTGCCCGGTGAAGATGTCATTGCGTTAGATGAAGATCCAGGGCGTGAGCGGAAGAGCACAGACTTGATATTAGGGAAAGTAGAGAGCGAGAGAAGTCTCGAGTTTCCGTGGCCACAAAGACCAGATGCTGTTGTAGAGGGGCGGAAAGAGAGAAGACGACAAACAGTGCATTCGAGCTGGTCGACGAGGAGGGGAAGCAGTAGGGCGGCCGAGCGACGGCTTTCTGCACCTGTTCCGACGAGTGTCAAAAGGCCTAGCGAAGAAGGCGAGGTTTGAACATATAACGTGGTGAGATATGGGAAATACAAGTTATTTCTTATCAAAAACACAGTCTATTCGTGATGTACGAAGGATCTCACAATTCCTGAGTTCCCCTCTCATCTTGAGTGCTCGCCACTTACGCTCATACAGCAGCAAGGAGACAACAAAAGCACGTGCATCTAACAAGATCTTATCTCTGCTAGACTCAGAGCTTAGGCTCCGTATCTGAAGACGTCTCATAGCCCTTTTGGTGTGCTGTGCTGACTGCGGTGAATAGCGCTGGTGACACGGTAAATACGAACACCGTGGTATGCGAGCCGTCTATTTTTTCAACGTCTGCTACACCTAATACTTCTCAGAAAGGCGGTGGATTCAAGTCCAGTCCTTCCACACTGAGCTTAAAGCTATCGGATCTCGAGTAACTACCTCCAACGTCTAGATCTAGTCTCCCTCTTTCACAGTCTTCAAAGTCGACGACAGAGATAAGGAGTTCGTCTTCCTTCTCCCAGACTGGACCAGCGAGGACGTCACCTAGTGGTGACACGATCATGGAACCGCCACGAGACACATACTCCTCGCCATCAGTAGAAGTAAACTGTTTGGTAGGGAAGGGCTGCTGCTTGGGACTGAGAGGCTGAGACTCGATGTCTGGGTGTGGTGAGGAGTCGATGGCTGAGCTGTCGCCGTTGGTTTTGACGGGCAGGCAGATCTCGTGACCTTCTTCAGTTCTGGTAATGGTACTCTTACGCCTTCCACTCCTAGCGGGCTGCTCTGACTGATGCTGATCCACACTGCTCTTGCCGCTGTTCTGCGTCTGTGGCGCCACCTCTTTCTTCTCTCCTGTTATCCATTCTGGAAGATGCTTCTTTTTGACGCACTGATTTGCGCTCAGCACAAAGCAACGACCTTCACAACCAACCGTCCTCATCAAGCTCGCCCATGCGTCTCGAGCATCTGCAGTCGGTGCAAACCATAGATTGACATTCTGGGCGTACAAGCTCTGCCTCAGTAGCGGCATATAGTTCTCCCAGCAAATCGCACTTCCCATTGTCAACCTCACACCCTTGATCTCTGTTGTTACGGCCCGCAGCGTACTCGCTGCACCCTGTCCCCAAATCAATCTTTCGGATCCTGTAGGCATGACCTTCCTTCTCTTGCCCAGTATGCCCAACTTCGGACACACAAACACGACTCCACAATACAGCGTTCCCCCACTCTTTTCCACTAGTCCTGTGACAACAAATACGCCTGTATCACGTGCGATTCTCTCTAGCTCTTCTCTCGTTCCATCACCGCGATGTTTCTTGCCTCTAGGCAACTCGAGCTTGCGGTCTAGCCAATCCGCCCCGGCGCCTGTAGGTGTATCGCCGAGATCGACAGCATCGTGAAAATACGCAAGGAATTGGTCACGACCGGATGGATCGCGAGCTCCCACTTTCGCTCCAAATGAAGCCGTGCGTGGGTACCCACCAAGATAGGCCTCAGGGAAGAGAATGATATCGACGCCCTGAGAGGCGGCCCGCTTGGTAGTGGCTTCGAGTGCAGAGAGGGTTTCAGCTGTGGTTGAGAGGGTGCGACTTTGCGCTGAGGCGAGCTTGAGGAGCTGAGGCATGGTTGGCGATTGTGTCGGTGATGATAGGAGTATGACGTAATCTGGCGGGTGTATGGGTGAATGATGGAGATACGGGCGACGGGAGCTGCAGAACCTCCAGATAATCAGATATTTTATACAATTCGAAAGACAAGCTTCAAAGTGATGAGTCAATTCGCTCTCAATCATTCCGAGGGAAAAGGCTCAGCTATGTTAGAATAGCTGTCGAGCTTCCCCGCTCACCCCACCTCAGAGAGGTACAATCCGTTTTGGGATTACGCTGCATCACGTCAATTATCAATCACTCTCTGGGCACCAAGTCCTCAGATGCATTGAGACAATATAGTCATGGGAGGTGACGAAAATGCGGCTGAAACTCGATTGTGGAGGGAGGTGGAGATAGAATGTCAATCATCAGTCACATCTGTCGTCAACAACTCTCCACTGTTTTCACCGACACTAGCAAAAGCGTGAATTTCTTCTTTCTTATCAAGTCAACCTCATCTCCCCAGCCCCCAACAAGATTCACAAGAAAAAACAACCAGAAATCACAACATCAACAATCTGGTCTAAGCATCAGCCCCCAGCGAACCTCCAAACCCCGCATTCAACCATCTCATCATCGTCCACCACCATGGCAACTCCCCAACCCATAACCCTAGACACCCACCTCACCACCCTCTTCCAAAACTCAAGCAACACCCACACCCAACTCCGCACCTCGGTTCTCCCCGCCCTCCTCCAATCCATCGGCGACATCGCCTCAACCCTGCGCTCCTCCCAAACCGTAACCCAACTCGGCACCGCCAACGCCTTCGGCGATAACCAACTAAACGTCGACGTGCTAGCCGAAACCCACATCCGCACCGCCATCTCCAACACCCCCTCCCTCTTAACAGCAAGCAGCGAAGAAGACCCCACCGAGCGCTCAAACCCCAATCTACAGGGCCAAAACGACGAGGTGTACACACTTGCCTTCGACCCCCTCGACGGCTCCAGCATCATCGCTCCAAACTGGAGTGTAGGCGCAATCCTCGGTCTCTGGACCGGCTCCTCAGCCCTCAACGCTTCACCTGAAAATTGCCAAATCGCTTCTATCCTGGGTATATTTGGCCCGCGCACCACTGCCATCGTTGCCCTGCGGATTCCCGACGTTTTGGCACCAACGTGTTTTGAAATCGGTTTCTCGCCTTTAAAAGCGAATAACGGGCTTTATGCGCTCGAGGTGATTCGAGAGAATGTGAGGTTGGCGGATCCGCCGTTCAAGACAAAGTACTTTGCCCCTGCGAATCTGCGCGCTGCGGCTGAGGAGCCAAGGTATCAGGATTTGATTACACACTTTATCAAGGAAAAGTATACGCTGAGGTATAGTGGGGGGTTGGTGCCGGATGTGGTGCATGCGCTGATTAAGGGTCATGGTGTTTATATTAGTCCGGTCACGGAGAAGAGCAAGGCTAAGCTAAGGAGGCTGTATGAATTGGCGCCTGTGGCGCTGATTGTGGAGTGTGCGGGTGGACTGGCGATTGATGCGGGGACGGGGGAGAGGATCTTGGAGCGCGAGGTCAAGGACACTGATGAGAGGGGTGGATTGGTGTGTGGGAACTGGGAGGATGTTGAGTTTGTTAGGGGAAAACTGGTCACACAGTAGGCAATTCAGGCCTCTTAAACAGTTTTGATTTCAATTTTGAGGGCCCAGAATGTCTCAAGACAGTCGAGTTATGCTGAATGTCCTCGACCCGTATCGGATCGTATATAATTCAAGGACTATGTTGACAACGGTGCCTTATGTACAAGTAGAGGCCATGCGGCCCAACTCCGTTCAGATGTATAAAGGCCCCAGTCCGGGACATGTTCGAGACAGACAATGTCTTCTTGTATACAGCCCCCAATTCCATGTATACATACGTACACCATCCAGTCCAATCATCACAAAAGCACCTTGCAATCCCGTCAACCGTCAATGCGTCCTCGGACCCCAGCCACCGTTCAACGCCAATATCCATACTCTCAGACGAACAAACCACCAATTTTCTTCCGGAATGAGAGGGCAAGGGAAAGGAAAAGGGAAACGAGAAAAAGGAAAAGAGCTGGCGACTCAATTCCTAAGACCCAGAGACCCATAATACGTACCGTTGGTTTAGAAGCGAGAAGCAGCAGCTCCCCAGAGGGAATTGTAGATCTTGTCGACAACGTACGATGCGCGAATAGTACGGTGGTTGAAACTGCGACCGTTAAGTCCTTGAAGAGCTTTCTCACCACCAGAGACGGAATCGAACTTGACGTAGATGTCACCCTCGGTATTGGGGTCGACAGCAATGTGAACAACCTTGCCGTACTTCTTGTCGCATTCACTTCGAACTTCGACTTCGAGGTCCTTGACCCAGTTGTTGCCCCATTGCCTCTGTTCCCTATAAAATTGTCAGTTTCCATACCATTTTGAAGTGACCTAAAGCGCAAGTATGAAAAATAAAAAGTGACATACTCGTCAGCATCGAACGCGTTTTCAATCTTGACGCATTTGGACGCCATGGGCTTGTCAATAACGG
This sequence comes from Plenodomus lindquistii, assembly GCA_025504975.1. Classification (NCBI taxonomy): domain Eukaryota; kingdom Fungi; phylum Ascomycota; class Dothideomycetes; order Pleosporales; family Leptosphaeriaceae; genus Plenodomus; species Plenodomus lindquistii. The sequence continues at coordinate 802,550 of JANUWI010000014.1, forward strand.
GAGCACGAGGCTTGCTGACAACGGGCTGAGCGCCTGGCGTTGCGACCTCTGAGCCGTCACGACGAGCTAGAGCATGCATTAGCTTGCTACGGTCGTAACTCTTGTAGTTTACACCAGCAACGTCAGTGTCGTCGAGGGCTGAAGCTCCGCTGACACCACGATCGTCCTTGCTATGGGTGCGGTCGAAGACGCCACCAGAACCGCCAGCATAGGCACCACGGCCACCGGCTCCACTGAACGCGGAACCCTGGTAGCTTTGAGCCTGCTGAGTAAAGGTACGTAGCAGGTTAGCAGTGGACTCGGGTGTGAATTTATCGTTACCAAGACCAACGCGGATCTGGCGACCGGCAAGCTCGAAGCCGTTCATTTCTGCAAGAGCATCTTTAGCATGGGTAGGATCAACGAATCTATAAGCTGTTAGTGTAAGCATGACGAAGGGTATATGTAACACTGACTGGACGAAGCCATAGCCCTTTGAACGGCCTGGGTTCAGCTCATCGCGCTGAAGTATAACCTGCTCAAGCTCGCCGTATGGTTCAAAAATCTCCTGAAGATCACTCTCAGTCACACTAAAGTGAATGTTACCGACATAGAGACGATGGAAGGGGGCACCGTTGGCACCAGGAGCGGCTCCACCTTCGGAGGGACGAGCGGCGCGGTTCTTCTCGGCTTCTGTGAGCTGGGCGATGATGGGCACGCCCTTGAGCTTCTGACCAGTCAGTTCCAGTGCTTTTGGTACAGACTCTTCGTCTTTGAACTCAACGTAGCCGACTCTGTTGGCGGAGTTAGCCGTGTTTTTTTGTGGAACAACAGAAGCGCAAAGCTTACCCTTTGGAGCGACCAGTAACGCGATCTTTGACAATCTGGGCTTCGACGACAGGGCCAATGGTCTCGAAGAAGGAGCGCAGGTGGCGGGTCTCGGCACGTTGAGAGATCTGTTGCACGAAGATAGTACGCTTGTCACGGTCGTCTTCAGTTACTTCGGGCTCGGGTGTCTTATCACCACGGCGACTGCCACGGCGGTCGTCTCCTCCATTGCGGCGACGGTCTCGCGGGGCAGGCGATCGGTTGCGCGCAAACTTGTCGTCGCCGCGGTCCCGGCGGGGGGAGCGGGAGCGGGCGCGGCCTCCTCCGCTGTAGTAGTCGCCGCCGCCGCCTCCTCGGTCTCTCCGGCCTCCTCGATATCGGTCGCGCGAGCTGCTGCGACGGGGCCTATCACGGTCTTCATCTGTGTCAGCACCTCCTCTGCTTGATCGCGGGCGGCTCCCATCTCTTCGCCGGTGGTCGCGGTCGCGGCTGCGGCGCCGGCCTCCATTGGACTCACGATGACGGTCCCTGCTCCTGGCGCGGTCGTGGCGGTCGCTGTGGCGGTCGCGGTCGTCGCGGCGGCTGTCGGGGTCGCGCGCCTCGCTGCTGGCCTTGCTCTCGGCGTCCTTCATCTCCACCTCGCGCTGGGCCTCCTCGAGGAGGGCGTCGACGGCGCTGAACGTGGCCATGGTGTCGGGCGAGTCCTAGCTCTCGATAAGTGTGTCCTGGCCGAAGTAAGGCGGAGGTGATGTGATGCGCGCAGTCACTGCAATGGGTGGGCGAACGTGAGTGCGGCGAGCTTGAGGCTCTGATACGATATTCAATTGCTGTACTGAGCCGGCACGACAACACGGCAGCTGCTACTTGCACGCGATGGATGCTAGCTGACGATTCGGATCTCTGCTTGACTGAAGCTCTGCGGTTCCGGGGTTGCTCGCGGTTGTCGTGGGTGTACCGTGTGTCGAGTGGAGGCGAGCGTCGCGAGGTTGGCCGACCAGGATTTCAAGTTGGAGCCTCTTGGCAACCTCAGGGCTGCATTCGTCACGTGCATTCATTTAGCGCCCAGGTGGCCTTCCAAGGTTGGAGCTGTAGCCCAGACAACCACACTCTCGCACCACAGACAAGACGTTCCATGGTATGGTATATTATTATTACTCTAATAAGTACATAAGGTCATTATTTGCTACCAGGCGCAGCAGCTAGCGGTGCTGCATCTGCGCCGAACGAGTGTAGACTATCAATCTCAAAACACCAAACGATGTCGGTCTCCGCGAAGCAATGTGAAGAATAGGCCTTCAGACTCGAATCAAGTCGACTTGACGATCTTGGGGGGCGACATCTCGAGTTCGGTACCAAACACCCAGTCCCAGAAGCGGCTGGTTACGCCAAACCCATTCTGATAATCAGCAAAGTGGTGCTTAAGATGGTACTTCTTCAGCTCCTGGTAGTAAGGGGGAAGTCTGTATGACGTTAGCAATGTTCTTTGAGCAAGCAAATAGTTAACTTACTTCTGGTGGTGGAGAAAGTAATGTGTCATGTCGTAGCAAGTGTAGCCAAAGATACCTCCACAGTAGGCAGCCAGCGCCGCGTACCAGTTCCAGGAGATGATAGCGTGTGCAAGCTTCCAGAATGGCGCTGCCAGAACAACGAAGAGTGTAGGTGGCATCACGAGTCTGTATCTGTCCATTGGGAGGTAGTGATGAATGCCGTGGAGAAGGAAGTGGGCGGTGAGCGCAACACGGTTGTTGGGGAGGTGGCTAGACAAGGTCAGCAGCGCTTCACACGTATGCAGCAAATGGGACTTACTCGTCCAAGTGGAACAAGCATCGGTGCATGACATATTCCACAATTGTCCAGAACCCAAGGCCGAAGACCCAGTAGCCAGCCAGCGCAGATGCAGATCCGAGACCAAGGAATGCCACTGTCGTTCCGTATGCGATGCAGGGCCACCACAGTGTAGGCACGACCCACCATGGGGTCTTGCTGAGGGGCTCAAGGAAATTGCCAAAGAGAGGCGCCGAGTCGCCTCCCTTGTAGTGGCGAGGTCTGTGGACTTGTTGCAGGTAAAAGTCCTTTTCGAAGCCACCATTCCAGACTTGCATCAGGAGAGGCTTGTTCAGATCGAGAAACTTGTGCTCCTTGTAGTCCTTGTTCGGGTCGGTCTCTTTTGATAGATCCTCGGCAGACGACATGCCAGTTGCAGCGTATAGCGGCTTACCATCCTGCGACATGCCCTTGAGCTCAATAGTGCCCACCTCTGTCGGTGGCAAAGGCAAGATGTCTGCCGGCTTGGAGCTCTTGACGGCACCATTCATGACCGGCTCAGTCGCCATGAAACCAATCAGGCTCTCGTCCAAGATCTCATACGCTGAGTCCGAATGGGCATGCGACAGCTCATCCTTCAAGATGGCCTCGACGTCCTTTCCAGCATATTCCAAGATGAACTCTGGCCCACCGGGGTGGCCCTCCAAAAAATCCGTGACATCGTAGACCTTTGTGCCAATCGTGACATAGCAGGACTCCTCGGTGTTGTGGGCGCGTACTTCGGCGGTCGGAATCGTCGGAAGGGTGCGGCCTGGCATGGTGGTGGTTGTAGACATAAGAGCCGTTTGTAATGAGGTAGAGGGTGCGCAGCGTGTGGCCGTGTCTTGGTATGCCTTTTGCGAGTTGTCGTGGATTATTTTCTGTTGCACTAGTATCGAGGGGCGTTGTCAATAGCTGCAAGTGCTGTGGCAACAAGACGTCGTTGCACAAGGGGAGCTGCGAAGACCCTGCAGAAGGAGCGTAAAGGGTAGGAAGATGCGGCTGAGCAGGAAAACGCCGAGTTGGTATGCACTCGGAGGGAGAATGTATAGGTAAAGCAGAGTAGAGCAACTGTCAGGAGACGGCCAAGCGAAGGCTCACCGCGCGCCGATCTCACCACCGGCAGCTAATGGTGGCGAGACCAGGAGCCCTCGTGCTTCCGTCCTCCGAACAGGTCCGCAAAATCACACTTTTCGAAAAGGGGATGCAATTTCTTTGCTGCCCGACGAATGCCGTCATGACTTTTTACTGCAAAGTCTCGGCCTTTGCTTGAGATTGCATGAAAGCATCTCGTGCGAGGGTCCCCCGTCAGGTCATCGAAATGTTTCAAGCGCAAATGTCTTGCCCGTCTCTTCGCACGTTGTCTTTGTAGACACAGGACCATTGTTTTCCGTACCTGGATTTTGTTGCAACCACTACTACTCCATTCTCAATACATCTACTGCCTGGGCATGGAATGTTCTGTGTTTTGTTTAAGCGCCTGTATGGAAGCCTCATATCAGATGCGTTTCTCATGAAGAGTTGAGTGCAGCTCGTAGAGCATCATCAGCAAGCTCATCATACTGCTATGAATTGACTTCAAAGCCTTTACATTCTTACTCCAGAACATGTGTATGTCTCTCATCCCAGGGCATCGAGACATGCAATAGGTTCTCCACCAGACGAACCCTCACAGGAATTTGTCGAGCGAACTGCTCCAAGGTGTATCGCGCCGACGTACCTCCGACCGTTTGAGATTAACGTTGGCACCCGCAACGACAGGCTCTCAGCCTTGCTGGACCCTGGCTTTGCAGGGGCAGGAACAACCTCTTGCGTCATCAACAACAGCGACCAAGATGCGGCTGCCTCACAATGTCAATGATCGACCCATCTTCACCATGTGCCTTGATTGCGCTGTCAGGTCGGCTGGCCTTCCAGCATGCTCCACCTCCACACCATTCTCTACAAAACCCAACCACTCCGCGGACCTGCCCTGTGTAACCTCACCTCTCCATCCTAGGCCTTATCCTTTGACAACATATACCCTACCGCGACTGCGCTTGGCAAATCATATGCGCGCAGTCGGCTTCCAATATGTACAATCTCCCTGAACGTCACTTGTCAGTCGCGCAAATATGCACCGCGCTACTGTTATTCTCTGGAGTACCTGTTACAGAGGGTGTGCACCATATGGCCATCAAAGCTCCGCGAAAACAGCTACGCCGAAAATTGGACATCACACCCTTACTGGTCACCAACCAATGTCCGGGCAACATATGGCCTGGCATTTCTACCCAGTCGGGACAAGGACCTAGCGAGAACGGCTTTTTACTGAAGCCTGGAGAGACCAAGAATCAGACCGTATCAGAGGATTGGCAAGGCAGAGTCTGGGGTCGGACGAATTGTACCTTCAACAGCGACGGCTCCGGGCCCGCGTCTGGTAGTGGCAAGGCTTGCTACTCCGGTGATTGCTATGGCAGACTGAACTGCCAAGTTGGAGTGAGTGGTTACTCCATCTTCCTTGTGAATTATTGTGACTGACTGTTGGGAAGGGTGATGTGCCTGTGTCACTTGCAGAATTTACCCTGGACGCTGGAGATGGCCATACCTACTACGACATCTCTTTAGTCGACGGCTACAACTTGCCCATCGCAATCGTCTTGCAGCCACTTGAGAATGTGACATTGGACGACATTCCACCAAACCTGACGAATCCATCTTGCCAAGGAACGGATGGATTGCTAGCGAAGCAGGGCTACGATCCATACCCTGAGTATCCGAAATTCCTGAGGACCAACTCTTCGTATGCACTACCCTGGGAACAGAAGGTCGACGAAAAGCAAATCTCCCGGTGGTGTCCATGGGACCTGCAACAAACGCCTCCTGACAAACCAGGAGATGGCGTGTACCCCTATCCAGATGACAATATCAAGAGACCACAATTCAATCCTTGTTTCTCTGCCTGCGCAAAGAACAACAAGCCAGAGGACTGTTGCACTGGGGAGTACAATTCGGCGAGCAAATGTTCGCCTGGCGACTACTCCAAGAATGTGAAGAAAGTCTGTCCTGATGCTTACAGTTTTGGTATGTTTAGCCCAGTATATCGCTCTCCACGTTGATTCATAACTAACGCGAGGTTTCATAGCGTTTGACGACCAAACTTCAACGTTCATTATCCCGTCTGGAGCTGGTTTCGAAGTCATCTTCTGTCCAGGCGCCCGCTCGACCAATATCATCGGTACTAGCCTCGCGCAAATGCAGGCCTTGTCTCAGCGGGGTCGGGTGAACAAACAGGAAGCATTGATGCTTCTGAAGCGCAGGGAGGAGATGTTCACACGAAGCGCTGCAGCCGGTCTGGCCCCGTCGAACATTGTCCTGCTTGTGGCATCTCTTGGTATTGCCGTGTCATCAGCATTACTGCACGGGTAAAGGACCCAATCTTAGACGTGAGAGTTTGTCGTTGCTTGTTTGGATAGCCCTATACCCCATCTCATTACCTTCGCAATGTGAATAGTCGCAATAGCTTACGCGTATGCTGCTGCTTTGTGACAAATTTGATGACGCGACCAATCCCTTTTCTCCACGAAACCTCAAGTGCACGTTATTCAACGTCTGTAGGGCGCCCCAAATTCATTCACGTCCCTCAACTACCGGGTGACCATGACTGACCGGTTAGGATACGCAAATCGACGCGGCCTCCATCATTGAACGCGTCCTGGACGGTGTATCGTTCAAATGAAAGATACCAGTCCTCGGTGCCTGGAGTAAAAGGGTTGTCTCATAACAGTATGTACAGCAGGAGGCATTGAGTCCCCGTGCTCATCCCGTGCGCGCGTGGGGTTCATTCGTTCGGAAAGCTTCCGCCATGCTTCCAACACCCCAACGACTTTCTCCATCAATCACGGAGGGAGAAAATCCGATCAGACTGCGACAATCCGCTATCTACAAGTGACCCGCTTGGCCTTTAAACAGCTGACCCCATGGCTTCAGGACCATATCTTCCGAATGCCGACCCACACGAGGCGTGCTTCTAGCCCCATGGGGTGCGGAGTAGTCGCGCCGTGTACCTTCTCGGATGACTTCATGTGCGCCCTGAGCTGCTCGAAAGAGCTCAACACGGCATGCGTCGCTCCGAACCAAGTCCACACTGTCTGAAATACCTTCGGCAGAAGGCACACTATTTGATTCAGAGGAAGGGTCGTCCCTGCTCGCTGCTGCCTACCCCGCTAAACTCGCAGTGCAATTGACACATAAGAGCTCGCGCGACACTTTCATTAATTCACAAAGTCTCAGCTACAGTCGACATGACTAAAGGGCAAGCACTAAGTGTGCACCGTCTAACGGAGGGTTGGACCTTCAAACAGGCAGACGATGAAGCTGAGGCCTGGATGACAGTCAAGAAGGTTCCAACAAACGTTCACCTTGATCTGATTGAGCATGGCAAGTATGTATAAGACTAGAGGAGAAGTACTGCATGAGTACATGATTAACCGATCATCAGGATTCCTGATCCCTTCTTGGGTTTCAATGAGCTGCAAGCGGAGTGGGTGGCAGATGAAGCCTGGACATACAAGGTTGCGCTACCCACAACATCGAAACCGAAGAGTGGCACATCGTACGTACTTGCTTTCGATGGTCTGGATACATTCGCAACAGTCAGACTCAACGATCAAATCATCTTGGAGAGCGATAACATGTTCATACCACACCGTCTTGATGTAACCAGCAAGCTGAACCCGGACCAAACCAACACATTGGAGATCACCTTCAAGTCTGCACGACTAGAAGCCATCAAGATCAAGGAGAAGTATCCAGACCATCAGTGGGTAGGCTTCAATGGCGATATGGCTCGGCTTGCTGTGAGGAAGGCACAATATCATTGGGGTTGGGATTGGGGACCAATTCTCAATACCTGCGGTCCATGGAGAGAGGTACGACTGGAGGTCTACGAGGCGCGAATTGGTGACTTGAGGGTGGACTACGAGCTTGAGGAGAGCTTAAAGTCGGTCCAGGGTACCATCTCCGCGAAGATTGAGGGCGCGTCTGCCACGAGCGTCAGCTTCACTGTTTACGATGAGGACAAGCTTGTTTTCAAGGAATCGGCGAAGGTGAGCGACGGCCTAGCCAAGGTTGAGTTCCACGTCAACAACCCCAAACTCTGGTATCCACACGGATACGGAGAGCAACCTTTGTACAAAGTAACAGCGACTGTGTCTGCGGACGATGTAGATCTGCATCAGGCAACGCGGAGGACTGGTTTTCGAAAGGGCGAGCTCATCCAGGAGCCTGACGCTATCGGGAAGAGCTTCTACTTTCGCGTGAACGGAGTTGATGTGTTCTGTGGTGGCTCAGACTGGATACCCGCGGATTCTTTCACTCCGAGAGTAACGGAGGGGAAATACCGCAAGTGGCTGGAGATGATGGTCGACGGATATCAGATCATGCTCAGGATATGGGGCGGAGGGATCTGGGAAGAAGACATCTTCTACGACATATGCGACGAGCTCGGGGTCTTGGTGTGGCAAGACTTCATGTTTGGCTGTGGCAACTATCCCGCTTTCCCTGAGATTTTGAAATCGATCGAAGCTGAGTGCACTGCCAACGTCAGCCGAATCAGACACCATCCATCAGTCATCATCTACGCCGGCAATAACGAGGACTATCAGGTACAAGAGTCGTATGGGCTGACGTATGACTACGAAGACAAGGATCCGGAGAATTGGCTCAAGACGGACTTCCCTGCACGATATATATACGAGAAGGCGAGTGCACACCGCGTTTCAGATGTCCCGAGCGTTGCTGACTAGGAGACGGATCAGCTGTTGCCTGAAGTCGTTGCGGCCGAGAGCCCACACGTCCCATACCATCCGGGGTCGCCATGGGGTGACGGTCTGAAGACGTCAAATCCTACAGTGGGTGACATGCATCAATGGAACGGTAGGGCGTCCCGTGGAACTAGATTCAATGCATTGAATTAACTGTGCATGCAGTGTGGCATGGCACACAGGAGAAGTACCAGATCTTCGACACACTCGGCGGCCGATTCAATAGCGAGTTCGGCATGGAGGCCTTTCCCCATATCGACACTGTCAGGTATTGGTGTACAGACCCTGCTCAGCTATATCCCCAAAGTCATATGCTAGACTTCCACAACAAGGCAGACGGACATGAGCGGAGGATTGCAACATACCTGGTGGAGAATTTTCGCACTAAAACTGACCTGGAGGTACGTTCCGTAACGCTTATTACTGCCTTCCCGCCCGATGGGGCGACAAGAGCGCTAGTGAACCCGAATATACCCCGTACCCCTGCTAACGATGAATAGTCGTTCATCCACCTGACGCAACTTTCTCAAGCCGAAGCTTTAATGTTCGGTTACAGAGGTTGGCGTCGTCAGTGGGGTCAGAATCGCCATTGCGGAGGTGCGCTGGTCTGGCAGCTCAACGACTGTTGGCCAGTCACGTCTTGGTCTATTGTTGACTACTTTCAGCGGAAGAAACCTGCTTATTACGCGATGCGTCGAGTTTTAGCACCCATCGCTGTCGCCGTCAAGAGAGCGCACTTTGATTGGAGCGTTGTGCATGCACGTGTACCGGAAGAGAGCGACTATGAGGTCTGGGTTGCTAGTCAGAAGCTGGATGAAGTGGTAGCAACTGTTGAATTGCGATATATCAGTATTAAGAGCGGGAAAGAAATTAAGGAGAAGATTGTCAAGAAGGATATGAAGTTGGTAGCAAATGGGACGACAGACATCCTCTCGGGCACAATCGACAACCGGAACGAGGAGCCGCATGTCCTAGCCGTGAGGATCTGGGTCGATGGCGAGATCGTTTCCAGAGATGTCGATTGGCCTCAACCTTTGAAGTACCTGGACTTCGAGGACCGCGGCCTGAAAGTGACACCCAAAGGCGATACTATCGTAGTCAAGGCGGAGAAGCCCACTAAAGGCCTCGTGTTCGAGGAGCGTTCGGGCGTACTGGTGCATGACAGCGCTATCGACGTTGTTCCTGGCGACGAGCAGATCATCAAGGTGAAAGGTCTAGGCAAGCAGGATCAGCCGTTGAGGTGGACATTTCTTGGCAAGGACTGAACGTCAAGCTGTAGGATGCAAGGTGGGAAAAACTGGGAAGGGTTTAGCAGTGGTCTGATTAGTACTCATGCATATTCCCTGGGGACCACCACTGCATGGGATTTAGGGACAAGAAGAAAATACACCGATTGCTCGCACCGCACGCTTACTTGCTGCACAATGGATCCTGCGTGATGAACTGAAGCTAGTTAGACGTCATCGTATTCTGCAACTTGACCCTATGCAGCGGCTTCGCTATAGCCCAGGTGGTAGAATACCAGTCGCTGCGCCATTCCAGGCCGCGTCAAACCGAGTTTTGACACCGGGTATACGTGAGGCTCCTGCAGGCTCTCCCTCCAGGCTCCCCTCGCCCCAGTCCCCAGGGCCAAGACTTCGATATGAAGCGTCGTCTACTGAACATGGTGGATTTTCCAGGAATCATCAATTTGCGCGGCAGGCATTGGCTGGCGCAGGCCTGCATTTGGGATGGAGGGTGTCGTTTGATGCAGTTCCGTCGCACATCACAAAGTGGCGCCGTGCACCTGCGCAGCATGGTGTGCATTTTTCGGCCCACGGTGGACCTTCTACCCGGGCGCTGGATGGGTTGCGGTGGTGTTCATGTCGGCAGACGCACCGCGTGATGCGCGGGTTGCACTCGGGCCAGATGTCGGCAGCTCCTCTCCCGAAGTGAGAAGAGGTCAAGGGTTGCATTCTGGATTTTGGGGTTCCATTTTCGTCTGACACTGCCATGCCGCTGCCATGCCGCTGCCGTGCGATCGAGCCGTGGATGGTGTCTGAAGACGACGGGAAGGAAGGCCCGCATTGCTGAAACGACGTGCAGTAGTGCTGCCGCGCCCTCAAATGCGATGGTGAATGCCATCCACGGCAATCTTGCGCCTTCTGGAGACCTTCTCGAAGCCGCTGCTCAAGTCTCAATCTCGCTTGGCTTCGCAACCCAATGTTCCCGTCCGCCCGTCCCAACGGTCGCCTGTCTTTGCTCCACCACCCATTTCCTCCTGCATGTCGTCAGGGGTGCTATAATGCGGGGGATACAACCCACACCTGGTGTGCACCGGTCACTCTGGAGGGCCACTCCTTCTCTCCGGCTTCGCTAGATTCGCCAGTGCATTTCGACATCTGTGCAGGACTATGACGATGCAATTCAGGGTCTGCGAACGAGAGGCGACTTGCCTTTGACAGGCGTACTACCGAAACACTACCGGTGTGTTTGATATATCAATCCCAGTCCACCTATTCTCGGTCCCGACCTCGTGTGGTATTGAACTTGCTGCGTACAAAAAGTACTAGTTTGTTTGGTTCTCGGCATCTCCAGTTCTTTTCGTCACCGTCTGTTTGACCGAATCACAATCTCCACCCGACACATGCAATAATCCTCACCCACGGCAGACGACCCGTTGTTCCCCACATCCCCATCTCTCGGTTGTGGAGCGCTCTGCACACTGTTTGACAGCGGGCGCGTCTCGCAACACGAGGGCACCAGACATGTTCCACACATTCCAGTCATCAACCGTTGTGCGTTCGCCCGGCGCCGACACAGACGGCTCCGGTAAGCCGTCTCGACCTCCAGGCTCACGGCGGATATCTACCAGCAACGCATGTGTCGAATGCAGGAGACGGAAGATCCGCTGCGATGGCTCGCAACCGTGTGGGCAGTGCCAGTGGTACCAGCACCCAGAGGCCTGTGGCTACTCGAAACCGGCGCAAAGAGTCGTGCCCAGCAGAAAGTGAGTCGTCAGGGTCCGGCCTTTTGATGTCGACTAGTGCTAAATCTTGGGTAGACTAGTTGACAAGCTTTCTAACAGCATCGAGCAGTATAAGGCCGTGTTGACAAAACTGTACGGAGCAAGGAATCTTGAATCACTGGCAAACCTGCCTAGAGAGGAGCTATTGGAACTGGCTCTGTCATCACCAGCCATCACTACACCATCAACGACAACATCACCAACAACGATAGAATCTCAAGCATTGTCAGACATCCATGCTGGGTCTGATGGCGCTGAGAGCCTAGAGGCGCTTGAACAAGCTCCACCCGAAGATCCTTACTGGGACGAGGCACGGAAGCACCAGCTCCGTGTCCAAGGCATCTCCGACGATGTGAACGGACTTTCCATGTCGGTCGACCGGCTCTCATCCTATGTCGGAATATCCTCGATCACCGCAGCACTCAAAGTCATTGTACGGTGCGCACCACAAGCCCGCGTGTTGATTGCGCACAACAGTCAGGAGACTGCGCTGCCCAGTCGCGCGGGCTCACCTCCGCCCGAGCTTGCGGACAACAGCCCGCTTGCTGTGCCGCCACCACAGCATGGCCAGCAACTCATTGAAGCGTTTTTCGATCGAGTGCATCCATTTTTCCCTATGATAGATGAACGGAAGTTTTGGAATACGTACCTGTATGGTGATCGCAAAGACTCAGCATGGCTTGGTTTGCTGAACACCGTCTTCGCCTTGGGCTCACTCTCGTCACTGACTGCAGACAACGAGGCACATTATGTGTACTTCATCCGTGCGAGGCAGCACATCTCCCTTGAATCTTTCGGGAGCGGTAATTTGGAAGTACTCCAAACGTTGGCGATTATGAGTGGGTACTATATGCATTACCTGAACAGACCGAACGAAGCACATTCTCTAATGGGCGGTACGCTACGCATGGCCACCGCTCTTGGTTTACATCGAGAATACTCTGAACGCAATGATGCAAGCCGACAGTTCACAGCCAATGGTGAAGAAGATTCAATCTCACCAGAGATGCGACGGCGGATATGGTGGAGCTTGTTCTGTCTTGATTCTTGGGCGTCGACTACAACTGGCCGTCCATCATTGGGAAGAATGGGGCCCTCAATTACAGTCATGAGGCCTGGCACGGCACCGTATGCGGTGAGTGTTTCTTGATGATATTCCCAACAGAAGCATTCTCATCCTAACACTCTCCCAGGTGCAGACAATACCGCCGCCGAACAGCCCTCAGTACATCGAACAGCTTAAAGTGCTTCCTCTGATTCATGCGTCTGCATTCTGCCAGATTGCTACGCGGATACAGGACAGGCTTGTGGAAACACCGCTACTGTCCATGGCCGAGACAGCATCTTTCGACACACAAATCCTGAAATGGCATGAGGAGTTGCCATCCATCCTCTCTGACCTTAACGAACCGTGTCCAGAATTTCTCCGCAGAGTGCGAACTGTCATGAAGTGGCGCTTCCAAAACATTCGCCTTGTACTTCATAGACCTGTATTACTCACAACAGCATTGAGACGAAGCTCCTGGAATACCTTGACGCCAGAAGAGAAGGTGGCAGTTGGCAAATGCCGGATGATCGCGGCGAGAACAATTGAGGAAATGAGCCATGAATGCATGCCTGATCTGATTTCCGGCTGGAACGCGGTCTGGTTCTGCTTCCAAGCTTGCATGGTACCGCTCGTTTCCCTCTTCAGCGACTCGACTGTACCAGAAGATGTAGAGAAGTGGAAAGATACCCTCGAAACCGCGCTACAGTTCTTCGCGACAGTCAAGGACTGGAGTATTGCAGCTAAACGAAGCGGGGACGCCGTTACGAGGCTCTATGCAGCATACAAGACTTACGCCTCTACGATGGTCACACAGCCACAACCACAGGTGCCAATGTCCATGGTTCAGCCTCAGTACCCAAGCCACACCAATTTCGCGATCCCAGGCACAGCAACGACGCCTACTATGCTAAACACCCATCGAATGTACCCCCAAGGGCAAGCCGCATTCCAATACAATCCAGCCACCCCAACATGGGCAAATTCAAATGACCCCACAATCCTGAACAACCTCTGGGACGACATGATGTGGGATACCAATCTTCCGGATCTACTGGAAACGCCGTTTGGGCTGAACAGCGACTACGATTTCGCGTCTGCAGCACAAGACTCGGGCGTGAATGGGGCGTGTTGGATGCATGGAAATTGAGAAGACCTGGGGTAATCAGCTCGTGCGGCTTGGGAGGCAGGAGTGCGTCCTGCCGATCGCGAGATCAGCCATGTGGGTTAGCGTGCGGGATGCAGGTCGTGTATGCAGTCTTTGACGGTCTGGAGTATTAGGAGAAAGCCGAAACTACAGTACATCCGCTGGAAGCTTGCTTACCCCTCAGAGGCCTTACAATGCATTGTCGACTATATATGGAATAGTGATAGCCCAGAATGGTGGACACGATCATTACCCGGCAGGAATTTCGACCCAGGAGGGCGGATACCATGGATAATCCTTGGATAATGCAACCTATCGAGTACACGCTACGTGCCCACTTGGACGAGAAACACGTTCTCGCCCAAAGCGGTGGACAAATATAATGCCTGTTTGGATTCAATGCAAAGAGTCTGCCTCACTCATCACCCAAAAAATATGGCGTCTAGACCCGTGCCAGGACACGGCCTCGCGCTCGCTCCAACGTGTACCCGTAGACCCGCCCTCCTAAAACAGACCATCTACTTCTCATAGCGATTGTTCACCCGCATCAAAATCCAAACCATAGCTTCCCACATCCCTCGTTGAACTTCACACTACATTCTAACATGCACATATGTACGCACAACGTGCTCAACACCATACCATGCATACCCCATGATCCACACGCCATGTACCCCAGATCACTCTGTCCACGAGGTAGATAAGTATGCCCTGCTTTACATATGCATTGTACCATGTATTTTCGTTCAAACCCGCAGTGCAGTGCAGTGCACATGTGTGAACGCAACACACACAACCTTCCTTTCGTACGCAGGAGGATCAAGATAGTTTCATGTACGCTGCTTGAAGCGGTTCGTGTGGGCGGTATATCATGTCCATGTATAGGTAGGTAGGTAAGTGTGTTTTGCCATGTGATAATGCGGAGAGGAGAGAGCGGTTGGTGATCAGGCTAAAGGGCTAACGGGCAGGCAGGATTGGAGCACGCGAGGAGAAAGGGGCTAGGCTTGGGTGTGGGAGGTGGAATGGGTGGGTGATGGGTGTGCGTGATGGATGGTGTGGGAAAGCGGAGACGTATGGCGCTGGTCTGGGTTAGACTGGGTGGTGTTGTGGGGGAGGAGAGAGGAAGCGGTCAGGGGTTGCGGGGTGTTGCGGTTGACGATGACGCCATGGAAAGGGTTATCGATAACCCTGCATGAGATGACAGCTGTATGAATTGATGCAGTCTGCAACTTTGTTCGTGAAATCGACAGGTGTCAAGGCTGTTGTTCTTGATGTCTTTGATTGAAAGAAAGTTATGAAATTCTGAATCTTTGGTGTTTGGATCTAGTTTCCATCAAGGCGAGACGGTCGGCCTCTGGGCTTGTCAAACCTGCCCACGTGCTATACATGTGCTTGGCTGGCTGTCGATCCCGCCCTGCCCCAGCTTGACCTCCCCGCTCATGCGCAAGCTCATTCACTGCGGCCCGACTGAAGTAGAGGTGTAGCGGGGAGCTTCTGTAACTCTGCGCATCGACTTCTCTTCCTCTTTGCCGCCTACAACCATCACGCATCCTTGCTGTAGAACAATGTCGTCGGAACCAGATCTGCACCGGGCCATTTCCATGAAACCACACCCGTTCCACAAACACGCCGACCGCGTAGAACGAACTGCAAGCCCCCACGTCCACCTCGGCCCCAGCAGCTCGCAACTTCATGCCTACCATTCCGAGTCTGCCAACCACAAGAACGACGCGAGCAGCACCGCCGTTGAGACCAACAATGACCACGACCATGACCCCATTGCCCGCCATGTCCCTGTCCGTACCAGCACCTCGGACGATGTCGAGCGCCAATCTCTCCCTGCCTACACCCCCGACAATGACCCCTACCGCCTGTCCGCTGCCCTAAAAGACGAGCATGAACTCGCCGCCATCCGCGCCAACACGTCCCGCAAGCGCGACGGCTGCGGCCCCATCACCCTCAACACCAAAGCCCGCAGCGCCAAGAAAATCGAGCAATTCTACGAGACCCAGAACGAGAACATTGAACGTCTATTGAAACCTGTCGACGACCACCGCCGCGACGCAAAAGACGAAGACACCGCCAACCACCTCAAATACAAGATCGCCGTCGTTGGATCCTTTGTGGCAAACATCATCCTGGCCATATTGCAGTTGTATGCTGCTATAACATCGCGCTCGCTCTCGCTCTTCACCACAATGGCAGACTCGCTTTTCGATCCCCTCAGTAACCTGACACTGATCATGTGCAACCGCGCCGTTGCCCGTGTTGACGGGCGGAAGTTCCCTTCTGGCAAGGCGCGCATCGAGACTGCTGGAAATCTCTCCTTCTGCGCGCTCATGATCACCGTCTCAGTCGTCATCATAGTCGAGTCCATCCGCACGGTTGCCGAGCACAATGGGCCCGAGACGAATGACTTTTTTCTGCCCTCCGTTATCGCTGTGTCTATTGCTTTCGCGACAAAGTTTAGTTTATTTCTGTATTGCTGGGCGCTGCGAAACAAGTACAGCCAAGTGCGCATCCTGTGGGAAGACCACCGCAACGATTTATTCATCAACGGCTTTGGTGTGTTGACCAGCGTGGGTGGATCCAAGTTGAAGTGGTGGTTGGATCCCATGGGTGCCATGATACTGAGTTGCCTGATCATCTTTTTGTGGAGTAGGACGGCATACAGCGAGTTCCAGCTGTTGATTGGGGTTACTGCAGATACGGCCATGTTGCAGCATATTACTTATATCTGTAAGTTGTTCTTCTCCTATATACTTTACACGACGCAACCTGCCTGTCTATGCAGATTTACGAACGCACACTAATGCATGCACAGCTATGACACACTCCCCCGCTATCCGCCAAATCGACACCGTCCGCGCGTACCACTCTGGCCCCCGTCTTATCGTCGAGGTCGACATTGTCATGGATCCTGAGGAGACGCTGCGCGCAACGCATGATGTAGCTGAGGAACTTCAGATGAAGCTAGAGAGTCTGCCAGATGTGGAGAGGGCGTATGTGCACGTCGATTACGAGACGGATCATCGGCCCGAGCATTTCTTGAAGAAGGAATTGTAACAGTCTTGGAACTTGAGGGTTGGACAAGAGTTGGTGTGTGTATAGAGTACAATTAGAGGTGTAGAAAAGTCGTTGTTGCTAGTATCGCGTCACAACATGTTACATCGAATCACATTACTATCACGAAACTAGATTAATGAGTCGATATCACCATTTGATAGAGATCTTTCTATGGTTTTGATGCTAAGCAGAAAAATCAGTCTCCCCATATAAAACTCATGTCTTTCCAAATCACCCTTCCCAACCAGCATGAGGGTACTCAATCACACATTAATTCCACCCAAAAGCAACCTCTCACTCCTCATCCTCATCCCAAACCAACCCACTAACCACATACCCCAACCCCAAATCCACCAGATCCCGCAACCACCATCTCCTCGCCCAAGAAATAACTCCCCAATCGTCATGGAACGACGCATCACTCTCATAATCCTCCACTTCCCCATCCACTTGCCCATTCACATGCACATTATCCAATCCTGCAGGAACCGCAATAGCAAACCTATCCCTAACCTCCCCCTGCGAAAATCCTCGGAAACTCCTCCTCTTCCAGCACGCCAGCGTGTGCGAATTCAGCAGGACAAATGGCGTATATATCTGTCAGCGAGCGTATGTGCGAGAGGCGGAGAGAGGGTAGGATAGATAAGGTGGTGTATAGGAGGGAGGCGCGGATGCAGAGGGGCAGGTGAAGTGGGGGCAAGTTGTGTGATATGAGGATGGGGAGGGGCAGGTTGGAGCGCAGGGAGTGCGGGTAAGGGTGTGGATGGTGTGGGTGCAGGTTAGGAGGGGGGTGGTTGAGAGGGGGTGCAGGGGGCGTTGAGGGTGGAGGAGGAGGGGGTTATTGTTGGTGTTGGTATGGTGGTATGTCGGGAGGATTGAGTATATGGCTGCATGTTCACAACACTGGGTACACATGTCGTTGGGATGATCACAGTGGGTAGTGGGCAGTGAAAGTCACGGCTTCGTGCTGTCTGTACTTGAAAAGCACAATGTCGAGGGCACAATGGCACGCTTACACGTGAGGGATCAGCGGGCTTGCCAGAGCAAAGCGAGGGCTTATGCATCCCTATACTACATCTTGTGGCGCTGATCTGTGATGCCGACCGTTGGACGCAACATGCACTACACAGCTACATATGAAGACTATATCATACACACACTTCGTTCGTTACGGCTGATTAGCAGTGCACTGCGCATTAGACTGGCGTGCAGACATCTTCGGAGGCGGCATCACATGACTCCGATCCAAAGTCGTTGTATAAGAGCATTCGCCTCTAAGCGCGTCCTTCGGAATCATCCATAATTTTTTTTTCGAGGACCATCCACCACCACAACACGAACTGCCGCGCGACCCTGTAACTATACTCTTTCCATCAAGAATTTGCAGCGCGCGGTCAGTTGTGCTGGGTAATTGTTGCTTTGTGGTACTTTGTTTCTTGCCAGGTAAGTGTGGAGGTTTAGGGCTTGGTGTTACAATATATTCATGGGCGTAGATCACGACAGCGCTTTCGGGGGCGACTTAGCACCTAGCAGCCTCTTCAAAATATTGCACTTCTTCTTGCAAGCTGCGTTCTCCTACACCAGCAACACTCTTACACTACTTAGTCTTGCACAAAGCGCATACCGCGCGCACCATCACTTCAGCACCAACGGACAACCAGTCACTGACATTTCGCGTAAAGCGTTCACATAACGCTATTTACCTATGGTAAGCTTCTCTCATATAGTATGTTGCACTAACCGTCGCTGATTCAGATCCACAGCCTACTTCCGCACCTCGGCAGTAATATCTTTACCACACTCCCTCGTGGGTACAAGACCTCCACAGCGCCTAGATCCTGCACCAACAGCAGCAGGACACTCTAATCTACCCTGAGTAACATCAGGGTCCTACACACGGCGCATAAGAGCCGCATATCACCACGTAGTATACCACCCACGCTAAGTGTACCAAACCACAGCGACAAGACTATCCCACACTCTACTAACTCGTCAAAAGTACAGCAAAACATAGCCTAGGGACCCCCCTTACACACACATACGTTATAGTATCTCATAGCATATACTATAAAATAAGCCTCAAAAAATGGCGCCCATACTACGCATCAGGCTCAGACCGCGTAGACTGCGCCTCACACTTCACCTCCCGCCACAGCCAAAACTATGGCTTAAACTGCGTTTCTCGCGTACGATCAAACCCCACACCAGCAGCGCCTACCTACCCTACAGAACCCCCATCTATCTAGCCAACCAAACTAACACTGACCCAGCCCCAACCCCCTCCTCCCCGCCATCCACACGCACACGCACGCGGCGCATCTATAAAGCTTCCCCCGCGCGTAGTAGGCCCCGCAGAGATTCACTCACCACCGGCGGGATCCCTGCGACTCCCGCCCACCGCCCCTCACACATCGATCCGTCCATCCCTGTATGGACGCCGCCGTCTCATCGTCGCTCGCCTGCCTCGCCCGCCTCGTCACCGCATGCGCTCGCGAACCGCGATAACGAGGGTATGTTGGACTTTGAGCGCGTGGTGCTCGCCCAGGAGCGGGAGATGGCGCAGCGGGAGGAGGAAGAAGCTGCCGCGCGAGTGCGTGAGCGTGAGCGTGAGCGTGAGCGTTCAGAGATGCCAACTAGACGCACGCGCAGGAAAACAGCAGGTGTGTTTCCGGGCCCGCATGGCGAGTGTAAAGAGAAGGGTGTGCATCGGTGTGGTGGTGCGTAATCGCTGGGTTGGAATACGTTTTTTCTCAGTTTCTGGATTGCGGCGGCTTATAGCGTTGACATGCTTTAAGATTAGCGTTCGTATACAGATATAGATAGATACCCTGGAGTCGAGCTGCATTATGCTCCTCATCCTCCTCCTCCTTTTCGCACGGGGGGTGTACATGCTTTTGCGTTTACTCGCTTTGTCCTTTGTCGTTTCTTTTTTCTTGTAAATCGCGCAAAACACACAGAGAGGAAAGAGAGAACAGCGACTATGGAGAGCAACGCACCAGCCGCTTGGATGCGAGCAGTCGCGGTGTAATCCAGTATACACACACACACACACACACACACACACACACACACACACACACACACACACACACACACACACACACACACACCGTACGTGTATACTCCTGGGATGATTAGACGGTGCGCCATAGTGTTTTTTGAAATACCACTGTTTTTTCCTCAATGTATTGTGGTATGTTGTGCTGTCTTGTCAGGGCTACTGTAGCCATGACGAGTATCTGTGGCAGATAGTCGTTGTGTCGAAGTTATGGTGTACTATCGCCTAGCATAAGGATCTCAACCTTCAGATAACGCACATAATGTGTGATTCATGTCTTGGTGCCGAAATGACTCTGAGACTACTTGCACATACCAGCGTTATGCATATTGCCCTGCACAGTGTTAACCCAATCAGACTTTTCAAACTCATCAAGCCTCTTTGTCATCAAAGTCATCTCATCACAATTACTAATCTCACCAACAAAAAGGAAAAAAAGTGTACATGATCCATTAAAACATACTACAAATCCTTCCTGCATAGAGCGTCAAGCAAGGTGTGGTATAGACGCCCAGTGGCATAGAAAGGACATATAACAAGGTGTTGTGATGGTGTTTGAGAATGGGGTGAACGGATTTATATTCCTTTCCTCCATGGCAGATGCGCGTTTTTTCTTCACGCTCTGCCTACAAGACTTATGGTGCTACATGATTGTTGTGGAGAGGTGCTGCTGTACTGTGCTATGCGAATTGATGGTGTGAAGGGGCGTGTGGTTGGGGGCTCGATGCCGCGGCGGACGGTGAGCGGCTGGGGCTGGTGCTTGCGCTCGGAATGGGGTGTTGGGGGCGCTGACTCGTACCGTCAATTGAGTGGCCGATCTTGGGACGAGGTGCGTTTGTTGTTTCCGCTCGTCGAAGGACATGCATGGGGATCGTCGACCGGGTCTTGAGCAGTGTCCCGGAGTTCTTCAATAGATGGGTAATCAAGTGGAGGGTGGGACAGATATGCCGCCGAATGCTCCCAGGACCCGCCTTCTCTGCAACCCCTTCTGCCCACTCTATGGTCAAGGCCAAGCGCCGTGAGCGGAGTCGGGACGAGGGTACCGTGGGAGCGAGGTGCCTTCTGATTCCTGCCCTGGTGATGCGAATCTGATCACTGGTAAGATAACTCTCAGCAAGAGTTAATCCAACCTCATGATAGACTCCAACTACATCAACGGCGCGGGGAACGGGGCAAATATGTCAGGGCATTCAGGCCATCACGCCTTGATTGCCGCCTGAGGGCAGGGGTCAGTTGGATAATATATATAAGGGGTGGGTGTTGACATTAAGAAGACATGACGAATCGACGAGGGGGACGGAGATAGGGGTTGTTGGCTAGCGACGTACCGACTTGACGCTTAATCTGTTCACGTGCCCAGCGCGCGGTGTCTCGTGTTCGGGTGCTGAACTCAGTATTCGCACGGGTCTCCCTGGCCATCGCAGTCAGGAAGTCGTGTCGGAAGTATTCCCTAAACTCGCCCGTGGGAAAGGTCTCCGCGAGATCACTGCAGTAGTCAGTATTGCTTCTTAGTCTGAGAATGACGCGCGTGTAAACCTACCCGATGACACCACAAGACGATCGAAGCAGAGCTTCTGTGCGGTTGGGATCTTGCTGGATGGTACGGAGAAGATCAAAAATCGAATCGATGAAGGGAACGATGAGTTGGTCTGAAATGGTTAACATGCTGAATTGCGACTGGACCAAAGAACGCTTACTTTTGTTGCTGCTCTTCATGGCAACAATGCAACCGTCCCAAGCATCCATGATACCCTCACGAAGGGACGTGATGTAGTCAATCATCTCGTAGTTACCATCTGTGGTTAAGGTAACTTGGCCGGCTTGCTGAAGGACCTGGGCGACAACAGGAAGGTAAGTCTCGAAGGCACCGTGAATCGCGTGCGCAATATCACCGAAGCTCTGGAGAATAGCTGGCTTGAGCTGGTTACCAAGTGCAGGGCTGCGAAGGTTGTTGAGCAGCGAGTTCATGAAGGCATCGCAATATGGCTGAACGTTCTCGTTCAGCGAACGAGTGATGTCGGAAACCAGACCAATCGCCATGGAGCAAAGAGCGGGCTCTTCCTGGTTGTTCAATGCGTTGTACAAGAAAGGCGAGAAAGCCTCCATGTACTTCTGGAAGTCCTCTTCGAGAGCAGTGGCAATGGATCCAATCGCGGCGAAGACCGTATCCGGAACACTGGATTTCGGAGGTAGTGAAGATAGCAGGCTGAGCAAGATTTGCATGATGCGATCAGCCTGTGGCTTGACATCAGCCTCCAGGCGCTGGATAATGGACATGACAACACTGGCCAGGCTGGTCTGCATCTCCTCCAAAGTAAGCTTGTCCTCAACGTTGACGATTTGAGATTGAAGTGCCATGGACTTTTCCAGGCGCTCGAGGATGACGTTGGAAAGCTCGTTGACAAGAGGAACACTGTCACCAGCAGCGTTGTTGACAAAGGAGTTTAGGACTTCGTACGCGGCAGTCCTCAACTGGTTGTCGGCATCGCCACGTTCGGTGACTGTCAAGAGATGCTGCACACTTTGCGCAAAGTGCGGCGAGAGTGGGTTAGTCTGGCATCCTGGCTCTCCCGCGAATCTGTCGGCCAAGTTGGTCAATGACCAACAGCAAGATGCGGCCATCTTGGGATGGCTGGAAAGGCCGTTGAACAGAGCTCCAATGAGAGGGGGGAGATGCTGCTGAGCATCAAGAGCGCTGGGAACAGCCTCGCAGATGCGGCCAAGAGCGTATGCAGCAGAGTCCTTGACGTGGATGTTGGCGTCGTCCATCATGCCAATAAGTGTGGGTAGGGCCTGCTTGACGATGGGGTCCAGTACAGTCTCCTCGGGGCCTTCCATGATAGCTCCGAAGGCCGATACGGACGCGTCTCGGTAGTGCCAATCTTCCGAGCGAATGAACTTCTCGATGAAAGCAAGTACCGGAGGCATGACAGCACTTCCCACACATTGGGCCCACAGTTGCAGACATTGGTACGCAGCACGTGATGTGTTGTACTCGTTGTCATCAGCATCCTCGTCTTGCTTGGCGAGCAGCTCGAGGAGCACGGGTACGACTTCCTGTGTAGCAACACGGGCGAAGTTGAAGTATTCCCTCAGCTCTGTTGAGCCCTCGGCTTGCGCTTGTGAATTGTCATCTTCAATAGCAATCTCCTCCTCGCAGACGGTGCACCAGAACTCGACAGCAAGCTTGGCGACATCCTCCTCTTCGCTCTTCATGCCCTGGATGGTGAGACCAAAGAGGGCCTTCTCCATGTAGAAACGCATCTTGTCGTAGTAGAGACCCATGATGCGGTTCAATGTTCCGTACGACCCCTGCTGAATGCGGGTGTCATCGGCCTGAGTGGCTTCGCAAATGACCTGCATGATGTAGTTGCGCTCGCCTTCGTTGTCAAAGTTGGATCGCACAAACTCGATCGAGTCGCTGAGGGCGTTGATGGCAGCCACGCGGACATCGTTGTTGGTCTCTTCCTTGCGCGCACCTTGGACCACGGCCGTCAGGATGGCGTTGGAGTGGTGAGCGAGCGCTTCCCGCAGCTCCATGTCATCTGTGTCGCAGACGAAGCCAATGGTTGTGAGCGAAGACTGCTTCTGGCTGTCGTTGCCCTGGCCCACGTTCTCGACCAAGGTGGGCATCAGCTCGGGCCATTGGTTGCGGGGTATCTCGATGGCGGCGATGGAGGCAATGAGCTGGGCAGTCGTGGAGCCGACACCCTTGTTGGGGGTGGCGAGTGTGCGGAGGGCCATGGACTTGACCTCCTGCCTGATGGCGGCATCGAGGCCCAGCCAGCGCTCCTGGACCTGACGTAACCGGGCATACTCGCGGGCGGTGAAGGCGTTCTTCAGGGCCAGCGCGGCGGCCTGTCGAATCTGGGGCTGTGCTTGTTCATTTGCGAGCTCGCCGCCGAGGACGGTGAGGTATTGTGACTAGAGGCGAGGCACGGCTGTTAGTGGCCAAGTTTTGGGCATGGCAGGGGCGCACGCAGCCTTCTGCGGTGCTGCGGGGGGGAGACACTCACAAAGTTGGAGTCGGCGGCCTGTGTGAGCTGCTGCTCGGCGTTGTTACGAATGGTCGCGTCTGCAGGGCACTCGTCAGCTAGGACACAGGGCGGGCGATGCAGGCTCCATACCGGCCGCGTAGGTGCCCTCCAACACCTGGTTGATGTCCATGATGGCAGGAGGGAGCGTCAAAGAGTCAAAGAGGGGTATCGGGCAGTGAAGGAGACTGGTGTGGCGGCGGGTGTGGGTGGCGTGGCAGGCGTGGCAAACGCAAAGGAGAGTGCAGAGCAGGTGTTGTGGTGGGCGGTCGTTGGGCGTTGGAGGGAGGGAATTTGACGAAAGTAGGTCGAGCGTCCACAGGCCTAACGTTAAATTCACGTGTTGTTTTCCCAAGGGTCTTTTGCCCCACTACCGCGCCCGTCGCTGGCCGTCTGTTCGTGCTGCGAGCGTCCGGTCCGAGCTGGCAGGCAAGCAGTCAAACACCGTGTTTGGGCACAAAGAAAAGCAGCGCGCGTGTGCAAGGAGAAGGGCGATTGGATTTCTAGCCTGTTCTGCTCCAGGCACCGTCGACCAGTTCGCGGCGCTGGACGAAGCCAACGCCCGCCTGGCAACCGCCGCATTGGCTCGCTTGGGAGACGTGCTTTCCCCAAGGTCTGCGCTCGTCCCGCCCGCGCATGCAGCCCTGTCGGGAACCATGAACCGTGAGACACGACGGACGACCTGCGAGGAGGCGAGCGTCCATGGCCTGCACAGACGCACCCTCTCGCTGCACATGCGCGTCTGCAACCCATGCGCCCCAAGACGTTGTTTTGCTGCTGCGTGTTGCATTGCACTCTTTGTAGCGCGGCGCATCGCGGGTTCCTTTCATAGCCATCATGGCGCGTGCCAAGCCCCCTGGATGCCAGCGTCAATCATTGCACCCTCATTGGACAGTAAGCGCGCATCTCCACGACGGCCACCTGGGGAATCAAGCAACACGTGCACTTGACATGTTGAAACAGCTACATACCACCTTGGAATGACAATAGACTCGATATGAACATGGGAAACTACTTGGTCGGACTGTACTATGCACACCTGCAGAGCCCTCCCTTGCCCTCCACGCCAAACGCCGTCTATGCAATAGCTTGAATCCCAACACGCTCATCTACATGCTCACCTCCTGCCTGCACGAGGGTCCTCGGCTTCTTGCTTCCTCCAGTCCCGCATCTCCTTTGTACCGAGACTACCCAAGCCCCCCTCACCACGTCTCTCCCAGCCCCCAAGGCGAACCACCAGCCCTGTCGCATTGTCTGCACCGTCATTGCTCGACGTCTCGACTGCAAAACTCACCACATCTCTCGCAGCCTGCTCCGGTGTCTTTGCCTCTTTCACAATGTCGACTATTTCCTGATCTGAGAGGTGGCCAGAGACCCCGTCAGAGCAGAGAACGACGAACGAGTACTCCGCAGGTGAGAGCTCTATGCGCCGTATCTCAGGCTCGGCAGAGACCCCGACGCGTTTCGAAGCCATGTCGCCAAAAGCCCGAGTGTTTGCAAGCCCTGATATGCGCTCCTCGCCAAAAGAGTCGGTGACAAAAGCAGCCGCAAACCGGCGAAGGCGTGTGGCTTCTTCGGGCAGTGATGGGTGGTGATTCGACGTCAGCGGCACGGCCAGTCCAGTCGCAGTGTTGCACAGTAGGATCCTTGTATCACCCACGTGGGCAGTGATGAGCGACGATGGAGAGGAAGGATGCCAGAATGGCGAGGGTGTAGGTGTGGAAATGAGCGCTATACTGCATGTGCTTCCACCTTTGAAGCGACTTGAGCCGCCAATGTTCTTGGTGGTACGTGAAGGGTGCCCCAAGATGTCGTCAGCGTTCAATGCCTTATCAGCTCGAACTGGATCCTCTTCTTCCTTGCCAACTTGAGCAGCAACAAAGTCGTAGTCCGCCTTAAGGAATGCGTACTCGAGTACTGTCTCAATGCCAATACCGTCCGTGGCAGCAACGGCCGTGTCGCCTGAATCTCTCTGTGAGTTGGCTTCCTTCTCAGCTGGGTGGCCTTGGCCGCCAGCTGACATGGAGAAGAACTCAGGCTTGAACCTTCTAAAGTACCCCCCTACCAACTCTTTCCAGTCCTTGACAAGCCGCTGCTCCAGTTCTTCGGCTTTCCGTATGCTATCGGACTGCTTGACTGGCGGAACACCATCGACAGCTCCTTCCATGGACTTGGAGCCTGGGAGGGGCAACTTGTCGTTGGTCCCAGACGTCGGTGGCTTCAGAGGTTCTGTACCGGGCGGTGTATGCATCTGTATGGCTTCCAGGCTGTCTTTGTCTTTCTTGACGCGATCTGACCTCGATCCATTGTCTTGCGCTCTTGCCCCGCCAGGGCGATTGCCGTTCTCGCTTTGCTGTAGGCTGCTCTTGAGCTCAAACTGTTGCATCGCTTTCTCCACGTAGTCGTGCAATTGCTCCCTCAGGAACCCTGAGCACTCAGCACCGCCATGCCCATCGAAGACGCCAAAGTAGAAGACTTGTGGATCTCCACTCACACCAGGATTAGGAGTGACCTCGTTGCCATTGGCCGTTCGTCCCGCGCGTGTCAGTGATATGGGCCTGCGCTTCGCAAATGCGGGGATGTCTATGGTGCCTGCCTGGAACGCATCCTCGTTGTAAGGCCGCGTCCCGCGCGACAAGGAGACTCCAAAGTGGTGTTTGGCGCTCTTCAGTGGTATGCGCACGACGGTCATTTCGCGCGATGTGCCCACGACAGCCGCCGGCGAACGATTGGACTTTTGCGCATCGTAGGGGGTGCTCTTGTCGCGGGGCAGCTTATGGTGGGCGGCGGGCTGGGGGCGAGAGTCAGGGTGCAGAGACGTCGAGGGTATGTGTGTTATGAAGTACTCGTGGAAGCAGCGACGCTGGCGGGTAGACGGGGCGGTCCATGTGTGGGGATGAGATGCGGAGAGCCTCGTGGCATGGGCGCAGACACAGCCAGTTGGCGGAGGTCGAGCAGCTCTGCGGAGGTGAAGGGCGGGATTCCACATGTCGTCTCTTGCGGCGAAGGACGCATGGCGTGGGTACCTGGAGAGCTATGACATGGTAGGATGCTCTAGGGTAGCTGGTTGGGTAGGGCTGTTTGGGTTTGGGGAGAAGCAGTGCCATCATCGCGATCGTCATTCCGCTGTTCCTGAACCCCAGCCCGCTTGGTCGGAACACGGCCTCATTGGACACCACGACGTCATCCCAATTCACCTCGGCACGCATTTTGTCACCACTTCTTCAAAGTACACAATCATGTGAGGCATAGAAACGCAGGTTCCATTCATTCGCAACACGCTGCTTAGAGTCATGGTGATACAGCCATGTTGCCTGCTTACTCCCTTTCTCAGACATTCTCTCTTTCCTCTCTCATACAAGCAGCTTGTCAGCCATAGATTAAGTGTGCTGCGGTTGACTCTGAATCATTCTACCTAACGTACAATTCTCCATGAAATCCCATCAGGTCTCTCACTTGATCGCTTTCAGTTGTGCTTTGGCATTGACCGCTATTACTGCTACCCCATCCTACACCGCTGAACGTGCCGAACACCTGCAAATTGTTCTCCATGAAACCATCACTTGACCAACATCTCGCCCTTTTCTCGCCTCAACATCTCATACAGAATTCCCACGGACTCCTACTCATGGTCCAGCTTGTACGAGCACACATTATGGCACCGGCATCCAATCGATCTCTGCTGGGCCCCTCGTCTCCACGGCCGGGCGCACCTGATATTACGAGACAGGATGCCTTGCAAGAGCGATTGAAGTACACGCTGTAATCATAGCGCTAGTTCTTCCAGTGAAGCAGCCCACTCATCTGCCCGCGATCCAAGCCGGTATGATGGCACAATCTTGATGAGATATTTTCAACTTCGATAGGCTAGGCCATGACAACCATGGTATCATTGGCTCAATTTCCCTACGGCTTTACTTGTTATCTGGTGGGATATCGAGACTTCATGTCAAAGCTATTATTCTGTGTCGTACAAGCCTTGAGGAATACAGGCTACAGCGTGCATGTGCTGGCATTCGTGCAAGTACTAGCCAATCTTACAATGAAGATGGTAATTCATGATCCTCTTGCTCATGTCTTTCCTCGCTAATAGATGTGCTCAGATGACTCTACAAACTCGGTGAAGTATCTTTCAAACCAGGGTGAACACGCCGTTTTATCTACCCTTCCCAATTTGACGGCCGATCCGCTGGTACGAATCAAGTTAAATCCCTATTCACCTCGACTTCGTCAATTACGAATCGTTCTCGATTGGTCCATAAGCTGGCATTACAGCGATGGAAATTTGTACCAGCGCTAGCTGCCGCTGTGCAAACGAAATGCTTCGCCTACTCCTCCGGTGCACTGCTCTTCCTTCCTTTCTTCTTTTCTCTTCCCCACGACTACGACTGCAGCTTGATCGACTTGTTATTTGTGCTTTTTGGAGTTTTGGACTTGGGACTTTTACTGATCCTTTTCTTTGGTTCTAGATCTTCGAAACCATTGCCTCCTACGACCCAATGGGCGACTATAGAAAATTCGAACAATCTGCAAAAATGGAAGACAACGAGGTAAGCAATATGCAGGAGCATATCTCGGCAAATACACACTCACAGAAAGTCGCAGATGTACCACGAACAAGAGCAAGGCAATAGCCCAATATTCGAAGACCCCTTCAGCGCTGCTTTGCGTCCCGAGATCAGTGGCCCCCGCACGTTCACCACCAGATCTCACATTCACTCAAATCAAGGAACGTCGGTTTTCACTTTGAACAGATCGCCCTTCATGAACGAAGCTGTTCGGCCAATCAACCGCCTTTCCTTCCAACCTCAGCAACTAACTACAGCAGCTACAGCGCAGACACTCGGCATAACGTCTCGCCTTAACCAGAGCACATTTAGGAGTCAAATGCGGAAATCTCCACAGAAAGTCGACCCTCTTCCGGGTTTAGGACAGACGGGTAACGCTTATCAAGCTTACATTTCGTCGACACCGCGAACGGGACACAATGATGTAGCAAGCGTGCAAGGTCTTTCTGGTAACAAGGCCTCGGCCCCTCCGATTGCGTTGTAAGCATTATTGACCTACTTTTGTCTCAGGAGCTGACTCTTACAAGCAAGAACAACTACGCCGAGATGTCAGAGAAGTTTGGAAAGTTGACCACCAAGACTGTAGATAGCCCCGACATCGCGAAACAGCAACTACAGCCTCGGCGGGACATTGTCGAAGACCTGAAACGACTCTTGAAGCGAGAGATCGACGCCACTCCCCGTACATATCCTCCTGTCAGTACTGCATTTAAGCATTCCCAAAGCCTTCCCCTCATGCCATCTCAGCTTGGACCATACACCACGACTTCGTCATACGAGCATGCCCCTATCATGCCGCCGCCTTCTAGCTCTGTCTCGCCGGTCAAGTCCTATGGAATCGCAGTATACGAGTACGCACAAGCTATGCCAATGCATACAAACGCTTTCTCTCCAACAAAATTCACCTCACCGAGTCCCTCGCCAACCAAGTTCAATGCACCGGCCCAAACACCTACGAGGTTCAACGAGGGAATTCGTACACCAACAAAGTTCAACGAAGAATCCAACACACCCACGAGTGCCTCCTTTCCCGCAACGTCGAGACGCTCCACAGGCAAGTCCAGAGGCCGTCACCATCGCACTGCAACGCCAGAGCAGCGCACTATCCGAGAGATGATGGGTGGCAAGCCTGTATTCACAGTCGGTATGAAAGAGCAAGACGACCGGTGCTTGTTCTTCGACTTCTTCGAGCAGATCAAGCAATGGGCTTCAAACTACACCGTTGACCTCCGATCTCTCAACGCCGAGCAAATCCACGGTCTCGCGTCCCACCATCTCCTCGCCGGACCTCTGGGTGACCCATCCAACCTCACAATGCTCATCACCGAAAAGGACATGCTCACCACCATGGTCACAAGCATAATCAGCCGTCACATAGTCCAGCACGCCCTAGACGAGCACTCCCTCCTCTTAAGCAACCACCCCCAAGCCCCCGCCTGCGAACAGCTCGCCTACCACTGGTCCCTCCTCCCCGCCACCGCCCACACCTCCAAGCACAATCTCCTCCTCACCCAACAGCACCTCTACACCACCATCAAAGACGACCCCAACCACCGCGCCTGGCGCGCAGCCACATCCTCCCACCTCGCCTTCACCCTCCTCACTTCGCTCTCCTCCCTCCTCGCCACAAACCTCGCTCCAGCCGCCCAAAAAGAGCGCAACCACACGCTCACCGAGCTGTACGTTAAAGGCTACAGAATCGGGTTCAGGCTGCGCATGGCGCCGCACCGGTGGTCGTTTGCGTGGCCTGCGTCCGGCGCGGAGTTCAACCCCTTTGCCATGGTTAATGAGAATCGGCTGTTGTATGGCGAGATTTTGAGGACGATGACGGCGGTTATGCAGGAGCCGGGGGTGCATGAGGTTAGGTTTGCGGTTAGTCCGACGGTGGCGAGGAGTGGGTTTGCGGGTGGGAGGGAGGAGAGGGTTTTGGTGCACCATGCTATGGTTAATATTACAAGGAAGGGGTGTGTTTGAGTTTAGTGGGTTGGGGTTATGGGTATGGACGAGAAGTTGGTGGAGGATTGGGTGTCTGCGTGCAGTTTGTGGGTTGGACGGTTCGTTGGTTGGTATTCATTTCGTCCGCAAGGATGGTTCTAAGTACAATCCGGACTCCGTCGGGGCCCAAGGACGCGCAGAGCTATCGAACCACAGTCTTCGCGCACTGCCGTAGAATGCGTTTCATGTTGAAGCGGGCGTGAGCCTGTCAAGGCGAGATTCCTGTAGATCGGACAGAATACTACGGACGAGATGATGTTTACATGGTACCTACGTGATATATTTGGTCTTGCCGTGCTTCAACATCTCCTGTCTTCAGCATGTACTTGGGATATTTGAGCTGCATCATGAACAGCATAAAGCGAATCCTCCTGCATTTGTATTTCGTACAGCTAACTCATAATATCATTAACCTAAAGTATGATCATCCCGTAGTCATGAAACGAGGGTATAAGCCATAAAATAACGCCTAGGAAATACATATTATTATACCCACGTCCTGACCGAATACACGTCTTCTCTGCCATTGCTCATCTGCACATTCCTCACGCTCTGTGCTCTCGCCTGTCCTACCACTACTGTCGGACTCCAAGGCCCATCCCCTTGGACAGAGTATATGGACGTCTGCTTCGTGGTCAAGGCGATGGTGTCCGACTCTGATGGGTAGCAGCTCTTATTTGAGTTGATTGACGCGACTTTCGTCCGTACACCCGTCGCTACTGCGCGTATAAGCGGACGCAATATGGCAATAGAGGCGGCGATGATGCCGGTTCCTGGTTCAGCGGTCGCCCAGATGGTTGCTTTGACCGAGGTTGCTACGTCTTTGTAAGTCCGGGTTACGAGTCGTTGGAGTGGGATGCTTACCCGACAGCCCTTTCCCCCCTGTGAGCGAAAGGCCATGAAGATAGACCATCCGCATGACACTGCTCACACTGCCTATAGCCCCCAAGGCCATGATCAAGCTCACGCTGATCTTACTCCTCCGGTCGAGCTCACTACCAACTAAGACACTTATGGGGATGAGTACAAATGTCCAATCCGCCAACACGTTGATCGCGCCATACAAGTACCCCGACGCTAAGAGAAACTTGCTTGGTAGACATTTCGGGCTGCCGAGCAGACTATCTGCGAGCTTGGCAGGGTCACCGCACTGGAAGATGGTGATAAGGATGTATACGAGACCGTATACACTACTAATCACGAGAATCGTGTGGAAAATGCGAGTTTGCCATGGCGCGGTGAGTACGCGGAGGAAGAAGAGGCCGAGTGAGACTTTGAGGAGCGTGGTGGTGAGGATGTAGAAGACTTCGGAAAGTTGGACGTAGATGAGCGTTACATGGATGGCGTCGGGAGTGAAAAGCCGGCGCTCTGCAGAGCGGAATATGGTGACGAAAATGAAAGCGCAGTAAGATGTGAAGAGCAGCTGGTGGCGTCAGTCATCATCATTGAGATGTCGTCTGGAGCATAACTTACCAGTGTTGCCACCATAGCGGCATCATCCCAACCCGGAGACTTTGTGATACGAAAGCGGACCCATAGCCGCAGAGCAACAGTGGTGTATGCGAGTGCAAGCAGTATGATGAGCAGGTAGTATGTCAATGTGCCAAGAAAGAACAGCTCCTTGACTTTTGCGCTTCTGTCCATAACGTTCACTCACGAGACCAACCACACAGTACGGAATGAAGAGTGAAGAGAAGAAATCAATGCAGATGGGTAGGCAATGCTGGCATTAAGAACGTAGGTGTTGTATTCTCGGTTTCAAAGCATCCCGGCGCAAGTGAGTTAGAGGAACAGTATGGGTTTGAGAGAAGTGTTGCGATGGAACTGTGACGCGACTGGCCAGTCAACGCGGGAAGTTACTTGGGTGTTTTGAAATGAACACCCCAGACAGGCAACGTCGAGACCATGAGGACGATCTGGCTGTGGATCCGTTGAGGTGGTCTTGGGGCTTATTAGATTATCAGAGACGGGATGGACCTTGTGATCGAAGATCGGACAAAGCATAACTGCCGCAAAAAAGCAACTCAATTGGTGGGTTTTGTTTCTCTAGGCCGAGTATGGCAGACACTGCACATTGGCACGGTTCGTGCAAGTCCATATCATGTTGACGATGACGATTGGGAGCGGTAGGTAATGTCATGATCCCGACCTTTGGCATCTTTAAGCGAAACAATCTCGTTGATTAATGACAATGTCCGACGGTTGCTCCCAATGACATACTACGATGGCCTCAAACCAGATGTCGGTCTCAAGTTCCCGAAAAGTGGCGGCTTCAGCGAAGAAAAGGCCAGCACTACCTGGTGCGTCCAGTTGGATACTTGAGGCGTTACATTATCGTCACGATGCTCGGCAGATGTCGCATTGACGATCCTATAGGTCCGGCCGAACGCTTGTGGAGGTGTTCATGTTTCGCTAAACACGGCGTGTTTGGGGATCAGCTTGAGGCGTGTTTCATGGCTTGACTGCCGACGGTAGTAACATCCTAGTCCACTTGATCGTGTGTACAGTATGTATGCGTGGCTGACTGCTGCGTCCAGATTTGTGATGACAAGATCCAGGACCCGTATGGTGTGGTGATACGGCGATCAAGGATGAGAGGCGCAGGTCAGGTGCCGTTGACCAATCATCACGTGATGTGAGTGGGGTCGGCGACGTAGTTTTTCCACCCGGTCACTCGCGGCAACGGCAAGAAATCTTTCCTTTGTCTTCGCGACCTCGAGCTTTCTTTCTTCCACACCATGAAATAACATCGCGCCAACGGTACACAGTGCAAGTCTTGGCCTGGGCTGGTTTATGTATTCATCATGGATTCCCAACGGGCTTCGCAACATGTAGCGAGTGTCTTTCTCATGGTCCGAGATTCGACCTTATCGAGATACATCGCTTGCACCTTTGACCAAGGCGGATGGACATAGGCAGGTTGTCGCGCGTTGCACTATGACTGGGTACGTACTTCTACACACACTCCATTTCCCTCCAACATGATGAGACAAGCACAAAATTCACAGACCTGTTCCTAACACCAATGTGGACAACTTTGGCATCAAACATCCCTGACTACACGAACATACCAACTATTGCGTCCTCAACCTTGGGAGAAACATCTGGCTAATATTTATACAGGTGTCCGAGCGTTCGATGTTCGGTATCCCAGCGTGGTGCTACGCCACAAATCACGGTAGGTTGCGTTGCGCCCGGTTCTCTCTCCATGATCGCCATGAGCAGTGTACTTGACAATGGTATAATGACTCTGACAATGCGGAAGTCACTACCATCCGTCCCTCTTTTGTCTGCTTTGACATCTTGGCACAATGGCATGAACCGCCATGGACTCCACTAGTTATCCTTTGTCTAATCTAAAATTACATCTTTACAGTTCCAGCTCAAAGAACGCTGTGGATCACATATATGCACGTTGTGCGTTGTGTAATTCGTCTTGGCCTATTAAACAAAGTTCCGAAATGTCTCCCACTGCTGGCACACCGAGAGGCTCACTAAGATTACCAGAAACAGCAGGCTATCAACAGGTTACCGGTGCAAACTCACAAACACAGCAGCGATCCCCCCGTTCGATGTCCCATAGTTTCCAGCGTAACTCGGTGTCTTCCCCTTCAAAACAAGCCATGGGTTCAAACTCGCGATCCGGTAGCCAGACCATACGTCGTTCCA
This sequence comes from Plenodomus lindquistii, assembly GCA_025504975.1. NCBI lineage: Eukaryota > Fungi > Ascomycota > Dothideomycetes > Pleosporales > Leptosphaeriaceae > Plenodomus > Plenodomus lindquistii. Next base: position 836,553 of record JANUWI010000014.1, read on the forward strand.
GCCGTGCGGCTTCGCGCCAGTCCAGCAAGGCCTCTGGAGGTCTTGTAAGCCTGCCTGGCGCTGGCACTTTCGCCCTTTTGGGTCAAGATGTCGACTACAATATCGATCCAGCGCTGCTGGGCGATCTTCCCGAATTTGACGAGACTTTCTTCGATGAATTCATGGCATCAGATGATTTCGGATCAAACGGCCTTGATGCAGCACACAACCCTGATAATCAGGTCGAGGTGACGGGTGCTCGGGATACCAGCAGCCTTGAGCAAGTCCTCCAACATGGCCTTCAGCACCATCTTGGTCAGGATCTAGTGCCTGTCCAAAGCTCTCAACAGGATCAACCTAACCAGCCCTACCCTGTGCCCGCGGACTTCGATTGGGACGCCAACCTTGGGCTGGACCCCATCGTTGATTTTAAGACTATATACACGAATTCGTATCAACCATCAACCGGCCTGTCTGCACTTCCCGGGGCCGCTTACTACCATCCTCAGCCACACACAGGCTACCAGCAGTTCACTTACCCGCATTCTGATGATCACGGTTATCCCACTCATCAACCGTACTACATCCCACATAGGCCTGTCATTGAGCAGACTGGATATACTCCATACTGTTATCCAGCGCCACCACCCCTGCAACAAGCTCCGTATGGCTATGCCCGCTCCTACCCCTCTCGTCATTCCAGCCGTGAAGAAGCAAAAGCTACTAGTCAGCGAAAGCGTAAGCGGGATTATTCAGAGTCAAGTTCTGAAGGAGAAGCACCCGTTGTTAAGCGTCTTCGCGGTGATCAGCCTCAAGTGTCACCTCAGGAGAAGTCTCGTGCTCGGCATTCGTCACGTTCGGACTCATCCCGTCGTCGTTCCGATGTCTCTGACAGCAGCTCACTCAGCCGGCCTATAAAAATGACGCCCGTCCGCGCTGGTCAAAAGCCAAAGAAGCACGAGGACAAAACATGGGTTCGTATCAACAACACTACCAAGGGCGAGACTACTCGTACAGCTCGCATCAACGCATTCGCAGATGTCGGCTCAAAGTACAAGCACCACCCACTGCCTGTTGGCAACTGGGAGTCGTCTTCTGGCTTCAAGTTTGAGTACACTAATCACTACGGGATGGACGAGTTCAAGAAACAGTCCATGTCTGCTCGCCAAATCCACGAGTACATCACCCAATACCCTGGTGACCACTTGCGCATCTGGATCCAGATTACTCCTGGAGATTCTGCGCGCCGGTACGCTTCAGAACCTCACAGCCGCTGTATCTTCGAGCAATGCCCTAATCGTAAGTGGGGCGGTAAAGCCACCATTGAAGTTGGTAGTTACCGTGTCGCCTTTGACGAGAAGCACAAGAAATATGGCAAGGGTACCTGCGATCCGTTCGACTGCGTTGGCTACGCACATCTGTACTGCATGGAGCGCTTCCTAGACTTTGCCGGTGTTTGCGAAACCGCCGACGTGAAGGTCGACGACCGCTCGGGCCTTAGGAAGGAACCCAAGGCCATTGCGCCTTTTACATTTCTCAACAACAAGCACCTCTACGACAAGCCGCTTGCCGAGAAGTTTATAAAGGCTGCTCAAGCTGGTGCCCTTCATCGTACCCCCGAGTTCAGCGAATACCCCAACCACTGCGATTATACTCGAGGCCAACCAAAGCCTCACAGCAAGACTCTAGTCGCCGCATTGTATGACACTAATCTGCGCAACCGCACGCGATCTCAACTCAAGCAGTTTGTCAACCGCAAGATCCTTCCAGGTGTATTCACTATCCACCGCGGTGATCAAGAAATGGCCAACATCGACAAGATGGTAGCAGCTCTGCCCACCTACCAAGCCAACGTTGAGTCTGGCGTACACGCTGCCAGTGACTTCTCTCGATACTACGATCAATTCTTCCCTCTAGTCAACGAGCGTATCCACGAGTGTCTAGATCTCCGAGCGCAATTCAAGCGCGAAGACGAAGCAGGTACTGCCCCCACGCGCGGCGGCTCCAAGAAACGTCGCATCCGCGCAGTCTCGGACTCGGACGACGAACCCGACTACCCACAACACAACCGCAACGACTCCGACTCCGACGACTTCGAAGAACTCACACTCACCCAACCCGTCCGCGGCTCCCGCTTCAGTCCCAGGAAAAAACAACGCATCTCCTACAACGAGGACCACCTCTCCTCCACACACCACGACATCTTCAGTCAAATCCCTCAACTCCTCCCACATTACACAACAACCACAACCACATACCCACAACCCGACCCCACAAAGTCACTCCCACCACCTCCACCACCACCACAACAACAACAACCCCTCTCCCCCACCACCCTGAACACCACACTCAACTCCCGCACACCAAGCTGCACCCAATTCTTCCGTGAAAACAGCGACGTCGCACCCTTCGATTTCGCCACTCTCCACCCGATTTCCCCCGGCGGCACCGTATCCACACCTCCCGGCGGCGGCAGTGTGCCTGAGATACCAAAAGATGTAGCTGCGCTGATTGACCTCGAGCGCAGAAAATCTAGCACTTTGTCTATTGGGCCTGTTGCGTCGATTATGAAAAGCGGAACGGGCGCGAGTGTGGGTGGGAATGGGTCGCCGGCGCGCTCGGCGTCGTTTAGAGAACAGCCTGTTAGTAAGAGCAGGGAATTTGGGATTGATGATCCGCCGCGGTTTGTGGCGGGGCGGAGGAGTGAGAGGATTAGGGGGAAGCGGTAGGGGGGGGGGATGTTGCATGATAACTCTTTTTTTTTATGGCATTCAGCTGTTTTGGGCAGCGGGTTGCTTCATTTTTGGATCTGGCGTTACTACTTCTTTCCACACAAAACGTAAAAAAAAAAGGGAGGGGAGAAACATACGACCATGTCTTTCTGGAGTTAGAGTTATGGAACGAACTTGCTTGGTTTTTTTTTGGCTTTTAGCTGGTTTCCTGCGAGCATACATTTATATAACTGAGATAGATGCAAGAGATGGATAGTCTTGATAATCTTTTTGGCCTTTTTGGGTATCTTACCACGGACCAGTGTCTTTAGTGGTGTACACTTTTTAGCGAGCGATGAAGAATATATACGTTTTTACGAATATTTATTTGTTGAGTTTGTGAGTTTGAGTTTGAGTGTGACATGTGAGGAGTGTAAAATGTGAGATTTATATGGTGGTGGTGATCTTGCGACATAGAAGTGTTGGACAGGGTGTGTGTATTTTACACTAGTTAGTCGTTGATATATACACCGACTATAATTATCAATATAGCGCTCGAGTCTTGTATCAACATCTAATCGTCCAAGTAAAACGTCTCTGTGTAGACTTCTCATAACCAGTCTTGAGACATGCATCTAATCATCAGAACATTCATGACCCCCCTCAACCGCCCCTTCCCTCATCCCCCACCCCTACTACCCAACCGTCCCTACCCCTCCCCACCCCCCTCCTCATCCCCCGGCACCACAAACCCACTAAACTCCAAACTCACCTCCACACCCCTAACCTTCCAAAACCTAGTCCTCGCATCTCCATGCCTATCCACGCTCAATTCCTCCGGGTACAGCCGCACCAACCGCTCCACCTCGCGCCGCGGAATACGCAGTATACATACGATTTTTACTTCTGGACGCGGACCGCCGTCTGGGTGGATGTGGTTGGTGGTGGACATGGCGAGAGTGTCTTGCAGCGAGAGACAGAGCCATTCTATGCCCATTTCGCGCTCGAAGCGGAGGAAGGAGGTGTAGAGGGGGTGGGCGGGGATTTGGGGGTTTGGAATCGGGTGCGGGTTGTGGTTGTGGTTGTGGTGGGGGTTTGGGTTGGGGTTTGGGTTTCCGCCTAGACCGAGGACGCCTTGGGCGAATTGGATGAAGGGGATGGGTGCTGGGGCTGGGGGTGGCGGAGGCGGGATTTGTGTGTTTTGGTTCTGAGGGTGCGGAGGGTTGACGGCGATGGGTTGGAAAGGTTGGGGGGCGGCGAAGGGGGCGTTGTGCTGGTGGTGGTTTTGTGCTTGGAGGTGTTGGTGGGTTTGGAGGAGTGTGTTTTGGAAGGCTTGGATGTGCAAGGGGGGTGGTATGGCTGGCGTAGCCGTGCTCCCACAGCGCATGAACAGCCACAGACTCTTCAGCTTGGGTATGTCTGCCTTGAGACTTCTCTCGCGATTCTTGCTACTCAGGTAACTCGTCCATAGCCCCAGATCTTTTTCTCGTATGCGAAAGTAGACCGAGGTGATGTTGTGTGACGCCGGGGCGGCAATGACGCGGAAGATGTTGAGGTCGGATGGGTGGGTGAAGAGCAGCTTGTTCTGGCTGTACAGGATGCCCACGGCCTCGTCGTAGACCTGGCGATTTGCGCGCAGCAGGTTGACGCTGACATCATACTTGACTTTGGCCGGGGGTTTGCCCGGCCACGAGAACAAGTAGGGCGCAGTGAGGGCGGCGGTATACACACGGTCGCGCAGTTCGCGCGGGAGGGAGAGTAGCAGCGAAAAGGACGAGTCATGCGCGGCTGTCGGGGCTGTGTTGGTATTGGGATTGGTGGTGGAGGGGTGGCTTTGCGACGAGTTGCGCAGGCGGGCGGGGCGGCTCAGCGACTGGGGCGGCACGTCGATCATGGTGGTGTCGCTGGAGGAGCTGCTTGCTGACGAGGAGCGAGAGCGCGACTGCGGGGTGGAAGCACGGGATGCCATTCTTTTCCTCGCCCACGGTAGAATCAGACGGTGGCCTTGTGCGTGGGGTGACGATAGGGCGCGTCTGCGCAAGCGAGTGCCGTAGTGGTGGTGGGTATCTTGGTACTGGGCCGGGCGGCCGTGAATATCCCAATCCTTCTATGAAAGATCCCAAGGCTGAGCAATGTTGGAGAGTCGCAACATCAAGTACACGGTGTACATGCTCCTCCTCTGTTCCCGGAACGAGGCTGAGGCTAGGCCCATGTCGATCGCGTTCGTGCTACCAATCAAGCTATCCCTTTCTGAATCCTCGACCCCATCGTCGATACATCGCCATGTCTGGCCCACTTATCGTCCGTATCCTTGCTTGCATCTAGACAATGGTACTGCATGATGACTACAGCCTCATGTCATGTTCATCGGTTGCATTCAAGGCCTGGGTGGGGAACCGAAGCAAGTAAGCTCACAGCCACGGTAATGCTCGACTGACGTCCATTTATACCGCGCTATTCATCCGACGCAGTGCAGGCCGGAAGCCGCGGATATACGACTTCAAGTAGTGCATTCGTGGTCCAATATGTGCCCCAATCTGTGCGACATCTCAACGCTTGTCATTCGAGCTGCCTTAAGCTGCTTACTATATCCACAATCTTACAGGACCATACAACCCAATGCTCCTAATTAATGCCGCCCAGCCTATACACCGTCTGCCATCCCCTGACCGTTTCCTTACTCCTGTCGTGTCTTTGCATCCTCAACCGCCTTATCCCACTTGTAGAGTTTGATGTAAAGCCCCTCGCTAATCGTAATGCAGCTGCTACCCACCGCACACCCTGCCCAAAGTCCCACGAGCTTGAGATCTTTCGGGAAGCACAAAAACAATGCGAGAGGTACGGCAATCGCATAATACACAAATAGATTGCACCAACCGCCAATGTTCTGCTTGCCCAACCCTCTCAGAATTGCATTGACGAGCGCAGTCGTGGAATCGGCGAATTGGAATGCAGCAAGCAAGGGTAAGACGGTCGCGACGATGGCTACGACTTCTGGGTCGCTGGTGAAGGCTTTCGGGAGAATGTTGCGCAATGCCGTCAAGAAGGTGAAGTCGATCAGTCCGATGATCACAAAGGTAAGCACATAGGTTTTGGTCGCGGTTCGAGCTGCTTTCAAAGAACCAGCGCCGATGAGATTGCCTAGGCGCGTGGAGACTGCAACACCGACGCTGAAGGGGACGTGGTAGATTGCGACTGCGAGTGTCATGACAATCGACTGAGCCGCCAAGTGAGCTGTGGAGAGATAGCTGGTAGAGAAAGTAAGGACGTCCTGAAAGGAGTTAGTACCTATATAGAAAATCATATCGAAGATCAACGTACAAAGGCAAGCCACTCGGTCTCCACCATGACGATGCCGGGTATGGCGAGCTTAGCCATTGGTCCCCAGTTTGAAAATGCCGCCTTGGAGAAACCACCCCAGCACTGCAGCGAGTGCGGGTTGACGAACCAGACGTAGATCCAGAGTAGCAATGGTAGCAGATTGTTGGAAATGACTGTCGCCAGCGCTGCGCCTGTAAGGTCCCAGTTTAAGACGAAGACGAAGATGTAGTTCAGCAGAATATTGACAGGTGTAGCAATGAGCAAAACAAAGAGCGAGGCGTTGAACAATCCCTGAGCTTGCGTGAATCGTTTGCCCTGCAAAATCTCAATGTCAGTATCTGTTGGTGAGCATGAATTGAAAGTGTGCTTACAGCTTCAAAGATTGCGTATCCCGGAGCACCAGCCAGCAATAGCGACAGATACCATCCAGCAAGATGAGCCAGCTCCTTCTCAGGAACTAACGCAGCTAGGATCCACCCCGAACATAGCCAGACAGCGCCAATTGGCACCGTCACAGCCAACATGAACAGCACCATCCTCTGCAGATGCAAACCAACCATCTCTTTTCGCCCCGATCCATACGCCTGCGCACAGAGTGTATCCAGAGACGTAGCCAACCCCTCATAAATCGCCAAACCCGTGATATTCGCTGTCATCGTTGCCAAACTGACCGCCCCCAATTCATCGGTACCTATATGTCCGACGACGAAAATGGTCGTCAAGCTGAATGAATACTGCAGCAAATACGTTCCCATGAGCGGGACACTATACTTGAACAATAGTCTTGCCTCCTTGCTCGCCGACGTCTCCAACTCTTCCACCGTCCCCTCTTGACCCAGCAATCCCTCAATCTCCGCTGGCTCAGGCACTGTACCATACTGCTGCTGCTTCACCAAACCAGCGTCTGCACTCAACAACCCAACTCTTTCTTCATTCGACGTGCTAAACCGCCTAGGACCGCCAGGAGCATCCATAGTGTAAGTCTGCCCACCGGCAATACAAGGAAACGGGACAATACCAAACGCTAACGACGAGATATCATAGCCCGTGTACGAAGACCAAGAAGACGACGACGGGGCATCAAGCTGTTCAATAGAATGGTCAACTTGGCTGCGATGCTGCTTGGGATCGCAATTGATGCCGAGGGTTGCTGGAGGAGATAGCTGGGGCCGTGGTGGGGCGTCCCAGCCGTCATCCGTCAATGGCGTTGGTAGCCGCATGGCGATATCGGGAAACTAGAATGGAAGCAGGCAAGCTGGCCGGTGGTAGCGAGGGGATTGGCGGGGGCGCGCTGCATGCTCATGCGCAGTGTGTTGCTCAATGGCTTTGGCAGGCGGGCTATCGTGAGGTGCGCGCGTGAGGTGCGCGTTATGCAGCGGCGTGTGGTTTCCTGTTGTGGTGCGAAGATTGCAGTTGCGGTTTTTGCCCGTGGTGCGTGGGTTTGTTGACTCTTGATGCGCAACTTCCGCTCGGGGTATGCTTGCGAGCCATGGTTGCGGACGATTCAGTGCAGACTGCAATGGCCTGTTGCGGCGGTATTGAGGTGAATTTGTGGAATGAGGGATTGGCGCGGGGAATGCGAGTTGGGCGTTAGCAGTATCGGATGCATGTCCGTTGGTGGTGAGGGCACCAATTTTTTTGCACAGCTTGCGCAAGGCTGACCCTAATTCAGGGTACAGTTTGGCGAATTATGAAATCTCATCCGGGTATTCACGTGGATTTGTACTATGATTTCCGACTTCACAACTATCGCTTTCTTTGTCTATTGGCGATACAATGCTGATCTATTTCTCGGCAAATGTTTGCCATGGCCTCCAACCTTTTACTCTACACATCGATACACCTCGTACTGAAACAACCTCTCTATCAACGTATCTATGATTGCGAATCGGCCTTTGGCTTCGCCAACTTTGCAACTTCGGGAGCCTTCATCACCTCGTCGTAGTCTGGCCTTGGTAATTCGAAAGCCTGCGTGGTGCGTCCATAGGTGATGCCACCAAGACGAGAGATCGGCTTCAAGACCGCAGGATCAATCAACACACCCTGCTCGTCAATGGCGTCTTCCCGCACCCAAAAGTTTACACCCTCGATGAAAGCAGTAACACCAGTCTTTTTGTCTGGTGTTGCTGGGTTCCTGTTGTAGAAAGTCAGCCATTCTCACATTCATGGGCGAGCTTGATGGGAAGACTCACTTTGACGTCCACTCTGTGGTGCTGATCAACTTTCCCTCGATACTGAAAATCGCCTCTTTTACTCTGTCTGGCTTCACATGCCTACTCTTCTCTGCATGCAAACCGCTCAATGCCCACTCACTAACACCCGCAGGCGCGTTGATACTCGTGTAGTTGGCCGCCTCAATGTATTCCTCAGTGATGATGTTAATCACGGCCTCCTTGGTATCCAGCAGATTCTTCAACGTATCCTTGGCCTTGTCCATGCCACCTGCGAATCCCAGTACGAAGACCGGTGGGTCATGGTTCACCCTACACAATATTAGATTCTCTACGACTACTGGTAATCATTTTCTTAGTTATTCTTAACCTACATGTTAAAATAACTGAAAGGAGCGAGATTCGTAGATTTGCCATCTGCACTAATCGTTGAAGTGAAGCCTATGGGACGAGGGACAATGGCGGAGATAAGCATCTTGTAGTTGTGAACCACGGGCCGGCCTTCAGCATATGGATCGATTTCGCGGTGAGGCTTTTGTAGGCTGGACGGTTCATTGGAGCCGTCTCCTGCATTCCATGATGGCCTAGGAGTTTGCGTGTAGTGGAAGTTCGTCGAGGTATCGAATGGAGGACGTGATGCTTCGACGGCTTTGAAGTCGCCGTGGGGGTTGCGCTTGATCTCTTTCTCTGCGGTCACCTTGCCGGTTGCCATTGTGGATGATGTTGTTGAGAAGTTGGCGTGATTGTGCAGATCGAGATGGGTGGAACAGCGAAATTTTGATACGGATCTGTGTCGGTGAAAAGGTACACCTTGTTTATTGAGTTAATAGAACAGAAGTCGTGTTATCAAGCAAAATACATTTACGGTAAGTAGCGGGTGCAATTCCGGCAGTATTTGAGGTCACAACGGCCGCGGAACGCGTCCCGAGTTTTCTCATCATGAATCCGGGTGCTGTTCCGCGTAATGGCTTCGGTGCTGAAGAAGAAACAAGATGGAGCCAAGACATGCCATCGAATATTCTATGATAATATGCTTCACCCTACATCTGTGAATCACTCTCAGCGCTTATAGCCGGAGCGCATTTGCCTGAGGGTAAGTATCGGATAGCAACGTCACGTACCCCACCATGCACTCGGAGCTACCCCGCTACGCTCTCTCTACTAGCTCTGAAGCTCATGAACTGGACGATAAGGAGGTTGGAGGATTCATGGCCTGGTGTACTCTAATTCAACTAAATGCACACGTATCCACCAATTGTGTCACGGAGGTCGATGACCACTTAAGAAATCAGACCAGGTGCAATGAAAATGACCGATTCAGATTTAGCGTTGTGTGGCTAATCGTTGACATGCATACATACTATGATGATCGAGACGGAAGGGCTAACGGTCCGGTCTATGATATCTATTACATCGTCTGCACTCGCTGTTGACTACCCTTCAAGTCCAAAGTGCATGATCCCTCCCTTGAGCAGCATTCAGAAACCACTTTGACCTCGATTCCACAATGTCTTCTGAAAGCGACGACTACCAGACCTACAAGCTAGGTAACTTCGAGCTCAAGTCTGGTGGAGAGATCCCAGATGCGTTCATCGCATACAAGACGCTTGGCGATCCTTCGTTGCCTGCTATCATCTACCCAACGTGGTACTCTGGACGCAAGTACAGTTTCATGTATAAATCACCTTCTGTAGCTGACGGGACCTGCGCAGTAATCTCAGACAACATTTGGTTGACTGGTAAAGACAAGACCTTGAATCCTGACAAGTTCTACATCATCATTCCCGCACTATTTGGCAACAGCCAATCGTCGTCGCCATCCAATACACCTGACCTGCGACCTTTCCCAGAAGTACTCTTCTACGACAATGTAAAGGCGCAGTACGAGCTTGTAACCAAACACCTTGGTGTGAAGCACGCTCGTGCAGTCCTCGGCTGGTCCATGGGAGCTGGACAGACGTACCAGTGGCTGACTCAGTATCCTGACTTCATGGACATTGGTGTGCCATTCTGTGGTAGCGCAAAGACGAGCCTGCATAACCAGGTATTCCTGGAAGGTGTAAAGTCCGCATTGTACGCTTCGCTTGGCACGAGCTCCGCAGGTGTGGCAAAGCCTGATTTGTTCACAGCTGAGGGCAAGAAGGTGTCCTTCTCATCGGAAACAAAGACAGCAGGTCTTAAAGCCCTGGGCCGCGTTTACGCTGGATGGGGCTTTTCCCAGGCATTCTACCGCGAGAAGCTGTATGAGACGTTTCCGACGCTGGGCTTCAAAAATCTCGATGATTTCCTGATCAACTTCTGGGAAGCCTGGGCGCTATCGAAAGATCCGGAGGGCATGTTGGTTATGGCGCACACGTGGCAGGCCGGGGACTGCTCGCAACAGGAGCCGTATAATGGTGATTTCAAGAAGGCGATGGAGAGCATTAAGGCGAAGACCCTAGTGCTTCCCGCAAAGACTGATCTCTACTTCCCACCAGAAGATTCCGAGATTGAAGTCGAAGCTATGAAGCCAGGTGTCGGGACGCTGAAGGTTTTTCCATCAATCTGGGGTCACTGGGCTGGAGGTAAGAGGTTGATGTTCTAATCAAATCATCGAGCTTTGCTAACTTCGACCAGGGCCTGGCCAATCGACCGACGATGTGAAATGGCTGGACGACCGTCTGAAGGAGTTCTTCATGGAGAACTGAGTCTCATGAGAGTTATTGCGTTTCTTCGCCTAGTTTGACACTGCCAATAACTTCAAAGCGACTTTTCTTACCTTTGCGTTCAACAACAAAGACTCTATCAACAAACCACCCCAAACGTAAAGGCATCGTGCGCTCTGGGACTCTCAGGTGCTCGAGGACGCTCCTTTGGATGTCAGTCTGGACGTCCTCCGCTCCGCCCTCACAGCGGGCCTGACCAACACATAGATGGGGTATGAAAGGCCGTAAATCGTAATTGCATTCCAGAAACTCAGCTTGCAAACTTGCTTGCAAGGTCTTGACTGGTTCACTTGAGGGACGAAGCCAGATGGTGTGGCTTCTAGCATTGTGCTTGTAGACGCCGGGCGCATCCGCGAAGAGTGGCATTTGAAATGGCTTGAAGTCCTTGACCGCTCGCTGAATACGTGTGCGGATATCATGGTTCAAAGAGATGGTTGGTCTACATCGCGGCACCTCTGAAATACTCGAAGGAGATTTCAGGAACGGGTGAATGAGATTCATGTGTGGCGGCCATCTTTCGAAATGCTTGTCAAATTGAGCCCGGACTTTCTCAATGGGCGCCGTGATAGCCGGTGGTGGCAGCAGCACGAGAGCACTAGAGTTCGACAACGTCTGTGGCAGTCGTTTCGCCATGTTGTATGTATGTGTGTGCAGCTGTAGTGTGCAAGTGAGGGTTCCAATGCGGTGACGCGTGCATGGGTGGCACGGTGGCTGAGTCGCGTTGGACGCATAGGGCTGTGTCTGGTCGCAGCCACAGCGGCTTGGCGGTCTCTGTGCTTTGCCCAAAGGCCGACGCAACAACCAAATGCTGCATCCAATCTCTCCGCCAGGCCCAGATCCCGGACAAGGTCGCGTCGCCATGTGGAAGCGCTGAAGCCGCTCCTTACTTGCCCCCAGCCGCTGCTCACGACAAACCCCCGCGACACGACGCGATACGTCATTGCGACTGCGACTTCCTCGGCACCTGCAGCACTTCCGACAAGGCGCAACCGTCAGGCGTGACCTCACCTCTCCACCATGGACGGCCCCAAGAACAAGCAGTATGGCGTGACCAGCGCCATTTCCACCGCGGGGCCTGGACCAGAGGAGGCCAAGCTCAACGATTTGCTTGTCGAGACGTTGACGCGCAAGAATGTCTTTGAGACACCAGAGGGCAACAAGAAGAGGTATGCACATGCCATCCCTCACTGTCTACACGGCGCATCACTAACACGCCAAAGGGACGATGTCATCAGACACCTGCAGACGGTGGTGGAAGAGTTCGTCCGCCGCGTCTGCAAACAAAAGGGCGTCAAACAGGCTGCCATCGACGTCGCCGGCGGCAAGGTCTTCACCTTCGGCAGCTACGCCCTGGGAGTCCATGGTCCTACTTCTGATATAGACTCGCTCGTCGTCGTGCCTAAGCAAGTCAGCATCGACGACTTCTTTCGCAACTTCCCCTCCATCTTCAGAGAAATGTCCAAGACCGAGGACATCACCGAACTGAACCCTGTCGAGGACGCCTTTGTGCCCATCATCAAGATGGAGTACCGCGGCGTGAGCATAGATCTGATCTTCGCGTCGCTGCCCAAGCTGTCCTCGGTGCCACGCGACATGGACACCATTGAGAAGAAGAACCTGGATGGGCTGGCAGAACAAGCTATGCGCAGTGTAAATGGCACGCGTGTTACCAAGGAGCTTCTGGCTGCAGTGCCACACCCTGGCAGCTTTCGACATGCACTGAGGGCGATCAAGCTCTGGTCCAATGAGCGCGGCATCTACGGTGCAGTCTTTGGCTACCCTGGAGGTGTCGCGTGGGCCATCATGGTTGCCCGTATCTGCCAGCTCTACCCATTTGCCAACGGCGCTACCATCGTTTCCAAGTTCTTCAGTCTGATGCAGAAGTGGTCGTGGCCAAGGCCGGTCCTGTTGAAGCATATCGAAGAAGGCGCAATGGGACTACGTGTGTGGAATCCCCAGGTAGGAGACTCAAGTATGCGATCAGCTTATCACTTGCTGACTTGTCCAGATCTACCACGGTGACAGATCGCATCTGATGCCCATCATTACGCCAGCGTTCCCTTCCATGTGCTCCACCCACACCGTCATGCCGTCGACATTGCGAATAATGCACGAGGAGTTCAAACGAGCCGATCAGATCATGCAGCATATCTTCGCGGGAACGAAGAGCTGGGATGCTCTCTTCGAACGTCATACTTTCTTCACAAAGGACCACAAATACTACCTGACCATTGTCGCCGCCAGTCGGACCCAAGAAGCACACGAGAGGTTCAATGGTTTGGTCCAATCGAAAGTGCGCCACATTGTCAAGGGCATCGATGATGGTCAGACAGGCATTGATACTGCGCGGCCGTATCCAAAGTGCTTCGAGCGGGTACATAGATGTGTAGACGAGGATCAGGTGTTTGAAGTCAGCCAAGGCAGTCTCAAATACATGATACCCACATCAGAATTGCCCGCGGACGGCACGAGTCCTGCCAACGGAGATGCTAAGATTATGTATACGGCATCATGGTACATCGGCCTCACAGTCACTACAGGTAGGTATATCAAGGCCAACTGCCTACAACATACTTACATGATCATAGATGGGGGTAAAGCACTCGACATTTCATATCCAGTTTCTCAGTTCCGAAATTTCATTGTAGATGCGGAAGTCTATGACAAGGATACAATGTCTGTCAAAGTGGTTCATACCCGCAAGTAAGTACTCCCTAACGACTTCATCAAGAGACATGCTAACGATTCAGCACCGCACTCCCCGACGACCTCTTTCTACCTGGCGAAATACGACCTAAGAAGCCAGCCAAGGAAAAGAAGAAGAAAGACACTAAGAGCGGGGGCGTTAAGCGCCCCTTCGCCGACACGGGTCTCGAAGTGGGTTCACGCGTCGCCAAACTCTCCCGTCGCTCTACGGAGCCGCGGGAAGAGTAGTCATCGTACGCTCTTTCGCTGACGATTGTGCTGATACAGGACAGCGAGCATGCAGCAGCAAAGCGCCAACAGGCCGAGCCTATCACCAACGGGGTCCCGACGGCGGCATAGGCTCCCTCTCAGCTAAGCTTGCACATGTTCGATACTTCCCCCCCATCTCACTTTTCATATCATTCATTTGATGGGTTGAGAGTTCTGACGTGTCTTTGCCTTGTCCAGGCAAGGCTACAGCACCACGCATCGCCTATCATCTATCGGTGTGGGTACCTGCTTATCGGTTGACACTACATCTCACCGACTTCGATTTCGACGTACAATCTCCGGACGCATCACCTCCGACGCTGCGCCGTGCCGCGGCTACAAAGGTTAGTCCCGTCCACGGCTCTGACGATAAACCCAGCAACCAACGTACCAAAAAAAAAGTAAGAAAAACGGACGAATGCTGGAAAGCGCGTCAACAAAGCTTCATACACAAAAAGGTTTGGTTTCTCACACGCCCCCACCTCTACATACCTCGTAATACCCGCTTTCTTGGGACTCAAACAACGGCGTTTTCTGCAAAAAAAAAACAAGGGGACGGGGTTCCAAGGTATGCATCACACTCGGCGCAACGCAAGGCTAGCATGCAAAATGTACGCAAAACATTCGGGGAAGTTAGTCTGGGTGTTGTAACTAGATTGGGAAACGTGTGTGATTTCGCAGCAAAGCGCAAGAAAAGGGACGGGACCACTTTTGTAATTAGCTTGTTCTCTCTTTTTTTTCTTGATTAGAGAAAGCCAGAAAGATGTAATCAAAACCATTTGGAGCCTTGGGGCTCTGTCGAATCTTCAAACGCGTTTACCGCTTTTCGAAGTATGCTGGTGGTGTATGGTGACTGCGAAGTTGAAGCGCACAGGAGGTAACTGGTATGATGTTGTATTATGGCTACACAAGATATCTCGTATACACAAAGCATGCCTTGATACAATAGCATGTGTACATTATATCCTCATGCACATTCCACTCCATGCACCTACACCTATGAGGGTGGCACTGCAGTTGCGGATCCCGAGGCAGCAGCGGCATCCAGAGCGTCTTGTTCGCAGACCACAGGGCCGTTGTTGGGATTACTCCAATACTACGGCTGTGTTAGCGAATAAACGCACAATATACAGAATCCAGAGACTTACAGGAGCCATATCAAGCACAAATGGCTCGGCTTTCCTAGAGCCGGCGATGGCTGATGCTGCGCTGTCCCAGTTGAAGTGCTTGTTGCAGCCAGGACAGTGCATGCTTGGACAGCCCCCATCTTTTTCAATGACGAGCTGGCAATTGGGACACCGCCTGCCATCCTTACTCTGCATGAACTTGAGAATCTCCTTGTCGGAGTCTGACATCTTCTCGTCCACGGCTTTGGCAGCGTACTCGGCGCAGGAGAGACCCTCGTGCCACGGTACAGAACACTGAGCACAAGCCCGGTGCGAGCATCCGTGACATGCAACCTGTGGGTACCCTGGCGCAAGGATGTCCGGCAAGCCACTAGCATTGCACGTCGGTGACAGGCAAGTGAAGAACTTTGGCGTAACGTCTGTTTTCCAGACCTCAAACATGTCGATGTTGTACTTCTCCAGTGCTTCGCCCGTGATGTACATCATGATGAAGTCGTGATTCCATGGCTCCTGGCAACCGGGCTCCATACACCCAACACCGACCTGGCGAGCCCCGAGCATGTCTATCTTGGCTTCCATGGACTTTGCAATGCACGTTTTGCACACGGGGTCGATGTTCTTCTTCTTTGGATTGCGGGCAAGATGCAGAATGCAGGGATATGGCGCATCATGAGGGCTGGACCATCGCCCGCGGATCGGTGGCACCCATCTGACGAATTCGGAGGATGGCTGCTCCTCGATGCAAATCCGGCATGTGAAGTGAGCTGGTGGGGCAGGACGGCGCTTTGGATTGCGGGCTGGCTTGCGCTTTGGCGTCCATGGATCAGCTCCGGGGCGGCGCTTTTTAGGCGTAGGTCTGTTCTTGGTGACTCTGAAAGCATTGGCAGCAGCGGTATGGGAACGTAGGATGCGACCACTCCCAGGTGCCGGTGTGGGTATTGGCGGGCCAGACCGCGTTCGTGTCCGCATCTCCTTGGGCATGGTTAAGGTAGTTGAGGGAGCGTAGTGGAAGATAAGTGAGTGTTCGAGTAGCGAGAGGAAGCTGATGTGTACTTGTGAGGACTACAAGTTTGGAAAGCGTGGGGATGTGGAGATAAGGCTGAGGCTAGGAAAGGGCGGTATGATGACGGAAAGAGAAGGAACAATCCGAGTACTTAACCTGGGCGGTGGCAGTGACCAACAGGCAGCCGTCCAGCCATGGAAGGAGCAGCCTGGTTTTCTAGTCTTCTAAAGGGATCATACATTGCATCGGCTATCCGCGTGCAGGGCTCTCGGGCAGCTTACCGCACCTTCGAATTCGCGTAGACCATGATTAGTGGGTGCTTCAAGGCTGCAATGTGTGGGTGGTCCTACAAAACATGCGGCGACAACATGTCATTGGTAGCATATGGTGTTGGTCGCCTGAGCAGTGGCTTTGATGCCTGGAGGTGCTCGACTCCATGTTGCGCTAGCAGGCTCAGCGGAGATGCCCCACCCCGTCGGACAGGCATCTTTTGAGCACAGATCCCCCGAACCTGAACTTTTTTTGCGACGAGCCCAGACACTATCAAGTCGCATCCCAGCGCAATTGGGCAAACACTGCAACACAACTCGGTCGCTATCATGGCTCCAAACTTTGACGACGACTTCATCTTCACCATTTCCGACCACGACGACGTGTCCGACGATGGTGGTGCCGAGGAGCTTGTTGCGGCAACGTCGAAACTCGCCGGCACAGGCAAGAAGAGGAAGTTCAGCGAGGATTTGGACAAGAGCGTGAAGCCTAAGGAGGTGGCTTCGAAGAAGGCGAAGAAGGAAAAGAAGAAGAGCAAAAAGGGAAAGCAAGTCGACGAGGCTCCCGAGGTGGTTGAGGACGAGGACGAAGTGGCTATGCCTGAGCCCGGCGAAGACGTAGCACAGAACGACGATATCGCGAGCGACTTTGAGTTTGCCGTCGGCGACATAGATACTGGTTTCGTCGAGGAATTCGACGGCTGGGGCAACGAAAATGGCACAGTCGCACAAGAATCTGGCAAAAAGGGCAACGCAGTCGACGTCGACGACATCATCGAGCGCAGGCAGAGACAGAAGAAGGCTAAACAAGTCGAGAAGGATGATGCAGACGAATCAGACGCCGAGGCCGAGTTCGACGGATTCGCCGACGACGATGACGAGCTCATGGCTGAGGACGGCTTTGGCATGGGTGCTGCCAGCGATTCAGACTCCGACGCCGATGACGAGGATGTCTCTGGTGACGAGGCTGTCGACCAAGGCGCCGAGTCGGACGAAGAGGAAGAGGCCCCCCAAGTACCGCATCCCATGGACGCCGAAGCATCAGGGTCAGAGGCCGAGAACGAGAGCGAACACGAGGATGCCGAAGAAGCAAAGAAGGCAGCAGATTTCTTCGCGCCCGAGGAGAGTGTGCTCAAGAAGAAGAAGGGCGCTAAAGCCAGCACAGGATCCTTCCAAGCCATGTCCCTGTCACGACCCATCCTCCGTGGCCTTGCTTCCGTAGGCTTTACAGAACCGACGCCAATCCAGAACAAGGCTATTCCCATCGCTATGCAAGGAAAAGACGTTGTAGGTGGAGCTGAGACTGGTTCTGGTAAAACAGCCGCCTTTCTCATTCCAATTCTCGAACGCCTTCTCTACCGCCCGAAGAAGGTACCCACCACACGTGTAGCCATCTTCATGCCCACGCGTGAGCTGGCTGTCCAATGTTTCAACGTCGCCACAAAGCTTGCATCATTCACTGACATCTCATTCGCTCTTATGGCTGGTGGTTTCTCCACGAAAGATCAAGAGGCTGTATTGAAGACTAGGCCCGATGTCGTCATTGCCACGCCTGGTCGTTTCATTGATCATATGCACAACACCGCTGCGTTCCAAGTCGAGCATCTCGAAATCTTGGTTCTCGACGAGGCTGATCGTATGCTTGAGGAGGGTTTCGAGACACAGTTGAACGAGATTCTTACGACGATTCCCAAGTCGCGACAAACTATGCTATTTTCTGCGACAATGACGAGCACAGTCGACAGGCTCATTCGAATTGGCATGGACAAGCCCGTACGCCTCATGGTCGACGCAAAGAAACACACTGTCAAAGGTCTCACACAGGAATTCATTAGGTTGAGGCAAGGAAAGGAGGACAGGCGTCTTGCTTACCTGATGTACATCTGCGAGAAGTTCTACAACGAGCGGGTCATTATTTTCTTCAGGCAGAAGAAGGAAGCACATCGAGTCCGCGTTGTATTCGCTCTTTGCGGATTGAAGGCTAGTGAACTTCATGGCAACATGAGTCAGGAGCAGGTAAGATGCACATCAACCCAAGCGATCTACACTCGACTGACCTGTATAGCGTATCCAAGCCGTGGAAGCCTTCCGATCAGGCAAGTCAGCGTACCTACTAGCCACCGACGTCGCGTCTCGTGGTCTCGATATCAAGAACGTTTCTACGGTCATCAACTACGAAGCCCCACAATCACACGACATCTACATGCATCGTGTAGGTCGTACTGCCCGTGCTGGACGTGAAGGACGAGCATGCACTCTCGCTGCAGAGCCTGATCGTAAGGTAGTCAAGCAAGCTGTCAAGGCGTCTCGTGCTCAAGGTGCCAAGGTCGTCCAACGACAAATTCCAGTAGAAGAGACCGACCGATGGATGACGAAGCTCCGCGAGCTTGAAGACGAGATCGAGGAGGTACTACAGGAAGAAAAGGACGAACGCCTGCTCAGTATAACAGAGCGCGATCTCAAGCGAGGTGAGAATTTAATCACTCATGAAGACGAGATCAAGGCCAGGCCTAGACGAGTATGGTTCGAGTCTGAAAAGGACAAGATAGCGGAGCGCGAGAGGGGGGCCGCTGCGCTCAACGGCCCTGCTGGTGGTTCCGTGAAGGACAAGAAGAAGGGCAAGAAGTTGAGTGGAAAAGATAAGAAGAAGCTCGAGGCGAAGGACGTCCGCACCGAGGGTAAGCAGTGGAAGAAGGGCAAGGGAGACAGAGGCTTGAGCACAGGCAAGGCGAAAGAGAAGGCGGCGCATGTAAAGAAGAAGAGCAAGGAGATTGCCAAAAGGACTGCCTTCAAGGGCTTTGGCAAAGACTAGGCAACATCTTGTTGGATAGTATACACAATGTATTGTAGCACTTTCGCTGCTTCATACGGTGTTCTTCTATGACATTCAAGATGCATGTAGCGACTGAGCGTAGTAACGCAGTCACACGATGGCGTGAGACTGCAGACCTCGTGCCAAGTCGTTCTGCTCCAACATTCTCGACCATTTACACCGAAGTGCGTTAGAGCGAACCATGGTTGTCCCCTGTTGACCTTGTACAACGAGTGAAGGTGGTAAAGTTACCGAATCATCGTGCAAAGTTACGTCCGCCAAGAAGTCCCCCTTTTCGGTTTAGAGTCCGCCGCCTCGGAACTCGCGGACGAAGAAGGCCCAGATATTTCTTGTTCTCATTTTCCAGGCACCAAACCCAGCCCGTCTCTCATCTCGTGCTTGTTGACACATACGCTCCTTGCAACACCTACGACAGTAGAATCCAGCATCCTTTCCCACCTGCCACCACCAAAAAAAGGCCCGCATCTCCCTGCCCCTGTCCTACTGCAGCCCTATTGGTATCCTTATCGGCTTATCGGTAGCGTCCGTTCGACCCTTCCACCACTTTCTGGTCGCGACCCACCCACGCACCCAAGTTCAACAGCTGTCGCGGAGCCTCCGAATCGCGTAACTTCCCCTGTGCTTGGTCAGTCCTCGAGAGTTGAAGTTTGAGTTTGGGCCAAGACGTCCTCGAGGCACCCCACAAACACGTCACGCTTACACGCTCCTTCGTGGCTAAGTGCATACGGAGCATAAGCCAGGCGCCAGCGCAAACAAGCACTCGAGGCAGGAACGGTCAATCAAGTGCGGGGTCCAAATAGCACTGGAAGGAGGCCTAGATTGTCCACCGAGGTTTTCAATCCAACATCACATTACCACCACAACTTCACGTTGCTTCAATCATGGCAACAGCACGCGCAAACGGTAATGGCAATGGCGCAGCTGTAAGGTCCAAGCCCGTCCAAGATGAGGGCGAGGAGGAGAACATCTTCCTCTTTATTCCCAATCTGATTGGTATGCTCACCACCATGCATTGGTCTGCGACTTGCTAACATATCCCGCAGGATACTCTCGCGTCGTCCTCGCTCTTGTGTCGCTCTACTACATGCCCCTCCACCCACGCACATGCACGCTCCTCTACAGTATATCGTGTCTGCTCGACGCCCTCGATGGCTATGCAGCTCGAAGATTCTCGCAAAGCACAAAGTTCGGTGCTGTCTTAGACATGGTAACAGATAGGTGCACCACCACCTGTTTGCTAGTCTTCCTCGCGCAGGCCTTCCCACGTTTCAGCATCGTGTTCCAGGGGCTCATCTCATTGGACTTGGCGAGTCACTACATGCACATGTACGCAACATTGAGCATGGGTGGCAGCGGGCAATCTCACAAGAATGTGGATGAGAGTCGCAGTTGGTTGCTGAAGCAGTACTACTCCAACAACGTACGTCAAATCAACCCATTGTGAGTCCTTCTGCTAACGCCCCACCAGAAAGTTCTCTTCACCTTTTGCTGCATGAACGAAATCTTCTTCATTGCGCTCTACCTCCTCTCCTTCAGCTCGCCGCTGCTCTCACCCACCCTTTTCTCAGACCTCAACAACCCAACCTCAATCCAGCCTGGCTCCCCAGCCGTTCCCAAGCCCTCAGCCTTCTTCGCCAGTCCCTTCTCAGCCGCAGCCATGGAGATGGCTCGCGCAAACAAGATGGACTCGACCGTCCCATGGGTGCTCATGATAGTATCTGCACCCATCATGGCAATCAAGCAATGGATCAATGTCGTACAGATGGTCAAGGCCAGCCAGTGGTTGGCTGAGGGTGACCGCGAGATGAGGAAGAAGCAGGGACTACCCAAGAAGGAGAAGAAGAGTCAGTAGAGCTGCTCTCATGGACCAAAATATGGACCAAGCCCTAGGACCGATGTGTATGCTCGACATTTGTATTCCTTCGATACAGAAGATGAGCACCTTGTACAGCGCGTCAAGGTTAGCTGCTCTTGAAAGATCACGCGAGAGAGCAGCGTTACGAAAGTGTTGGTGGTAATGGCTGAAGCAGGGGAAGGCGGGCATGCGGTCCCCGCATTCTGTATGTTCTACGTTTTTGTCCGTCTACTAAACTTGTAGTTATTGGCGATTTCTTCCTTTTTTTGACTGCTTTTTGCTTTGATGCTTCGGCGATGGCACCTTTGCGGGAGCCGTTGCTCAGCCTGATTCGCAGGCATACGTTCTTATAGAAGCTACCGCGCATAGTCGAGATGCTTCACGGCATCGAGTCTCCAAGATAATATAAATTCAAAGATGGAAATAAATGTGTACCGAATGGTTTCACCATTGCTGAAGCAATACCAAGGCGCCCGGAAACACGAAATCTCGCACTCTAGGCAAGCGTGTCCGTACAGCTATCATAGTTTGTCAAGAGCTTCACAAAAAATGCGTAGATTGTAGCTATACACTGTACAAGTGACGATAAGCTTACGCTAGTAGTTTAGAGTCTATCTGTCGTCTCCTCGGTACTTCATAGACTGTAGAACTGTGTTCTTGTGTCGCAATGGGGACTCAATAAGTATGAGCTCCCTTGTACAAAACCCGTATTCCAAAAGCCTTGGAAGCTCTCGGTGGACTCGTTGTGTTCGTTGGCAACCATGCCTATTTCATCATGATCGACGGTGTGTATATCTTACTGCACCTCCCTCGTGGTGGTGCCAACAACCATGCCCTCCTCACTGGTTTTCTTCCCGGCGAATTCTTGGTGGCCGCTGGAAGCGTCGCTCTCGGATCCGGCGGGTGCGGTGGCGGTGGTCTCCTTGCTTTCTTTCCAGCCCATGTAGACGAATCCAATGATTACGGCCAACCAATACAAATTATACGAAATGACTGAACCGTAGGTTGCGCTGTTTTGCCATCCGAATAGGGAGTTGAAGATCATCCATCCTCGTTTGGGGTGTTAGTAGGACTTATTTTGGTGGTTTGGGGGTGGCTTACCCATCGCCATTTTCCAGGGGTGAACAACACTATGACAAATCAGTCCAGGAACATGATGTAAGGGATATGGAAGACTTACGTTGACGTGCCATACGCTCTTCCTGATATCATAGCTGCCCGGGCCGCTAGACATTTGATTAGATCGACATGTCCAGGAATTGCTACATCCACTAGTCTTACCTTCCAGCTTCTGCCGCACCCTCACCCGCGAGCTTGACCCACGCGTTCTGCTCAAGGTTCCACACACCCTTGGAGAAAAGACCAGCAGCGACAAGGTAGAGGAAGCAGGTCGAGATAACAAGGAAGATCTGAAGAGAGGTCTTGTTGCCACCTTTGTAAATAAAGAAACCCACCAGCGCACCAGCACCGAGGCCACAGAGTACGGCCAAAGGGAAGGAAGTGGCGGGCAATCCGAGACCAACACCAGCGATAAATCTGATATGGCTGTCAGTATTACTCCACTTTATATGAGATGGGTAGACTTACAGCACAGCTTCGATACCTTCACGCAGCACCGTGATGAAGGGCAAAACAAACATAGCATACTTCTCCGACCATGCCTTCAACCTACCCTTGATCGGCAACTTTGTGTCTTTCTGCTCGAGGACCTTGGCAATCTTAACACGCCACTTATCCTGCAACTTGCTAACACGAAGCAGCGCAGCACCCATCAGGGTGATAATAAGACTAGCCACAATACCAAACACACCTTCCCAGATATTCTCAGCCGACTCGAAGGAATTCTTGCCTGCGGTGTAGAATGTCCCAATCACTGAAATCCTTGGTTAATACCCTTTTTCCAGGCGCAAAGTGTTGTCGTTGGCTGGAGCTTGCTTGCTTACCTCCAGCACAGATGATCAGGCAGATTAACAAGCCAGCACCGACACCGTACCATACCTGGCGGACGAGACGTTTGCGGATCGTTGCGTCGTGTTCGGGACCGAGACTTTGTTTAAGGAATGCGAGAAGGACGGAGACGATGATGCTTGTCTCTAGACATTCTCGGAAGCAGATGAAAAAGACTGGGCATGAGTGTTAGCTTATGATCTCCTGTGCTCAGTAACACCCAGAGTACACCACAGAGGTGCTCAGGTTCGCTCTTCTCGGTTCTGCACCACCTAGAGTATACCGCAGAGGTACTCGTATTTGAACTCCTCTGCTCTGCCCCACCTACAGTACACCGCAAAGGTGCTCGCGTCGTTCTGACTTACCTGGTACAGCAAAGACGTTCGGCATGGCTATCCAATTCTGGCTTGCTGATGTTAGAATCAAAGGACTGATCAGATTGAAGGCGTGTCGAGTCTGAGGGGAAAGGAAGATCTAATCAGATGCAGACGTCCTAGAGAACCTGGCTGCGCGACCCATCCCCCGTGCCACTGGTTCGTGTAGAATAGCGCTATCTACAACCGAGTTTTGGGTCAGACCCTGTTCAAGAATTTGAGTTGTCTCCGGAAACGAACCTCGCCTGATCGGCCTTTCATCGCGCCTTCTGGCTATTTTCTGGCCACTCATGGAGGCCTTTCCTGCCAGGGTTCTCGGTGGAATGTAATCGATATTTTACTTTCTCGCCGCTGCCTCCAATGACATCGCTTTCACAACCCCCACTGCGCTGCAAAGATAACCTCACATGTCCCCGCGCCCTTCACGATCTGCAGCCTGCCAAGCTAGCCAAACTCGCACAAGACTTTATCGCGCACGCTAGCGCACAAACAAGCCACCGCTTACCCCTGTCACCCCGGTCGATCATGGTCCAGATTATCAGATGGCCCGATTGTCAACGGATCGATGTCGCTCTTCAGACAAATCATCTCAAGCGGTCTTCGTATTCGGCTACAAAGTCGCTTAGGAAGTGAAAATACTCCTCTCTCGACCACAATTGGAGTGCCGATGGCTATGCGTTTGCGAGGTGAAACCATGGAGTGTCGCGATCGTGCACCATGCCCCACTCCATGGCTCGTTCTGGATCGTGAGGGTCATCGGCAGATGATCAGATAACTTGCAGACTGGGATGAAGAGGGTGCGCCGGCTTGCTCGCCGGCGGTGGCGAGTATCAATGGGGTCTTATCTGATCCCCCGCTTCGATCAGAAGCATTCAATCCAGTCATTCTCATCAGTCAAGGGTCCAGCAATACGGTTCGAAAGCTTCGGTCGGTTGCTTAGTGCATTTGTACTACCTACCCCGAGGCAGCACTTGTTCAACATTGTTCTCAAACCTACTCTCTTTTGACGTTGCACTTCGAGTACATCTTCAAGATGGCGATCTCGCTATCAAGCTTCCTGCTTCCAATATCTCTTTTGGCTTCGGTTGTCCACAGCGCTACAGTGACATACGATTTCGAGGCAGGCTGGCTCTACGCCAATCCTGATGGACAGCAGAACCGCCCAGTTCAAGGCATCAACGGTCAATGGCCTATCCCACCCATTGTCGCCAATGTTGGCGACCAGATCATTGTCAATCTGAAGAACTCTCTAGGGAATGAGTCGACGTCTTTGCATTTTCATGGTCTTTACATGAATGGCACTTCCCACATGGATGGCCCTGTTGCGGTCTCACAATGTGCCATTCCGCCAGGCAGCTCCTTTACATACAACTTCACAATTAATCAGCCCGGCACATATTGGTGTTAGTACTGTCATTAAACATAATACGTATATCATGCACTAACTCTGGCAGATCACTCCCATGAGCGAGGCCAATACCCAGACGGTCTTCGTGGCCCTTTGATCATCCACGACCCAGAAGACCCTTTCAAAGACATGTACGACGAGGAGGTTGTCATCACACTGTCCGACTGGTATCACGAGCTCATGCCATCCTTGCTTTCAGGCTTCATCAACGTCGCCAACCCCTCTGGGGCAGAACCCGTACCCCAAGCCGCTCTTTTGAACGACACGCAAAATCTGACAGTCAAGATTGAGCCTGGGAAAACGTATCTCTTCCGCCTTGTCAACATGGCTGCTTTTGCCGCGCAGTATGTGTGGTTTGAAGAACACACCATGAGGATTGTGGAGGTGGATGGTATCTACACCGAGCCTACGGATGCTAATATGCTTTATTTGACGGCTGCCCAGAGATACAGCGTACTTGTTACTGCGAAGAACGATACCAACTCTAACTTTGCTTTCGTTGGATCCATGGACCAAGATCTATTCGACGCAATTCCAGATGGCTTAAACCCCAATGTCACAGGCTACCTAGTATACAATGACACAAAGGACAAGCCCGCGCCTAAGGAAATCGACGCTTTCGAGCCCTTCGATGACTTTGCCCTCGTTCCCTTCGACAAAGGCACACTTCTCGATCGCGTGGACCGCAGCATCACACTGGACATGAAAATGGACAATCTCAACGACGGCGCAAACTAGTAAGTCCGGCCGCCATCATCCATCTCATCTCATCTCTAACCTCCACCCCAGCGCCTTCTTCAACGACGTAACCTACGTCCAACCCAAAGTCCCAACCCTCTACTCCGTCCTATCCACCGGCGCAAACGCCACCAACCCCGTCATATACGGCAGCAACACAAACGCCTTTGTGCTTGCGCAAAACGAAGTCGTAGAAATTGTACTCAACAATAATGACCCTGGAAAACACCCATTCCATCTGCACGGCCACGCATTCCAGGTCGTTACTCGCAGTGAGGACGAAGCAGGCGCGTATGATCCTGCGAACACGACAATACCATCTACAACGCCCATGCGGAGAGATACAGTCCTCGTCCGCCCAAATGGCCATATTGTACTGAGGTTTCAGAGTGATAACCCTGGTGTATGGCTGTTCCATTGGTACGTCTCCCATCCATCTCTCCACTCACCATCTCCCCTACTAACACGCCACCTCCCTCTCAGCCACATAGAATGGCACGTCGCCTCGGGCCTAACCGCCACCCTCATCGAACGCCCGCTAGACATCCAAGCCCAACTCTCGGGCAAAATCCCCTCCGACCACCTCGCCGCCTGCGCCGCGGGGAACGTCCCCACGGCCGGAAACGCAGCAGGTAATACAAAGAACTTGCTTGATTTGACCGGCGAGAATAAGAGTCCGGGGAAACTGCCGGCGGGGTTCGAAGCCAGGGGGATTGTCGCGCTGGTGTTTAGTTGTGTGGCGGCGTTTGTGGGGATGGGCGTTATTGCGGGGTATGGGTTGAGGCCGATTAAGGGGGGGGGGGGGAGGGTGTAAGTGTAGGGTTGGATGGGTTTGTGTGTGTTGGGGGAGGAGGGAGGAAGGCAGGGGGATAACGATACTCTGCGGTGGTGGGGAGGGAAGGAGGTGGATAGTACACTGCAAGGGGAATTGCAGTGACGAGTGTAGATGACGCATCGCAAAGCGTAGTATCAAATTGCTGTACTCATTATATCCCAATTTCCCCATATCAACACTTCTCCAAATCGGTACGCCTGTTCGTCCTGTGTTCTACCTTCTGTTGCGGGGAGTAAATTTGATGACTTTGCAGTATTGCTTTGTAGGAAGTTGTATCTTGTGTGCTTGGATATGTGCGCGGATGGGGTGAGTGTTGCTGCTTTGTTTATTATTATTTTTTGTTTGTTTGTTTATCTATCTGTTCAGGGGTATTGAACCTGTTCGATGTGGGAGTGGTGGAATCTTTGCATGCATAGTCGTGGCGGTATGACGTGGTATGGAAAGGCAATGTTTAAAAGGCAATTTGTACATACCCCATGGTGTTACCTACTATGTATGCACTGTGTATTGTATATGTATGATGCTGATTCGTAATCAACTAGGCGTTCAAAAGTATATCTAAAAACTCCCTCGGTATCAGCAGTCTTGTCTTCCCAGATGGTCGTCGACCTATTTGGCAAGATTTTATCCAATAGCCCGGCCAGCGCCTTGACACATATACATACACATACACACAACAAGACACGACAAGCAACGCAGCCAAAAAAAAAAAAAAAAAAAAGACACCAAATCACCACCAAGATTCGCTTATGAAAAGCCAGGAAGCTCGCCTACATTCCCTCATTCATTCATTCATACATTGCCGCAGTTGCTAAACCGAAAGATTCCATCCTTGGGAAATTTGCATATCAACATATTCTGCACAGCCCGATTTCAGCTTGTGTTCTTCCAGCGCCAGATAATGCATCAGAGGGAAGACCAGACCAACCGAGGTCCGACGCCCAGTGTGAGAAAGTAGATGTATATTCCATTCCACAATTGGGTCACGGGTCATGTGCGTGTACTGCATATACTCGTATCGTGCGCATATGTCATCTGATCGTAGATATGTAAAAGGGGGGCTATTATCAAGTCTTCCGGATTCTCTCCTCGTACGCCGCCCATGCTGCTTTCCTGTACCGCTCGGCTTCCGACTTGCGATCTTGCGCACGGACTATGCCGCGACCGACAATGATGATGTCGCAGCCTTGCTCGTAGATGAGCTTGTGGGGGGTATTGTATTGCTGGCCCAGACCATCTCCGAGCTTTTTGCCTTCTTGGCCTGGCGGTGGGAGTTGGCAGCCTGGTGTCATGGTGATGAAGTTGTCTCGTGGCTCCGTGTTCAGGCTCCTTTGGGCAATGAAGCCCATGACGAATTCGCTGTGGTCTCGTGCAATCTTGACGGTTTCTTTCTGGTATTCTGGGGTCATTAGGTGACCTTCTGAGCTCATCTCGGCGAGCAGGAGTAGGGAGCGGATGAAGGGCGCCTCGCCGAGGCGGATGAGGTCTGTGGCTGTGTCCAGATTGAACATGTCTTCGCCGTTGACGTCTTGCTCGGGACGAGGTGAGATGTTCTCTGTTCGCATGGAAATCGAGGTAGTGACGCTGACGACACTCTGTTTCCTATCCCTATCCGTCTGCTTGATGCTCAGCCGCCTCTCTTCGCCCTCTGGCTCGAGGGGTGACTCGAGGCCTGTGCTGGCAGGTGCTTCGTATTCGTCGTCGTCTGAGTCTTCTTCCGAGACGCCATTGAGTTGTCCCTCGCGTGGGGCGGCGGAGATTTCGGTGTGTACGGTTGTGTTGTATTTGGCAATGGTGGCGTCGGCAGCCTTCTCGAGCGCCGTCACAATGGCCGGGCCAGGGAGGACGTGTGCGTTTGTGATTTCGGCCCAGAGCGCAATGCGGTGGTGGCCGGAGGTGTATTGCTTCTGTACCGTCTCTGCAGTGGCCATGTCAGGAAGGGTGTAGGTGAGGGGTGAGGGGTGAGGGGCGAGGGGTGATAATGACGTACCACCAATGTCTGCAAACTTGCGATCTTCAAAGATCAAAAAGTGCTTCCTTTTTGCGACTTCCTTGAGCGCCTGGGCGGTGCGGTCGGTCCAGTCGGTGACAATGTCGCAATGCGTCTTGAGCAGGCAGATGGAGTCGCCCACGTCTTCGGCGAGTTGCAGCAGCTCAGCCGTCGTCTCCACGTCGGCCGAGAGACAGAGGTTCGTCTTCTTGATCGATACCAGACTCAGCAGATATGAGGCCAGGGATGCAGTCGAGGGGAAGTTGGCACGCGCCCGGTACGTGCTGGTGAGGGTCGCATGTGAGGCCATGGTGTCGCCGTGTGCCAATTGCAGAGGGGGCGTCGAGGACGCGTCAAGGGGCAGGGCAGGTCGAGTGGTGCCGTGCAGGCGACGGGGCGGATGTTTTTGTGCAAGTCCCAAGTCCAGGGTGGTGCTTGGTGCTCCGCGGGGACGTTGAGACGAGGGGCAACCACAGCAACAGCAACAGCAACAGCGACAGCAACAGCGATAATAGATAATAGCAACCAGAGCGCGAAGACACAAGGGCCCAGTTATAACCAACACCAAGCCGCGGGCCATTGCGACTCCCATTAGCCCAGGGCGTACCCACCGTATGGCACGGTGCTGTGCTGGGAGCGCGACTGAGGCACAAGTATTGCGGCGTCTTCAGCAGCCCTCGATTCAAACAGACGTGTGCATCATCCTTGGACCGGTCAGTGCAACCTGCCACTGCCGAAACCTTAAGATTCCCCATTCTACGGGTTCGCCCTATCCTTTCTTCCCTGCCCACTAACTCGCTCAACACTATACCAGCGCCGCAAACCTACACGCACACATCAGTCGACGCTTGACTAATAGCCGCCAGACCTGCAGCTCGACTCTGCATGTCTCATCCGACAACGTCCTGCAGCCAGCCCTTGTGAGCGGGCGAGGAACAAGGGTCTGACTCTCTTGCACATGAAAACATCGTACCATATTGACATGCACTGTATCGGTCCATCGCAAATGCCAACACAGGATCGACATTTCGACTCGAAGCATTGGTTTCCGCTTCGTTGGGTCGGGGACTGCCTGACTTTGTCTGTGCCGCTTACCCCCATTGGGCCCGGAGAAATACGTTGCTTGAGTTATTCCCTGCAATACCTTTGGCACAGGCCATCTCAACCATATCTATCCATCTATCTCAGTGTCCGCATCGGGTCAGCTACCGGTGATGATCGCGGGCAAGTATACATAGGTGTGAGAAGGTAAATCATCGCCACGCATGCTTTGGTCAAAGTCAAAACCACAAAAAGGTCACGAGCGTACACAAAACTATCGACTTTGCTTTTTGGAATGGATCATCTCTCCAGCTACTTCTCAAAGCGGTAACGTTTGTTATTTTGCCTCGATTATTTTGGCAGTAATGTTCCTACTAGAGATCCACTCGACGCTGATATGAGCGTGATCCTATAAACAATTCCTCACTGAATTGTTCATGTTTCTGGTGTGGGTTTTGTGACGGGGTTTTCTGTACGTATCACAACAAAGTTGATGCTCTGAGGCAGGAATAGCGTTTCAAGGCCTAAGACTGTGGTTGTTAGGGGATGGTTCTGGTGTCAAGATAATAGTTGTAGTCCAGACAGACGCGCGATGCATTCTACGAACCCCATCAGGATATCTTGATTCCGGTATGTACAGCTAACAGTCGGCCTTAGTTTCACACACTCGCTACACTCTCAGCTCAGTATACTCGCCAGACATCAATACAGCATCTCTAATTTCCTTTTCTTTTCGCCTACCCACCACCCTATATATCCACTACAACATCTCCCCCCTCCCCCTCCCCCTCCCCTCCCTCTCTCAAAACCACCCTCTCAATAACCGTCAAACCACCACACCCCCCTCATCCCAATAATAACTCCAATACTCCACCCCCATACACCCATCCTTATACGCCTTCCCCCCCGTGGCCCCCGCCGCCCCCGCACAAACAATCAGCGGCAAAAAGTGCTCCGCCCCACCTCTCGGATGCATCGTATACGCGCCAGGCCAATTCCTCCAGTCCTTAAACTTCCCTTCCCTCTCCTGCTCACCCCGTGTAAGCGCCGCATCCGTAACCGCATTACTCCACTCCGTAATCTGTTTTTTAAACTCTGGCGTCGATGATGCGCCCGAGAACATGAGACGGAGATTGTGGAATGTGGCGAAGCCGGAGCCGATGATTGCGATGTTTTGGGCTCGAAGGGTGGAGAGGGCGCGCCCGATTGCAAAGGATTGGGTGGGGGATTCGGAGGTGAGGACGCTGAGTTGGATTATTGGGGTTGTGGCGGCGGGGTCGATGAGTTTCATGGGGATGAAGACGCCATGGTCCCATTCTTCAAGGTCGTGTCGTGTTAGCGAGCATGGAGGTGGAGGGAATTACTGCGATATGGGTACGTACGGCGTTCAGCATCCTTTTCGCACTCTATACCTGCGTCTTGCAAGGCACTCGCTACAAGCTCTGCGACTTCAGGACTCCCAGGCGCATCGTGCTTGATCTTATAAGCCTCGGGGGGAAACCCGTAGTAATCGTACAAAAGGCTGTGTTTAGCACCGCTAGACACGGTAACCTTGTCCGTCGACCAATGCGCCGTCACCAGCACAATCGCCTTGGGCGCGTCGGGAGTCCCCAACTTGAGAATCTTGGGGACTTTGGTCTGTAGCGATTTGGTGAGGGCGGCGTGCGAGGGGTCGCCGAGGACGGGCATGGGGCCTCCGCCGTGGGAAATGGAGATTACGGGCGCGAGACGCGTCATATTGTTTGTGTTTGTGTAGGAGGATAGAGGGAATTGCTGGATCCCGTGTAGAGGGTTGAAAGTCGTGTTACTGGGGGATAATGCTGCTGCTGCAAAATGTGGGAAGCGTGGGACGCTGAATAGTATGGAGAGGAGCGGAGAGGTGCGCCGGAATTGCATCATCCAGGAACGAAGGGCCGGGAGCAGAGTACAAATACTGTAAGAGACATTGTAGCGGTCGGCATTGCTCAGCTGGCGGCTTGTCGAAATGGCGCGATGATAGGTTCCACGGACCCTTTTGTGGTGATGTTTGTCAGGGTGGTTTGAGAGCGCGGAATTGCTCCGGCGGATTTGACAGAGGATGAGCAGGGGTTCTTCTATCTTCACTCGGCAGCCGGTGCCGAAATCACATGAAGACGCGACCCACGCGGTTTAGGAGTGAATTCTTGTACGTTGCGT
The DNA here is from genome assembly GCA_025504975.1 of Plenodomus lindquistii. Taxonomy (NCBI): domain Eukaryota; kingdom Fungi; phylum Ascomycota; class Dothideomycetes; order Pleosporales; family Leptosphaeriaceae; genus Plenodomus; species Plenodomus lindquistii. The sequence continues at coordinate 867,990 of JANUWI010000014.1, forward strand.
CTTCCCCTTGATTTTGTGATCATTCATCTTGAGCGAGGAGGTTTTCGTGATGTTCCCGTCAGCATCGATGCTTGGAATAGGCGCTTACAAATTACATCCTCATACACATGTTCACCACTTGCTTGTCAGAAAGAATGTCGACCAGTCCTTGATATTCGATACATGTCAATCTAAGGCTGATCCAGGCGTACTCATCATCGTAATCGAAGACGCCCACCCATGCCGTTCCCAATACGCAGCATTAGACAAAGTGCTCGGCGGTCCGTCATCTTCAGAGAAAGATGCAGACAGACAGTGGTAGAACGCAAGCATACTAAACGCCCCAAACACCCTATCATGCCAACCCTTCTCGAGAAGTGCGTTGCGACAACACACATGCCATGAATCAGCCACCACTAGACCTCCTCTTCAACCTCAGCCTCAGCCTCCTTGTCTATTTTCTCACAGTCAGCCTCATTCAACCAGCTCCAGACACTCTTTCTAAAGGCGTACTCACCAACACCGTCGCCGCCATCAGCCGAGTTGTCCTCAGGATCCGCCATGGCCTCGTCGTCGACGTCCTCCTTCTTGACCTGCTTGCGGGGACGACCAGCCGCCTTCTTAGCGACAGGGACCTTCTTCTCCTTGGGAGGACCGCGCTTCTTGGCCTTGGACCTGTTGTCGTCGGACTTGTCAGTGGCGGTATTGGGCTCAGTAGAGTCGCCTTTGGAGTTGGCGTTGTCCTCGCCGGCCTCATCTTCACTCGCAGCCTTGCGCTTCTTTCCGGCAGCGGCCTTGGGCGCAGCTGCTGGTGCGGCGGCGACAGTACCAGTCTGACCGAGATATTTGGCGAAGCTCCCGTGCTGGTCCATGGCTTTGCGCTTGACTGGTGGCCACATCTTCTTTAGACTGCCGACGGTGTTGCCAGTGAGCTCATGCATAAGGTCATAGTCGAACTGCTGGTTGTTACTTTACTGATGGTCGAAAGAAAGGTGCGGATTGCGCAACTCACCTTGTCAGGCCCGATGGTGGAAAGAAACGCCGCGGCGATGAGCTTAGTTTCCTTGTCTTCAAAGCCTTTGATGAGCGTCTCGGGCTTGCCGGCCTTGTCGGTGGCTTCCTTCTTGGGAGGCATATTGTAGTGGTCGATGTAGAAGCCTGTAGCAGTCGTGAACTAGAGATCAGGAACAAGGAATGTAAAGTAAGAAGAGGAGAAGAATATGGACGAAGCTGTGAATTCCGGGAAGAAGTAGAGAAGGAAGAAGGTTCCAGTGCTCGCGGGTTGTTTTGTGCGGGGCTTCGTATAGCTGGAATTCGGGGTGAAGGTGACTTTGAACACGCAGACGACATTGCGCAATCTTGATATCCAGGCAACAGCGCCAATCAAGCAACGCGTCTCTCACTCTCATTCATCTGAGTCGCGCTCTTGGGTTGCCCGTCACCGACTAGAGGTAAGAAAAAGAGGTGATGGTGCAGCATCTATGGTTCGATGGTGAGTGTGTAACAAGTGCTTTTCGCATTATCGTGGGGTTTGGCAGGACGTTCTGATGCAATCCCGATGGCCTGAGTGATTGAATAGCTCCATAGAATGCATCCCTCAGTCACTGCAATGTAGTCATTCCATGCGTACGTGAAGTGACTATCACTAGTGCACGTTGAACGAAAGGAAGTCGCCACACCTTCTGTGTTGCCTACTTAACTACCGCCTAGGTTTCAGACTAGTAGGATACCGTGATCCACTCACATTGTTTGTGTGTGTGTGAAGCGCCATTTCACTGCGAGTCAAAAATGGCAGATGAGAAATAAATCATGTCTGAGAGAAAAAGCTTGAATCCATGTCGAAGAAAATTACCAGATTCCGTCCAACGCCTTACAAGAATTCGGGGTATACCATGCCTTGCCAAACCTAACCGAGTTCCATGCCCATATTTCGTTGTTTTCGTCCTCGACAAATATCTTACAGTCTTGTGATGAGAGCTATCCCAAGACAATTTCGTCCACAGTGTTATGCATCTGTAACCAATTCCAGATACAAGAACGAAGGCAATCCACAGAGAAGAAAAGAAATGCTCATGTTTAGTAGTAAAGAAGAAAGGAACCCTCGTTCCCATTGGTAGAAAAGACAGGATCCAAATGGCGATCTCGCAATCGCAGAGTCTACTCGCAGAATCAGCTCAAACAAATGCTGATCAAACTGCAGGACCCCCGCGCTCAGCATCACACTCTCTCTCGCGGCTCCGACTCCGACTCGCATCACGCACACCCGACGTCACCGCCTTGCACACAGTTTTGCACCCTTCGATCCACCCTTCCTTCCCGCCCCATCCTTCCCCACTTCCACTTGTCAGATTCCGAGTACTCGCATAGCTCTTCTGACTTATATCGTCCCTCTCCTCGATGTGCACGTCCAGTCCTTGGCTGACTTTGATGCCGTTCAGGGGGACCTCGGTGTCGTAGACGCCACCGCCTTCAATCTTGGAGCGCGTCATCGAGTGTTGCGAGGCGAGCTTGTTAGAGAGCGGGTAGCCGCGTGAGTTGGAGGAGGGCATGTTAGGCGTGTGGCGACTGCTGGCGGCTGTGTAGCCGGCGCGGGAGGAGGACATCTTGAAGTATCGTTGGAAAAAGACTTTGAGCGCCGGAGCCGACGCTGCAATTAGGCCAAGCTGTGCTTCGAGCACGGTGGTAACCCAGCCATAATAAGCCCGATAGGTTATGTCGTAGGTATCTAGTCAGTGCTATTAGTAGTTGTTGGAGAATGGACGGTGGAGGTGTGGTCTTACAGTAATAGACGTATGCAGCGTAATACGTCCTCAGGATACCACAGATGGTGGTGACAAGGCCCAGGCCGAAGATACCGCAGAGCGCGAATCGTTGGCGTCGAGTGATTTTGAGGTTCCAGATGAGGAAGATTGGGAGCATGCAAATGACCAGGTCCTGAATCGTACTAATAGCAGCACAGGCGACAATAACGGCCCCCTCATTGTAACATTGCACCTCGTTGGCCGCTCTCCATGCAGCATCGTAGATGTGGAAGAACCCCTCTACTGGTGCGCATATGAAAATGATGAGGACGAAGAAAAGAACGCCGTATATGCCACAGAAGACGATGGATGCCCATGTGGAGTATACGAAGATGTTTGTGAGGGATCCGGTTATACGTCGATAGAAACAGAGGATGGAGATCTTGATTAGGGTGGTGGAGGCCAGGTAGGTGAGTTCAATGGCTAGCGTGATCTGTCGAGATGTGACCACAGTCGTCTTGGTCTGGTCCCAGACGTGCCATTGGAACCCGTATTGTCGGATAGCTAGAATTGCTGCTATGGTCAAGCCGATCAACGGCAATACTGAGAGGCTGATGAGGAGGTCTGTGCGATGCCGTGGTCAGTGAAGATCATTGTTATAGTGGTCATATATTCAATGCTTACTGTCGAATGTTAGTAGAGCACCACACGATTTGAAAGTGTGTTCACTTACCCGTCAATGCCAGCGCTCTTTGATATTACTAGTCTTGCCCACATGCGTAGAGCATATACTACGAGTGTGATACCCAGCATAACGGCCAGAGCAACCGGTGCTTCCCATCCTCGCTCCTCTGGATCGATGTGATTTGGTTGTGGCCAGTTCTTCATGACCTCGGCAGGCGGGTGAAGGCCACCACCACGCGCAACGAGGTTGATGCCATGTGATCCAGGTTCCATGATATCGGCTATGCTCAAGCCTACTTGTAGAATGATGTGGTCGTCACTTGGAAGTGAAGTCGGCGGAAAGCATCACACTCCAAATGCAGAGCGCGAACAACTGGGGTGTCCCGCTGGATCTATACGAAAGTCGGAGGAAGACCCTGGAGCCAACCACTTTGTTTGCAGTAAGTGGGTCAACATCATGCACGCGTGGACCCAGCCCAACGCAAGGTGGAGTCAGCGCGCCGTCGACCTGTGCAGTCTGGGTAAAAGAGTCACTGACTCCCGCTCACAGGCTGCAGGGGCGGCTGGTGTCTTGGCGGTTCGGTCCACCTCGGACTTGATTACATTGTTCTCTAGATAATATGGCATCTCGCACGGAATTGACCGTTTGTGAGATTCATGCACATTGCGGGACGCTCTTGGTTCCGTAATTCGCGGTCCTTGTGTGTGCTACGTCAGGATCCAAGACCGAGGTGAAATTTTCGCCCAAAACTTCTGTTGCAATGCTGATCAGCCGTGAAAATTGTAATTCTCCGTTGCCGATAATTGCGCAAAGGTTGCAAAAGCCCGGCTATAGAAAAACGTGCTGAGGCGTCGAGCTGCATGGACGTCAATCTTCGGCACGCACCAAGATCTGCACGTACGCATGTCGATCGCTTTTGGTCACCACGCCGGGGCTGGTGTTCCTAGCGCAAACCTCAAAGTTTTTCAGTGCCTGACGATCATACACAGCACCGACGACAGGTGTGTGCAATCCTTGGCCGTTGCCGCGAGCTCTGACATGTGGTAGCGTCAATTGAATGCGCACTGATGGCGTTCTTCAACGACACTTGTAGTCGCATGCAGACATTGCTGGCGCAGACGCGCTACTGCCGGTAATTGCACCATGTGCGATGCCCACCCGGAGGCTAGGTAGCTGGGATGGACGAAGGAATTGGGAGTCCAGCTCAGCGATGCTGGACCAGGCGTCTGATGCTGATGCTGATTCTGATGCTGATTCAGGTATGTACCCCGGTGCTTCATGGCTACCACGTGGGATCGACCACATGCATGCAGACTTGAAAAAGATCGCAGAGCAATTTCGGCTCAATACAGTGAAGCTATTCCCGTAGTAGCCTCAGGTTTGTGGAGACAGCCGACAACCTGACAGGCCTGACAGTCGACCACCAACGAGCTTCTTCTTGCCACCATGGCAGTTATCACGATACATTGAGGCTTTCGGAGGAACCTGTCCGATAAGACAGTCTGTCGAAGCCTTATGTTGATAGCTATGCGCGCTGGCTGCATTTACCACATCATCATTCATCATTCATCATTCATCATCATCATCGACGGTTGACTCGTCCGCGAGTAAGTGTGGGCGTGACAGGCGCAAGCGAAGCCCTTAGCGAAACTGGATCCGCTCGGGCAAATATGCCGGTTCTGTAGGATGTCAAGGTTGCTGTTAGAAGGCAGCCCATATCCTTAGTTCTGCTTCTCAGGCCATGCGCTTCTGTGAGCAATCAGTCATGTCTTCGTTTCACGCACACCGCGAGTGATCAGCAACTTACAGTGCACACTGATCAACATGTCACACGACACATTACCTCGTGGCCCGACGTACGGCGAGTAAACGTTGATGGCAAGAAGAATTGCATTATTGGTCGAGCAAATGTAATAGGTACAGAGCGCTATAGCAATGTACGAGACCGGAGGGACGGTGGTGATGAGTGGCCGATGGCGTCTTGGCTAGATGCCCACCCATTTTGGCCTGAGTAAGGAGCAGCCCGTAACGAGGTTGTTCGACCCGTGTATTGCATCTCGCCATGACTTCTGTCGACATCTTCAACTTGGAACACTCGACTCATTCGTTCAGTTGTAAAACATATCGATTGTTTCGTTGACTGCAGGGGTCTGCTCACCCGCCCGCAGAACCCCAACTAGGCCACGATCAATCCTTCCTCGAAGGATTCCTCCCGAAGCACGATCGGGTCTCAGGAGTCAGCAGGAGCTCCACCCCAACGCAGGCTACCGGCTATCGGACCGTCCTACTCACATCCCCGTTTTGACAGCAACACCATCTACAATTCCAGATTCCCTCCATGAACCCAAGCAGACCACCACACCAAAGCACGATCGCGTGGAGGTGGCGCTCACTACTTTCTGCAGCCGCTACAAAAGGGGAATCAAATCGCGCCGCTTGTGGCTTGCTGTCCGCGGCGAATAGTTACGCACAGCCTAATTTGTCTCACTGCCATCGGTAGTCTTATCGGCTAGAATGTCACTGTTGCTGGAGCGTCCTTCTGGAACATCGCTGCAGATAGCCACATGGCATCCATCTCCCATCAACCGCCTTCTCGGATGTGGGGACTACAGACTACGTGCAGCGCCAACCGCTTGGTACCCCAGTTCCAAGATGCAAGAGATATCATGTTCGGTTACCAGAGTGTGGGATTGGGCAGGGATTGTGAATTAATCTGGATTTGGGTCGTGTTTGCGACCGCTTGCTTGGGTCAATACAGCCTCGTTGCAGCCACTGACTTGGTATTAGATAGATGAAAGGTCATGCGTGTTTCGACCCCTCTTCTACTGCGGTTGCTGCGATTATGCTAACAAGATACCAAGACGCTCAAGGCAAGAGGGGGAGTCGTTATCATCATTGTCACTTACTTTCAGCACGAGACATTGTAGTTTGTGGAATCCATGCCTCAATTCAGCCTGGTGGCACTTGGCAAGACTAACTACACTTTGAGTTTCTCTACCTGCCGAAATCACGTCCTCTTGGAATCTCAAAGGCTCCCGAAGTCACCGAAGTCCCTTGCAGGTCTGAGAGTTGTAGTGCTAACATGACCTCAGCCTATCCACAGCTCCATCTCGTCATAGTCTCAAGACACGCCATTTGCTCCCAACATCGACAGAACTCCCCAGGTCAACCTAGATGCTGAACTTTTCCATCGCGATACGAACAGCCTCGCACGCTTTGCTCTCCAACGGAAGATCGACACGAAATTCCTCAAGCTGCTCCACCAGACCCACCACACCATCCCCCTCAGCAACAGCAAACGCATTGCCAGATCCACGTTCAAGTGTCCGAGTAAGTCGTTCCGAAGGGCGTTCCTTGTGTCCAGCACCCCCAACGCGCTGCTGTGTCTTTGCAACCCTCGCACTCCGGACACGGTTCTTCTTGTCTTCTTGCTCGCGCCGACGACGCTGGAACGTCTTGTCTCCAGGCAACTTGCGCTTCTTCTTCGGCGAGACAGTATCCTCCTTCGTCTCATCATCTCCAAGCCCAAGTTCCTGCATGAAGCTCCCGAAGAACTGCATGCGCGGCTCCTCGTACTTCTTCACCACTGTGCACGCGCGGTAGCCCTTGCGCAGTTCTCGAGCAACGTACAAGTCGGCGTACTCCTTGACCTTGTCGGTTTGGGTAAATGGGGTGCCAGTCGTGTTGGTCTTGGTGTCGAAGTCTTGCTTGAGTGACAGCTCCTCGAGAGCGACCTCGGCGCGAACGACCTCGGTCAAACAGCCTGGACAAAGGAGTGGGCGGCCCTTGGTAGGATGCGCACATGTTACACCGCACTCTGCAGCGTACTCTGTCTTGACTCGGTGTCCGCACTTCAGGTCATGGTAGCGTGAGTCTGACTTGCAAGCCGTGTACTTGTCGGTGAAGGGTTGTTGTTCATGGGCAGCCTGCTGCTGCTGCTTGAGCGATTGTTGTTCATACGCGGCGACTCGGTCGTGGTAGGCTTGGACAGTTGCTCGGGCGCTGGCCTGAGTGATTGACATGGTGAGTGTCGCGCGTTTGCTGCCTGCTGCGTATGTTGTGGTTGTGGGCGAGTACGCGTGTGTGTTGTTGTGAAGAATTGCAACAACAAGAGCTCAAAGTTCTTAAGAGGAGGGCAGGTCCTGCTGCTGGTGCGAAAGTGAATGGTCTTCCTTGGCGCCTGGAGCGTGACTGCAGTGACTTGCGGCGTAGGCTGCAATCTCAATGCCCTTTCACTCGAGCTCGAAATGATACGGAGCTTTGACCCTATCGTCACGAGTTGATATCAATGGCCACATGCGCTATGTTGTGAGTACACATGGTAGACTACATTGTCAGGCACCGCGCGTGATCGATTGAGATGTGAGTTGGTGAGGTGTGTTTATGTACGAGGTACTTGTTGATTGCTCGTTCTTTCACCTACAAATTATCTAACAGTCAAGTCACTGCGTCTTCTTCCTGCATTGTCATGTTCTTCTTCCTGCATTGCCATGTTCTTCTTCCTCCTGCGTTACCCCAATGCCATCACAAACACGCAGCCTTCCCCAACCCAAGTGAAGAATTAGACTCAGCCATCGACTCTCCTAGAAAACCGTCACGGTCCATGATTCGTTGCTCAGGGGGAGGGCCACGAATTGGCATATGTGGATTTCATGCAGTGAGGGGAAGTCGCTCAGGACATGCACGTACAATCTGTAACCACCAGGCCCGGCGGTGTGTGTCAGCCTTTTTGGGACCAGGACGGCTTTCGATTCGACAGTGAGGGGCATAACCATCCGTAGCCATGATACCTCCACGAAGATGACCTCACCGTAAGGTCTGGTTCTTCAACACCACTCCCAATCTCGATGCCAGGATCTCGCGACCGCAGGGTACCTCCTATCCCCTTGTGCATATATCCTCGATTCTGACATTGTTGGTCGAGATGTTAAGGTAGTAGCTGTCCAGCGAAACGGCCAGCGCGAACTTCCAAAGTGTGTACTTTGGTCGTGTTCCTCTCATGATCCACTCGCTGGGTGTGAGCCGAAGTTGACATGAAGTCAATTTCGAATCCTTTTTGCTTATCAACAAGCAAGGATTGAACCACCACGCTACGCCCGTGCGTGAACGGCGTGCAAGCGACTTTAATCGACTCGCTGTTCGCCTGGCTCTGCAACGCTCGTTGTTACCACATGGCGCAGTGTACTCTTGTCAAGGCCGGTGACACTCAAAAAGCTGTGCTTGATTTCTGTGCTGCCAATCTCGGCATTACAAGTGTACAGACCTATAACAGTCATGGCGTCGTTGACTGACGTACCAACGCATTTGAAAGCAGGTGTAACCAAGAGCTCGAGCTTCGAATGGTCAAGGGACTGTTACTCTGATTGCTTGCAGGCGACGCTCTGCCGATACGGCAACCGGATCTGGATCCACGAGAACGACCAGACCTGCGTGGGCTAGATGTGTTGGTGGTCCAAGGTGTATCCAGGCTTGTCGCAGTTGATGTCAGAGTCCTCGATGGCCCTGGGTTGCCGATTGCTGGAAGTGGAGCCTCTGCTGGTACAGTGGCGGTGTGCCAGTGGGAGATGGCATGTTATATATATATAGAGACAGAGTAGTCTGGGCTCGGGCAGGCTACAACTGCCGGAGTGATCCAAATTGTAGTGGTTACCGCTGACGAGCGGTGTAGAGGGGAGTGGTGTCGACGCTTGCTTCCCAGGATCATGTCAAGGCAGGAACGGAGTGGTTGTTAGAAGTTCTCGCTTCTGGCGACATAGGTAAGGCTGGGAGTAAAGTCGCGCCGGGTGGCCTCGGTGATTGTTTCGCCGGCATTGTACATGATATGAGCAAGGAGAAAGCATGATGGTAGAGGGGATGGTCATACTGGGTGGACTGCTCATTAAAGAACCAGACCCAACCTTCTGCGCTGCTGGAAGATCGCTACGGTCCATAGTTGTCAGTGGGAGGTCTGGGGAAGGCTGAAGGTGCAGTCGACACGCCGCTGCTTCCGAGAACTCCCCAGGCTGATGAGGCGGAGACGCGGACCTCAAACATATCTGGGTATCGTGACATGTGGACGTACTCCGTCAGTAGGTTTGGATTTGACCATGACTCATCAGCCTGGGGACCACAGTGGCCGAGGTTCTTCGATCTTTGGATACATGGTCGGCGGAATGTCCCCTAGAACGTAGAGGCCTCGATGGCCTCAGCAGTGAGCCAATCAGTTGCCAGATGGAGAGATACATCTCCACCAAGAACCCTTCCCAAGGCTCCAGAGGACAAAAGCGGTATACCCCTACTGTCGAACCTGCCGGCGAGATCGTCGAAACCGTCGATGCACCCGTCGTAGATACCTCTACTGTCGAACCTGCCGGCGAGAGGTTGTTGATCCTCAGTCGAGCTTTTCCGGACGTAGGTCAGATGTTGTTGCACTGGGACGGCCTCTTGATCAGTGCGCAGGGCGATCAGATACGCCTGACATACTGGAAGGCAGTAGCGTAGAGGTGTCCGACTGGCTCCCAGGGTCCATACTCCGGGGGATATATATATAAAAGGTTATATATAGAAGAGAGGTGAGAGTGATACGGTGGGCATCAGGAGATGTGCTTAAAAAAAGCATGCTTCCGTTCGCTCGCGACACTGCAGCACGGGCGTTGAACAGTACCGTAAAGCCCACTCGCATCATGAGCGAACATTCGGCCGACCATACGGTGGCCTCGTCCCACCAGGGCCGGCGGTGTCTGTCAGCCTTTTTGGGACAAGAACAACTTGCGATTCCACGAAAGCACGCACAAAGGGATTCTCCAGGTGAATCTTGTTGGCTTCGGTCGGTGACAAGTGAAAGCGATCACCGAATTCACCGTCACGCTTCATCTGCAGCCACAATGATTCCTGAGCAGACGACCATGCGATCCAGGTGGACAAGAACCTCAAGCAATATTCCAACCACAGTGGTAAATGCGTTGAGACTTGAAACTGTCAAAGTTGCTAAGGACAGCTGCTTGTGTTCACCCCACAGCGTCCTCGAGAATCAGCACACTTAGCGACAGGATGTTATGTCGTGAGTTTGGTGCATATGCTGTCCTTCGGCAGCGGAGTATGGTTTGGGTTCCGTCTGGATTGATGACATGAATCCACGTGGTCTCGATACCAAGAACCTGGAGTGTGCCGCCTTCGTTTGCAACCTTGGATGGCTTGAGACATTCTGGCGTCACTCTGTAAAGTCTGCTTCGATCATGTCTATTCGAACTTTGGCAACTGATAACATGTGGTCGCAGACTTGTGAGAAAGCACCGGCGATGATCTTGCGGCGGTGCAATTGACGCAGTTCATCTCGCTGGTATACCGAAAAGACTTCGATGTGCTGATGCGCCGCTGTGCCGGTCCAGAACGAGCGGGAGCCTGGGATGAGGAGCCTTGCGCAGTCTCAGACGCAATTGTTGTTGTGTCATGTCTGATGGGCCTCGATGTAGGCCTTGTGTAGCGTGGCTGCCTCGGCCCTTCCACTGCCGTGTGTGTAGTTTTACCGGAGCAGAATGTTCACGACGGCGGTGGGTGGACGCCTCTTATGGCTTGGACATCAAGCCGCGAAGGTGCGAAAGCATGTTGATGATGTCGCAGTGAAGGCACAGAGTGCTTCTCAACCAAGCGTCCATAGCAGAATGGACAACAAAAGCTTCAGACGTCCCTTCTCTGGGCTTGTGCTGGTACACATATCCCTTGTGAACCTTGTCCCGGCCTTCTGAACAACTCAAAAACTCCGCAGACTGTAAGGCTTGGGCCGTGGAGACGGTCTGTATCCGTATCGGGACACATACGTCTCAGCTCGTCCCGGGGCTTTTGGAGGATTGAGGCTGCGCCCACCAAGCTGTCGTCGCTTATCGAAATCTTGCGAGTTACCACGTTGTTGACGGTCGTGCTCTCAGATGATGCTGGGCTGGCCGAAGCGTAACAAGCGCGCCAATCGTGCCGCATGCAATGAAGCCAAGCTCAAGCGTGCTCAGTGCATGCGCATACAAGGTACACGGCCACGGCGTAACGAGACCAGTGCTGCCATCAGCTCGATTCGACAGGCAGGGAGGGAGGGAGGGAGGGGGAGGGGGGGAGGAAGGCGTCTCAGCCGGGGACAAACCAGGACCAACACCAGAGCGTTGTATGGGCGCGAGTCAAGAGTCGATTGCGGCCCCTTCTGGCCGCAAACGCCCTCGGATTGAAGAGGACGAGGAGGGTGAGACCATGCGAGCCAAGTTAGCTCATCGGTCACCAGCCCCAACACGTGCTGAGACCAACGACTCCGAGGAGACACTTGCAGTTCATACTTCCGCACTTGAAGCTGGAGACGGTGACATCATCCATGTGGAGCCGCTGCCTATCGGGCTCTCGAGAACAAAAGAATTCTCTCTCCTCGCGACTGGGAACGTCCTTCATGGTACTCACATGGGTCCGGTGTCCGTATATAGGTGTATATATATATATAGATTTGACAAAGCCTCTCAGCAGGCAGAGGGCTCGTGTCGGTTGGGCCGAGTTGTGCAAACCACGTCGTATCGCGTTGACTCGGTGATTGCAATATACCAGGCGTGTGACCTCTCTTCAAAGCGCCGCGATTCGGTCGAAAGCGCACAAAGAGGTCGTTTCAATTTGGGGGTCGTAGGTGTTGTGAACATCAAACCTCCTGGTAGTTCCACTGCCGACGGGGTATTGTCAAGGACTAGCCACGTGCAGTCCGGTGGTAGTGAATGTTCGGTCATTGCCGTTCTGAGGGCAGCCTCGGATTCTGCCATGTGGATGACCTGTTTCTTCCAATCCGTACTCTTCAAAATCTCTTCAAGGAATCGCTCGCCGCAGTGATGCAGCACTGTCACTAGCAAGTCGGTCTCGTCTGACCCCAACCCAGAAGGGTCTGCGATGGATAAGTGTACAGCTGTTGAACTGTTCAGCTCAAGCGTGAGCACGGCGAACTCCAAGCCAAGCTCAACGCTGCCTTTCAACACAACGCCGAGCTCCCTCAATGCTGGAGAGACTCAAGCCAAGACGAGCGCGACCAAACCCCTCTCACAGCATCATAGATGCGCCCGGTCACCAAAGTGACCAATGGCTTGAGGGAACATACGGCTTGGGTATCCGGAGTCTGATGTTGATGTCGTTGAGGATGTGTCTATTGAGGACGGGTGCAACTCGTCGGTCGGTGTTGGCGTTGGGGGTGAACCTGAATGGGCCAAGATTGGCGAACGCTTCTTCGTCCAGTCTTACGAATAGCTTCCCTCCTTCCACTTCCACAATTTTAGGAGCTGCCTTGAACTGATCAGAGGCAGCCACCTTGGCGTTGCGGTCAACAGCAGGATCTGTAGGCAGTGCGGGACCAGGAGAAGCAGGGACTGCACATGGCGTCTCCACGTGGATTGTATCGGTCGTGGCCGCTGCTCGGAAGACACAGTGTGGGATCCAGTTGTCTGGCATTCGGGAGGATGGAAATCATTGCGGGGTTGGCGCATTGGGGTTTGGATTGCGAACTCGGTGGCTTCCTCGGCAGCGGCGTTTTGGGAGACGATGGTGACACGAAAGAAGCCTCCCGCAATTTGGAATGCCGGCTGTCGAAAGAATGTGACGGGCAAGGAGAATCCTGATGGCGGAAAAGTTTCCTGATGGATCGTCCGCAGCTTGTCGGATTGGTTGGCAGCTTCTTGGTTCGGTTGGGAAGCAAAAAACACGCAATGATGTTCCTTCAGTTCAGGCAACATCCTACGCACCATGGCTTACACACCGTGCACCTCGCCGCCGTGCCTCCAGCCAGTCCACATGGTCGATGCAGTCCCATATACTCCTCTTGACGGGGACACGCGGCGGCAAAGCACCTTGACGCTGGCATTGGGCTCCTGAGCTGCAGACGGTACTTCCACGTTGATGGTGTGGCCGGAAACGCTGCCATTGGGATCATGAGCCGCAGACAGTTGGTCCACAATGTTGGTGCTGTTGGCGACGGAGCTACCATCATTTTGGCTACCGGTACCGCTAACTTGGCTTCCCACCGTTGGCAATACTTGTGCGCCCTGAGGAGCCTCTGGGTCTCTTCAGGTGTCTCGGTGCATTTGCGTTCCGGGTGGCGATTTGTATCATGCCCGGCGTAGCTGCAGTCTTCTTGAGAATTTGCATGCTTGCATCTGCTCCGGAAATCGCATCGTTGCTTCAACGGATCTCTCAGGCCATCAGTGGCGTCGACCACGTATTTCTCCATGCTCCGCCTAATCGCTGTCTCCTCCGTCCTTTACCTCCCCATGGCCTTGCTCATACTGACCAATCCTCGCCGCAAGCAATCTGGTATGACAAAGGACGTGCGAGAGGCCGAGGGCGAGTAGTAGGGAACAAGGCATGGAGTTCGGACCGGGGTCCTTGAAATCGGCTTCGCACAGCTTGTCTCTGGATCAGTCAGTGTATGAACTACTCTTGAGGATGATGGGTTCGAACCAGGTTTCGACAACTCAGTGCTACTTGCAGTCAAAGCAAGTCCTTCCATGCCGTTGACTCTGCCGCCACCACTTGCAGAGGTACCAGGAGTTGCCATGGACCGATCGCGACTAGCCGCCTCAACGCTGCCATTGGGATCTTGCACCCTTACCTATGAGGTGTGCCCGCCAAAAGGCTGGTGGCTCATGGCAGGTGTTGCATGGTTACGGAGATCAAAGAGACGAGCAAGTACTGGGTGGGGCTCGAGGCGTATATAATCACGTATATATATATAAAAGGTTGAGATGAAAGAGGCCCGCCAGCCCTAGGTGCTAAGTGAGGGCTGGCGAGTTGCGTGAGAGGAGAGAATCGATGTTGCTGATGCGAGTCCATATATCATACCCATTGCGACTGAGAGGTGTAGCTGTGACCTGTCCAACTGCCCTGTTTTTGAGGTTGCACAATGAATGATAGGCGCCTCAACATCGGACAACTGCATGTATCGAGGTGCAATGTCACTGAATCAAAGATAACAGTTATTTATGCACCTGATTGGTACCGGGGCTTGTTTCCGCCCGTGGCGTATTTTGTGTCACCAGAACTGATTGGGAAGCATGACTGCGCGGTTGGATACGTGCGTCTTGTTCGGAAAAGATGATGCATGTTGTGTGATTGATTAGTGTTAACGTCTTCGATCCGGTGGGCTGTCATATTGCATGTATCAGTATGTGACACAACTACGCCCACACATCGTATACAGACAAACAGCCAGCCGTTTCTTCCATTGTTTACTATCCGATGATGAATGATGACGAGATGAGATGAGGAAAGGAGAGGAGAGGTGAGGTCAGGCTGGTGGGTGCGGAGACGGGACGGAGGTGTGCGGGGAACAAATTCGGAGCTAGCGCACGTGCGTCGGGGATGTCAAGAAATTATTCCAGAGCAATGCGACACTTGCAATGTCGCTCTACTACGAGGCTGCCGGGGTCCTCGCCAACTCTGACAACATTGGCGGGTCGCTCAAGTCGCGAATATACAAGAAAAAGGATCTCAAGAGCACACCCGGCCAGATCTTTGCGCTCATCGCAGAATCGTCCAAATGGTCGCTTGTGCTGAAAGACGTGATCGAAAAGACCAGTCTGCTGGCTGAGGAGAAGAAGGTGACCACTCAACATAAACATACAGACACGTGACCTCTGTACTGACCTGTCCAAAGCTCACTCCAATTCTCGCCCTCCTGCTCACACACGATCTCCTTCTCGCGAAGAACGGCGTCGCTGCGCCCACCAACCATGTCCTTAAGCTTGCCGTCACGCGCCACAAAGCTCGTTTGAGCGCCGAGCTCACTAAATCACGCATACGGCACGGCTTCGCTACCATTGACGCGTTCAGAGAGGCTGTGAGCAATGGCGAGCTCGACAAGGAAGACGGAGAGGCACCAAAGAGTCGACATCCTCGATGGGTGCGCGTGAACACCATCAAAACCACCTTGCAGGAACAGCTATCGAAGACTCTCGCAGGATATAAGAAGACGGAAAATCTGAGCGAAGTGCTGGTAGCGCCTCGAAAGGCTAAAATCTACTACCAAGACCCAAATATACCCAACCTGCTTGCACTGCCTGCCCAGATCGATCTTAGCAGGTCCATTGCGTATGCGAAGGGTCAGATCATCTTCCAAGACAAGGCCTCGTGTTTCCCAGCCTACCTGCTCGATCCCACGCCCGATGATGGCGATGTCATTGATGCTACCGCAGCACCTGGAAACAAGACGACGCATTTGGCGGCCATCGTGAAAAGTCGGAGTGAGCCTAGCCAGGAACAAAAAGTCATCGCTTTCGAGCGCGACAAGGGCAGAACCACCATCCTTCAGAAAATGGTCAAGCTTGCGACTACCGATAGCGTCATCAAAGTCAAGGGTAGCAGTGACTTCATAGCTGCCAAGCCAGATTCTGACGAGTACGCCAACGTCGGCGCCATCTTACTCGATCCGAGTTGCTCTGGTACTGGAATTGTCGGACGAGACGACGCAATCAAAATGCATCTTCCTGAAGCGCAAGGCGGCCGAACCGCACTGCCCGTACCAGGCAAAGGCAAGAAGCGCAAGCGAGGCGATGAAGAGAGCAAGCCAGAGGATGACGCCGCGCCCTTGAGCTTGGATATGGACGAGTCGACACCTGAGGAGACCATGGTTGTGGGCAAGCTGTCCGAGCGATTGACGGCCCTGTCGGCCTTCCAGCTCCACATCCTCACCCACGCAATGCGCTTCGCAAATGCTCACAAGATCACTTACTCAACTTGCTCGATACACTTCGAGGAGAACGAGGGTGTGGTATTCCAGGCGTTGGCGACATCGGTGGCGAAAGAGAGAGGCTGGAGAATACTGAGGAGAGATGAGCAGGTGGAAGGCCTGCAGAAATGGGACAGACGGGGTGTTTGGGAAGATGAGAAGATTAGCTGGGCCGTTGACGAGGCAAAAAAGCAGCAGGTATTGGATGGTTGCATTAGATGTGACAAGGGAACTGAGGAAGGCACAATGGGGTTCTTCGTAGCGGGGTTTATCAGAGAAGGTGCATCTGATGCGATGGAATTAGCAGAAGTCGCCGAAGATGCAGACGAGTGGAACGGCTTCGATGATGACGCCGGATCAGGAGAGGAGCCAGTATCAGCAGCCGCAGCTGACTTACCTTCTGCAGACGAGCCCGGAACATCCAAGAAAAAGAAGAAGTCGAAAAAGATAAAGACGGGAGCGAACTGATGTTCATACAGCAGGTCAGGCGATGTCGGTACGACAATGAGGAAAGGACGACTACAGAAAGTCGGTAGTCACGAGATTACACTGGCCCACAACAATGACACAACACCGCTACACCCTCTTTCACCTACACTTTGCTTATTCATCGCGATCAGCGCTCACTTTCAACACTCGTCTTGTAACTCTCTCACCTGTAGCGGACCGTCCTCGAACCTTTCGTGGCGCGCGTCCCCTCCTCGCCTAATTCCATGACCTCGTCGCCTCCCCCTCTTGCTAGTGACCTGTCACGACCTGCACTTAAACGACTTGCCATATGGATCCGCGACGATCTCGACCTACTCGTAGCTCGTGAGGGACCGGACATTCTACGGCCAGACGATGTGCTCGCATTACATGACACGTTCATAGCTCTGCAACATGCACAATATATCACTCTTCAGGACTTGAGAGCGACAGGTATCCACAAAGCTGTCCAGGATATCGCCGGTGTAGCTACACGTTGGCCTGGTCGACTGTGTGACGACTGCGATAAAATTGTACGCATCTGGACTGCCAAATTTGGTCCACTCAGCGCAATCCGTCCATTCCTCTACGGAAGAGGCGGTCGGTTGGAGGGTATCGCTACTGCTTCCCAGTACTCACGCGAGGTTTGCTGCCTTGTGTGTTTAGTAACTTGTTTCTAAAAGATCTGCCCAGGACCTACTTGCACGATGGGCTAAGTTTTGTCCCGAGGCCATACATCCGCAGCAATCTCATCAGCTGGGCGATCTAGGCTTCCGCGTTGGATCGTGAGTGAGCGACGAGACTATACTACGCTATCACTGACGATTTTGGCTTCAGATGGTGGATCAATCCGCTGTTCGCCCACCATGCAGGCATCATCGGACTTGAAGCTTGCGAAGGTGGCACGACTTTCGACAAGAATGGCGCGTACGCTTTGGTGCTCAAGGGCACCGGTGAGTTTGATGCTGGATCACATGAGAAGTTCACCTACCGGGTTCCCCAGAACGACAAGGGCAAGTTTCGCCTCACCGCTGCGACGCCAAAGAGTAGAGATCCGATCAGAGTACTCCGAAGTCACAGCATCAACAGCATCTGGGCACCTACGGCTGGCATTCGATATGAGGGACTGTAAGCGGTAACACGCATGTGGTTAACGTACCTGCTTACGAACCGTAGCTACTCGGTCAAGGGCTGGTCCATCAAGCAAGCGAAAACTGCTGATACAGCCGGCGGACACTGGAAAGAAGGCGACATATTGTACGACGTCAGATTCGAGCGGACCGATCCTGTGCCCTTGTCAGAAACCTTTAAACATCCGACCGCTACTGAAGTCGACGATTATCTCGAATATAAGCGCCTTCGCAAAGTACACCGTGAAGGTAATCGTGATGGGACCGATGCTGTACCAGAAGGCATAGACGCCATACCAGTTCCTAAAATTGCGCCCATCATAGAGCCACTTCAGCCTCAGCCCACCGAACTACTACCAGAAAAGCCGATCTCGCCCAGCAGAGTGCATCAGTCATTCTTCAAGAAGCCTCAATTCGACAAGAAAGGGCATGTACACTTTTCGGGTGCCAACGGATTACCTATACCAGACGACGATGACGCCTCGCCTTTCACAAGGCCTGGCACTAGCTTGCTCAAAGTCCCTTTCAGAGTCCCGAGTCGCCTTCGACCCAGCAGTATGAGTGAAGTCACTGCTCCTGTAAGTCCGGTGGACTCCCGAGGCAGCAGTCTGCGCACTGGAGCAAGTGCAATCAACATCAAAGAAGTAGCACCATGGATCGATTACGACGCCAACCTCGTTCTTCCTGAGTCGCCCGACGGATCATCAGCCTCCGGCGACCGACTTGGCTCGCAATCTCTTGCACGCAGTGGCGAACAGAGTCGCGACGCTGAGGCCACCAACCCGTCTTTCAGCTCCACACATCGAGAAAGGAACAAGAGCGGGAACTTCAAGAAACTAACTTCTTCCTCGACCAAGAAGGATGAGAGAAAACCTAGCAACATACGACATCGGGGAAACATTGTCAAACTCTTTGACGGGAGTGTGGAAGACACTTCGGAGGACAGATTTGACTTTGACCGCAACGCAATCTGCCCACCGAGTGACTGGGATGTCACGCCTGGGCTCAGGGCTCTGAGTATTGTCGATTCGGTGTTGGTTGGGGTGGAGGAAGTGCACATGTCGTTCACGGACCCGTTCGACGGGGGCATGAAGAAGAGGCGAGAGAGGAAGGATAGTAGCGGTGTTTCCCCCGACGAGATGTTGGTGTTTCCCAGACTTGAGTTTTATGAGAGGGACTCTTAGTAAACAAAAGGATCAATCGTAGTGAGTCTCGTGTAGTATAACGTAGTCGTAGTATACTTATCCTGACAACGGATGTCTCCCAAACTGACTCCGCTCCCCCAACTCCACACTCTTCCTCTGCGTCTCCCTCGCATACGCCAAAACCTCTTTCTCCCACTTCTCCAACGCCCCTTCCCCCCTTCCATCCAAAATCCTCCCAATCGCCTCCGCAAGCGCCAACGCATCCAACGCAGCCTGATTCGTACTCCTCGCAATATGCGGTCTAAACCCCGCCAACGCATCCCCAACCAACAACACCCTCCCGCCCTCTAACACCGCCCCGGGCGCAATAACATCCGTAACAGCCTGCACAAACGGGCCCTTTGTCCTACACACCAACTCCGCAAACTGCGGCGGCAACACCTCCCCCGCAACACTTGTCTGTCTTTCCCACACACCCTCGGTCATCCCACCCTGCGGCAGCGTAAAACGATGCTTTTTCCCCCACTTATCCGTCATCAGCTCCGCATACTCTTGCGACCCCTCATCATAATTAACATACCACACCCAATTTACCAGCCGCTGCCCCGGCACTATAGATCCGTGGATGCCCGGAATGGTGTAAGCGAGGATTTGCATACCGGTTGTGTGGAAGAATGCGATTTTCTCAATGAAGATAGATCTTGCAGTGGGTGAGATTAGGGATTCGAGCACGGTGCCGCGGAAGGCGACGTACCCTGCGTAGGAGCGGTGGATGTGGGGGTAGTATTTTTCGCGGATGGTGGAGTTGGGGCCGTTGGCGGCGATGAGGAGGTCTGCGTCGAGGGTTGTTGGGGGGTGGGTGGTGTGGGATATGGAGAGGGTTATTGGGGGGGTGAATGTCGGGATGGTGGTGGTGGAAGAGGAAGAGGGAGATGAAGAAGCAGGAGGGACGTGGATGTCTGTGACTGCGGCGTCGTGTTGGTATACCACTTTTCCCTCTCCCTCTTGAGTTACTGGCTCAGGAACAGCAGTGTACGCTGTGTCAGCACCGTCGAAATTCGCGCGCAGAATATGGTATAAGAGATCCCAACTTGTCATGTGTTGGTCTCTTTCCTCGCGGTCTATTATTTCTCCGCCCTTATTTAGGTATAAGCGTGTGTAGCTGGGTACAGCCAGGGGTGTATGTGTGCGATCATGCTTGTTGAAGAATTCTAGCAATTCTTCGCCTGCGACTATGCCTGCGCCTTGGTCTTGCAGGAGGGGTGTGGGGTTTCGCTCTAAGATGTGGATGTGCAGGTCTTTGCGGAGGTGTTTGAGTGCGAGGCCGGTTAGGAGACCGCCGAGAGAACCGCCGACTATTACTACGTTTTTGGGTTGGGGCTGGGGCATTGTGGGTGGAGAGAAGATGGGGTTGGGATGGGGGCTTGGGGCGTGAAGTTGAGATGAGGTTAACACATGTGGACGCCATGTACAGGATATATGTAGACATGTCAGATCGAATGCCTGCTAGTTCCATATATCACCGAAACAGAGCGCACCAATGGTGAAAGGTGATCAGCGCAGTTCCAATACATCAATTGCTCGGCCTTTCTTCAGTACAGCTACGGGAGCTAGCAGGGGGCCATTATGGGGTGACGAGAATATTCTGTACGTTGTGCTCGTGATAATTAGCAAGAATACCTAGTTATGATCCATCTTCATCATGTCAAGAACTTGCAACATGGGTATCCGATGTCTAGCGTGAACGGGCTTGTTGTAAATGATGCTGTCGACAGCCTTTTGATTAGAGCCGTGACGTCACTGATCGACGGTCTGGAAAGTTGGTTTGAGATTCTGAGGATTTTCGCGTTAAAGCTCATCTCGTTAATAGAATAAACTAATACTTGAAACTCAAACCTGTGAGCGAAGGGCTGTTAACATGACGCACCTAGAGCTTTTCATACAGATTTCAAAATCTCGTCTCATCTTCTGAGTACGTCTCAAAATGATTCTCTCCAATACAATACAGCATGTTGTCACTTGGTATGTTGATTTGTGTCATGATTCAATACTGTCTATCTTTGCTTGCGATATAGTCTACGTCAATAAATCAGCACATGTGTGTAACGAGCCATCCTGACTCGTGATTTCACCTCGCGCGTATGCTCTATGCTCTCCCAAAACGCCATCGCTATGTTGTACCATGCACGTCTAAATGCTATACCTTCCTTCTCTGCCCCAGAATACCAGGATCTTATGCTCATCCCCTACGACGATGAAGACTTCGTAAGTACGAAATCCACATTACACGCCTCATCCTTTAGCACATCCAAAAACACATCATCGTCAACCGCCTCAGCCATCTGCTCCACTTCAGCTTCGCCCTCGGCGCCCTCTGTGTTGCCAGCTGCGCGGAGTGCAGTAGCATCCACATGCCGATACTCCATCAGCATTTGCAACTTGGGTTTCTTCTTCGTCTTCCGACTCTGCAGTCGCGCTTCCTGCTCTTCCATATCGACCTGACTCGCTTTCCTCAGACTCGGTAATGCATCCTCCCCTTCATCTTCTCCGGTAGTACTGTCGCTTCCTTCCTCATCCCCCTCAACCTCCATCTTTGCACCCCGACACTCGCATGCACACCCCAGTAAGTCATGCGTCTGACACCCCTCCCTCTCATCAAGGCGAAAGAGATCCCGCAACTCGTCCCGCGAGAACGAACTTGCACTCTTCTTGTTGTCCACCACTGCACCCGCTAAACCCATCTTACTAACCTGTCTCTGGAAAATCTTCTCATCGAGTCCGCCCTTGATGAGGAATCTGTAAATCTTACACGGCAGCTTCTGTCCCTCGCGGTGAATGCGTGCCATGGCTTGCAAGTCTGTAGCCGGGTTCCAGTCACACTCGAATAATACGATACGAGACGCGCCGATCAAGTTAATGCCCACGCCACCGGATTTAGCGGAAAGTAGAAATGCAAAAGCTGTAGATTTCGGGGAGGTATTGAACTTGTTGACGAGGGGTTGGCGCTTCGCGGTGGGCGTGCTACCGTCAAGGCGCAGGTAGGTGTACGAGAGGGCTGTGAGGAGTCGCTCTATCATGTCGAGGGTCGTAGTGTAATTGGACACAATGACAATTTTCTCGTCGGTGGTGGTATAGATGCGGTGGACGAGACTGTCTAGGAGGCGTAGCTTCGCACTTGAAGCGCTAGAGTTGAGGATGTTGTGAGGGATGAGGGGCAGGAGATTCTGGAGGAGGGCGGAGGGCGTGTCGTCGTTATCGGTAGAGGACTTCAGCAAGGAAGGACTATTGCATACTTTTTTGAGGACGTTGATGAGTTGTAGGGCCATGTCTGTGTTTCCGTTTCCCAAGGCGGCGCTAAAGATAGGGGAGGTGAGGATGTTGCGATAGGCTTCTGCCTGGGCTTTGGTAGGCTTACAAAAGACGATATGTTCGGTCTTTGGTGGGAGGTATTTGGCGAGCACATCGGCAGTTCGCCGAATCATGAACTGGCTGGTGAGGGAGACGAGCTCTTTCCACCGTCCGTCGCCCTTCTCCAGCTCTGACTCGCTCGCATCTGGCTGGCGGCTGCGCATGATTGGGGCCTCAAAAGTGCGTTTGAAGGCAGAGCGCTGACCAAGAAGACCTGGATTGACAAAGTCGATGGCGGTATAGAACTCTCCTAGATCGTTCTGAAGTGGCGTGCCTGATAGGATGACGCGCCTCTCAGTGCTGAGCGATTGGATCGCAAGCATAGCCTTGTTGTTCGCAGTCTTCAGCCTGTGTCCTTCGTCGGCAATCACAATGTCGATGCCACCCGCCTTCTTCAAGTCTTCTTGTACGACACGCAGCATCTCGTAACCAACAATCATGACGTTATAGGCCTTTCCCATAGTGAAGTTTGTGACCTTTCTGTCCTTGTGACAGCTGAAGAGCCCAATCCTCTCATTGCCGAGCCACTTGCGGAATTCGCGCTTCCAGTTATCGACCAGACCAGCAGGACAGACGATGAGTGCCTTATTGACTACTGGGGAGCTGCCGTGTATTGGGTTCTGCTTCATCAGTGTCCAGATGAGGGCGATAGTCTGTAATGTCTTGCCCAACCCCATCTCGTCAGCCATGATGGCGCCCTCGCCCTCACATCGCATGCCCATGACGCATTCGTAGAGAAACTTGACACCCTCGCGCTGGTGATCACGGAGGTGCTTGCTTAGGACTGGATCGACAACAACATCAACAATCTGCTTTCCCGCTGGACATTTGGCTGGTCTCTTCATGACCAGAGCATTCGTCGCATTGGGATCATGACGTGGCTGCGGCACCGACAGGTTGCGCTGGGGCATAACAGTATTTGACAAGAGCGGCGTCTTGAAATGCTGCTTGCGCTGCGCAGAAGGCGTATAGTCGGGTACATTTTCTCCATTTGCGCTGTCTGACGACTGTGTCCTCTTCGCCTTTGACTTTGACCCAACCAGCGGCTTGTACCCCGCCTCGACGCGCTTTGCTTTCGCAGCAGGTGCAGCCGCCGCCGTACCTAGAAACATGCGTCCGGCTAGGTAATCCGCCTTCTCTATGCTGCTCTCGATTTCCAGTTCTTTGCCACCGAGCGAGAGCGCCGAACCAGGAAGTAGCGGCCGGCTGCATGCACCCCTCCCTAGCTCCTTCCCTGTCTCGCTATCCGTGAGCGTAGCATGGCCACCCACCACGGCAAGCACGCCGTCGCCATCCCAGGTCTTGTTCTTTTTGGCCGTATACTTTCGCCACAGCACAGTGTAGTAGTTGCCATCGAGGCCCGGTGGTAGAAACTGTGCGGGTGCGGGGTTGTGCAGCGTATTCAGCGGCTGACGGTTGCTGGAGGGGAGCGCGTTGGAGGAGATTCTTCGTTTCTTGTTAGGGGGCTCGCTGTTGTCTGGGCCGGGACGTGCGAGTGTGAGCGGCCTGAATGGCTTCATTTTATTTTAAAATCGGAGGTTCATCAGTAGCCGTTGCAGCGAGAGCACTTGTTGGAGTGGCGTGCTGTCGGTGTGGCCCTGAACGTTCGATAGGGATCGCGTCGACGCGTCAAAATCGCGCTAGTACGCTGTCACGTGCTCGTATCGCCACTGGGCTTCTATCTTTCCAGTCCATGCACCCAAACTACCGCTTAAGTACTACTCTGTTGCAAATGCGAAGAATGTAGGCTGTAACCTATTTCTGGCGTAAAGATCAGAATCACCCTAAAACTACTGTTTGTTGGCAAGCTTTTCCAACGTCGCTCTACGGCTACGACGCCATGCTTCCAACGTTGGCACGTTCTCCAACCAATCCCGGCACTGACGCCATGCTTCTAGATGTACCATGTCATGATCAAGCTCAGGATCGATCCTGCACTCAGCTGAAGGACCAATCGCCATTACAGTTCTGACTACAGCTCCATCCTCTCGCCTAGGTTGGAAAGTCCCGTGGAACCACATGATAGGATTGGCGTCCATATTTTTATACGGGAATTGCCATAGATTCCTTTTACCGAATGGTCCGAGATCGAGTATTCTTTCATCGAGTGTATTACCGGTGAATGCCCGCTTGATTTCATACTTCATCCACGTGGTCGCTTTTGACGCCGCCTCTTTCCTTGTGAAGAGCTCTCCATAGAACGGGGGACTAGAAAAGAGAATTAAGCGACGCCAGCGAGAACTCATGAGCGTAATGAGCGGAAATCGTAAGATAGCAGTGTAGGCTCTTCTGGTCACTCTAGTGATCAAGTCGACTGAATCTCGCTCGAAGTCTGGAGCAGGAACCCCGCACATGATGGCTGTACCCATTACTCTATGTCGACTAAAGAAGTGTGTAGCTGCCAGAGCATACGCGCCGCCTTCGAGATAGCCAAGGATCTTGAACTTGTCGACCTTGGCGTAATCAAGCAGCTGCTTGATGTCTGGCATAATGTCCAGCATGGTTTTTGAGTTGGCATGATCGGTCGTCTCTCCGTGCGATGGACGATCAGGGCAAATCAGACGAATCTTTCGTTGCTTGGCCCAAGCAGATAAGAATACCCAATACAGGCGGGTGGTGCCCTGCCTGTGGAAAAGGAGCCATACTTCTTTATAGCCCACCTGGCAGCCTATGTCAGCAAAGCCAATCTTTCCTCCTCCAGACAGTCGTAATGTTTGATTGTCTCCAGGTATAAGGATCTGATCAAGGACTTCATGCTTGACTTCATGTGGGCTGCCTGATGGAGCGGCTACAGAACGTTCTGCTGTAGCGGGGCCTGGCACATCCCGCTGTTTAAAGCCCGACAGAGCTGCGTTTTGATTGCCTGATCTCGCCGAAGCACCAGAATTTGGGGCCGACTTTGGCACAGAGGATGAACGCTCACTCGTCTTTGTCTGAGGCTGACGCGCTGGCTTATGGTGCCGGACAACTGGAGGCTCAGCCGGGACAAATGGTTTGCCTTTACCTGTGTTGTACGACCTCGATTGATGTCGAAGATCTTCACTGGCGTGACGTTGGTCTGCTGGCCTGCTCCGGGGTGCATCTCTGACAAAACCAATGATCCTAGCAGATTAGTAGATGGAGCAGGCGTGTGGATTCAGTAGTTTCGGGTTCCTGACAAACGCATGAGAAAGACTGTCTCGTCCCGCGTAGACCGTGGTAGGTAGTCTGCAACGGATCATTGTTGCTAGCGGGGGGACTGCGCTAAAGGGCGTTGTTTGTGAGAAGCCATTCGATCAATCAAGACATCGTTCCAGAAGCTCTCGTACAGGCTGAGCCACAGAGACCGATTGAGAGTGAGGGTTCGAGACGCGTGAAGGACATGTTGTTGACACAGATGGGGTGGGGCGGACAAGAGCTCCAGCATGCCTGCATCGCTAGGACCATCTCGCTTCCACGGACGCTCCCGCTTGAGCTGTTTGGTCCGTGCTTATCTAAGCGCAGACAGGGGCAGACCGGGCACGCCTTCCATTGCACTTTGCCAAATCGCTGTCTCTCCTGATAACAGCCACGGCGCCATCAACAAAGGCCACACATGGTACATGGAAATATCTCACAACTCCTGGATAACATCGTCTCATATCCGAACCAAAACACGGTCTGCGACACGGAGATACAACAACTACATCTCTAGTCTTTAGAAAACGCTATTCAAACGTCCTCTACCCAGCTATCCATTCAGCTAGCCGACTACTAAACCACATGTCTTCGGTAAACGATCATTGAATGCATCGTCCATTTTCTACTCTAGGGTCTGTCGAGAGAAGCAGGGGCGCCTGTCTTAAACTTGATGTTCGCAATTTCGGGAGTTTCTTAAAGGAAAACCACCATGGATATGACGGCGCGCCTTTAGTCATTGTTGACAGGGGGAGATGCAAAGTGTATTGTGAAGCACGCGCTTGTACGCTGTCCCACGATCTATCACGCTCCACTAATCATCCCAGGCTTGCTTGGAAGGCACGGTGCATGCCTTGGATAACGTGGCGAGAGATGTATGTGTAATTATCAAGCAGCAGCATCTATAGTGCTTCAGGACGATGACTGTTCTGGCGACCTTACTGCCTCAACAACAATGCATGCCACCAGAACAGATAATCATTTACGCAGCCACCTTAGAAGTGAACGCCAGTTTTCGCGTGATTGCACAGTGAAGTGATCTTTGCCAGGAAAACTTTTGATCGAGGCCGTACTGCCAATCGCCTGGACAGTTTCCTGCGCAGCGTCTTCCGAGGTATTGGTATCCAAAGTTCCATGGTACCACATGAGAGGATTGGCGTCGATGTCTTTAAGCTTAAAACCCCATGAGCGGTTACGCGTAATATCATCGTTGTTGACACCGTAGAGATCTTGGGTCCTCTCCTCAGCGCTTAGCAATGCATTATCTCGCAACCATTGCTCGGTAGGATTTTTGGGCTTGGGACGCTCTTCCATGACGATTCTACGATCAGGATCAAATGGCGAGAACCTATTCAAATAGTCGTTGATCCTGACCTTCATGGGTATAGAACTTCTGTGAAAATCGGGATGGGTGTCTCCACACATGATCGCGGTTTTCAGCAGCTCTGTTTTGGGGAAATGGTATGCAGCTGTTAGGGCGTAGGGCGCGCCTCCACTCGCGGCCAAGATCTTGAAAGGGCCGAGCTCAAGATGTTTGACGAAGGAATCGACGTCGCGGATCCATTCCAGCATGCTCGTGCTGCAATTGGGATCATACAAAGCGAGCCCGTATCCAGGTCGATCAAGGCCTATTAGGCGGACCTTACGTTCCACGCAGTAACGTGAGATAGCATGGCACCCTAGTCGGCTGCCAGGCGTCCCATGAAAGAAGAGCCATGTTTGCTCAGACTTCTTGGACCCAATATCTGCAAATCCCAATCGATTACCAGACGGAAGTCCCAGTGTCTGTGAGTCACCAGGTATGAAAACGTGATCGTGCAGCTCGTGATAAGGCCCCAACGTCAGAGGCCGAGGAGGTCGAGCAGCCTTCACCTGAGCAGCCGGCCTCACGATGAGCCGTGATATTTTTCCTGAAGCTGGCAGCTTTCTTTCATGGACGCTCTTCGACACAGTTGGTTGCTGTTTCGTCTTGGCAATATTTTTCAAGTTCGGGTTGGAGTTGGGCGACGGTGCGATATGTTTACTGGCCTGGGCTTTTACGTTCGAGGCGGCGCGTGACGACTGTAGCATATCTTTCTGATCTCGAGACTTGTTTTTATCCTTAGATTGCGGCACAACAAAAGGCTTATTCTGGTACCACGATGGTACTTTACTGTAAGATCTGACTATATCGCATTGCCAGTGTTTTGTACATCGTAGTTGGAAGGAACGTGAAGCTACGCGTCCGAGATGCACGTTCATATTGCGTCTGGATATCTTTGTTGGGCGTTTTGCCTGACGCAGAGAGCGCTGGCGAAAAGGAGAGTGTTCTCGAGAGGTCTTGGAGGCGTGCTACAGGGCTGGCCATGGCTGGAGTAAGTGAAACCTGGGTGCTGGGAGGAGCTGTAGTCGTCTGCAGCTGACCCCAGGATCATCTCGCCTCCGCGGACGCTCCTGCTCTTCAATGCATGTGGTCTGTGCTGGGTTTAGTGATTTTGTACGACTCATGCGAGTTTCTTCTCGTCTCCGCTTTGTGGTTATTCAGTCTCGACAGTACCGCATGTTAGATTGCCGTGTTTCCAAGCTGCACACGCTCATCCTACCTTTACCACTTGGCACTTGGCAATCGCGGGGGGGGATCGTCCTTCCACCCCAAAGCCAAAGCTGGAAAGTAAATACAGAACGGATTATACAGAAGAGACAGGACTTTGGAATCGAGGAAGTATCGACATGCAAGAAAGACGATCCTTCCTGTACCCGCATGGGCAGGTTGGCGGCACAAAACCGCTCCGCGGACCTTCGCATCCTGCTTTGGTTGGAACAAATCGCCACAAGCTAGATCTCATGCCTGAGCCTTTTTCTCTGATTCACGACATGACAATGTCTATGTGTGAGTGGAGTCGTGATGTAAGTTGCAGCGCAGGAGCCTTCACATCGCATTAGTGTATTGAAGGGGTCCACCAGGCTGCGGGTTGGTGTTACACGAGATGATCCATCGCTTCGCACCAGAACCTCAACATACCATACGGCCGCGGCTTCATACAGGCCATGTTGCTCGATCTCGAGCCATTGCTTCTGAAGAGCTATGCAATCCGCTGGTTTAACCCAAGCTCCGAAGTTACTGCTCCTTGGGCTGATCATGAGATACTTGGACAGTCTCTAGTGTGACAATCGAAGCAGTTATGGACATGCCACTTGCTCACAAGCAAGCTCCATTTTTGAGTATCATCTCTTTGCGAACTTCGTTAAGATTGAGCCTACCGTGAAATTCATTGTAACGCCGAAACATGCTATGTACTGCCATTCAAACCACCACAATCAATCCTGCGCCGCACTTGAAAATTCCCCTTGGTAGTACTATCATCATCGATTAGCCCATCTGCGCTGCAAGGCGTCAAAACAAAGGTTCCAGACCTTCAAAAAGGCAACACTCACCTCGGAGATATTCTTGGCCAACTTGGTATCGCTCAGCCGTGACTTTGCATTTGGTATCTTCCAGTTATTTACGCCCCACCACCACCGCCGTATCTTTGCGCCGACTCCTTGACCGCTGAATTGTGCAGAGCGGTTCCAGTGTCTCCAGCCGTTGAGGACGAGTGTCCAGAGAACACCCTGGGCGAAACACATGATGACCTGACGGCGTTAGTAGTATGCTCCACGTTCTAAGACACAGATGATGTGTACTTGATCACGCAGTGTTATCCATGCTACGCCTTGCCATCCCTCGGCTTGCTCAATGCTCTTCAAGTAGCTCTGTTCGAATCGGAGGTCGGGCAGCGGTGGCATGTTCTGCTTGCGTGGTACAGGGTCCAAGACACTGACTGGAATCTCATCTTCGCCGAGATCCGAGTGGTCGTCGAGATCGGGATGCGCATCGAGGGTGACGGGCTGCTTCTGTGATGCCGCGGTTGATGGATTCACATCGTGGTGAACCGACGGGCTGCGGTTGATCGAGGCGCCTTGGAGCGTTGACGCAATATCGATGGGTATTTCCGAGTCCATCGTGTCTCAATTGCCTCCGTACCAAGTGTGCAGCGATGGTGTATTCGATGTCGGCGATGCGCCTCGGGAGTGAAAGTCATGTCTTGGCGGTTGACGTCGTGAGCTAGTGGACCCTCGAAGGCGGCGGCGGGACCACCTTCAAGCTGGCCGGCGCACGATCACCAACCCCACAAGCAAGCCCATATCACCCCCAACCCTCGCCAACAACCCCCATTTTACCGCTCAAAACAACGCCAAAATGGGAAACCAACAGTCGGGACTCCTCGACAACATCGCCTCGGGCTCGAATTGTATGTGCGCAGGGACTTGGAGGGGCAGCACTAAGAGTGAGGCCTGCTACTAACACGCTCCTAGTCGACCGCGAGGAAGTTGATCGTCTTCGCAAGCGGTTTATGAAACTGGACAAAGTAAGCTCCCAACAGCCCCAACCCCACCATTTCATTCTCCAAGTACACGACCAACACAACTTACAGGACAACTCTGGAACAATCGAACGCGACGAATTCCTCGCCCTCCCCCAAATCTCCTCGAACCCACTCGCCACACGCATGATTGCAATCTTCGACGAAGACGGCGGCGGCGACGTCGATTTCCAGGAATTCGTCTCTGGACTGTCAGCGTTCAGCAGCAAAGGAAACAAGGAGGAGAAGCTGCGGTTTGCGTTCCGCGTGTACGACATTGATCGCGATGGGTACATCAGCAATGGCGAGCTGTTCATTGTGCTGAAGATGATGGTGGGGAGCAACTTGAAGGATCAGCAGTTGCAGCAGGTGAGTCGCCACTGCAGCCCTCTTCTACGTGCTTGGTGGATTATGTGGTAAGGTTGGAAGCTGACGACGGTGTAGATTGTCGACAAGACCATCATGGAAGCAGATCTCGATCGCGACGGCAAGATCAGCTTCGAGGAGTTCACCAAGATGGTTGAGAATACCGACGTATCGATGAGCATGACGCTGGACCAGTTCTAAGCTACGACACTCACGATCTGAGTAAAACGACAGTGTGCGACCAGGAAGGGGTTTCCTTGGCAAGGCGTTCGAGGTGTTATGAGCTTGCTCGGGATGGGCGGGGCTCTCTAAGACATGGGTGTTCTTCAGACACCGGACAATCACAATGCAGCATTTTTGACTTGCCTGCAACCTTGTCAGGTTTTCTTGGGACTACTAAATCTGACGAACCAGCTATTGATCTATGGGATCAAACAGCTAATAAAACCGCAGCAGATACTACACATACGCCCAATGTAGTGTGTTAGGGGAACATCTTGAGTTCATTCCCCACCGCAATCTGAGCACGACAGTCGCCCCATATACTACACCACGAACTCTACAACGAAATCAGGTTACTTCTTCTTCTCCTTCCTCCTCTCCCTTGCCTTCTTCGCCCGCGCCTGCTCGCTCTTCGACGGCTTCTTATACTCAAATCCCTTCATTTTCAGCGGAACCGCCTTCGCTTTTGCTTCGTCTTCCTTTTTCGGCTTCTTAGCAGGCGTGCCGTCGTCCTTGATTTCCACCAACCTCGACTTCTTGACGGGAGAGGTTGGTCTGGGTTTTACAGCCTTGAATGGCGTGGTGGGCTTAGCGTTCTTTTGTTTAGCTGTGGATGATCCAAGCAGACCAAAAACTGTTTTCTTCGGTGCCGGTGCCCTTTGCATTTGCGGCGGCGGTCTGAATCCACTACTCAGCGCCGGCGCTGGGCGTGCAGGGACACCGCGTATTTCTAATCCTGCCTTCGGACCTCTTACCGCCGTTACAAGACTCGTATTTTTTGAGGCCTTTCCGCCAAAGAATCCTTTCTTCTTCTCCTTCTTGCCTGGCATAATTGCGCCTTTTCGGATGGATGGGACACGACGTGGCATTACCCCTCCCGGGGCTTTGAACGCTGCGTTCTTTGAGCCGTGGAATTTGGACATGTCAGGCTTTGGGGTGGAGAACTGCATGCGGTTGATTTGGGTATTTACACTACCAGACATCATGTATGCGGCGGAAGCTTGTTCCGTCGGGTTCCTACCTTGCGCGCCACGTTCTGGTGTTTTGGCAGTCGAGCTGGATTTGGTAGGCTGCGACGGTCCGATAATTATGCCCAAAGCGTTTGGTACTGCTTTCTTCGCGTCCTTGATTTCCTTCTTCTCTGCCTTTGCCTCTCGCTTCTCCTCTTTCTTAGCTTCTTTCATCTCCTTCTTCCCGTCTTTTTGCTGCGCTTTTGCTTGTTTTGCCACGGCTTTTGCGTCCGTGAGAGGAGCATGCGGTGCAATGCTTTGAACACCCGTCACACCAGAGAAGCCCATCGCTGGTCTCTTCGTGACGGCTGGAGATGGCGATCCAAGTGGAAGCTTCGGCTGAACACTTTGTACGCCAGATATACCCAACATCCCCATCTTGTTTGCCGGGGTCTTTGCTGGGGTCTTTGGTGGAATATTCTGTGTCGTTCTTATAGCAGAAAATCCCATCTTCGGTTTCTGCTTTGCCGCAGGAAGCGACTTTTGTACTCCAGGGCCTTGCGGAGCTTGAGGCTGGACGCTGTATACTCCCTTCACACCCGAAAGTTTTAGCTTCGCTGACGGGGGCGGGTGGGGAGTACTCTGCACCCCCTTTATACTGGATAAACCAAACTTCGACGTGAATGAAGCTTGTGGAGGTTTTGGCTGGACCGCAACACTATTTATCCCTGATAATCCCAACTCTGGCTTCTCGCCCTTCTTTCCTACTTCGCCTTGGCTCACGGCACCACTTGGTCCTGGACTCGATGCGGAAGGTTCATTCTCCGTTGACCCTGTCGCCGCTTTGATGTCGGCGTTTGGTGCAGCTCCATTGTTGGAGTTGTGGATGGTGATGTTGTTGGTTTTGATGTTGCGGCCTAACCGGGGTTTCTTTGGAGGTTTGCGTTTGTTCTTTGGGGGTATGGGTGGAGCTGGGGATGCTAGTGGGATATCACCGCCGTGTGGTGCGCCGCTTGGAGATGGAGCGATGGGAGCTCCTTGAAAGGGTGAGAGGAGCCCTGGTGGAGGTCCTGCACCCGTTGGCATTGCAAAGCCTCCGCCACTTGGGGGAGTGAATGGAGGTGGCCTGCCACCCATGGACTCGCCACCACCACCAGGACCTGGCATCTGAGGCCCTCCAACACAACCACCACCAGTAAAAGGAGCTCCACCTCCTCTCATACCCATCACCACACCAGGTCCAGCATCCGGAGCGCCACCTGCAGTACTCCCTCCTCCTCCACCAGGAAGTCCAACTCCACCCCCAACGCCCTCCGGACTTCCCGACGGTGGTTGTCACGCCATCATGACCGGCTGAGCCACCGGCGCAGAAGGACCAAGGTCAGATGACGGCGGCGCAGATTCCACAATCTCCTCCTCATACTTCTTCCCCGGCATATCCATCGCCGCATACACCACAACACCAACCTGCAACACCACCGCAACCCACAGCAAAACCATCATCATCATCCCCGGCTTTATTACCGTATCGCCTCCCAGCACCACACTGGCTGCATGCAGCGCCTGCGCCGCACTCATGCTCGTCAGTGCGCACGCTACGCCCACCGCTGCCGAAATGCCTAGCAAGATTTTCGCAGCTTTCTCACCCCGACTGCGAGGCCGTCGCTCCGCAATGAAGTAGTATGTTATCGACAGAAGGAAAAATACTGAAGCGATCGCGGGGAGAGGGTACAAAGCGTTTTTCTGCAGCGACTTCGCAGCGAGGAAGAGCGGGTGATCCATGGGGATTGTAGAAAGAGAGGGCGGCGTGTCGCGCGGGAAACAAGTGAAGACTCCGTCCTGAGCTGGGTTTGTGGGGGACGGGAGGTTAGTGCATAGACCTGATGTTTGTGTTAGTTAAGCAGCTGAGAGAGGTATTAAAGGAGGAGGAGGGGGAGAAGTACCAAAGTAGCCGATGCGGATTGACCCGCTGTCTTTGGATGCGATGGCGGTTTGGGTAATAGTTACCCATTGGAGATCTTCGATACCGATACCTTTGCTTATGCAGCCGAGGAGGACGAAGACTTGGGAGGTTAGCCGGGTGGATCGTGTGAGGAGGTATGGCGACAGAAGGGCCTACGGTATATAATCAATGAAGTAGCAGCGGCTGCTCCAACAGCAGTTCTTCTACGAAGAATATATCGCTCTGGGAACTGTTAGCTTCGTTGCACGATTTGTATCTAGGGGATGTTTACTGAAGAACGGCATGGTGGTGAGAAAGTCTGATCAAGATGCTGTGTTTCGAGTGTAGTCTGACAATTTCGTGGTAAGTTGAGCCTCGGTGTCAAGAATATGAAGTTTTGACGCGGAGAAGTGGACGTGGCAATTTTGTACTTGGTAGGGTGGTGGTGAAGCGCGTATCATCAAATGGGGGCGTGAAGACTCGACGTAACGTGACAGGCAATATGGAAGTATAACACAATTTAGAGCTGGACTTCAATGGCTTCTTTCTTCGAGGGCCACTTGATCTGCCAGTGATAATCAACAGTAAGTTGTGACTGACACCTGCGCATGAGATGCGAATATTCAGGAGCAAACGCAGCTGCACTCCTACCAGAAGGCTTTCCCGTCGTGCGCAGGAGGAGACTCATAGTTGCTGTTTCCAAATGATTCGAAAGGTCGTGTCAAGAGGTCTCCGAGATGAGAACGAATGCAGTGTATCAGACTGACTCTTCAGGTCAATAGCGCATTCTATACACTGTGTGTTTGACATGACTGTAAAAAGAGAATCAGAAGTCAAGAGATTACTCACGCCATTTCACCCATTGCTTCATTGGGCCTGCTACACCTAAATCGTATTCTACTGTCGGCAGTGGGAGTCACGATACAGCAAATCCTAGGGACGTTAAGAACCCTGGTATGTACTACGGGCATACAATACGCAAAGCAACTCCTTGTGAGGCAAAGCTTCATCTTCTTGCATATTTGGGTAGACACTTCGTGTTGTCTTTTCCCATTGGACAACGCTTAGTTGCAAACAGCAGTCGTCCTTGAGTCAATTTGGGAAATACGAAGGAGCCCGTATTTATTGTGTCCCCATCTCACGTTGACAGTATGCCGCTTGAGCCTATACACTAGCTGGGAGACAGCAAAGGCAGTGATATCTAATATAATAATACTATTACTGCTTCTAGAGAATACATGCATAATTTGATCACTTCTAGTAGCCTGTTTAGTATAGTGTGGTGACCTATAACGCTTGTGGCATTGGTGACTCAATAAATACGAGCTCGGTGGTAGTACAACCCAAAGTTATTATAGTACGATGGGGGTCAGGTACATGCACTTTCACTCAAGGCCATTGAACAATCAAACAAATCATGCGCACACATTCAATAAATCGAAGAGGAAGTCATGTGTATTTGCAAGCGCAAAGTCAGTTCACATTGAGCTTCACCTCTGTCGCCGTCGTTCCTGAAATTTCTGAGCCATCACGATCTTCTCACCGCCTCATGTGTTTTGCTAAGTCAATGTGAGAGACTACTTACGCACAAGCGCCATGTCTGGGTCTCGGAAAACCCTGCACGACTCTTACAGCAGATATGTGACCATTTCCATCGAAGTTCTGATTCTAGATCCCGTGGTTGCAAGTGATAGAG
Source organism: Plenodomus lindquistii (assembly GCA_025504975.1). Taxonomy (NCBI): domain Eukaryota; kingdom Fungi; phylum Ascomycota; class Dothideomycetes; order Pleosporales; family Leptosphaeriaceae; genus Plenodomus; species Plenodomus lindquistii. The sequence goes on from JANUWI010000014.1 coordinate 902,969, forward strand.
TGATTTATATTGCAACACGGACCGGTCTATCCCGAGGCTGCATCCTGACTAGGCTCCACGTGATGGCGACGAGAACCGCCTTGGTTACACCACATGCCCAGGAGTGTAATTTGCATCGGAGAATTTGAAACATAAGGCTGTTCAGCGCTTCAACATCACATCATCGTGTGCGCCATCAATTAGCCATCATTTAGTGCCTTCAGCTCTTGCACGGAGTAGGAACTCGAGTAGTCACCTCTAGACGCACTTCTCGTGCCCCTCAAATTGATGTGATAAAATAAAGTAAAGTCCACTTTTCTCAAACAAATGAGTTGACTTGACGATCGATACTGTTGCACTACCCCACATTCCGGCATCCAAGACCAGGAGCCGGTTGTTAAATTAGCCAACATCCCAGTACCCGTTTCGGACTCCACAATGTCATATCGTATATTAAATAGTCCTCGACCTTTTTCACCACCTAGCCTATCATAACGTTTTGCCTCCATCACCCGACCAGACATTCTTGTTGCGACTCACCATTGTACTGTTTTCTGTCTTGCATGCAGCATGGCTAACCGGGGCGCGTCTCGGAACCGGGTTGAAGAGTGGACGATAGATGAAGTTTTGATTGTAAGAGCGGTAAGAGGTGGAAATGGTTGTAGTGAAGAGTCTGGTAGTGGTACGATTGAGCTGGAATTGCCTGACCCGGGCGCGTTCGGACGAAATCCAGGTTTACTGCGATCGGTCTGCGAGGGTGTATATAGGAGGTGATAATTCCAGGTTATGCTTGATTGCACGGTAGGAAGTACATCTTTCCAACTCTCTTCAGCCTCGTTTTACATCTCCTCATTTCCTCATCTCCTCTCAATCAATCGTTCGCTAGCAATGTTGTCCCTCCTGCTCCTCTTGGTGCCTCTAGTGGCAGCTCACGGCCATGTTGAGACAGTTGTTGCTGATGGTGTCACCTACAAAGGCTGGAACTCGGCCTTGAAGTACCAAAATCCCATTCCAGCGACTGTCGGCTGGCAAGCAGACAATTTGGACAACGGTTTCGTCGCCCCAGATCGATTTGGAACAGTCGACATTGTGTGCCATAAGCTCGGCAAGAGCAATGGTGCATACGTAGCCGTCAAGCCAGGAAGCAAAGTCACCTTCCAGTGTACGTACCGTCTGGATCCTCCCGAACCTCTGCCCTATATTGCAAAGACAACAGATTGAACCAGGCAACATGCTAATGCTCTCATAGGGGACACATGGCCAGCCTCCCACGCCGGTCCCATTCAGGAATACATCGCTTCCTGCGGCAGTGACTGCGGCACTGTAAACCCGACTGCCCTCCTCTGGACCAAAATCCAATCCAGTGCATTGAAGAGCGGTAGTAACCCTGGTATCTGGGCCACAGACGATCTCATTAAGAACAACTTCAGCTGGGACTTGACAATCCCCAATCTCGCACCAGGCAAATACGTCATCAGGCACGAGATCATCGCGCTGCATTCTGCAGGACAAACCAATGGTGCACAAGCATATCCTCAGTGCGTCAATTTTGAGATTGGAGGCAGCGGCACAACTAAGTTGACGGGTGGTGTGCCGGCTACGAGCTTCTACAAGGCTTCTGATCCTGGCATTTTGTTTTCGCTGTACACCGCGTTCACGAGCTATCCGACACCTGGGCCAGCTCTGACGAAGTTGTCGAAGAGAGAAGAGAGCAGGAAGCATGCTAGGGACTTTGCTTGAACAGGAATGGTTGATGGTGGTGTGTTATCTTGGAGGGTGGTAAGGGACGAGGCATGTTCAACGCTGAGCTGAGGAAAGTCGAATACTCTTACGGATGAAGTAACAATATTACCTACAATCATGGGCCCCTGCTAACTGCTGTATTCCCGATTATTCGAGTCCAAGCCTTGATGTGAGTGACAAACGCGGCGCAACTACCCACGATGCAAACAGACCGTCGTTTCTCTCCCATCACCCTCACTTCATCTTTACAGTCACTCTCCCCACCACTCTCACTATGAGAAATTTCAGGTCAACCGTAACCTACCTTCCCCCTTCGCTCTGTATACTTTCGCGCCACCAACTATTTTCAGTCTTGACTGCCTCTTGACAATGAATATACCACACATCTCTCACCACAACGACAAGAGCGACGTGGTCGCACGAATGACTCCACCATACTCACCAACGAATTCTTCACCCGCACTTTCAACTCCAAATATCTCGCCCTTTGCCGACCGTCCAGTCCGCACAGATTCAATGCCAGTAACCCTGATACAACCGAGCCTTTCGAGTACCAACGCTCCCAAGGACGCATCACCGCCTTACCACGCCTCTGCTTCAAGTCCAAACAATGCCCCTCAAGTCTCAGACACTACCTCGCCTCCAGCTCCACTCCCTCCTCACCGCCAGATCCGCGTCGTCTCGCCCAGCTCACCCATCGCCTCACCAACTACCCTCCTAACACCCGTCTCCCCCCGCACAATCCCCACCTCACCACTCGAACCAGCTCGAGGCCTCTTCCCTCTACCACCACTTCCCAGCGCCTCTGAAGACGACCACACCCGCTCAGCATTCACTCCGTTTCCAACTGAGCTCCCACCTCGTCCGCGGCGCTCTGAGCGTATGAACATGCTCTCGCGGTTCATTGCGCATCGTCGTGCGCGTGACGAGGCTGTCGAATTAGGAATGAGATCACATCATGGTTTGCCGAACAACAGAAACAGGGCAGGCGATACTGCGGTTCCGACTTTGCATGCGACTTCACGAGACTTGGAAGGCGGTATCCTGGGTTCCAGGGCTGGGTCTCAGATAGCATGGTCGCATCCTCATAACGAGGCGCTTCGCCGTCGCTATGCGTTACAGCGCTGTGTTGCGGTGATGTGTCTGGGTGTAGTTGTGAGTTGTGTAGTTTTGTATATGATTGTTGCGTTGGCGGCGTACTTGATCGGTCAGCAGCGTGGGCGTAGGACCGGTCATGCTGGCAGGGGTGGTTAGGCTGCGCCGGTGGACCGGGAATGGGGATTGAGAACGGAGGGTATTGAAGAGGAATTGGGGAGGGCCCTCTTAGGGATGAGTAGCGGACGTTGTGGATAATCTGGGTTTGAAAAACAGCGGACATACGCATCAAGGAACACGATAAACGCTATGTGTGGTAGAGTTCAAAGGCTGTTGTGATGGAGCAGGGATTCGGAAAATGAGATTCGAAATTGGTCGAATTTCGATGTACTTTCATTGGCATTCGTGGAATTGTAAGATAATAGGTGACGGTACAATGTGTACGCATTTACAAGACCATCTTGAACGATGGGTCCCGATCATCGCCTTTACCTTCCCATTGCGCATACTTCCCACTCGCCTTGTCCTTGTTGATCTTCCACACCCAGGCGACATTCGCCGCGATCCTGTGCAGTAAGTTAGCAAATTATTGCGTTACAATCTACATAGTCAACTTAAGAATTGGAAGAACTTACAACAACCAAGCTGCACAAAGCAATCCCAGCATAATGCTGTGACTCTTGTGGAAATGCGGACCTTCATTCTTCTGATACACAAAGCTCGCCACAAAGCCTCCAGCATTCGCAATTGCTAATTGTATAGCACTTGTCGTTGCGCGCTTGTAATGACCCGCGCTGTTGTTGCTGTTCCATGAGAGGATACAAGGTACGGTTGAGTACATTCCTGTCGCCATAAGGAAAGTCATTCCATATTGTACCTTGGGGTTTGTCGACTGGCTGATGATACCGTAGCCGATGATGGCAACAGGGAGTGTGCACAGCATGACTGGTCCACGAAGAGCGAGACGATCAGAAAGCAAGGCTACAATAACGGTGAAGAACGCTGCCACAGCGTATGGGATAACGGTCCAGAGTTGCGCTTCGTTTGCGTCCTTGGCGAAACCGTTGTTCACAATCGTAGGAAGGAAAAGACCAAAGGAGTACAGACCACAGAGAATAGCAAAGTATGCCAATGCACTGAGCCAGACCTGGAGGTTGAAGACACCACGCTTGACCTCTGCCCAGTCGAATCGTTCGTGTTCGGAGCTCGCTTCACCCAGACGTACACGTGCGTGGTCTTTCTCGACGTTGGTGAGGAATCGACAGGTCTCGATGGAATTGGGAAGACAGAAGGCGGACATGAGACCCACGAACGACGTGAGCAAGCCCTCCACGATGAAGATCCATCTCCATCCTTCGAGTCCTCCAGCTGGACCGATGGCATTGAGGCCTCGTGCAAGTAGACCACCAAAGGCTCCTGAAAGTGATGCGGCGGTGTAGAAGATACCAATGCGGAGGGCAAGTTCGTCTCTGCGGTAGAACTGGGAAAGGTAGAGTACCATGCCTGGTAGGAGCCCACCTTCAGCTACACCGAGCAGAGCGCGAACGGTTGCAAAAGACGCAAAGCTCGTCACGAAACCGAGACACATGGTCAAGATGCCCCAGACGCCAGTGAGAAGGGGCAACCAAATCTTTGGCGATACCTTCTTGAGCACCAGGTTGGATGGTAGTTCACTATTGCGGCGTCAACACTTCAACGTAATTGAGCTTGGAGACCTTCGCATACCTTGCGATGTACGTCGCATAGAACACACACAAGCCAATGGCATATTGGTGGTCTGTGATGTGTGTATCCTTTTGCAATCCAAGGATCTTTGCGTTGCCAACGTTTGTCCGATCGATGAAGGAGCATAGGAACAGCAGTGCAAGGACTGGTAGGATCCTATCGATGTTAGTGTGTCGAGCGACGAATGTGCGAAGACAGCTTGACAACACACCGGACATCCATCTTAAACAAGACCCCTCGTGACATCTTCTCGTTGCCATCATACACTCCCGCCTCGAGCGTCTCACTCCCACTCCTCCGTTCTAACTTCTCGTCGTGCATCTTGTCGTCCATTGTTTCTGGTCAACGTAATAAGAATCCAGAGCTGAAAACTCAATTCCACGGCAGTAGCTCTCTTATACCCTCTCGCACCTTTTCAGCGTGAAACCGCGCGACTGTGGAACGTACAAGCAAGTGGACCAACAAGAAGCCAGTAAAGATAATCAAGCTCCGCACAAGCCCACCCTTCTCATACTGTAGCCCTCCAACCTTCGGCAAACCTAATCATTCCGGCCTGAACAAAGCCCGTCATTCCCGTCAACCCCATGGGGTTACACGGCATAAGCGGTTCAGGCTGGTGTGCTGATTGGCGGGGCTTCTGAACCACTGTCCGGCCGCCTACTGCTTTCACGTTAGGTGCTGAGGGATCGGCAGAACAGCAGCGTCAGCGGTGCGTAGCTGCAACCATGTGTGTGCTTAGCAAGCTCGTGCGGATCTTGATTTGGAGCCGAAGATTAGAGTGCATGTGTTGAGAGGTACTTTAGATGGTATCTACTCATACTTCCGTTAGAGCATGAGCGTTGATGGTGCGTGTGTGGGTATTTTTGTGGGCGGCGTGGGCAGAGCGGATACGGATGGTCGTGCTTGTCCCGCACAAGCCTTTCCGGGAGTCTGGCGGTGTGGCGACCAAGCATGCGAAGCTCTCAACGCCCAGTCTCTGTTACGCTTGGCTGGTTGGCAGAGCGGTGGGTCTCACGACTTTTATGGAGTATGCAAGGGTTTCTTCTTACGTTGGGAAGAGTCTTGTAGAGTAACTTTCATGTGCACGTAGGACTGCAAATCCACAGCGAAGTCCAACTCGAGTCGCGATTTCGTTCACCTCCGAATTAGCAGCGATCTGCAGTCTACCAAAGCCTTTCTCTAATCTTTCTAGGTTTAATGTTTTGGGATCGACAATACTCCTGCACCGCATCAACATGATTGCGGAAACGATGAGTGAGTGATCTCAAGTACCTGCGTCACTCCAATGGCATCAGCAAGCATGACTCCAGTTTTGATTGTGTTAGATGCAAGTTCTGGCTAGGCACAGTATCCAGTCTTATGTGAGGCCTACTAACAGTTGCCACGTCAAATGTCTCGGGTGAGCTCGCTGCCTACGTGCGATGGCTTCAATCTTTCGTAAGTCCTCCAAAAGCGTTCTGATGATGATGTTTCGTCTTGACCGCTCATTGATGATAGTAATATAAACATATCTGATTCATATACACGCTTGAACTATGCAAGCCCAAACACAAACTATGCAGAATAAACGAGCACGAGGAAGCCGATCCTTCAAAAGACGTCCAAACAAACTCGTCCGCAACGGAGCAATACTCCAACCATCATCAAAAATTATTCTTCTCTTCTCTCTTTCGTCACCAACTCAACCTTCATAGCCCCGTAAAACACATACAACAACCTACTCCATAGTCCCCAACTCAGGACTAACCTCAAACCTCGCATCCGTCTTCTCCCTCACCATCTCCACGGTAACCCCGGGCGCAGTCTCCGTAAGCATCAACCCCCCACCCCTCCTATTAACCTCAAACACACACAACTCCGTAATAATCGTACTCACACAGCGGGCCCCGGTCAACGGAAGCTTACACTCCTGCACAATTTTGCTACTCCCATCTTTCGCCGTATGCTCAGTCGCAACAACAACCTTCGTAGCTTCAGGATTAGACACCAAATCCATGGCGCCACCCATGCCCTTGAATACTTTGCCCGGAACCATGTAATTCGCCAGATCGCCCGAGGCACTGACTTGTAGTGCGCCGAGGATGGAGACGTCGACGTGGCCGCCACGGATCATGCCGAAGGATTCGGCGGAGTCGAAGGTGCTGGCGCCGGGGAGGAGGGTGACGGTTTCTTTGCCGGCGTTGATGATGTCGGCGTCGAGTTCGGACTCGGTGGGGTACGGTCCCATGCCTAAGATTCCGTTTTCAGATTGTAACCATACTTTTACGCTGGGGTCTACAAAGGAGGCGCTGAGTGTGGGGATGCCGACGCCGAGGTTGCAGTAGTATCCATGTTTTAGCTCTTTGGCTGCGCGGCGGGCGATGCGTTCGCGGGAGGAGATTTGGGAGGAGGAGGGAGGGGTGGTGGTGGATGTGGATGGAGAGGTGGACTCTTCTTTGCGGATTTTTTTGATTTCGACGTGCTTGGGGGCGGTAGAGGGGACGATGCGGTCGACGAAGATGCCGGGGAGGTCAATATCGTTTGCGTCAAATGTCCCGATTGGCACGATTTCTTCGGCTTCGACAATGGTGAGGCGGGCGGCTTTGGCCATGATGGGACCAAAGGCTTTGGTGGTATATCTATATCTCGGTGTTAGCAACCAGTCAATCCCCAATCCTTCTCCCTCTTTAGTATAACCCAGAGTGAGCTCATAAAAGCGATCACTGTAAGACTCACCTAAACACGCAATTACCCGCCTTATCCACCTTCGCCGCCCTCACAATCGCTACATCCCCCGGCAACGCCTCCTCCATCAAATACCTCTTCCCCCCAAATTCCCTGACCTCCCTCTTCCTCCCATACCCCACAATCTTGCCCTCCTCATTAAACTTCGCCGGCACCTTCCCCTCCGCAACAAGCGTATCCACCGCGGTAGGCGTATAAAACGCCGGGATGCCCGCCCCAGCCGCCCGTATCCTCTCCGCCAGCGTCCCCTGCGGACACAGTTCAATCTCAATACCCCCACTGAGATACTGTTTCTCGAGCGCTTTATTATTCCCCAAGAAGGAAATAATCAGTTTTTCCACCTGTCCATTCTTCGTCAAATGCGCTAGGCCACCCACATCCTCGATGCCCGCGTTATTCGAAACAGCTGTCAGGCTGTGTAACGATTTCCCCCGCTTCTTCATCGCGAGGATCAGCGTGTCTGCTACGCCGCAGAGTCCGAAGCCGGCGCTGAGAATGGTAGATCCGGGTTGTATGTCAGCGACTGCTTCGTCTGCATCTTTGAAGAGCTTGGATTTTGAGCGGTCGATCTTGGGCGCGGATGCGCTGCTGATTGCTCGGAGATTTGTGAATCGCCATTGCGGCGGCGCGGTGCGGCGTGCGCGTAGTTGTGCAGGGAGCGGTCGTCGCGATGTGATGCGTGCTGGTAGCGCAGCGAGGAGACGGTATGAGGAGGGTACGACGTCCATTGTGGAGGTCGACGGGACAATACGACGTATATGGTAGAATGTAAGGAATGCGCGATCAAACGTGTGAGAGAAGTTTCAATGCAAAAGCTATAGCTGTTCTTCAAATGCTACTTCACACCTGACTTATCCAAAATCAAGCACCGAACTCGCACAAAAAGATCGTACAATTACTACCGAGCGTGCTCGAGCTGCGCGTGAGTGCTGGTGTGGGTCGCGTTGCCCGCACCGCACGCTTCAACGTCATGATTTCGGCTATACTTTTATTACCGAAGCGCGTCCAATTCAGGGTCCAAGGCCCGTTACTGTCCGGCATCCACGATGGCGAATGGTTAGAAAGGAGAGGGTTACTGCATTTGGTGTTTGATTGACCTCGGTTATGGGACTGTAGGTGTATGTTACTACTACTCAATTCATACTTTCGTAGGACGACCTCTTGAATGCTTTGCAAAGAATCTCGCACCAAACCTAGCCCAGTATTCATACTCTTTGCTGCCTTAACAGTCTTGAATAGAGGAAGTATTATGTTATATCCTAATTTCCTTCCACCCCTACACCATCCACACTCCAACTTCGCCCCTCTTCTCCTCACACCCGGACTGCCTTCCTACTCCAATACTCCCACCTCCCTCCCTCCCTTGCCCCTCTTAACGCGCAATCTACCCTCTCCTTCCCCTCCCTATCAAACGCACCCCATAAATAATCCTAAATCAGTATCATACATGTTTCTATCTATCTGCTCTCCCATCATACCATCATACCATCATCCGCATATATTCATACGTGATCATTTCTTATATTCCCAAATTTGTCGCAGGAAGCGCGGTCTCGGATGGAAAGGGAAAGGGGGAATGGGCAGTTAGTCCTACATGGCGAGTTGGGAAAGTGGTACTGAAAAGGCGTCTGGATAGAAGAGCTGATTGATGTTCAGTGTAAGAACGCCGGTACAACATAACATCCTGCACAAGTTGCGCCAATGCATGGCAGTAAGCACAGATGTTAATCATGGCTAGCCAGGCAGTGTCAGGCCGATACGGCACACAATCAAAAAACTTTGCAGGACCCATTGGCTCAGAAGATACAGATCATGATGCATTTTTCCGGAATCACATTCCCTAAGAACCCATCGACATGACATGATGCATGCAAGCCATGAGACGTTCGCAGCAAAGCCATGGGTTGCAAAAAACAGGGTAACAACAGGCTATAGCTTGCTGACAAAGTCTCGTAAGAACGCCCGGCCACCCGCACAGAGAGGTATGGAGAGGAATAACCGTATGCATCATTGAGTTTGACCCCCTTGGACGCCACCACCGTATCAAGCACTCTAATCCTTGGTCTTCTGAGTACCACGGAGCAGACCCGTCCTCCGCGCGGCGATGAGACCCGCCTTTTGACCCTGGACGGCGTACCGCGAGATGGTAGAGGCCTTACCGATATGCTGGTGGTTACCACCACCGTGGGGATGGTCGACGGGGTTCATGGCAACACCACGAGTCCTTGGCCAGCTGTTGCGCTTGGCAGCGAACTGTGGCATGTTAGAGACGGTGACTGATGATCAAAACAACCAATCTTACCTTGTGCTTAGCACGCGACGCCTTCATGAGAGGTTTGTCTGTGCGTCCACCTCCAGCGACGATACCAACCATACCACGGCACGAGCTGGGGAGAACCTTCTTGGCGCCAGATGGGAGCTTGACGCGGGTCTTGCCCTCATCGGGGTTGTGGCCGATGACGGTCACGTAGTTGCCAGAGGTACGACCGAGCGCACCACGGTCGGCAGCCTTGTCTTCGACGTTGGTGAGGACGGTACCTTCGGGGACGGAGTGGAGGGGCAGGATGTTGCCGATGGTCAGAGCGGCGTTCTTTCCGGCGTAGATGAACTTTGCAATGTTAGCGGTTGTTGTCGTCGTCATGCGCATTTCGCTGCCGTGTGTGCCAACTAACCTGGCCAGTGTACATGCCCTCGTTCGCGATGAAGGTCTGGGTCTCGTGCTTGAACCGGTATGGCTGCAGAAAAGGTTAGAAATTGCGTCGTGGGGAGCGAAGATCGAGGTTCTATCGTACGTTGCGGAAGGTGACCCTGGCGAGAGGAGCGCCTGTGAATTTTGTTAGTCCGCAGTCTCGAGTCCGTGTATGCATTGTGGCTACGTACCACGGCCGGAGTCGTGGACAATCTCCTTGACTACACCCCGAATGTATCCATTGCGCTCAGCCTGTGCATCCTGTTAGCCAATCTGCGTCCCTCGCTGGATCCGTCCCATTGTCGTCGCAGTCGAACAACTGCGAACAGCGGCTGAGAAAGTGCGATCCAAGGCGACGCTCCCAGGCGCGGCGTAACGTACAAAGTCGAGCGTGCGGAACTGGGCCGGAGCCTTGTTCAGGCGGGTGTTGGCCGTGAAGATAGAGCCGCGACCCTTACGTTGGTTGCGAATAACCCTACCCATCTTGACGGTGTTGGATGTGAGTAGGTGGTGTCGATGGGGGAAGTTCGTCAGGTAAGTGCGGTCGCTTGGGCAAATTCGACGGCACCGCGCACACTCGCTAAGAAACCTGAATCCGGGTTAGCCGCGCCAAGCCCCGACTCCACTCGCAGTTGTTGATGATGCAGGGATGGATGGGACAAAGTCGAATGTGCGCATTGTCTGTCGTTCTTGATGAGGCACTTGTGTACTGTGTTGGAATGTGTTGGAATGATGTGTAATTACAACTTGCGCCCCTTAGGAACGGCGGAGATGATGCCTAGCAAAGTCTTGCACCCCGTCCATACAGGACAGACAACTCACTTCAAAGCTCATGTGCTTTTTGAATCGATGCATATTTACACCAGTAATGGCATCGTATGTATGACAAGACTCGTCCACATCACTACACTCCACAATTTTCCCCATGACAAGTTGACAGTCAACTTCTCTCCTCCCTACCCCCCACCCATCTCAACATCCCCCTCCCCCTCCCCCTCCTTCCCATCCCCATCCCCACCCTCCCTAAAATCCATATCCAAAACCCTAAAATGCTTCCCATCACTCCCCAAAACAACCACAACCCTCCTCCCCTTCCTCCCATTAACCACCAACTTCAACGGCGTAAACCGTCCCTCAAAAACATGTCTTGTGTATTTCTCCACCACCGCTTGCGTTACATTGATCGGTTTGGGAAACACCGGGGCAGGTGATGAGGGGAGAAGGGATGGCGAGGCGAGCGCGGTGTAATGTATGGTAGGCTGGGATGTGGTGGTGGTGTAGGGAAGGGAGATGAGGATGTTTGTTGTTGTTATTGTTGTGTGTTGGGATTGGGATTGGGATTTTGTGGTGGGAGAGGATTGAAGGAGGAGGAAGAGTGTGGTGTCGTCTGCGAATTTGGCGTCGAGGATTGTGATTTTGGTGGAGGTGGTGTGGGGGAAGGATAGGGTAGAGATGGCGTGGGTGTGAGGGTGTTTTGATAGCGAGGATGCGTTGGGGGTTGGCGAGATGCGGTGGATGCATAAGCGATCTGGTGTTGAAGGCGAGATGAGGGCGATGTACGTTGATATCAAGTTGGTCGCTGGCTGTAATCAGACATTAGCATGGTTGAATCAGTCACGCAAATGCAAAGCAACACTTACTTCGAATACCATCCTCATATCCACTTCTCCACCCTCCACCCCTCTCTCCCCCTCTTCCAATACAAACCCCCCATCCATAACCACGCCTTCCTCCAACCACTTCCCAACTTGCCTCAACAAGCCCTGCACCCCCGTCCTCAAATGGCCTCCCACATGTTCCAAACACAACGCCTCCTCTCTGAACCCACCGCCCTCCTTCAACACTTCAATCGCACGCTTTGTATCCTCATAGCTCGCAGCTTCCGCAGCCCTCTTCTGCGTCTCGAGCTGCGCCTCAGGTCTCAAATACGGATTCAAATCCGTCTTCGTAAGCCCATGTTTAATATACTCCAGCACCATCGACATATCAACGCCCGGCTCACGAAGTTCCATTTCAGCACGCGATGCGGACTCTGGTTCTGTAGCCTCGTAATCGATGGTGAAGCGAAGCCATTTTGAAAAGGCGTGAAATTGTTTCTTTTCTTCGCCCGCATACAGCAACGATGTGTGTGCCAGTAATCGCAAATTCTTCAGGACTTCGAGCAGAGAAGAGAAATCTTGTACGGGAGACGTGAAGATCCAATCTCGGTCGTGGAATTGCGCGAGGCCTCGGAGTCGCGACACAACGATGCTGCAGCGATCGATGGCGGGGAGCAAGTTTTCGTGGAGTAAGGCGAGGAGTTTTTCGAGCGCGCTGCTTACGGCCGCGTCCCAGCGTTTGTGGCCTGCTTCGGCGAGCTCATCGACGAGCCATTCGTGCATGGTAGGCGAGGTGTTGCCGGTACATGCTATGTGAAAGAGGTTGGTGATGAGATCGCCTTGGCCTTTCTCTTTGAGGGTCTCGGTGATATTCCTCATCAACTTGCCCGGTAGATCAGTTGATTGCTTGAAGAATGAGCGTATGCGCTGGAGGGTTTGGGTGATGTAAAGCAGCAGATTTTGCAGCTGCGATGTTTTGGAGGCGATGAGATGTAGATAGATACCCGCAGAGGGTATGAAGTTTAAAGTCAGTGGGACAAGAGCAATCTTCTGCTTGCGTGGCGACGAAGGCGATGTGATGCGCACCAACAGATTGTGCGTACAGCTATACGGATGGCTAGTATGCAACAACGGTGTGCTCTCCACATTCCAAGCACTCGGTAACTGAACATTGACCGTCTCAAGCGAATCATATATCGAAGGATGTACCGTTCCGCGATCCGAACATCTGATGAACATATCCACGGAATTGTGGTCCTTTAGATGATGCGAATGCAACAAAGCATCGACTTCCGCCTGCGTACTGAACGCCCCAGATTCCGCAGCCGAGACACGCATGTATGGCAGCGCAGGCGGTGGCGGTAGCGGTATCGCAGGAAGCTTCGGTAGTACTGCTTCCATATCCATCATCGCGAGCTGATCCGGTAGATCGGGCGCGATATCCAGGGCCTGAAAGTCTGGTTGGCGTTGCAGGAAATCCTCAAGCGTCGTATCGTCTTTGAATGCGTCCCAATCCTCCGTCGTTGGGTTTCCAAACCCATCAGTCGAGGTAGTTGTCGTGCCATTCGTCTTCCTCGCCTTCGTGCCCGTCCTCTTCTTCACAGCATCAACATCGATGAAGTTTAATCCCCATCCCATGCATTTTACCCTCGGTACAGCATCCTCTTCCATCGCGTCTCCTTGCTCTTGTATGGACGGCAGCATGACATCCTTGTGCGTTACCTTCCCTGTCTCGGCACTGACAAGATCCGTAGACCCGTCACTCCAACTCACAGCAATACTCTTGCCATTGAACTCCCATTGCAGCGCGTCAACGGAAACATCCTCGCTCTTTCTCTTCAGCCCGAATGCTCTTTGCCCGTTGATTCGGTACACGTCTAGATTTTCCTCGTCTGTAACAAGAGCGATCAAGTCCATGGTAGGGCAGTACGTGATGAGGTGGGGGTGAATTGGGTGTAAAAGGATTTTCTCTGCTTGTTGAAGCAACTGGCGCCTCTTAGGCTCATCTTCGATCGCCATGTTCGTGAGTTGATAGCCTCAGAGGCCGAAATTGTGGACTTGATGTTGCGTGTTTGCGCGATGGTGGTTTCTGTAAAGGTGCAGATGCGCGTTCTACCTAAGCCCGATTGGTCTAAACGCGTTCACGAAGTCACGTTGACTAGAAGGCGCGTTGAATTGAGCATGACAGCAGAACACAGTTTATACTACATCTCGTAAACAACTCATCAAGGTTCCTAGCTCGAGGGCTGTGTACAAAGGAGCTCGCTATACTATATCTAGCGATCTAAACAAAAGAGATGTGGTATCATTGCGTGCTCTCCAACGAGCAGACACCCTCTGATCATCATCGTACAAGTACACAGACGCTGGATCCAACAGCGTTGTCATCAAGTCCACATGGGGGTGCCCCAGCTAAAACCCCAAAACGCCGCGATGCACTTTAACGCATCTAGAAAACCCCAAACCGCAGGCCAGCCAAACGGCGTCTTGGAAATGTACAACCCAAACGCCCACCCATCTGACTCCACTCCTCTTATCGTATATATAAAGGTGGAAGGTCATCTGAGTGACGAATTCCTCTTCGGTTGCACACTCTCTTTTTGTACGCGTCCCCTCCCTGTCCCACTCAGCCGGCCATTCAGCCTATCCTCGTCGAAACTCGTCCGTTTCGACGTTTCAAGCTCATCGCTATCTGACGCCAAATCGCCCAGCTCGAACTGGTTCTCCACGTCATAATCGTGCATGAGCGCTCCTCGATCTCCCGCATCGGCATAGCTTGTGCGGCCAGAACGAATGGCACCGCTCGAAACACGGCGCTCGTACATGAGCTCCTCGCTGCGTCGCGCCTGCATACTACGGCGTGTGGGAAAACCGGAGATGGCATCCGAGGGCGCGCCGTCGGAAAAGTGTGAACCGAGGTGTCTGTTGCCGTTAGGGTCTTCGCGGCTGAGGTTCAGCAGGTAGACGCCCGAGAAGATGATGAGGAAGCCGCAGAGGAGGGAGATTGTGTTTACGGCGGAGGTGGTGTTGAAGCCTTGGAAGAGGAGACAGGATGCGATGAGGGTACAGGTCGTGAAACAGACGTAGTAGAGGGGATTGACACTAGATGTGGTCAGCGAATGCGCATACTACGAGATATGTAAGCGTACATGTTCGTTGAGAACTGACTCAAAGCCTTGTTGAAGTAGTTCATTTGTGTCAGGATGCAGCCTACGACCAGGATGATGAAGACATATGTCGAAGGGTGTGTGAACTGGTTGTTTCCAGCGAAAGTCATTTTGAGCGCAATGCCAAACGCCTTGATGAACATGATCGAGACAGAGCCGGTCGTCGAGCAAATCGAAAGGTAAATGAGCGGATTCTTGCGACCGTACTTGGGCGCAATCTTGTAGATCATAAAGACGGAGAACACGGCCACGAAGGCGCAGTAGAAGAGAAAGCCTAGTCATCCCATGTCAGTCATCGCTCCAGAAAGAATCTCATGTATCCAACATACCAGGTTGTAGCGCAAGGTGCAGAATCTCCTCCACCGACTCAACCTCTTTGTCCGGCGGTGCATGCAGCACAATAATAACTGACCCGATGAGGCATATCGCACACCCAATCTTCCCCAGTAATCCTAATTGTTCTTCGAGGAAGTATGAGCCGAGTACCGCACTGCGCACGCATTAGCCATGTATCAACCCATTCATGTCCAGCCCACCACATACCCAATAAGCACCGAAAGCGCACCCAGTGGCGTCACCAGAATCGCAGGCGCAAACGCATAAGCCGCAAAATTGAATATCTCGCCCAGAACCATGGTCGTGATACCAGCCCACCACACCGGGTTCTGGAGATATCCGAAGCCGTCGCCATCGAAGCCGTTCTTCTCTATCGAGGCGTTTAGACCCTGTTGTTGCACTCGTTAGTGCTCGGGTCTATAATCACACACGCTGCGCTGCGTCTTTCGTGCTGTGGATATTGCGGCGGATCTGGGGTATGGAGACAGTGTAGATGGGTGGACAGCGACGTACTTTCTTAGTTATGACGAAACTAGCACCTATCGCACATGTCAGCCCTGTCCACAGACTCAAAGATGGTACTGCGTAGACATACCAATAGCCAGCGACGAGCTCACAGCCAGCATAAGCCCAATGTATCTGTCCTCGGCGTCAGTCGCAGTCGTCACCCTCTCCCTTTGCGCATTGGGAGAGGTGCTGTGACGTACTTGTCTTCCACCATGTTTGCCGCCTGGGGTCTCCGCGACCTGTCGTGCCTCGAATGGACACCAAAGCAATATCAAAGGCCCGTTGTTGGGTGTGCAGGGTCGAAGGTCGCAAGTGCAGAGTAGTGCGCGTGACGTAGCTCGCAGCAGCCGTGCAGAGGATGCGTCGCAACAAGTCAGGCGTCGGCGCAGGTGTGCAGCGATTCGTGTCCTTGGCTATGGATAGTGCACAAGCGTCTTGTGCTGCTCGGGCTACGATATGGTTGTTGTGGCTTCCTTATGATAGAGCGGGTCGAGGGTAGCGTGTGGTGGGGAGATGCGTAGGGAAGCAGCAAGCGCCAGGGACCTGCGAAGCGAACAGATGGCGAAGAGGCGACACAACAACGTCGGTACAGTGGCAATGGCCCTGGTACAATGGTGGATCGCCTGCACGGGCAAGTCTCGTTGTGTTACAAACGGACAGGCAAGGTGTACCAGCCCGGACTGAATTGCGCAGCGATGCACGTTTCACCAAACGCTGGTTCGCGTTCCTGGCACGAGTAAAGAAACAGTCTTGTGAGGGTCCTGTGTGTCGAGCGAGTGTGAGGGTGAGAGCCCCAACCAAGAATATGCCGCTTCAAAAGGAATGGACAAACGAGCGAGTGAGCGATTTGCTCAGAGTGCAGTAGAGTACCAAGGTTGGACAACAAAAGGCACAAAGATCCCCAGCCTGTCGGGAGTACCTATCAAGGGAGAAGACTAGAAGTGTAAAGTACCGTACAATAATAGATAAACGGCTATACGTCAGACAAAGACGATCTGATCAACGGCCTCTCGCTCTTGCGGATCGTGGCCAGACTATCGATAAACCCACTCGATTTTCTTCCCCCCTCCCCCCTCGCCTCTTCTCCTCAAAAGTGATGGCGCTGGCGCTTCGAACAGGTCCCAAGTTTCACACCTGGCACGCCAACGCAGGGGCACCTTGGAGAATTCTGGGCCGCCCAGCATGCGCAGCCCGCAAGCCCGCACGCGCTAAAAGAAACGCAGATCTCCTGTCCTGTCAGGATGTGTCCCGATTTGTGTCTGACGCGTCCTAGGCAGTCGAGGCCCTGGCCCCTTGCAGCGCCCATGGACCAACAGATTCGTGATTTGTTTGTGAGCATTCGTGTCCTCAATGTTTTGGGTGCTCTGTCGTCTGAGTCTTATGTTGAACGCTGGATACCTGTAAGTACGTCATTGACGGCTATAACAACAATGGCCTTACCAGCACATTGCACTGTTGAGACACCATGTACTGTGTACAAAAATAGCAAAAACGACCCGAACGCCCTGATTGCGCTAGCCCATCACATCTGCCGCCGTCAGCTGCGCCTTCATCACGTTATCGCCATGTCATCACCAAACCACCCACGCCTTCCACACATTCCGAAATGAAAGGCCCAAGATGTTCATGTAAAGTTTTGGAATTCAATGGTTGGAATTTGCCATATTATCGGCACCCGAGCCGGAAGATAGCCATGCTCCGTACCGGCATGCCCTGCCTTGCCGCGTAATCGCGCCGAAGACATCTCGCGTGGCGGATCGCTCATTGGCGCTGACACAACGCCATTCAAACACCCACACAACGCCCCTCCCAAACTCCTCCGTATCGAGGCGATGCTAGATATGCTGGGTATTTGACCAATGACTGGAAGAACGAGTCACCGATCGTGGCTATGATCCCAAACGCCTCAGACTCCATCCAATCGAACACGATTCCTTTCGCAAAACCAAAATATGTCCTGTCCAAATCTGCCCTGTCCTCCCAAAATGGTCCGAAAGAAGTGAAGGGGGGAAAGGGGCAACGCAAGTGCAATGTATGTCTGCAGCGTTCCCAAGGGCAGCAGAACGCTACAGACTTGAGTACTCACCGTTATAGGTCCTCCGAGTCCTCGTACAACATTGCGAGTGCATTGCAACATGCACAGTTGCGGGAATCATCGTGTCACACTGAATAGATGAAGCAACGGCTGTGTTAGTAAACATGTTAGTATGGTAGAAACATCTGGCATCGCCGAAAACGTATTGGACATCGGAGAAGTGGTTCTCGACATGCTGATCGAGCATGTGCCATAGATGTTGTCCGAATGAAGGGTCCTTGAAGTA
The DNA here is from genome assembly GCA_025504975.1 of Plenodomus lindquistii. Lineage (NCBI taxonomy): Eukaryota > Fungi > Ascomycota > Dothideomycetes > Pleosporales > Leptosphaeriaceae > Plenodomus > Plenodomus lindquistii. Next base: position 920,853 of record JANUWI010000014.1, read on the forward strand.
GGCGTAGAAGACAAACGAAAGCTGGTAGTTAGTAGAAGTTGGTGGGGGTAAGACTTGGAGAGCCGGGGGCCTTCAAATCTTGGGCCGCTTAGTGTCTGGCAAATGTTAGCTCGATGTTTTGCAGAGAAGTGAGAGCCATACCTATAGAGTCGAGTGCATCGTCAACCCCGTGTCCAGCCTCATCGATGGACCTCTTTCGTCCTTGTGGTGACAAGTTCTTGGGTTCATCTGACGAGGCTGCAGCAGCGGTTGCATCCGAAGTCACCGCGGCCGCAGGTTGATCGGCCACACCGGTCTCCTCGTCTTCAGGGTAGCTCACATCGTCGTGAACGAGCGTGGTATCCTCTGGCAGATTCTCAACAGACTGGTTTGTGGCCCAGGCAGATGTATTGTCTAGGTCCAAGAGAGCATCAGACTCAGTATAGCCGTTCCGAGTAGAGTCACCGTCTTCGTTGTACAGCGCATTTCCGTTTGCGAAATCTAGTTGCAGTTGTTCATCGATTGTTTGATACTCATATCCGGCGAAGTCTTCGTTAGTGTTGTCGCCATATTGGCTGTCGAGATTGAAGGTCTGATCTTCACCTTCTTGGAACGTTCCAAACTCGTTATTGGCGTCAAAGCTCTGTTCGACCAAGTGCTGGAATGCTTGCGTCTCAGCCTCATTACTCTCCACTGGGTGATGCGATTCGTTATCATGGCTGACCTCCACGGGCTCATGCTCGTCTATCTGCTTGGTGTCCGCATTCGATGAATCTGCAGCGTGAGCATCATCCTCCGCGTCTGCGGCATCGTCACCCTGTACAGTAGATGAAGATGGCGATGATGCCTTGACAGACACAGTCTCTGCTTCTTGTACAGGAGCTTCGTCTTCATCGTCGCTATAGCCGACAAGATCGTCTTCCTCTTGCGCGCGTCGTGCGTCCGCCTCAGACAGTGTCTCGACAACAGCTTGGGCGACATCGTCTTCCAATGAGTATGACAGTTCTTGCTGGTCAGTGGGTACATGGCTACCATCAGCATGCTCCTGCTCTACATGAGCTTCGTCCTCGTGGACGGTCTCTTCGTGACTGCTGTTTTCGACGTGTTCGTGTTGATGAGCACCTTGATGCTCCTCATTTGTGTCATGTTGAGAGCTGGCGTGTTCACTCTGATCGTCTTCTTCTTGAACCTCGATGTATACCGACTCCTCCCGACGCTCCGTGGCAGCTTCATTCTGTTCCTCATTATCCCACTCCGTCACTTCATCGCTAGGCGATTCCGAGAAAACGTTAGTGAAACGCGTCTCCCCTGCAGCGACCGCAGCGTTGAGCGCAGAGTAGCCACTGCCGTCCTCGACGAACTTTGCGATGTCAGATAGCAGAGTGACGAAGCGTGGCCTGGATAGTAAGGAGATATAAAAAGACTCTGGATCACTGACGCCATCCTGTGCTTGCAATGTGTGGTACAAGTCAACGAGCTTCTCCAAAGACACAGCCACGCAGGCAGTATTGTCTTCGTAGAGCTCCAAGTTGTGCAAGTGGTCGAATCGGAACCCAAGCTCATGCTCATTTGATATAGAGTCGCCAAGGGAACTGCGACAAGCCTGGAACACATCAGAGATCCTAGACTTCGTAAGAGACAGATCTTCGAGAAGCCAGTCACCGCTACCATCAGCATCATGCTGTTTGAATAGCCACCACTCGTTCCCGTTGTAGTTCAAAGTGATTGTTCGTTGCTCGGATCGCAAGTCGTCTTCATGCTCATCTTCATGAAGTTGCTGATCTGCCGCTTGGTCATCTTGAAACTGTTCCTCGGGTTCTTCGCTGTCGTGGTCGTGGTCTGAGTCCTCGGCGTGCTTGACAGGACTCTCATGCTCCTGGAGGGGAACACCACCTTCCTCGCCGTCAATACTATGATCGTCTTCGTGAACCACCGACTCAGCATCAGGCTTGTCGGGCGTCTGATGTTGAATATTGGCTTCATCGGCTCCAGTGTCGTGTTGAGTATTGTATGCATCAGTGCTGGTGTTGTGCTGTGTGGTTTCATCGCGACTAGGGTTTTCGATATGTTCGACTTGGTCGCCTGTTGCATTCTCGGGGACGTGTGTTTCATTCTCAGCAATATGTGTTTCACTCTCGGGAACGCATGTTTCATCTTGCTCATGCAGCACTTGCTCAACCTGCTCTTCATGTACCTCGGTCATGTCCTCCTCGTGAGTTTCGGAGGGTGCATTCGTCGGCTGTTCACCCTCATCATCAGAGTAGTCAATGAGGTCCTCGTCAAGCGGTGCCGTTGCAGGTGATTGCAATACAGCAGTGGATTCCGCGAAGGTCTCTTCAACCATGACGGGATCTTCGCCTTCGGCATACATGTCATCTTCCTCGATCACGTCTTCAGGATCAACCATGAAGTCATCTGCCTCTTCGGAGCCCGGCTGAACATGGCCGGCGTCTGATGCTGCGTCGATGATTGATACATCGTCGTCCTCACCATGTGGCATGGGCGTGGGATCCAGGTCCAGCTCAATGTCGCCATCGCCGTCGCCGAAGTCAAGGCCGCTGTCTGAATGCATGTCCATGTCGTCGACTGCTGGGACGTCGAGGTTAGACATGGCGTGTGCGGTGGTGGCCATCTTGTAGCTGTGAGGGAATGCGCACGGTTTGTGTGGCGTTGTTTGTGATGGACGGGCGCAAGCAAGAAAGTCTGCTGGACGCGTTCGCGGGCTATAGCGTCTTCACGATACTGAAGCGAGCAGTCGCGCACAGGGCTCTACAGTAAGTATTTAGGTGGCACAGCTGAGCAGCTAAGAGCGCATCGCGGCGCGTTGGAGAGGTGTTGGCAGTTGTGTAGCTGTGTGAAGGGGAGGGAGCAAGGAGGTTTGTGGGAAATGAGACACAAAGAGGAGTCGTGGGTGTTGCGCGTGGCTTGAGCGTAAGCGGCAACTGGCAGGCGCGAGGCACTCGCTGAACTTGAAAGTTTGTGGCAAATCTGATAAGCACAAGTGGTAGAGGAGAGTGGAGAAGAAGAAGAGACGGTGCAGTTTTGGTTTAGAGCTGCGATGGAGATGAAACTGCGAGCGGGGTGGTGAATGACGCGCAGTCGTGGTGAAGCTTGCAAGGGAGGAGTAATGTATGTACTGCAGCCCTGATGCTGGCACGGCGGCCGCGCTAGGCAATCGCGAGCACGTGACGTACAATAAGGTGTCCACATTGGACCCCAGCAGTTGCGCATAGCGGCCAGGGACATCAGAACAGAACGGGTACCTGGTCAACTGCACTATAGTGAAGGAGAAGGCCATTTTCTCCATTGCTCTGCTTAGCCCTCGACTCTGCTCTTGCTTTCCCCTCGAGAAGATCCGGGAGTGCACTGTGTTGCTCCGCAATTTCGCAGCCCTCGTCAACATCCCCTCCACAGGGACACGACAGCGCAACAGCAACGCCGCCATTCGACTATACCGTGTCCTCTCGGCGACTCGTCCTCCAAGAGCAGGCTCAATTGGCTGTCTATCATCACAATGGTATGTGCACGTGCAGCAGCAAACCCCTACCACATATGCAGCATCTAGCCTGACATTCACTCGAGGTCGTCCTCGCAGCCTCAATATGCACCAGAGGTGGCAAGGCCGTGCTCTCTCGCCAGTTCCGCGAGATGCAGCGCTCCCGCATCGAAGCCCTCCTCGCATCGTTCCCCAAGCTCGCCGACAGCGGAACCCAGCACACCATCGCCGAGCAAGACAACGTCCGCTACGTTTACCAACCGCTCGATGAGCTCTACATGGTCTTGATCACCAACCTCCAGTCCAACATCTTGCAAGACATCAACTCGCTGCACCTCTTCGCCCAGGTCGTCTCCTCGATATGCAAGTCGCTCGACGAGCGCGAGATTCTCAAGAATGCCTTTGAGCTTTTGACCGCCTTTGACGAGATCGTGACCTTGGGCTACAGGGAAAACTTGACCATGAGCCAGATCAAGACTTTCCTGGACATGGAGTCTCATGAGGAGCGTATCCAGGAGATTATCGCGCGGAACAAGGAGCTCGAGGCCTCTGAAGAGCGCAAGCGCCGGGCGAAGCAGCTGGAAATGCAGCGCAAAGAGATGTCGAGGTCTCAAAGGGCGGGCGGTGGCATGGGAGGAGGCATGGGAAGCGGCATGGGCGGTGGCATGCAAAGTCGGTCGCCATCATATCCTGCCTTCACACCCACCGTGCCCACCACCAATGTTACGGACACGTACGACAGCTATGAGGCGGCCAAGAAGGCGAGTTCAAAGCCACTGACGCTGGGCAAGAAGGGCATGCAGCTTGGCAAGAAGAACAAGACGAACAACATGTACGAGCAAGTCACTGGCGAACAAGCACCAGTCGAGGAGGAGCCCCTCGTTGCGCCCAAGGCTGCGCCCGTGGCCGCTGCGCCAGCAAGCGCTCGCCAATCCACCTCCACAGACCGTGAAGCCGTACACATTGCGACCGTCGAAGCCATTTCCGCGCGCCTTGATCGTGAAGGCGCCCTCAAGCATTTCGAAGTCAAGGGCGACATGCAGCTCAAGATCACCGACCCCTCCTTCACACAAATCAAGCTCGACCTCACAACAGGCGACACCCGTGGCGCACAACTCATGACACATCCCAAGGTGGACAAGGCCGTCTTCCGGAACGACAAGGTTCTACAACTCTCAGATACCACAAAGGGCTTCCCCTCAAATATGGGCATTGGCGTTATGAAGTGGAAGCTCTCGCCACGGGCTGACGAAGTGTCTGACCCACCCATTACCTTCCGCGTCTGGGTCGAGGAAAACGGCAACACGTTCAACATCACTGTCGAGTACGAGCTCACAGGCGGAGACCCACTCAAGGACGTCACAGTCACCATTCCCTACGAGACGGACGAACCCAACGTGTCCTCCTTCGACGCCGTATACGAAGTCAGCGGCGACAGCATCGAGTGGAACATTGGCGCCGTCGACGACGCAAACAGCTCCGGCAGCTTCGAGTTCGAGGCCCAAGCGGGCAGCGACTCGGAGTTCTTCCCCATGCGCATTCGCTTCACCAAGAGCACCCCATTTGTCGATATCGATGTAAGTCTTACCCTACCGCGCATATGCATGAAGCTACAGCTACAGTGTGTACTGACAATTGCAATAGGTATCATCTGTATCCCTCCTCTCTATGAACCAAGACATCAGCTTCTCAAAGGACGTCAAGTCGCACGCCGACGTCTACGAGATTATATAAATGCAGCGCAGTGCAGTGCAGTGCAACTCTGCAGTGCAAGACATGACATGAAATACAGTGTATGCAATGCAGATAGACAAGACGAATCCATCATTGACTTCACGTACGCACGCATTTGTAACCCTGATTTCACATAATCAAGTACGTGATGTTGGCATAGCAGTGGTTTTGCACATCATCATCCCCAGGCATCCACGCAAACCGCCCCCAGCATTTGCACGAGCTCTCAGTCTTACTATATCGTGAATTGAATCTGTTACCAGTGTTCATTCAATCTACTTATGTCCCTCCGTCTGCGCTATACTGTATAAATAGCAAGTGGTATATCCTCCTCTCAAGTACACAAAGCCTAGAAACACGAAAAAAACATAGGTTTCCTCCTTATATGCCATGCCGTCAACCTCTGATATCGAAACTTTGACACAAAAAAAACCCCCGAAAAAAAAAAAGTAAAACTAGATAGATCCATCTTATCAGCCGTGGCGCAAACCCATGTGTCGCAATCATGTCAATGTAGATAAAGAGGTATTGTCTGCAAAAACACACACAATATCAAACAACCGCCTCCCCCAAAAACGCAAATTCATCAATCAAACTACCCAACTGACTCACTGCGCTCTCCCTCGCCCCCGCAACAGCCGGTTCACGTTGCAACACACTCTCCGTAATCGTCGTTTTACTCGTCGTCTCGTCCTCTGGGAGACTATACTGGAAGCCGAGACCAAAACACGTTGCTTGGCGGCGCGCCGCGATGTCGCTCTGTGGCGCGGCGGTGAAGATCTCGGAGCCGAATGCTGATATGCGGGGGATATCTAGTTGAGGGGGTGTGGGGGAGAGAAATGCTGTTCGGGTGTAGGTTTCGGCTTCGGCTTCACTTTGTTCGTTGGCGTCCTCGTCGTAGATGTCGTTTGGGTCTTCTTCGAAGAGGATGGTTGCGCGGTTGGAGTCGAGGGGGGGTGAGGTGGAGGTGTAGGAGTAGCGGGTTGCGAGGCGTTGGGGAGAGTTGCTGGAGTTGCTTGTAAAAGAGCTGAAGGTTGGGGAGAGGATGATGTCGTCGTCTGAGATGGGGGAGCTGGAGGCCAGGGAGTCTCGGCTCCATGTTGAGAAGTGGCTGCGTGGTTTGGGGTGGAAGGTGTGATTGAAGGTGGATATGGGGCTCGTGTTGTCGAAGGTGTCGTCGCCTTCTAGTTCGGCAGGCGTGGTGTCGGCGAAGAGGTCGTTGCATGCGAAGAGTGGTGCGGGAGTAACGTATCGAGGGAGGGCGGGCAAGTCTTTGTTGAGTGGTGACTCGCGGAGCGATGCGCTGCAGTCGCTTCCATGGCTTGAAGTAGGCCGTTCACATACTTCTGGTAGTTGCAAGTGGCTGATGTGACGTTGCAACGTAGGTGCTGCCGGGGTGTCATCCTCGACGACCTGATCTTTTTTTTCGGACCCTTCTTCTAGCTTTGGTGCTGCCAGCCATGGGTCGTTCGAGAAAAGATAATGCTGTGTGCGTCTGGTATCTGCCGAGTTCGCGCGAATGCGACCTTGGCTGATGTTGAACTCGTTGGTAATCACTGTAGAAGGCACATGTGATCTGCGGCGCAAAGGAATTTCCTCGTTTGCTGGAAGCTCTGAGATGTTCGAGTGGCCATCTAGGATCGGATCTACTGGGTTTGATGCAAGTGGGGAAAACTGTTTTCGTATACTTGGTATCGATCGGGTGACTTTGGTAATCGCAACAGACGTTGCGCTACGCGAGTGCTTGGGTTGATATACAGACAACGGGATGAGACTTTTTTTATCCACCGTCGAGCTTACGAGTACGGGTGATCCTATCTCAAGCTCTTTCGGTTTGGACGAGCTGCGGATCCTGGAGGCAGAGCGTTTCGACGCAAGTTTCTCTTTGAGTACTTTGAAGTCTGGAAAGATTGGCGTCGAAGGCATGTGCGGCGAAGCCGATGCGCTCCGAGCATGCCGTATTACATTCGGTGAAAGGTATTGCTCGCCCGGTGGATAGGTAGCAGATCTTGGAGCCCAAGGTGATGGTGGAGACATGGCATACTGACTTGAGCTATCTGATCCAGCTCTTCGTGACGGAGGGGGCCTAAGAGGCGCAGGAGGCACTGGTGTCAGGTATCGGTCTCCCGGATTGCGTGTGAATGCGGCAGAAGTTTCGGAGTTGCTGCGGCTGTGTCGTTCCCTTGGAACCTCAAGCACATTAAGCCGTTGCCCAGGCAAAAGTGGACAAACAGTGGTTGAGGGTTCTGACGGGTTATGGCATTCCTCGTCTCCGTCAATCTTGTACTATTACTTGTCAGTATGGAAATTGGTCATAATCATTACTCTACCCACGTAGTACCAGTAGGTTCCACCCATTTTGAGAAGCCCGTCTCTCCGAGCTGACGGCTCTTCTAGATCCCCGTCGCAAATGATGTCGGAAAAGGTAAAGCAGCCTTTCCAGATACCACGCCCTCGCCGTGCGTCAAGTTCCAGTGGATACGGCCGTGAAAAGTTGTCCCAAGAGCCAAGTAAGACTATGCTGCGCAGTGCAGGTGGGCAGTGACTTGATGCAAGCGTAAGTTATGGCCTACAAATGGTGGTACAGAGGGTAGACATACAAGAGGAAAGTGTGCAGCGCCGTAGTATCCATGGCCACGATATTGGGCCCGACTAGGCTGTTCATAGCAAGTAGTGTCGCTTCTGAAGCGCGTACGCGGCTAAGCCCTGGCCAACTCAGAGGTGATGCATATGTCGTGGTATCAGGAATAGACTGATATGCGGAACGGTGTGTTGGATTGTTTCAACCTGCTCTTTCTGTATGGCTCAATCAACAGATGTTCGGCAAGTCCCAAAAAACAAGTTTCTGATTGGCTTCAATAGTTGAGCGATGAGCAGAGTACTGAAACTGGACCCGGTTGTCACATGTACGATTATGGCGAGGCTGACAGGGTAGATGCAGGCCTGAGGAATCAGGGAGGGCGAGGAATTCCTAACGTGTGTAGGTGCCGAATGTTTCATGCAGGAGGCCACAGACTGGGCGAAGTTGTTGGAGTGTGGGGACTGAATTGCTGTGCTCGGCGTTCAAGATTGGCTCTTTTGGCGCCAGTTGATGAAGTCGGCATGCGGCTGAGAAGGAAGGTGCCTGAGCGCTTAATGTCGACGTCCAAATCGCTGAAATATCAGATGTATGAAACACGCTCTACAGGTAGTCCAAAAAGCGGTGCATACTGGCTTAATTTGTCATGGAGGAGAAGGGAGAGGTGTGAGAGCGGCTGAGAGCAGAAGATGCAGACCGTGCTGGGTAAGAAGGAAGTCGCGGCAGCCACATGGCGCCTTCTGAACTCGATTCGGAGCCAGCGTTGCGATTAAAGGTAACCAGACTCATGGCACCGAGGAGCGCGTGGGTCTCAAACACGCCAAATGGAGCGCAGGCTATTGGGCTGATGTCACGATTGGCCATGGTCGGCCGCAAACGTCGGTTGCGCAAGAAATGCTCCAGCTCCTTCATTTCCTCAGCCGTCAAATCCATGGCCAAGGCCACTAATCTCAGCTACGGACCGTCGATGGGAAGTGAATTCGACGGAGCAACAATGTCTCTTGCATTCCTGCTCTGCGATTCGATGTTGTGGTCGCATAGCGGCGTCGTTGTCCGACGAGAGAGGGTCGAGGAGCGAATACCGCAACCACTTTTTCGGTAGCTGGGATGATCACCATCCTTCTCGTTCATCCCCCTGTTTTTGCCCCTGTCGTCGCCAGCCAAAGACATGCTAGACCACGACTCAGTCAGCGCGCGCCTACTGTTAGAGCCCGCCAATCCGCCCTTAGCCCTGAAATGATCACCGGAGCACCCAAGCGATCCACTAACAAACCCTACTGCTCCCACAAGGCTGGGCACTAGGTGCCATGACCTTATCAGGCTTTGCTCGTGCGCAGCGCATACTCTGTGATGTGACCATCGGGACTCGGAAGACTTTGTTGTTGGGGGAGCAACGCCTATCTATCGTTGTTGTTGTGTTGATGAAAACGTTTCCAATAAGCAGCAGTAAGTGGGGAAGTTAGTGTCGCAGAACCACCGAACAGGTTCCTCGCAAAATGAAACCTCGGAACACCTTACCTCTCTAGCTTTCCGTTCAAGGCGTACCGTTGCCAGCTCAGCACTCTCGTAGCGCCTACGAAGTATTGTGGCACAGCTTGCATGTCAAAGAACACATGTCGACCACTAGGTAGCCTAGCACTGCCTTGGAAGTGGTTCCTGGGAGGCATTGTTACGCAGCGATGACGCCCCAGGCCGATCGGTGCATGCGCGGAACTGGCGACGAAACTTGGTCCTGCGCGTTCAAGTATGCAAGACCGTAAGGCTTCGCTGCATTGGTGTGCATCGTGCATCGATGTTGGTCTATAGTATTGCTCTGTAACACTGCGCCGGAACCCTGCCTTTCGTAGCACGTGCAGGGCTGTCGCGCGCATGATCGTGGAGCAAAGAAACTGCACAGCTGCTGTGACAGGTAGCCCAGATGCGAGCTCGTACCACGACAACTCATGGTTCATCTGATATCACCTTGCACAAGCTCTCTGGATGAATCCGGATCACAATTCTTCTCATTGATACGTATCTATCATCCAATCATTGGCTGGAAAAGTTTACTGGAAGCTCTTCTGCAAAATCTCTGGCTTGCGATCTTCTAAATCCAGGATCATCTGTCCAAACAAGCCATTGGCCCAAGAGAACCACTGTCTGGTCCATTTGGTCTCATTAAAGCTGTTGATACTCTCATGTATCAAACCTAGCCCAGCTGTACTGCCAACAATCTCTGACAGCTCATTGGTGATCTCATCGTCATTATCGGTCGTCAAGATACGAACGATAGAAGCCATAGGCCACGCCATCCCCGGGCCTTGGTGAGGACCACCGATGGCGTTGATGACGGGGCCGCGCATGAAGTACGGGTTGGCAGCACTCAGGACGAGTGAGCGCGTGTTCGCATAGGTTTCAGGATCGACCGGGTAGCGGAAGAAAGGAGCAGATAGAAGACCAGGAATGTTGGCATCGTCCATGATGTTTGTGGACCCGTACCCGTCAACCTCAAAAGCATAAATTTTGCCAAATTTGGGGTGGTTGACAGTGCCATGACTCTCAATGGCATCGCGTAACGAATCCGACATGTCGGCCATCTTTTGTGAGAGCTGTGCCGAGTTGGCAGCATCTAGTTGACCCATGATGTCTGCAGTCGTTGATAGGTACGAACTGAACATCATGTTGGACGGGATGTAGAACTGATAGATAGTGGAGTCATCACTAGGTCGGAAACCGCTTCTAATCAGACCAGTACCGTTGGCCACAGGATTTCCAAGCCCATCGTTTGAGAAAGTCTCAGTCGAGCGGGTAGTGTATCGAGTAAATGTATATGGACTCTTGAGGACGGCACCATCAGATCCATAGGTCGGCAACATCATGTCTTCCGCCACCTTGAGTATTGCCTCAACTGCCTGAACCCAGCGGAACTTTCCAAAGAACTCAGCATCGCCTGTGGCATTGTAGTAGTCGGTAGAAATCTGCAAAAAGGCTGCCAGTGAATCGAGTTCGTACTTGCACTCAAATACGGAAGCATTCGAGTAAGTTGGGAAGACAGTATCCTGGCTCGCCGCGTCATTGATGGCTATGGGTATCTTACTTTCCACTGGTGGTTGGAAAGAATTGCAATAAGGCGATGTGAGCAAATATCTTGCCTGGAGGTTGATCACTCCACGATACAAACTAGCGATAGAATCTGGCTCGCTGCTAGCGTTGAGCAAAGGCAGATAGCTTTGCAATTGATTGGAAGAGTCTCGTAGCCACATCGCGTCGATATCCCCCGTGATGATGAAGGTTAGCTCTTCTTCCGCGTTGTCTGCGGCGTACCCCTTCCATTTGATCGCGGTGTCGAGAGTGTTCGGATACGCATTTTGGAACAGGCGATAGAGGTCCGGGTCGCGAATGACCGCTTCCATGCGTGTTATCGTGTTTTCTAGACCGGGGGACTTAAAGGTTCGACATTGTTCCGTAGGTCGTTGATACGCAAGCTTGTACTTTCCGGTGCTCAGAGGCTCGTGAACCTCTTTAGCGTAGTCTATGTAGTCTGGACATTGTGCTGCGGCCAGTACAGGTACGCTGGACAGCGCACCAAGTACCTTGTCGAAGTGCATCTTGACGAAGAGGGGCGTGCAAGAATCTCGAAAGCTAGCCAACAACGTAGCTATACAAGAGATTCTAAAAGCAGAGTCTAGAATGTATAGTGATAGAAACACAAATACGCAAACGCAAAGTATCGTGTGCTGTACCGCCGATCGGCGGTTCATCTGCTCGTTTGCCATACCCCGCCCGACGGTCCCATGTGCATGCACGAGTGCTAGGTAGCTGATGTAACGTTCTGTGAAGTTGTTTGTCACAAAACGTTAAGCCGAAGTTCATAACGTCATTGTACTTGCCGAATGCCCTGGCTCCGTCAGCACTCTGGGAGATGTGCGGTCCGTTCGGGCGGTTTGTTGTATTGAAAATGGTCAAATGACGCGAAGAGCGGATCGTCGTATGTTCAAGTGCAGCTGCGAGGCTAAGTTTCGATGATTTGCGGGGAAGATGTGTAGATCTTGCACCTCATGCCTGATAAAAGCAAACTCTTCGACTCGAAATGACAGATTAAAACAGGGATTGTCTTCATAGCGAAATGTATACAGCCAAGAGGCATAGAGAAGAGATATAGGGAGTTGTTCGTTATTGCGTAAGTGAGGGTGTTGAGCGACTGTTTCCAGAATGAGACTAGTTGTCGAAAGGAGTTTAGTGGCTCGGCACTTCATTATGCCGATGCACCCAGCCTCCTGACCGACCTTCGACAAAGCCCTCTCCTGATGGTGTCCTCATCCTATTCTCATCTGAACAGATCGCTATGAGTGTGCGGAGACCGCATGCAAAATCGAAGTCAGGGTGCGCGGGCTGCAAGCGCAGAAGAGTGAAAGTAACCATCCCCTTTCGTTCCACAATACTTGTGCGGCGCCTCTCAATCTATTGATGCCGAGACTAGTCACGCACTAAAGAAGGCGATGCCAAATTCCGTCAGCTTCTTCACCTGACTGTTTACTGATCCGCTCAGACAGTGTGATGAACACCGTCCTCAGTGTACCAATTGTCTCAGACGCAAAACAGCCTGCAGTTACAGTGTCTTCGATTTGACGCCTAATTTGCCCAAGAATCCAGAAGGTGCAAAACCATCACCTAAAATACATGTTTTCCCGAGCAGACCAGAAGAGACACAAGGTCCCATTCCCCAAGAATGTGGTTTGTTGGCGGCTGATGTCCGACATGCATTGTTGAAGAGGCTGTCGGGCCTGGAGCTTTCGCAAATGTCGAGGATCCTACAACATTTTGCAGAGGTTACAGTCTCTACTTTATCATACGGTTCTGAATCCCAAGCAGCATGGAGAGGTGCACTCCCGACACTAGCAACTGGGTACAGTTTTGTAACACACGGCATGCTAGCCGCGGCTGCTTTGCACATGTCTTGCTTCAGTCAGACCAAAGAAGACCAAGAGGCGCTTCGAGAAATCGCTGCTACGCAGATGAATACTGGCATGGAACAGTACCGCTCTGAAGTGCGAAACGTTACGACCACCAACGCGGAAGCCTTGTTTGCCTTCTCCGCGATGATCACAACATACGTGCTACGGACCGCCGGAGACGAATGTAAAGCTGCTCTACAATCGATGACTGGCTCCGAATCTTTGCAAAGGATCAATGATGTTTCGATCTCGAGCCTGTCGCACACCCTTTGTGGGGTCTTCCGCTCCATGCGCGGAGTATTGGTCATCTGGGTACCATGTTTGGAGCAGATTCAACGAGGACCACTACAACCTGTTGTTCGACGTGACTGGTGGCCTCAGCCTGTTCCAGTAACGTCAGCGCAGATTGCAGACGATGAGAAGCTACGCCACCTGGAGAAGCTCTGGTCACGTCCCGGGAGAAGCTACGAGTACTCATTTGATACACTTCGTCGTGCATTGAAAGACCTGCGCGAGGCCTTTGCAATAGTCTTCCGATTAATCGATACTGCACAAAACCAGAGAACAACGGAACAGGGTGTGTTCGACTGGGCTTCAATCCTTAATTGGTTGATCGAGTTGGCCCCTGAGTTCCTTGCACTCCTCGAAGAGAGACAAATGGAAGCCTGGGTTCTCGTTGCACATTACGCCATACTGACCAAGGTCACGGATGTAGTGTGGCTTGATGGCTGGGCAATGAATCTCATTACCGTTGCGGCTCTTGTGATAGGAGAGACTAATTGGGAGTGGATAGAATGGCCAGCCTCAGCGATTGGCTTTGATCTGGCCACTCTTCGGGGATCCATGGGACCATCTGTTTCTACAACTCACGGACAAATTTCAGCTGCCTAAGAAAACATAGGAAATCGCAAACCAAAATCACCTCCATTCTGGAAAGACATCCACGCTTGGATCCACACGACACACGACTTCGGCGCCACGACGCCTTGCAGGCGACTGGTGTATGCTACGACCCCACAACATTCGCGTCATATTCCTCTTGCGTGGACCGGTTGGGGCGGCGAGTCCTCGAGATGGAGGTTCCTGACACTCCCACGAAGTCATTCCCGCCTTAGCCGACGCTGGTATCGCATGTCTTTAGAGGGTACTCCATCTCCGTGTCGACACATAGGCAATTTCAGCTCGTTCGTATGGCTCGTTATCGATCGTCATCAATCATCATCAATACAGGTTGGAAGGCCTGCCCTTCATCGATGCCTTCCTTCACCCGTAAGTAGTCTCACTAGTCCCACTACAGCAAGGTCAGATCAATGTCAAAGATATCAACTGAAAAGCACTCTTACCTTGGGCTCATGGGTGCGTGGGCCATGTTTGGATTTGGCTGGCCTCGCTTATGTTGGAGTACGATTTTCGGAAGCTTGCCCCAGTTCCGCTCTCTGACCTCACGCATATACGCATCTTGTTCCGGAGTGCGGCTAAACATGTGGGATTGATCTTCAGCGTCTCCACCGTAGAAGCGCATGACTTTTCAAGACGTCAACGTTGTTCCGTACGCGGTGGGGTTGCTCTTACCTGCGAAGCCACATAATACGAGGCCACCGGCTCCAAGAATAACAAGAAAGATGATGAGGGCTGGCGCGATGCCGAAGCCCATGTTGTCTCTTTTGTCGATGTACATGGTGGATATATTGTGCAGTTGAATGCGTTCTAAATGCCAAGCTGCGATACAGTGACGGTTGTAGGATTCGTGTTGGACAAATAATCCCCAGAACAGTGATTCCTGCGGCTACCCGATGTAAGAGGCGAGCGTGGGACTTTAAGCGGGTGAACAGGATGTGCGCGGGAGTTTCGGAAGTCGTGTTGCAGGCAGTGAGCGTAACGGTCGAATTATGGAGGGGCTCTCGGGCAACGGGTCAGATATCGAAAAGACGAGCGAATGACAGCAACAGGGTTTCCCGCACGCGAATTCCAGACAACAGATACTCTAATCAGAGGGAGCGACCGGGCGAGCAAGAAAGTAATAGATAACTAAGATTTCAGCAGGCAGCAAACTGCACAAGTGGGCCGGCTTCGATCTTAATACTGGCTCTTACAACCTCTGTCAGCTCGCCTTTTCTTTCACTTGACAAGCCCGGCTGGCATCTGACAAGTCCGTAACATGGCTCAATTCGGCATTGACAGCTCACGCCTCACACACCCATTGGCCGAAACCAGCACTTCACGTGTTGTTTCTGTGAAAAGAACCCCGCTTTTGTCCGCAGCACCACTCCTCTCGGCCTTAGGTACACGTAACCTCGTGTACGCACACCATGTGATGAGGTTCTGGGCTTACACCCGGAGAACCCGGCGCGTGGCTATGCTGGCCAAACGGTCGCGGAAACGCACTTGGCCCGACTTGCTCGAGTTGGCATTCTGTTCGGCCCTGGTTAATGCCAATGCTGGGACTCTTGTCAGGGGAGATTTGGGAGTTGACTACATAGAATCGCTCTACATGATGATTGCAATGACGATCATGGGTTGGCAAGGCAGATTTGTAGAATGGTGCCTGACTAAGCCTGGGTTACGCGTCCGGCTGTTGCGGAACGAAACCCGAGCCACTAAACTGTGCGAACTTTTGCGCGCCAACATGTGATCCATACGGATGTGGAACGAGGGTATCCGAATCGATATAGTCAAGACGTCCCACAAAATCGCGACACGGAAATCGATCGATGATCGGTAGGGCTGCGCCAGAGTTAAAACGGGCACTTTGCTGCTACGAGGTAGGCTTCAGAGAGTCGCTGTTGCAGCGCTGAAGCAGAGATCACGCAGCACATGTCGCAGGCAATTTATAATGTCAACAAACGCAGTCAATTGGCGAGCACCTAAGATGCACAAATATGATTTTCACGTGAATCACTGTTGCGCATGTAATGACGCTACCAGAGCCGCAGACGTCTACAATTAGGAAACTTAGGTGCATTCCAGAGCCATCTGTATATGTATCCTTATCATCCACGTGCCTTGTTGCCGTTATAATTTAGCTAACAGGATGCATCTTAGGAGCAAGCCAACGTTTTGTTCACTGACTACAGTTGTAGACTCTGCTTACTCACTATTGTAATGTACACATTCCCGCCCTCGCGCCGTTAGATCGTTCGTAGCGTCTCCATTTACATCACTGAGATAGTGGTGGAAATCGCGCTTGGCATCTACCACAGCCCGGATGTGCTGTTCGGTCAACTTGGCTTTTCTTCCAGGAACTAGTCGTGCTTCGCGCTGGGCAAGAGCAAGAGCAGTGTCTAAACAATTCCGAATTTGACGTCCATTCCACTGTAACGTTCGAATCTCTTTCGCATACTGTACGTATTGCTCGGTAGCGTAATCCATTTCTAGAGCAGGGTTTGACTTCAGTAGCCGATCAAAGTTGTGTGCCCATAATTGCAATGATCCTTTATCGTCACAGGGCGGTATGAAGAGTGACATGTGAATACGCGACAGGACGGACTCGTCGAAGGTGCTGATCCGCGAGGTCGTCATGATTAACGTTCCCTTCCATTGTTCGAGTAGTCCGACAAACACTGGTTATGTTAGGAGGGTGCGCGCTGCCGAACAACAGGAGACTCACTAAAACTCATGTGGGAACCCTCCCGGTCTGACCTTGATACTCTAATGAGGACAGCATCAGCCTCGCGTACGAGCAGAATGCAGTGCCATTTCTCTGAGAATCTCAAGATCCAGCTCATGTTTTGAGCCAGCTCGTTTGATGTAATTCCAAGATCTGGAATCTTGACCTTGAAGAAAGGTTTTCCGAATTGTGCAGCAAGGGCTTCGATGACAGTTGTCTTGCCTGCCCCAGGCGGCCCGAGTAGCAGTACGATCGTGCCCTGATCCGTCCTCTGGTTTGTTTCGACAGAGCTCGTGGACACTACGTCTGGAACTGCCTCCAGCAGGCCGGTCAGTAGGTCCTTCTGGTTTTCAGGTAAGACAACATTATCAAGTGCAAACGGATCTGCTTCGACACTCTCTAAGTTCTCGCAATGCAAGGGGAACCACATGCGATGTTGCATCGAGTATCCACAGACATGATATGGGAGTAATAACAGGTCGGCTTCTTTCAGATCTCGACCCTGTAGGGTTTTTAGACTTCTGGACGATCGGATCAACCTGTCGCGTAGGTCTAAATCAACCATTGCGTCGTCAAAGACATCCGTACACCGCTTGCGATTGGGTGTAGAACAGTCCACCACCTCGAACGTCTCTCTGCGACCAGACTTCGTGGCTGATCTGATGATATCACCGCCAAATGAG
Organism: Plenodomus lindquistii; assembly: GCA_025504975.1. Classification (NCBI taxonomy): domain Eukaryota; kingdom Fungi; phylum Ascomycota; class Dothideomycetes; order Pleosporales; family Leptosphaeriaceae; genus Plenodomus; species Plenodomus lindquistii. The sequence continues at coordinate 937,864 of JANUWI010000014.1, forward strand.
GGTGTCCAGTCACAGCCATTCGACTTGCAATGCTCTATTGCTTCCACGTGGTCGACTATGACAGGACATTGGCTCTGTCATACACGTCAATGGACTTGGCTTCCAGAGGTGGTGATTCTTATACTTACCTGCTGAAATCTATGATCACAATCGCAAGTCTTACACATATCTCGGTGTCCAGGATCCCAGCCTTCCAAGACGGCTCCCATGTAGAATTGATGGCCTCGATCCACAACGTGCGTAAATTTTCGACCGCGCATGATGAGCCGCATTTCGAGCTCTCCATCATCGGGCTGCTGGATGAGGCGGAGTGGAAGGCTTGACAGGTCTCGTTCACCACTAAATTCGGCGATGAAGAACTTTTGGCATCTTGGCCCATACGAAGTACCATTGTAGTCAAGGTAAAAACAATCGATAACGAGATCTGTTGACTCTTGTGTCGATACAGTGGCGAAGCCGCCTTGAGATGCATGACCGTCGATGGATCCTCGTTCCGCGGACTTGGTCTGGGAATTGTTCTGTGTCGAGTATGGGACGGCCACCGGTGACGTGCAAGGTCTGGTATGCATTCAGAAGGTCACCGTGAGTTGACATCGTTGATATCACAATGTCGCCAGGTTCAAAGCATATTCACAGGTGCTCGAAAGTGATACTCTGGAGAGTGTGTTGTTCCTTCTGCCTTTTCACTTCCAGGAGATGCGCTAGATTAGTGTCCATGAAGGTAACAAGACATTGAAGTTCTTCTAACGCTCAGCGAACCTTTTCTACCTCAGGAGTGCCGTTTTCCGTCTCCTTTTCGTTGTGCTGTTCTTGACTCGAGTCAACGTTTGTTTGCACCGTTCTTTGGTGTCTTGCTTGTAGAATAGAAAGATAGTTTCGCAGCTCTTTCTCGTATGTTAACAAGGGTTTGAAAGGATGCACCCAAACATTGGTCTTTGAGGAAAATCTGCGGCTAGTCACGTTCCTGAGTATGTTGATCAAAATGCGAGGGTTGATTGCCATGCGATGTGCCCTTTGGGTCCCCGTCATAGCCTCATCCATCGTCACGCTGTTAGTTCTGGGCAAAGCTTGGAAAATTTCATCAGCCTCGGAAGACGAGTTCAAAGTGCCTGTAGCAACAACAATCAGTGTCTTGAGTCATGGCACTATACCGGCCCTAGTCTTCACATTTCGCCATTGCGAGATTGGAACGCGTGTTATGCCGATCTCCTGGATGGATTCCCCTGATTCATCATCAACAGTCGTGGCGGAAGAAGATAGCTCATACCTGTAAGCCGATATCATCGATACGCTGTCGTCGGCCGAAATGGGCTTACTGGTGCCAATGACAGATTGAGCCTTGAATCTCGAAAGGCGGCGACTTGCTGCATGTGAAAGCATATCATCGTCTTCGTCGTCACAGGCGCTGGCCGCATTTATGGTCTCTAGACTTGCTTCATCGTCAATCAGCTCCATCTCGTACTCGACGACAAGACGATGGGATTCTGTGAACCCAAATTCACTGGAGCAATTTCCTTCGTATTGCACAACGGCGTAGTTCCTCTATAAGAGCTTGCGCTGCAGGCGATAGAGACGTGGCTGAAGCTAGTGATGAAGCTGATGCTGGTGCTGAGTGCAGACGTGTGTGCTATGAAACATGTTGAAGAGGCAGCTGAACACAGGTACGGTAGGTGCAATGAGAAGCGAGCAAGAACGGACAGGCTGAACCGCCACCCACGACTACACAGAGGGCTGCGATAGCCGCGAACACGAGGATCCAGAATGCCATGTATCCTATATCATTTTCACGTATAGTAGTCATACAACGGGAGGCAGGCTCCACGACTTGTCCAGTCAATACGCATTCGCATTGCACAAGCAGACAATATTGTAATGTAGGTTTACTTTCGTTTGGATATTGCAGCACGACATGCGTTAAATCTGGGTGCATGACCATGATGTTGGCACGTACACCGCACAACCGATTCTGACAAGTTGGTGTCTAGACTCTAGAAAAAAGTTGGAACCGGTATCCATGTCGAGTGAGGGTGAAACTTTCCTCGTGGCTGCGAATACCCGTACCCAAGGATCTGGTAAGAACATGAGTCCGCGACTCTCGCCCATTATAGACCTGTATGCGCACCTTTACAGCGTCAGTGTCCGGGCAGAAGAGCCCGATAGGAATCCCCTGTAGAGTCCAAAAGGTGTTCCCGATATCGCAATCCAGATATAGTGAGAAGATATGCACGTCGGAATCTAATCAGCAGCCAGAGGTGTTACGACAGTGCGCGGTACGCCTGATGCATCAAGGGGCGAGAATCGCACGAGGATGATGCTTTTAGACTCGGTCGCCCGCGCTGATTTCATGCAATTATTGAGGCGCTCTGCATTTTCATCGGCTTATGTCGTGGGTGCCTATCCAAACGAAAGAGTAGGACTCTAGGACGAGACTCGCAATGGCGGACGCACCACAAGTCGCGTATGAGAATGGGCCGGTGCAGGCTGATTGGGATCAATACAAATACCTACACACCACTGGTCCAGACAGTACCGTCCAGGATGGGGCGACGGACGGTGGATTCGCGCAACCATCGCATGCCGACAAGCACCAGGATACTACCGAGGAGGAGCTGCCAAAGTCCTCGACTATACTAGGTCTTCGATCTCGCAACTTCTGGATACTTGTCGTCCTTGCTATTGCTTTTGTTGCGATTGCAATAGGTGGAAGCGTAGGCGGAACGCTGGCTGTACAGAATAAGTCGTGAGTCCTTCAATATGGTCCTACTTTACCTGCAGGGCCTCGAGTGTGGGCTGACCAAGCATAAGCTCAACACCAACCACCGATCCATCGGCGACCTCTGTACTAGCAGTCGACAACTACACGCCCCTGCCACCAAGCGCCGTGACTTCGATCAACATTACTTGCCCTGAAAGACTCCGATCGTACGACGGCGGTATATACGATTGCGTCGAAGAGTACAATGCAAAGTGGGTTGGAGATATCACAGGCGTTCTCGCGTATACGTTGCAGCAATGCGTTGATGCATGCACCACGTACAACAAGATGCAGGGAACAGGCAAATGTACAGCTGTCGTGCTCGATCGCAATATGGCTCAGAAGTATGCAGCCAACAATGGGGCTACGTGTTGGTTGAAGAACATGTCGGACCCTGCGCAGAGCTATCCGAACACGACAATGGCGCGACTGGTGAGCTAAAGTCTGGCAATTTCCAAAGGAAAGCATGCAGCGATAATATGGAGAGGAAATCGAGAGGCAAAGGGAAAGGATTCATTGGACCAACGTGCGAGGAATGGAGTTCATGACGGAGAAAGCATAGGCGCGATCCCGTGAAGGAAATCAAAGCAGACCCAGCGTTTGGCAGTGTCGAGGGAGAGAGAACAGGATTGGCTATCACTGACCTAGCTTCACTCTGTTGCCTTTAATATCATGATTGATAATAACCTGCAGGCGTCCCGTGACCCAGCCGTATGAGTCTGACATTGTGTCAATAGACTAGATTGCTACGATAGTGCTCTTGTAGGCAGTCGTTCACCATCGGTTGAGAAACGTGATCCTGATAAGGAAGGTCTCAGAACTGTTACATCGAGCCATCCTGAATGGATCCTTCGGAGACCTGGTTCTGCGCTTGAGCTCACTGAAAAGTACCGTATGCAGGTTCATGCACAATCAAAAAGGCGTGCATGACGGCACACCCTTACATGTCGTTCTTTGTGATTGTGGGTCCAGAGGAAATTTGCAGAACCTTTGCACTTGAGGCGGCGACTGGCAGCAGCGAGGGTATTGTGATGAGGTTCGCAGAGCTGTGTGCAAAGTATATCATCTGATGGTGGTGTGGAGGTCAGGATTAGAGTGAACTTGGATCGGAGGGCCGGAGACTGCAGCCGTGCGGGAGTACGCTAGGCCATATAGGGCTAGCTGTTGCGCCAAAAATAGCAACATCAAGCTGAAGGTTGAGGATGCTGAGATGACTGTGATGCGAAGCTGCTCAATGTTTTCTCATAACTTCCGTTGCACGATAGTGACGGAGTCGAGCAGATTGATTGAGGCCGTGTCCCACCACTCCGGGAACTGGATGCTAGAGAGACCTTCTGCAGACAATAATTATTCACAAACATGCATACTGTGTATGTCATTCGATTCAAACCTAGCATGAGTAGGGCTGTCTGACAGGCTTACATATGGACCCACTATCTGCTGTAAGGTGGATACAAGCTTCAACAGCTGAACCGTGACGTTCTCTTCCTGATGGGCAATTGACTTTGGCTGGGGCCAAGTATGTTTGTCTGTTGGTGATGATGTGGCTCGGCGCAAGATGGCATATGCAGCGTTGAACGAGAGGCGGATGTGCTACGGTGTACCAGTACCAGTACCAGTACCAGGAGCATGGTGTGACAAGCTGGATGGTGGCCGAGAGGCGTGCCATGCATCAAGAGATGAAGCACTGCCACGGCCGCGCGATAGCAGCAGCTCGTTCCGGTATGGAGCTGCAGCGGGAGCCTTACTATGCACGTGCAGCCGGGGCGTGTGTGGTAGGCAATGGCACTACTTGAAGCAGCGTGTCTGACCACGCGCAATGTCATCTTGCGCGGGTACATGCGCCTCCTGCGAGTGAATTGCTGGCCAGGACCATCGCTGCTTGCTGCCAGCTCCCGTGCGGTATTATTAGCTGAGGGCGAGGCCATCACCCACTCCGCCCCCGCCATCATCGCTCCACAGCACCACGGCGGCCTGGGTTGCCAACACGGCCATGCCTCTGAAATCCCCATGGTCCAAGTCGAGCCGGTCGCACCATTCCGTCGACACCACCGCGTCAGGACAGCCATTGCCGGCGGCCTCTGGTAAGGCTGCAGCAGGGGGTTCCATAGTTGCGGCCGCTGACGAGCAAGCGCGGGCAGTGAACAACGACGCCGGCGCGCAGCAGCGATTCCCGCCCACTGACGGCCAGCAAGGCCCGCCACAGACACAGACACAGACACAGACACAGACACAGACACAGCAGCCTTCTGTACAGCAGCAGGCGACCCCCGCCGTCCTCCAGGGCCAGTACAGGGAGCAGTACCCCCAGCGCACCACCAGCCAGGCCAACCGCCTCAGCGCACACCTCGCCCTCTCCCTCGACCAGCCCGCGCACGACTACCAGCAGCAAGCCGGCCCTTCCCAGCCCGGCGACGGGCCTGACGCTCCTCACCGCAGCGCCTACCACCCCGCGTCTGCGCCCGCACCGTCGGCCGTCTACGCCCCCGAGCCCAAGAAGCAGTCGCTGAGCAGCCGCATTGCCGCGGGCGTGCGCGGCCACAAGAAGGACGACGCCGCAAAGCAGGCCCAGAAGAACGGCGTGTCGCGCAGCAAGTCGGTCAGGGCCAGCGAGTTCAGACCCCACGGCCCCCCATCGCAAGAGGGCCATCGCCTGCACGGCGCGCAGCAGTGGCATCAGCGCCAGGGGTCCAGCCCACATCTGCCCGCGTCCCACGAGCAAGACGAGAACAGCTTCGATCCCTTCTTGCAGCAAGACGGCCGTACGACGCCCCAGGTGCCACCAAAAGACGTCCAATACCAGCAGCAGCAGCACACGCCATACAATCCCAATCCGCATCAGGACCAGTACAGTCGGCCCCCACTTGACAGGGTAAGCACAGAGGGCAGCTACCAGACCCAAGGCGGGGTAGAGCATTACAGCTCCGAGCAACACCAAGGCCAGGGTCTCCAGCAGCCACAACAGCAGACAAAGCAGCAACAACCGTACCAGGGCTACCAGCCGCCGTTGCAGCACCCTCCGCCCACCCAGGAATACCAGGCCTTCATCCCACAAGGCGCGCCAAGCCCTCTGCTCCAGAACGCTCAACTGCATGGACAGGGCGGCCAAGGTCAAGACCCAAGCCAGCAACAACAAGACTACTACGCATACCAGCAACAGCAGGCTCCTCAACAGGGACAAGGACAGCTGGCGCTAGACCACGCGCAACAAACCCTTCACTACCAACAGCAGCAGCAGTTGGCAGCCCAGCAGCAGCCTCGTCAGGGCCAGGACCATCTCCAGCAGCCTCAGACTATTCGTCCATCCTCATCGCAGCAGCAGCAGACCGAAACGCTGCACCCACCAGCGAGCCGTCAAGCTCCTCCGACCGTCCAGCAAAGTCAGCAGATTGACGCGCAACAGTCACACCAGCTCAGACCACCTTCGTCAAGTCAACAATTCGCCCCGCCGTCGCCCCTACAGCCCCAGCCAAACCAGACTCACGACGCACAAGCTCAGCAGCCATACACTTCCGACACTCACGCGCGCAATATCACGCCGCCACAGCAGGACAACATGTCATCCAAGGGTCAGAGCGGTAGCAGGAACACGATGAGGAAGGTCAATGACGGCGGCCAGCCAGGTGCCCCTTCGCGAGAGTCTTCGCTCCTCCAACAACCCGCAAGCCAAGGTCAGCATCAGGGTCAGCCGCCTGTGTCGCCGGGCCTCGCAACGTTCGACGCTAACGTCGTGCCAACAGCTTCGCAAGGACAACCGTATCGCGGGGAGAAGCAAAGTCAACAAGGGCAGGGAGAACTGGGTCATGCAACACCCCCACCACGATCCTCTGCTACTGACATGACCGATGAGGAGATTGAGAAGATGATAAAGGAACACGATGTCTTGCGTAAGTGACACATTGTCCCAATCAGGCGCTGCAACTAACACAAATCGTAGGCGAGAAGTACCAAAAGGTCAAGCGGTACTTCTTCGAACAACAGACACAGGTACATCAACTACAGAATACTCTTGCCAACCAACGACTGTCCCTTTCACGTACCTCGTGGGACGACAGCGAGTACTCCACTCGCTTCAACAGACTTGACGGACTGATAGCGCAACTCTCATTTTCCATCCGTAAGGACTGGAAATCAATACCTCCATGGCTACAAGTTGTGGTCAACAAGACCGCTGTTGAGACTGGTAAACAGGAAATGACTGCTGTTGGCCGTGCATTCATCTCCCACTGGTTGGTAGAGAACATCTTCGAAAAGTACTTCCACCCAGATCTGGAACCTGGCTTCTCGACACAATTACAATCCATCGTCTCGAACATTCGGAGATTTTCACCGCCTTGCCATAGTATAGAGGATGAAGAGTCGCTTGCAGCAAAGATCATCAACTGGCGGCTGGCGACATTGGAAGGACTCGCAGACACACTGAGAGCACCCCAAGCCGAGACCTATCGACAACAACTAACCAATACACTCAACGAGAAGCTCATTGCACACTTGCAGATGCATCTCAACGAACCAGCCCCTGCAGATCTTGCAGGAGGTGTGCCAATGATTATTGAGCTGGCCATTAGCATCGCTCAACATGTCCCACTGGAAAGTCGAGAAGTTCACATCGAGTACTTCCCACCAGGGCACGGTATCGTGGCAGATTTCATGAAAATAGAGTCTGGTATACCTGCGTTGACAGCCCCCATTATGGAGCTTGACGAGGCTGACCGAGCTTCCCTGCGGAGTGTCGCTTCTAAACATGACGAGGGCGTCCCGCTGGCAGACCAAGATCAGCTGGTGCAGCCCAAGGAAGACAAGAAGCGAGGCATGTTCAGCTTCGGGGGGTCTAAGAAGCCCACTGCCGCGCCTGCTTCGCTCAGTAAACGCGAGTCATTGGGCCAAGGTGGAAGTCAACAGAGCCTCACACAGAACCCACCGGGTAGCTCAAACGGGCCTAAGGATGAAGCAGCAGCACCTCGCGTGCGCATGGCTGTTGGTGTCGCAGTGCAAATTCGCGGCAAGAGCATCTTGATCAAAGCACCCGTGTATAGCACGTGAGAGACGAACCTGGAACGATATATCACGATGATGATGACGATAGCAGCCGGTGTACACAGCAAGCGATTTTGGGATCGTTGTCTTTCTTTCCTTGCTTCTTGAGCTCAGTGTCGAACGCATGAGGCTTGGATCTGACGTATATGGTGACTATACCCAGGTAGTTTTGTGTAGTTTTTGAGCGTTTAGTTGTTGGATGTGCATACCGATACCCTCGCTGCTTCTACGGTCGGGCTTGATAGTGAATGGAATGGGATATTCTATGACGCCTCAAATATTATACTACAATGCTCGAGTGACAAAGTTTTGAGTTTACGGCTGGTCTGGCATCGGCTTCGGTCTTGTGTTGCCAATGGACCCCTCCTCGAACTCCGATTGGCCAGTCGCATACTTGTCGACTGTTTACCCACCCCAAACACGACCATGATAGCCCCACCAGGGACCGCGACGCAAGATCTCCAAGCATGGAGGGCATAGACGTTTCTCAGCAATTCAACTGTATGTCATTCTTAACTAGTGGTTCAACAGTCTTTTAACACACTCGCAGCAACCTCGGTCTCGGTCGCATCACCCACCGCATCACACGTCGCCTTCCTCTCCAATGCGCGCCTCCTCGTCCGCTCCCTCACCACCTTTGAGATTATCCGCGGCATACCTCTTCCTTCGTCACATGACCTGAAACATACGCGCATCGCGTGGTCACCGCCTGTCCTCTCCTCCATCTCCAGACCATCCTCCACCTCGACACCACCTCGCCGCTCCTCGCACCCAGCGCAACCACGCTCGAACCGTGTCCTGGTGGCAGATGGCGACACAACACGCGTATATGATCTCCGCGACGAGAAGTGGATTGCCGTCATCAGCAATGGCTCCGGCGGCATGGGCAAAGTCGCACATGTGGAATTTGGCGCAAGCGAAGATGAGGTGTTGATCTGGAGCGACTTTTGCGCCGGCGTCAAGGCTTGGTGTCTGAAGAGTGGCCGTTCGGTTGAGATTAGGGATCCCAAGTTCATCGGGCGCGAGGGGAGAGGATGGGGTATCAGGCCCTCGAGCGATACCAGGGCCGGGCGAGGCGGAAAGGGTGGAGTCATGGCACTGCTGTGTCGCAGTGCAGGTGTTGACGTCCTCATGATACTTGCGCCACGCACATACGCCGTGTTGAACCGTGTGGAATTGCCCACCAACGACGCAGCCGGCCTGAGATGGAGTCGCAATGGCCGCTGGCTAGCAATCTGGGACGCTGCGTCCTCGGGCTACAAACTCTACATCTACACTGCCGACGGCCATCTCTACCGCACCATCTCGCGCGAACCCGTCGCCGAAGCGGACCTCGAAGCAAACGAACACGCCATCGAAGGCCTCGGCATCAAGAGTGTAGAATGGGTCCCAGGAAACACCTACCTCGCCATCGGCGGCTGGGACAAACGAGTCCGCATTCTCTCCACCCGCACCTTTGCCCCCGTCGTCTTCCTCGACCACACACCTACCATCCACGTTCCCAGCGCACCAGTCTACACAGAATGCATAGACGGCCAAGGACACCGCAGCTACACCCTCACCCCCCAACCCACCACACCACCCAAAGCACCGCTGGAAAAGAACGAAACCCCGCTGATGAAACAAGGCATTTCATTGCTCGCCTTCAACGCAGACGGTACCCTCTGCGCAACCCGTGAAGACGCAAGTCCAAGCACAGTATGGATCTGGGATCTGCGCAGCTTGAAACCAAGCATGATATGCATCCACCACGCGCCCGTGCGACAGCTATCCTGGCATCCCAGCGACGCGGCGCGGTTACTGGTCCAAACGAATCCTGAGACGGCAGTCGTGTACTTGTACACTGCTGCATCGCCCTCGCCCTCGCACTCAAGATCCGCATCAACATCAATATCGACATCTCAAGCCCCAACAATGCCCTCCCCACCAACCATCATACCACTATCACCACACCTCCCCAAACCCCTCTCCTCCACCCTCCCCTCGTCATCCCAACACATCAAGCATACCCTACACTGGCTCCCTACGCCGCCAGATCGCCACCCAGCATTCACGCTCTCGCATACCGCGGGCTTCGTAGTCGTGTGGCCGGCGGGTAAAGATGAGGTTTTGCAGGTTGACGGGGCAGACGGTGAGGAGGGGGATAGCGATGATTCGCTGTTTGAGATTTTGACGGGGAAGAAGAAGAGTGGTGGGGGGATGGGGGCGTTTAGTAGGGATGGGGTTGAGGGGGTTGGGGATGAGGAGGAGGAGGACGGAGAAGGGGGGTTGGAGGATACGTTTAGGGAGAAACGGGGGAGAGGGGACGTTGGTGCTAATGGTGAGGATGTAGATATGCGTGGTGGTGGTGGTGGTGGTGGTGGTGCTGGAGAGGGGTATGAGTACGAGCATGAGGGTGGACATGGCCATAATCATGGATACGCAGATGGCTACGGTGCACTAGGCGAGAGCGGCCTAGACGAAATGTTCTAATAAAATACCCCTTTTCCTTTCCCTTTCCCTTTCCTCCCTCACCCTCCTTTTAAAAAAAACTCCCCTTACCCGCACCCCCAGCACCCTTCCCAGCATCCTTCCCCCCAGCTCCCCCTGCACCACCCTCCTCCTCAAACCCCCACCTCCCACTCTGATCCAACCCCAACGGATTTTCCCCCGTCTGCTCCCTCCCCCCCAATTTCTCCTCCCCCGCATAAGAATCTTTATTCTTGCCCCCCAACAACTCACTCTTCTCTTCTTCGGTGCCCATTAGTGGGCCGAGAGCGCCGCGCGTGGTACCGCCTAGCGCGTTGCCGAGGGGGCCTGTTAGGCCTTTTTCGAGGGGCGCGCCGAGGGGGCGGAGGGCGGTTCCTAGGACTTTGCCTGGTGGGGGTGTTAGGGGTGGTGGGAAAGGGAGGAAGGGGCGAGGAAAGGCGTACCAGCCGGATCACCGATTTTACTTAATAATCCTCCTGTTCCTTGATCTTGGTCTTGGTCTTGTTCGTCGTCATCCTTGGGTTCAGTTTGGATGTGTTGGTGTTGGGGCTTTTCTTCTTCTTGTTTGTCTGACATGGTGGCTATGTTTGGTTTTGTCCTTTTGCTAGGTAGGCTGGATCGATCGATGCGGCAAGTACTTGTAGTCGTGTTGGGATATGGGAAGACGCGTTCTCTTTCTGTGTAAGAAGCTAGACGTAGATCGCAAATTAGACCCTGGGTTGGTGTTGCAGCGGGACGTTTTATGTAGGTCATTTTTACTTGGTCGCGACGCGGGTTGGGCTGTGACGTCAGTGACGGGAGGGATGTGGGGCGGGGATGTTGCAGGGGAGGGGGGGGGGGATGGTGGAGGGAACTTGGAACTCTTGTGTGACATGTGATATCTGAGGTCAGCGACATGAATACGAGTGAAGTTTGTGGTTTGGGAGTTTATGTAGTGTTTTTCTCGCTATTGTACTTGTATGCTGTAGACCCGGCATGTATCGCAAAGGCCACTCCATCGCTCTTGGTGGAGTGTGGGCAAGAACGCCAAAAAGAGAAAGAGACGGAGTGCTCATGAAGTTGCTGTCATAATCGCAGACTCCTTGTCTTATTGGGCAAGAACTTGCTATGGCAACGTGCGAGTAGCAGGTCGTAGTGTTGTGCCGATGCGAGAGAGGAATTCGTGACTTGTGGAGAGATCGTATCGTGATCTCGGCAAGTCGTGTAGGAAAGAAGCAAGAAGGAAAACAGATCGCACAAAAAGGAAAGAAACAATTTTGTTAACATGAGGCCACAGAAGACCTTTACTCAAGCCCGCCCATGTGTGTACCCAAAATCAGTAGATATGGCGGACGGAGTGACGTGGAAGAAACATCAGAAGCCTTGAATGGTTAGTTGGTAAGCTCAAAACAAAGTACGCGAGACTTACCAAGCCTTCCCCCGCCGGGCACAAGAGCATTCGCCGGCAACCCCGCAGCGTGGACCACCTCCCCAGTCTTGCACGAGAAGATCGAGACGTCAACAATCTGACCATGCTTATAGCCAACACCAGGCATACGTCCACAACGCTTGAGTCCGAAGCTGTTCAGAAACTTGCTCTGCCACTCAACATCCTTGCCGCTCTCATGGTGGACGTTCAGGAGGATAGTCTTGATAACCCTGCCAGGACCAGTTTTGAGGTAGTCTGAATCGTTCACGTAGTCGTAGCCACCTTTAGCGAGATAGCTCGGGTCGGCAAGTTCGAGCAGCTTGTCAAGGAGGCACATAGCGATACGCTGTTGGACAAAGCCAGGGTGAACGAAGAGCTCCATTTCAAAGGTGTAACGGAACATGCTGGACTGGTCGACGTAGTCGTCGAGACTGATCCATCCGACAATCTTCTCAGCGATGTAGCCAGGGTGATTGCGAGGGTGATTGCCTTTGGCGACAGCGACCAAATATGGCAGGCCGGCTCGGGTAACAACGTCGATGCGGCGACCGATATGGTCCTCGGTGCGTCCGTCGAACTCGTTGGCGAAGAAAGAGTGCTCAACGTAGTAGTTGTAGATCTCCTAGATGATGTCAGCTTGGGAATGGTTCCACATGAGAGAGGCACTTACCGCGATACCTCGAACATCAGCAGGTTGAACGGGGCGAAGGTAGATGTTTGCGGTTGGCTGAATACCCGTGCTCTCAACCGGAGCTGGCAGTGACATCCTCTCGGGCATAGGCCTATTGCGCCATGCCATCTGCTTCTCGAGCGCCTCCTTCTTGCGCTTCTCAATAGCGGCAAGCTTGTCCTCGACACAAGCCAACTTGTACGGGGCAACAGGATTCTCCTCATCATGCATATTGACTCTCGCTTCGGGAACTGCTAAGCTGGTGATGTAGCAGCTGGTCTCGTCTACATAGCGATCCCACCAAGGAGGGTCAGCCATGATATCACAGTCGGGCATAGGCTCGGGGTTCTTCTTCGGCATGTCCTTCCAGTACTCGCGAAGAGTCTTGTCTTCAATTCGTGGCTCAACCCAGGTACGAGGTACCAACTCCAGGTGCTCGTGGATTGCCGGGATAGTCTTATTCCCAATGTATGTAGCGACGCTCCCACTCTGACTGTGCCGACCACTGAAAGCGGGCTCCTCGAGCTTCATGGGACGCAACAAGCCCAGGTCCAAGACGATCCACTTGTCAACAGTGTCGGAAAAGTGGCGATCCGAGAAGCCCTTCCGCCAAGCCCAGGACTCGGGGGGAGGCAGCCAGTCACCATTGTAGTCCATGAGCTTCCTGACATCGTAGAATTCATCGCCGCCGCTGTCAGACTTGTACTCTACCCCACCGTCGCTCTCGTCCTCGGAAGGCAGAGGCTTCATATCTCTCGCCTTGGGCCAAACCGTCTTCTTCCAGGGTTGGCGAGGTACACGATTCCATTGTCCATTCCAGCCTTGACCAGTCGGCTTTGAACTGCCCTGCGCAGCGTTCCAGGTACGGTTTTGCGGCCAATTTGCGTTCTGAGAGTTGCTCGTGACAACTGGTGGATACTGTACCGTGTCCCAAGATGGATTGATAGCATTCCGAGAGTTCCTCGGGGCAGTTGGTGGATACTCTACCGTGTCCCAAGCTGGGGTGGCGGCATTCTGAGCGCGACCTGTCGCTGGGAAATGTGCAGGCACCGAAGGAGTGCGCTCAACAGTCTTCGCCTGCTGTTGGCACTTTGAGGGTGCAGGCCCACTACTCCCGCCGAACTTGTCGGAATCCTGATTAGTGGATGGCGGAGACGGAGGAGAAGTCGCAAGGTGCTTCGCTCCAAGTCTATGTCCAAGTTAGTCACGGTAAGTACGAGCATGATAGTGAGGTGGCGGCAGTAGGATGACAGGGCATAGGCAGTGCTTCGATGTGAGTACTCACGGTGAAGAGTGATGGTGGGCGCCTCCATTGTTCTTGGAGTTGCCGGACGTGCTTGGTGAGGGAGTGACGTTCGCAAGGCCAAGTGCAGAGACGTTTGGCGCCTTGGAGGCGTCGATGGTATTGCCAGACTCTTCAGTGGTACCCGCCTTGGCCGCAGCGGCAGCATTACGCCGGCGCAGATGCGGTGGAATGGACACGTGCGGTGGAATACCTGCAGGTGGAGTCATCTTGTTGGGTTTGCCGTTGTTGTTCCTCCGGCGAGAATTGGATTCGTTTGGCAAATTTGAATTTTCGGAAGTGGTTATGGGAGGTAGCACGGTCACAGGTGAAGAAGTCAAGGCAGGTGCGACAGGCTTGGCGTCGTCAAGTGAGTGCGAGGCCGGGGTGGTAGCCTTAGCACGTGCCTTGCGACGCGAGCTCGGAGCGGGAGCTTGAGAAGGGAACTCGGCCTGTTGCTCAATCCAGTAACTGTTGACGGGTTCCTCAATGGTCGGTTCTGAAAAGGGCTTCCACTTGACCTTGCCAGAGCCTCTGGACTTCTATTGGGCGTCAGCTCAGGTTGCAAGGTGGACACCACCGTGTCGAGGTAAAGAGGTGAGGGGGAGAGACATGGAGGCTGGGGCTGCAAGGCAGGTGTTTTATGCAGGCTTGAGAGAGGCGGTGGGGAGTCGGCAAAAGTGAAGTTGTCGCAGGTGAGGGTACTTACTGCAAAGACTGTAAACTCTTCTTGCTGCTGCGACGTCAAATTCTCAAAGGCTTGCTGCAGAATTGCTTCGGATTTTTCTAGGGTAGAACGCTCGTCTTCCAATACTGGCCCCGTCGGCATGGAGTCGCGCCCGCAGAAGTTATAGGCGCCTCTGCCCATGGTTGATATTTTTTGTGCGGTGGCTTGGAAGGGCAAGTGGAAGGTTCAAGTGTTGATGAGAGAAGCAGAGTTGTTGTGAAAGGTCTTGTATGGAATATAATGTGCAACGCGGGACGCTACTCGATACTGCAGCTACTGCCTGGGGCCTTGCGGTGAAGCGGCGCGCTTCGTTCTCTCACCTGCCTTACCGAAACCGATAGTTTGCTTGACGAGCACCTCCACCCGGAAAATCTGTCGGTGTGCAGGCGGCAGCCATTGAGCGTCACAGAAGATTTTCAGCCTACAACAAAGTCACATCTGCGTGTTTGAGCGAGCAGTGAGGATAGAGAATGTAGATGACCACGATAATGAAACAGAAAGGTCGCCATGACCTGGATTAGGGAACACCACGAGATCCTTGAAAATCAAAAACAATGAGAATCATCGTAACGAGCAATGGGGATTGCCATGCTCAAACGTTTGCTTGCGAGAAAATATGCATGTTGAAGGGGCTTTGAAATGTGGTGAGGCATGGCTTCCACGGAAGGTTTAGCCGAAAAAACGGTGGCTCCACAGTGGCTCAGCTGTGAGTGTCTGGACAGACAGTCGACAGAACCTAATGCGAAACACATAGCAACGTCAAAATGTTGTCGATACTGAGAAAGGCGCGGCTAAAGGACAAGGAGATGAGGATTTTGATGTTGTACGTGTAGAGTGCAGTGATATGGAGACGTCTGCTGACCAAACTAGAGGTCTGGACAACGCAGGGAAGACGACCATTGTCAAGCGGATTATGAACGAGGATGTGAACACTGTCAGCCCTACCCTGGGCTTCATCATCAAGACGATCGAATATGACGGGTAAGCGACCTCGGCTTTACATTCTGCAGCCAACTGACGGGTCAAAGATACAAATTGAATATATGTACGACACCTCATGAGCGATGAAGGAACACGCGCTAAACAGCTAGGGGACGTCGGTGGGCAAAAGACGCTGCGCACATACTGGAAGAACTACTTTGAGAAAACAGACACACTCATCTGGGTGGTTGATGCAACGGACCGCGAGCGAATAGACGATTGTCGCCAGGAGCTTGCAGGGCTGCTGCAGGAGGAGGTTTGTGCCGAGACATGACGGGGATGCGAGGCCTGACACTGACGACTACAGCGACTGTCCGGAGCCAGCCTGCTTGTCTTCAAGAACAAGAGCGATGTTTCTGGCGCAATGTCGGAAGACGACGTCCGCAAGGTGGGTAACAGATGGCGACGATGCAAATGGTTCGTCCATCAGCCGATACTAATGCGTCTATCTCTTAGGGCCTCCGACTGGACGCAATCAAGACACACAAGTGGCACATTATGCCGTGCAGCGCCATGACGGGCATGAACTTGCAGGAGGGCCTGGAATGGGTGGTGCAGGATGCCAAAGCACGGCTATTCTTGTATTGAGCATGCTGACGATTGGAGGTGCTGTCAGGCACTGCATAGAGTACGAGTACGTATGGGTTGAGAGTGGCAGGGCAGGGGCACGGCAAGCCGATTGCGGGTAGGGTGGCGGCAGCGGTAGGTAGCTCGAGACTGAATTGTGGAGCTTGCTGTCTCAGCAATTGGGCAAACGTAAACAAACACCATTTTGACTCGGACCTGCATGACCTGCCCCATTCCATCACGCTCATTGCATTGCTGCCCCTCGGTTCGGTCTTGTCAATCTACGTTTCAGGAGCCAGCCTACCTGAAACACATCTGTTCACATCTCCTGGAACTGGGACCGGTACCGTGCCTTGGCGCTTAGACCAGGGAATGAGGTAACCGAGCGATTCCAACGTCTCGTCTTGTCTTGTAATTTGTAGACCGCCCAGGCCGAACCAACGTCCGGGATTGCACTTGCACTCTTGCAGTGCCGAACAGCCTCAGTCCTTGCGCCGCCTTGTCTCGCAGCACCGAGCGGCCTGTGGTCTTCCCTCTCCCGCCACCATGTCCGAGGAGATCGACCCGACCGAGTTTGTGCAGCGCATCCGCCAGCTGGGCGAGCAGCGGGACCAGCAGGATGCAGAGCGCGTCAAGAAGCTGGAAGAAGAGCTGATCCAGGGCCGCAGCGAGCGCATGGCCCGCCGAGCAGGTGCGTTGTATTGTTTGTGGCTGTTTCTTCTACCCGTCTCTAACCCCATCTCCATCATGGTGTTGTCGTGTGAGATGAGATGAGACGAAATGAGACCCTGCACCGATCATTGCCAGAGCTAACGTCGAGCCCCCAAACACAGAAAGAGCGCGCTCCATCTCGCCCGACAAGCCCTACACGCCCCAGTCACCGCGCACCTCGCGCGCCCCAACCCCCCGCGACGTCCAGGAAAAGGCTGCCACCACCCCGACGCCCACAATGGCCCCGCCCGCCACAACAGACGACGCCCGCGAAGACTCGCTGCAGCGCCTCACGAGCTCACCGCCGCCCGCCGCCGCCTCGACCAGCGGCCACGACAGCACCATCACGACGCTCGAGGACATGGAGCCCAAGAAGCCAATGGCCAGCGCCGCTGCATTGGGCCGCTCGGGCACCCTCTCATGGAAGCAGAGGCCGCAGTCTGGCAGCATCCGCCGCCCGCTGTCCATGTCGCCCACCAGGCAAGACCGAACCTCTGCTGCGTCTGCCGCCACCTCGCCGCCGCCAGAGCCCCCCTCGCCCGAACGCCCCCTCTCGCGCAGCTCAATTGCCGCCTCGCTGTCCGCCAAAGACCCCTCGTACTTCCGCCAGACACCTGACCGCGGCGCTGGTTCCGCTGCCTACAGGAAGAGCCAGGAGGACACTGCGTCGGACGTCGGCTCCATCTCAGCCACCAGACAGCTGCCAGGCATGTCGCGCGACTCGACGGTTGAGCAGCCCGACATCAGCAGCCCGCCCCCTGAGAGCGCCCGCTCGAGTCCCCCCGGCTCGCGCGGTGGCTCGGCGCGCGAGAGCACTGTGCTGAGCAACCGCTTCTCCACCAACACGTCCATCTCTGGCGGCGATGTCGAGCCCGTCACAAAGAGAGGCTCGGCGCTGCCTATGCTGGACTCGCAAAAGTTTGCTCCTCCGTCGGAAGCGAGCTCCGCGGCAGACGAAGGGGAGAGCTCGCGTGCGGCGCGTGCCATGGCCATGTCGCCCACCCAAGGGAGGATATCGCCCGACCGCGAGCGCTCCACCTCGCCCACAAAAGGCATGGGGGGCTTCGTGCAGAGCGCCATGCTCAAGCGCAGCGACAGTGTCAGCAAGCGATGGAGCACAGCAACGCCGCCAGGATTGACCAGACAGAACTCTACGCTGAGCAATCGTGGCAGTGTAGTCTCAGGCTACGGAACACTGTCAAAGTCGGACAGGCCTGCACTCAGCAGAGACAACTCGGTCGAGCCCTCCTCCCGCCCTACTTCGAGCCATAGCAATGCCACCGTCACGCGACCCACCACCCGTGACGAAGACCGAGCTCCTCGAGAGTTCGCCAAGCCTGCGCTCCCAGCAAGCCACCATAGCCGCAGCAAATCCGTCGCATCAACTTTTAGCGAAAAGGACCAGCCACAAGACGACGCCTCCCCTGCCAGTCCTTCCAAGCGCTGGAGCCCTACAAAGTCGAGCTGGCTCGAGAGCGCTCTTAGCAGACCCGAGTCCCCAAAGACGATGAAGCAGCCGCCACCTGCGCAACCTGCATGGATGGCTGAGATTAGT
The DNA here is from genome assembly GCA_025504975.1 of Plenodomus lindquistii. Classification (NCBI taxonomy): domain Eukaryota; kingdom Fungi; phylum Ascomycota; class Dothideomycetes; order Pleosporales; family Leptosphaeriaceae; genus Plenodomus; species Plenodomus lindquistii. The sequence continues at coordinate 956,026 of JANUWI010000014.1, forward strand.
CGACTCAAGCAACAACGTGGCAGCATAGATCTGGGCAAGGGCAGTCCGCTCCAAAGCCCCGGTGGTGACGCTTTCAGCTCCAGTCGGCCATCTTCGCCTATCAAGGACATACAATTGAAGCCTGTAGGCCTCCGCAGACCAGACTCGCCCAAGAAGGAAGAATCCGCGGTCGAGGGCGACAAGGCCTTCATAAGAGAGCGGGCAAAGACTTTGGCAGATCCAACGCCCAAGCTGAGGCCTATGCTGCCGCCACCGAAGCCTTCTGACAAATCCGAGAAGGAGCTGGCATCTCCATCGGAACAAGCGGCTTCCCCAAGAGAGCAGTTCAAGGCTCAAGAAAAGATGTCTGCGCCGCAGACTGTTACCTCGCCAAAGAGCGTCACCTCCCCACCATTGCACTCAGCCAAGCCATCATTGACCTCGAGAGTGTCGTCCCCATCTCTCTCTGATAGGCCAGTGGCTTCTCGGTTCGCCCAAGACACGGGACTTGCAATGCCCAAGGCGAAGCCTGTGACGCCGCCAAAGAACTTCAGAGCGGGATTGAAGTCACGCCAACCAGTGGCAGACGCCCAGAAGCAGTCAGACAACGCCAACGAACTTGCAAACGTCTTTGGCAAGCTCAGAAAGGCAGAGACCAAGAACTATGTCGCGCCAGACCCGCTCAAGGACAACATCACGCGAGGCAAGAATGCGCTGAACGTGACTGGTGGCCCGAAGCCTTCCGAGCGTCGCGATGAATTCAGAGAGAGCCTCCGACATAGGAAGTCGGTCATGATTGAGAAGGCCAAGGAAGAGGGCACTGTTCTCAAAAGGGCGAGCAGCTCGTCTGACATTGCGCCCACGCCAGAAGCTATTGCAAAGAGAGGCGTCCTCAACCGCGCCGACAGCGGATCTAAAGCTACTATTTCACCCAAAGAAGAATCAACACCTGAAGCTCTCGCCAGGAAGAAAAGTCTACGCACACTAAGCAAGTCATCTGTGGACGAAAAGCCCATTCAGCCTGCTCCGTTGTTCACTTCCAAAGCACCAGCCCTGGCTGGCAAACTCGCAGGTCGATTCGACCCAGGCTTGGCTGGAATGCTTGCACGAGGACCACCTCCAATGGCGACCAAGGGATCTGCATCAAGTGCTGATGCAGAATCGTCCCCCACTCGGCCAGCACAAGAGGAGAAATCTGGACCCGCACCGGAATTGCAACACATGACCAAAGGACGAGCCCGTGGACCGAAGAGGAGAGCACCCAAGCAGACTGCTGCTGGAACAGAAAAGGCCGAAGAGACAAGTCCCACTGCTACTAGTGCTGTACCGTCAGTGAAGCCTGAGCATGTCCTTCCCAGATCTGAGCCTTCCAAAACTAACGGAACATCAGAGGAGAGAATAGTGACCAGGACGCCGGCCAGACAGTCATCGACTGAAAAACCTGCCACGCCGGCCAAATCACCCCGAATCGCATCCGGAAACTTTGGGAAAGCGGCAACTCCGGAGTTGCCTAAGAAGCCGGCTTCTATTGAGCTCGACAGAAGGGTCTCGGGATCTCACACATCGGCGACAAAGTCGCCACGTCCGGATTCCATTGGCTCACCGAAGCTTGGCTCACCGGGAATCCCTAAGAAGCCAGTGTCCCTGGAAGCTGACAGGAGATCTTCTGGATCGTTCAACACACCTCAGAAGTCCCCGCTTCCCACGACGGTCCAAACACCCAAGGCTGCATCGCCATCTCCTTCACCAGTGGTGAATCACTCTCGATTCTCCCGCCCACTGCCCACAGTACCCACGAAGCCAAGTGTAGAGACTCCCAAATCTACGCCTCTCAAAGAGATCAGTACACCCAACATCGACGTCACTCCAGCCAAGGATCAGCCATCGCCGGAGAAGTCAACATTCGCCTCGGTCAAGAGTGCGACGACATTATGGGGAAGGCAATCAGCATCTACATCTCCTGTACCTGTACGTACAAGGGAACCCATCAAGCTGCCCACACGTGCGGATGAGCAGGCCGCTATGAAGGATGCTGGTCTTGTCAGATCGCCCGAGAGCGAGTCGAAACCTCTGCCAGGATTTCCTCAATCAAATCCGCAGTCGCCCGCAACACCGACAGCGCAGTCTCCTACCGCATCAAAGCCTCTGCCTTCGAAGCCAAAGCCCACAGGCCTAGGGTTTAGTTTGAGTAGCTTGGGCAACTTTGTAGCGTCACGATCACGAGAGTCGAGCCCACAACCGCCTGTAGATTATCCGGCTTCACCACCCGTGAGCGGCAACCGACCACAGTCAGACCCATTTCCGCCGTCTCCCAAAGCAGCGAAGCCAGAAAAGAATGACGGCATGTTTGCAGACTTCTTCGATGAAGCCCCAGTCACGAACGGGCAGCTGCCTGAGAACATTGACACAGTACAAGTACTACAGTCACCACCCTTTCGCCTGGGACCTGCCAGTAAGATTCGCACTCTTCGCAAACAAATCCAAGAATTCAATGGAGAGGGAAGACTTTCCTCGATACCTCAGCAAGAAGAGCACGTCTTGTTCCAGGACTCAATGTACATTTGCACACATGTCTACGAAGATGCAAAGGGTGCAAAGCACACAGATGTGTACCTCTGGGCAGGAAACGGCGTCGCAGAGCCTAACGTCGAGGATGCTCAGCTCTTTGCAAAGAACCACGCCCGTCAGAATCAAGGCAACCTGATCAGTCTACGACAAGGCCAAGAACCTCCCAACTTCTTCGAAGCTCTTGGCGGTATCGTAATCACCCGCCGTGGCACAAATCCCGCTTCCAAAGAGTTCATGCTCTGCGGTCGTCGACATCTAGGACACCTCGCCTTTGACGAAGTCGACTTTTCCCTCAAATCTCTCTGCTCCGCCTACCCCTATCTCATTTCTACTGCCTCAGGGAAGGTCCTCCTCTGGAAAGGCCGCGGTTGTTCCGCAGAAGAGCTCTCCGGCGCACGCCTGATGGGCATGGATCTTGCGCCCACGGGCGACTTTACCGAAATCGACGAAGGCAAAGAACCCTCATCCTTCATCTCGACCTTCCCGCCGTCCCCGACGCCCACAAAAGGCCCCGCCATCCCCCGCTCAGCCGATCACTGGCGCTACAAAGCCACAAGCGACAAGTACCGCGTGCGCCTCTATAGAATCGAGCAGAGCACCGTCCAGGCCGGAGGCTGGGGTTCCGCACTGCAGGTGAGCAGCTCCTTTTTCGCGCCGCTGCTGCGGAGGCCGTCGTGGAATGGCGCTGCCAATGCTGCGGCCTCGAATGCAAACGCGAATTCCAACACGAATCATGCTGAACATCAGCCGCAGACGCCACTTACTCCCAAGTCGCCCGCCGTGAGCGTCAAGACGGAAGTCAAAGAGATTATGCCGTTTAGTCAGAGGGATTTGGAGCCTGAGGGTGTGTTTGTGCTGGATGCGTTTTTCGAGGTGTACATGTAAGTCTATTCCCAATCTCCCTGCACAATCTTTGATCACCATACTAACACCACCCCTCAGTATCATCGGTCCCCTCTCCCGCACCCAAGCTCCCGCCTTCTCCACCGCCCTCCTCTTCGCACAAGAATACGCCATGATTGCCGTCTCTGAAGAAGACCGACCATTCATGCCCGTCACCACCGTTGTACTAGAAGGCGTGCCGCGCGACATGAAGGCCGTGTTTAGGCACTGGGATGACAGACTTATCCCCGCAGCGGGTCTGATGAGGGGAAAATTGGGACGAGGCAAGAGTCTGAGGATCGTGGGGTTGGAAAAGGCGATTGAGGGGACGAGGAGGTGATGTGATGTGAGGTGAGGTGGTTATTTGTGGTTTGGTCTCTTCTGTATATGTATATTTTATCCTCTGTTTCAACAGCATACATTCAGGCGCGGGTTGGTGGATGGTTTGGGTGGTCTGGGTGCATTGGGTAAACGCTCCGGTCCGGTCCGGTTCGCGCGCGCTCATCATTATCAGTCTCGGCGTTGGGGAAAAAGCCATGTACACAAATAGTCGAAGTCTCCAATGGAGCGAGCAATCGGTGGCTCTTCGTCTTGCATTGCATATGCCATAGCAAAGAATTTTCGCATTGTCATTTGCTTGTGCTCAGTCACGCCTGTCTACGCCTCGATTCGTCTCATTTTTCTCCCTCCCGAATGATTATCATCAAAGAAAATACAAACACAAGCTCAAAAACATTCCACGAATGTCAATCGTTCTTGCGCGGGGGGGTGGTAGATGCTAATTGCCAGGTTTCACAACTAACCATCTCGCTGATGGGAATAGGGGGTAAGTTGCGCTTACACAATATACAACCCGGACATCTAATCGAGCGAGGTCAGCGCAGGGTTGGAAGAGAGATGGACATTGACCCGCAAAAGATACCTATCTGAATACACGTCATCATCATCTAACAACCAGCGCAGCAGTTTGCCTTACCCTCCCGCTCACTTGGGTTCCTTACTATCCCACATCCACGCAAACGCATTGTGCAAAACCACTCACCCCCCCTCCTCCCTACCCTCTTTCTCCTCAAACACATATACACCGCACCACACACCCTACGCGTTCAAAAAGTCCTTCGTCGGCGCATCCCCCTCCGCCTTCCCACTCCCATACTTCCTCACATGTTCCTTCCCCGCCCCCTTATCCCCCTCAAACTGCGCCACCTCGGGGGAATCCATATGCTTAACCACATGATCAGCCTGCCATTTCTTAAAACTAAACCCAAGCCCTTCATGGCTGTAGTCCTTTTCGTTCGCTTGGTCCTTGTGGTACTTGATTTGCATGAAGTCTGCGTCTTGTCCGTCGCCTGATATACTTGCGGGGTCTAGGGTTAATGTTACGAGACCCGTTATAGTGGTTGTTTTGTGGATCCCGGCGAAGGTCCAGGTTTGTTTGTTTTTGAATTGGATTATTTCGGTGTCGGAGCGGATGATCTGGTGCGGGGGGTTTTGTTAGATGAGGGAGTAGGGCGGGGTTTGGTCGTAACTTTGTATTCTGATCGAGAACAAGGTACTTTTTTTTTACAAAAGGGAAAAGCCAAGGGGGTGGGGGGGAAGGGGGGTGAAACGCACCTGATAACTCTCATTAATACTCTCCTTGAACAGTTTCGGCAAAGCGAACCATTGACCCGCCATTTTGTACCGGTCGTTGGCGTACACGAATTGGTCGTCGTAGACGCAGTCTGGTGTGTAGCGTTTTACGCGCTCGATGGTTGGGGCGCACGAGTAGAGTGCTATGATCTACACACACACATATTTATCAATATGATGGGTCTTGCTTGGTCGGTGGTTTGTTGTTTCAGGGCAGAGAGGGGTTGGGATGGCAGTATATGGTACGTACATCATCGACCAGCGCCTGTCGCTGCGGACTCAGCGGCAGGCTGCGACTTGGGTCTGGCTCGTACGACTCATCCGTCGCTGTTTGTCTGGGCTCGAATTGCTCGCCCGGTGCATTTGAATCCTTGGGGAACCCGGAATTCGCGCTCGTGACGATATCGCCTGTTGTTGTTGGGGCTGAGGACGCCATGGTATATCAAGAACCCGATCGTATATTAGAAGCAGATGTGATCGTAATATATGGAGGCGATCAAGGAAGCACAAGTCAAAAATGTTCATGTACGACTTATATTCACCTTTCGTATAGAGTTTCCTTTTCTTTTCTACCCTACACACTTGCCACGATTACTTATCCTTTAACCACATTTCGCACACGCGCGTTCGATTCAACATATATCGTATCGATGACGGTGCGTGAAACATGACGTTTGTTTTAATTCCCACGAATGGGTAAGCTCGGGTGTGTGTGGGGGGCGCGTGATGATTCATAGAGTCTACGCGAAACTCCGCGCAATCACGTGTTTTTGTTCTGCGGAAGTAAGTGGAGGTATACCACGCATACTCACTGTTTCGCTCTGGAGTGATATGCGGATATGCATGTTGACACAGAGTTTTTCTTGTTGCAGCGCTGAGAGATTTGGTTGGGAGAACTGATGTTTTGCTTGGTACGGGTTGGTTTGGCATGACGCAAGCGGCGTGCACCACCATGTTGGGTGGGATTAAGTTTGGAAATCCAACACACAATGCCACGGTGAGAGTGGAAGAAGAGGAGACGAACAGATTGAGGAGGAGGTATAATTGAGGTTTTATCCTACTCTGAATAATTTGACGTATAACACATTACAGTATCCGATCCACCAAAATCACTTGATCAGTACTAATCGCTCCAATCCACCATCCAAATACGAATAACCGATCAGGTTTTCACACCCAACCAGGTATACTCCCCAGAAAAAAGAAGTGTAAGCGCAGTAAACATATATATACCCAAACAATCTATGTCCATCCCATTTCCTGTCCAGTGATGAAGATGCCGTGGTATAGTGATCAAGCCGGGAAGGAATGTCGTGAAAAATGAAAATTGTGATTACTAGGAGCACAATGCTCAAGCAAACTCGACAGCTTAGGCCATGGCGATGAATGCAAGGGCACCAGCGATAAGAGCGAACACGGGCTTGCTGGAAGAAGCAGCACCAGTGAACTCTGGAAGTTGCGGGGCGGTGGAGGTGGCAACAATGGGCTGGGTGGGAGCTGGAGCTGAGGGCGCGGGGGTGTAGGCGGGTGACGATGGGCCAGGCGCAGGAGGAGCGACAGCGGAAGACTGGGCTGGGGGAGCTGGGGGAGGGGCAACATATGAAGACTTGGCCGGGGGAGCAGGGTGCACCTCAGAAGACTTCGCAGGGGGAGCCGGGGGAGGGGCAACAGAGGACTGAGCTGGGGGAGCTGGGGGAGGAGCAACAGAGGACTGAGCCGGGGGAGCTGGGTGCACCTCGGAAGACTTCGCAGGAGGAGCCGGGGGAGGAGCAACATAAGAGGACTTGGGAGGTGGTGCGGGGTGAACCTCAGTGGTCTTGGCCGGGGGAGCAGGGTGAACCTCAGTGGTCTTCGCAGGGGGAGCTGGGGGAGGAACGACGGAGGACTTGGCCGGAGGAGCTGGGGGAGGGACAACAGCAGAGGACTTGGGAGGTGGTGCGGGGTGAACCTCAGAGGACTTCGCTGGTGGACCGGGTGGAGGAGGGATTGCTGTGTAAGCAGTGGTGTAGACCTTGCTAGTGATGTAGATCACGGTGGTGGAGTCGGGGCAGGGGGTGGTCGAGGGCTTGTGAGCAGGGTAGGTGGGCACAACCACGGTGGAATTCGAGTACTTGATGCTCGATGGAGCAGGGGGGTGGCCCTCGTACTTGATGCTAGAAGGAGCGGGGTGCTTCTCGCTGGAAGAAGGCTTGTGCTCTTCGTACTTGATGCTTGAGGGAGCGGGGTGCTTCTCGCTGGAAGAAGGCTTGTGCTCTTCGTACTTGATGCTCGATGGAGCCGGTGGGTGGCCCTCATACTTGATGCTGGAGGGAGCAGGGTGCTTCACAGTGGAGCTGCTCTCTGGGCAAGGAGTGGAGCTAGACTTGGCCGGGGGATGGCCCTCGTACTTGATGCTGGAAGGAGCAGGGTGCTTCTCGCTGGAAGAAGGCTTGTGTTCTTCGTACTTGATGCTAGAAGGAGCTGGGGGGTGGGCCTCGTACTTGATGCTGGAAGGAGCAGGGTGCTTCTCGCTGGAAGAAGGCTTGTGTTGTTCGTACTTGATGCTAGAGCTGCTCTCTGGGCAAGGAGTAGAGCTGGATTTGGCCGGGGGGTGGCCTTCATACTTGATGCTCGAGGGAGCAGGGTGCTTCTCGCTGGAGGAAGGCTTGTGCTCGTACTTGATGCTTGAGGGAGCCGGGGGCTGGGATTCGTACTTGATGCTAGATACCTGGGATGGGGCCGGACCATTGTCGTACTTGATGCTGGACACCTGGGAGGGAGCCGGGGGGTGGGCTTCGTACTTGATGCTCGACACCTGGGATGGGGCCGGGCCATTGTTGTACTCGACGCTATTAGCTGGAGCAGCAATAGCCGAGCCCATAAGGGCCATCATTGCCACGGTGGTCTTCATCCTGAAACTGAACCGAGTGGTGAGGTTTTTGCGGGTGGTAGTATTAATGAAGCACTAGGGTGCAAGCGAAAGGTACAGAGCAACCGTAGCGAGCGAGTTGCAGCTGGTGATTCGAGTCGGAGGAATCTGACGCAGGTAGGATGGCAGTCTCTGGAGGAGCGCCAGGCTGTCAGAATATGTACCTCTTGGGGGGAAGACGCTACGCAGTTCAACCAGCCTTCCATGTGGCTAGACCACGTAGAGTACCAACAAGGTTGCATACGCCAAGGGGGTTAGCCGACAATGATTCCGAAGTCGTTCCCCCATATCGGCGAGATCTGAGGACGAGCGCCCAAGCTGGGGCGTCGACAAAATGGGTCAAGGTCCTCGTAACGGTGGGGCCAACTACTCGGGTGGTGAAAGCATCTGTCTGGACAGGAAGTTATTTCCCCGACTAGTGTGCGATACGATAGGCCAATACTGCTACAGCAACCGATCAGAGTGAATTTACCAGCAAGCCAATCGTTACGCCGGGCGTTGCTCGAATGCATGTGGCGTGCAGGCATGGCTGCAGAGGTAAGCGAGTCCAACGTCCTGCCACCCGTACATTGCCATTGCCAATCTGCAGTCAGATCAAAACTTTACAGTGTGCAGCTCGGCCCAGTCTGCACACCAGACTTGGGCGCAAGAAATGTCTCTGCAACCACCTCGCTGTGGCCTCAATCGCACCACCTCTGGCGGTCTTGTGCAATGCTAGTGCTCGTATCTCGTATTTGAGATAGGCAAAAATAGCCTTGCTATCACGGGATATCGATAGCCTCGCGATGAACGTGCCCGCGAAGAGCAAAGGCCGATGATGCAATGGGATGTGCAAAAAGACTGGGACGGACGCCGCGGTACAGAGTAGGTTCTGCACGGACGGTGTAGAGCCTCGTGTCCAGCCCGTGGATTCAAGCCACAAAAGAGCTTGGTGGCTATTTTGGGTACCACGACGGGTATGCGGCCGAACTCTCTCGGTGCTGGCATAGGTCGCGCAGCTGGACGCGAACCGTACCACTGTCATTTGCACCTGCGTCCAGCTGTCACGTCTGCTCAGCTAGCTCAGGAGCTCAGGAGCCAGACACGAGGGTGAAAGAAATGGCAGGTTATGTGTAGCGGCGGAGATGTCTCCGTGGGCTGGTCGCTGTTGTGATGGCGGGGCAGGCCGGCACGGCGTGAAAGCCTCTGGCCAGGTACATGTACACTACGTGCATAGTGGCACGCTGGTGTTTTGTTGACTGCCCGCCATGCATCCAAGATCGCTGACCAGCATCCAATATCGAAAAACTGGGGTGGCCAGCATCGTGAGCGCGGCGATGGTCTGTGGTTGGTCGGCGGTGACAAACTTGGTCAGCGCACCGACTGCTGCCCTCAATGCCGTGCTGGGATACAGTTACCCCGCGTTGCTTCCCCAGACTCTGCTAGATGTTGTCACACAGCGGTCGACGACGATGTTGTTTCTGCCACACGCTTTGCTCCTGTCAAAGGGGCTACTTGCGCGTCGCCAGCAGGTTTGTACCTGAATGTTCCTGCAGCAGCTGCGGGCGCCAACCCGTGGACGCGATGGCGGCTTATTATGGGCCAGTCACGGGACAGAGGAGCGTTCCCCACTGTCGCCAAGCTTGCCGTCGAAAAAGCGATGGGATGTTAGACTGTGACGGCCGCACGCGATTGAACTTGCGCAGCGAATCCACGATCACCACGCTGTTGTTGACAACGGCCCGAGTGGAGGCTTCTTCTCTGTCCTTCTTCCCCCCTGCAGCTTACATTATGATCTGCTCCCAGCATTCTTGGGTGCTCCCCACCCGCTCGGTTCTGCGGGGGATTGCACCCATCGTCTTCACCCAAACCACTGTTGGCGGAGCGATCGAAATTTCAGAATTTGCAGTGTCCGACACCAAGTCGTATCAACGATTCGCGCGCCTCGTATATCGAGATGATTACGTTTGGCAGCCTTGTGTCGGGCGACCAACCTGCCTGACAGCAGGTATCCGTCGCAAGCCGACTGGCAGGTCAAAGCTGCCGTGCCGTAGATATCGGCTGTAAGCGTTGTTCCTCTATGGGGAAGTGTCAAGAACCCATCTCGCAACGGCTTGAACCTGTATGGTCAGTCTGACCGCCATGGCTGGTGTCGCATTCCATGGAAAGGCGTCGACTGCAGATTCTTCCTCAACACCAAGCGTCATGCATCATAAGGCTGCGTGAGATTATTGGAATTGCCGAATCGGTACCAAGCGCTATCGATAGCGCCTGACCTGCCATGCATGTGACTGGCAAGGATGGACGTTTGGTCGGCGTCAGGCTGCAGGCACCGGCTCGCTTGACATGGTAGCGGGTGTGGTCGCATGGCGAGGTAAAGTCACATCATCTTCGGGGTGTGGGACTTGAGATTGTTGTCACGGCGAAGACGTCATTGATTCCTTCCAGAGTCACCCAGGCCAACTTTCGAGCCATCAACTTCTCGTAATCGGCTAGTAGTCGTCGTCGCTGTCAGTACCGCTATCCCACCCTTCGTCGTATTCTTCAGCGAGGACTTGCAAGCCATTGCAAAGTGCTTCTTTGTCCTCTATCCCTGTCAGGCGTTTAGCGAGTTGCTCGACTGCTCGTATCTGCTGGGCAACAGCGGTGCTCGTGGTAAGGCCAGCATGGACAGCGACTTTGGCAGCGTGACCACTTCCCACATCAAACATCGATGCCGGAAAACTGTCAAGTAGCGGGAAGAGGATCGGTGCGGTAAACCTAGGATGTGTTAGTGTAGATTCTGGCGTCTCGTATCCTTCTTGGTAGCTTGTCAAATTTGTCGAACCACAGCGCTGCAGCAACACACCACCAACTTCGTATACCTCGTAAAGCCTCGGAGCGTTGCCATATGCGGAAACTTTAACACCAACATACCTCTGTACTGAGGGCCCTCTATTGAATCTGTCGTGAGGGTCGCGATCGTTGCCATCGGCCAGGCTCCACGCCCCTCGTGAAGCTTCCGCCCGACCAAAAATGTGCTCCTTTTTGCTTGTTCTATCAATAGTCCGGTAGTCTCGCGTGAACACGTCCATATCGAAGTCGGTCAAGCTGTCACCGTCTTCGCTCGTTCGTCTCGACGTCATCGACCCAGTCTTCTCGGCTTGTGCAGCCTCATGTTGAACCTTGTCTGAGAGAACGTCTGGGTCTGCGATGCTCATGCCGAATTTGGCTATGCGCCGTTTGCCTGTGCTGTTGATTGTGTCTTCCAAGTCTTGAAGCGTGCCACGCCCACCTAGTGACATTCGTAACCGTGATGAGATGGTCATGCTTTCCAGACCGGCAACCTGCAGGGCGGCAACGTGCCACGGAGACGTCGCTTTCATCGAGAGGTAACTGGGAGCCTTGGCGGGGCTGTTCGACATGGGTATGTAAAGCGACGACTGCTCGCCTAGGATCTGGAGCGATCGCGATGCGTTTGCGACTTGCTGTAGTCGTCTCTCCTACACCTATTAGTCTGGACGAGTGAAGAAGGCCGCATTGCACTTACTCGAGGAACAGCTGCGTTTGCGCCCTGGTCGCCCAGCCCCCATGTCCATATGCTCAGCTTTCCGTATTCGTCTCGCAGTCTCTCTATCCAGCCTGATGCCCACCCACCCCATGCATCATCCACGCCGGTGAAGATCTGAAGACCTTGGATACCATCGCACTCTTCAACAAATGGCCTGAGGTCTCGGTCCACCAGGTCGACCTCCCTCTCCAGCTTTTCGAACAACTCTATGCCGACTTCCCAATTCTCAAAAGGCATCAACTTATCGTTGACATCGAATTCTGAGAGTTGAACAATAGACTTTGGATGGTAGAAGACTCGGCTGTAGTCTGACCAGTAACGGACCGACGAGGTACTGAGTTGCGGTGGTTCCAGGCCGGCGTCAAGATGCTCTTGATATGCGGACTGTGGGATCGTCTGCACGGCACGTTGAACGATCGGTTTCGAAGGCCATACTCCAGTCTGGTCAAGAATGCTTCTGTCATCTTCTGGCTCATAAAGCGCGTTGACCTTTCTCATGCTCCCAAAAGCACCTTTCAGATCATATATCAGGGCTCTTGGCGTGAACGTATCGGAGCCATCGGGCGCGAGGCCAGGCCGGAACGAAACGTCATGATCAACTGGTGATTCCTCCTCTGGAGGATAAGTAAAGTACGATTCCTGGTTGAAATGTTAGAGCATGAAACAGCGCAGGTTAGTTATGATGATGTTCTGGCGGAATGTGCGGACTTCGTATACGAGCTGTGAGGGCAGCGATGACCTAGCCAGTACGCGGCCTCCCCCACTCCGTATGCCGATATCAGCACCAGACATGCACCAGAACCCGAAATAGCTTTTCCATGGCTAAAGATGCAGCTGTAGATTGCGAATCAAAGCAAAAGAGGCTATGCGCTCACCTGTGTGTTCCAGTAATGAGTCCCGAGATAGTTACTCTGTTGGCCAAACTGCAAGGTGACGATTTCGCGCATGTTGTGCGTCTGCGATTACACAATACGTTGAACTAGCACCGGGGCAATTCTTGTGAAGTGTCGGGCGTTAATACGATTGATACGTGAGGAAGTTCTGGCGTTGCAAGTATGCAAAATGTTTTCATTGCATGTGTGTGTAAAGTCTGCCAAGGTCATGCCAAGCACATTTACCCTGTCACGTGGTAGTAGGTACTCGTGCATTTCATCATTTCATGGGCTAGGTATGATCGAATTAGAAATCGAAGCGAGTGGTTTTTGATACATGACATATTTTTGGAATAGTAAAAGGACCCGTAAGAGTGATATACACACACAGCAACCTTATGCAGTCGATCCGTTGTCAATTTCCAATTGCTCAAGACATGGAAGCTCAGATGTGGCTAGCGATGGTGTGGTGCTATGCTCGACATCATACTGACTCCGATCTTCATTTCCATTCACGTCTTCATGTTCTTCTTCTTCTTCTTCTTCTCCGTCTTCGTCTGTTCCCCCAGTAGAATGGCTTACAGTATGACTGGTCTGCACGAGGGCCGAATCGTGACGCCTCCTAACTCGCTCGGGAGGTCGCGGCTTGGGCTTATGGTTCGAGCAAAATGTATGAGTAGCACTGTGATCGTAGACGCGATCTTGTGGGTCAAAGCAGCCGTCTCGAGCGCAAACGTCTATCGCATATCAGCAGCCGTTGACGGAAGGTCTGAACCTCTCTTCAACTTACGATCCTGGCAATATCTGTAGTCGAGATTGCAGACGGCGCGTCCGCAGCTCGAGACATAGCACGTATGTTGCTCACATGCCCTCACGCCTCAATGTGCAGCCGCTCTCCGCCATGGCACAGGCGTGGTAGATGCAGTACTCGCTACAATGGCAGAGGTATGAGGTGCAATCCAACTCCCTGCACGACGATTGGTGATTGCTGCAGAACCTCTCATTGATGAGACGAGAGCGGGCGCACTTCAATTTGCTGTATGGTAAAGCCTCTCCAAATGAGGGAAGCAGTACCTCTTTTCCCAAGGAGTGTGAACCTGTGTTCGGTCACAACCGCTCACCCCACATTCATGGTTCGAGCAATGCTGGCGTAATCCGTGTGAAACATGGAGTATGCGGGTGGTACCTGGCCAGAACTCCGTGTCGCTATATTGCTTTCGCGTGTTGAGACAGTCCAAATGAGCGCAAGTGTTGTCGCGGGCTGCACAGAATCTATCATTGACTTTCTTGACAGCCCGGCATCCCAACTTGCGACAAATCGCATGGTCTCGACAGTAAAATGAGCCCTCATGTTTGGCATCAGGGCACTGTTGAGCGGCGCAGCGATGATGTGAGCACAGGGTGAAGACTTTTTCGGTTGTCGCCTCTGTGGCTTTCAGACAGTCGGGGATACTGCATGTATGATCGATGCAGTAGTAACGGCCTTGGTAGTAGTCTGCGCTCCCACCTTCACAAGTTGCTACAGTGGTCCGGCACATGTGAGCGGCACAGGATGTTCGACCGTAGTAAACCGGATCCTGGCAGCCGGGATGCTGGCAGATATGATCTGAACAGGTTCGGAGGCCCCGGCAGACAGGTTCCACACATCCGACAAAGGTACACGCATGTCTCGTGCAGGATCGGCGCCCGGCTGAGACTGGATTCGGGCACTCAGGGAAGTGACAACCATGGGTCGTGCAGAATTTGGAACCGGTCAAGTGATTGGCAACTAGTGTGCAATCGGAATCGCGACATGAGTGCCAATGTTCCGCACAGAATGGCGAGGTCTGCTCGTCGCTTTCCGGATGGTATCGCGGTGTAGAACAGCCTGTCTTCAGGCACCTCGGGTGGTCAGCGCAGTACTTGCTGGCAGAGCCTTTCGCATTTCGGCAATCGTCTGCTTTACAGCGATGTCTTTCGCAGTAACTCTGTAGGGCGTTCACGGAGATCTTGCATCCGGACCTAGAGCACAAGTGAGTAGCCATAGCTCGAAGGTATGGTGAATAATGTCTGGAGCTCGAGGAGAACGGCTGAACGCAAAAGGGGAGATAAATATGTTCTCAAAGCAAACTTCTGAGACATCAGGCAGCTCTGCGTCCCAAGGCATGCGTAAATGGGCTGCCATCTCGTTTGGCATTCACGCGGCGTTGGCCAGCTGTTCCATCCAGTGCTTAGGCAAGCATGGTGGCTGTGGTTCGTCGGCACCATTTGTATTTTGCCCCAAGATACCATATTGGAGGGTGGAGTTCTGTCACGATAGGGTCAGAATCTCTACCAATGCAAGCTCCAGAAGCGCTCACCGGAATGCACACCGTTTGAAGCCGCGTGCATGCGTAATGCAAAGCACTCGTCAGCTTGCAGACCTCGGTCCAGATGCCAAAACGATCGATCGTGCAGAATGTCATCGGTGTGAGGAGCTGGAGTGGTGATGATGGGCAGGCTCCGCGGGAGATTCCAAGACTGGAGCCTTGCACGGGAGCACGCGCGGTCTGGGAAGGCACGATGTCATGGCAAAGAACAAGACCATCGAGCGACATTGAGCTGACTCTAGCTTGGAAGGACGTGCATGGAAGGACACCTGCGCAACTGCTAGAGGAGAGCAACACTGCTCCGTACTGCTGTGCATCTTACGGCTGGCACGAGAATATCTCGTATGGTGGGCTGGAAGCTCTTTTGAATCGACAGCGCAATGCAACAGGGAGGGAGGGTATCGAAGCCATCATCAGAGACGCACTATGCTGGGGACGGAGCAGTGGAGCGACATCCGAAGCAGACAAGACGGCCGTCATCCATTTCATATGTAAAGCGTACATCGGCTTGCATGTGAGCGCGCGGCTGGGGAAAACACGATCTGATGACGGTAAACATGGCTTTTGAACAACTCTGAGTAGTATACTTGAAGCTTCGTATTGTTTTCCAGTCGATATAGGGAGAACATGTTGTCTCCATGCGCCCAACGTTTGAGCCTTTGCTTCTTTCTTTCGTGGTTTGATACAGTTCTGCTCCATGATCTACAGTACAACATTAATGGTCGTGATGATTCTAAAGGCTGGGCTCGTCCGGTTGAGTCGATCGGATAGCGAAACTTCATATGCTGCGCGCCTATTGGTAAATCGAGGCCATGCGCATTCACGGAAGTCTTTGTGAGCCACATTTTGAGACACGTCCCGTGTCCTGAGCTGCCGAGAGTGGTACTGGTAGCCCCCCTTGTTAACCCTGGCAAGTCCTCTCTTTGCCGGTAGTACGTTTCCATATGCATTCTTTCAATCCATCTACCATCTTCCTCGCCCACGTCCACGATCCCGCCAATCACCGCCATCTCGATCTCCTCTACCGCCTCCATTACGACCCCGGCCGAAACCTCCATCGCGATCTGGGGGTGCCTCGCCTCTTCTCCACTCCCCAGATGGGACGCCCCCACTTGGCCCTCGATCCTCAAATCGCCCGCCCCTGGCTCCTCTCCCACCATAACCAAAGTCACCGCGACCTCCGAAGCCATTCTCCCGCCCTCGTCCTCCATATGGCCCAGAAGGAGGTCCCCTCCCAGGGCCAGACAGTGGTGGAGGCGCAGCTGGCACACCACCGTCGGCTAGTGGAGGGAGTATGGCGCATGCAACGTAGTCTCCAATGAGGAACTTGACGTCTGCTAAAGTCTTGTCCGGATCGCCATCGAGCTGCCTCAGGGCTTCTGCCACCAGCGATGCCTCTGTGCCGTCTGTTGCTACATCCTCGTCCCCTGCGCCTATTATGACTGACCCGATGTCCCGCGAAATGTAGCGTCCAGGCGCACCCGGCCGGTTGGCGCCTTGTATGTCTGGATAGACCAGTCGGAAGGCGATGCGCGCGCCGGCGTATGGCTGTGGTAGGAGGGTTGGTACGGCGCTCAGGAGCAGCTTGCACAGTTCACGCAGACTGCAGCTTTGCCATGTGTAGATCTGAACATTGGTGGGGAGACGTGGGAGCGAAGGGTCGAATTCGTCGAGTCTATATGATATGAGCATGATTCAGAGCCATATGGCATGCGGAAGAGTACCTGTGGAACGCGCCTTGCTTGAAGAAGAGGCGCAACAAGAAGGGTGTAGTTGTTTGGCGGTCGATCTTCTCGGTCGCTGGCGCAGCCATTGTGAGTTCTACCTCGTTCAAGCTCAGGATTAGAAGGGGCGTGTTTGATTTGGAGCAACAGAGGGTCAAAAAAGGGTAAAGAGTGACGTAACGCGCGTGGCTTGAAGTAGCAGCGAGTGAAGTTACGCGACGCGGCGAGCTCCCACTAGCGCCGCGCCTCGGCTAAACCAAGGGTCCGAATAGTGAATGTACATGTCGCGACCGCTCTTCTTGAACACTACGCCACAAAGTCACACATTCTAAGACAAACGTCGCCCACCATGGACTTCGCAAAGCTCATGTCCGCGCACATCAAAAAGGGCAAAGACACGGCAGCGCCCGCCGACAAGACCGAGAAAAAGTACCTCAAACGCAGCGAAGTGGAGGCGCAACGGCAAGCGCAATACATTGCCGAACAGGAAGCTGCCGAAAAGGCCCGCAGAGAACGACTGGAGAAGAAGAGAAAGGCAGAGGAGGAAGAAGAAGAGCGGGAAGCAGAGCGTCGAGAGAAGCGACAACGACTAGCAGAAGAGTCGCGGCGCATGCGAGAAGAGCAAGAAGACGCCGAAGAGCGGAAACGACGAAAGCGCCTGGGCCTGCCTGACCTCCCACCCAGGAAGAGAGACGGCGACGAAGACGACACACCCGTCCCAGAAGATGAAGACATTCCCGAAGAGCAACTCTTCGCCAAACTCCGCGCCCTCGACGAACCCGCCATACTCTTCGGTGAAACACACAAACAGCGTCTAAAACGCTACAAAAAGCGCGTCGGCGCAGACAGCCTAGCAGCCATCATGACCGACGGCCCCATACCCACCACCCTCCGCCTCGTCCCCGGCAAAGACATGATCATCGACCCCAAGATCCCCACCGACAAAGAAGGCAAAGACTTCCTCTTTCGCCAGCTAGCCAGCTACTTCACCATGGTCCTCAAAGAATGGGACATTACACTCGCACGCCGCGACGCCGACATCAAAGACTCCTACGCCGGCAAACAAGCCTACGCCGCCATGGTCCAGGCCCGCGAGAACCTGCGCCCGCTCTTCAAAAAACTCGAAAAGGGCGACATGCCCGACAGCATTCTCGCGCCCGTCGTGGAAATTGTACGCGCAGCCCAAGAACGCCGGTACGTCGATGCCAACGATGGCTATCTTCGTCTCAGTATTGGCAATGCGGCGTGGCCGATTGGCGTTACCATGGTGGGTATCCACGAACGTAGTGCGAGAGAGAAGTTGCACGAGAGCGATAAGAATGCGGCGCATATTATGAGCGATGAGATTACGAGAAAGTATTTGCAGAGTATTAAGCGGTGCTTGAGTTTTGCGCAGACGAGGTGGCCGCCTATGGATCAGTTGCAGCTCATGGGATAGAAAGGTGGAGGGGGAGCTGGGATGCAGCGTGACGATTTTATGAATAGGTGGTTAGATTTGAGAATAGAGTACTGGAGTCGCGTGGCTCGATGGTGCGAATTATAAAGTCGGCAGTCCTAGCATAAGACTTGATGTCTTCACATTGTATATCAGAGCCAACAGCTTGGTTGGTCGTGTCTGAAAGTTGACGTTACCTCAGAGCTATCGCCAATTTCATCTCCTAATCCGTCTCCTTTATACAGCACCGTGCCTATCTATCACTGTACTAAGGACTTTCGTCTTTGTACGCGTAATTCGAGTTAGTGGTGACTCAGCAACAATCACTGCATTCATCCCAGCTTTGTGCGAAACTGGCGGTGTATACACTGCTTGATTTGGAAGGCGGGTGGTTATGGTTATTTCCAAAGGAGTATTGCGGTGTTTGTGATGGCTTATGGATTGTTTAGGAGGGAACTGCAAGCCGGAGATGCTTGTTAGATGTGACTATTCACGTAGTTTGGACATATAGTTCAAAGATCTACGGACTTTCGAATGCGCCATTTTTTTTGGGTTGTGTGATACTGTTGGTGTAGCTTGTTAGTGATGGGTAATTAATAGGTCTCAGAGCGATTCTAGCACACCGTTGGCCTTGGTGACAATGGAGACGCTATGGTGTCTATTGATGTGTTGATGTAAAATCTGAGTAGTCAGGGTGACGTGTTGAAGTCCTTTCTTGTTGACTGATAGCGATCGAGATATGCTATCGCAACGATCCCTATGCTTCTTTCTCTTGATGCCTCTTGCTTTTCCCCTTTCTAGTTCTTCCAGCTCTTATTGGCAGTGTTCAGATTGAGGGGAACGGCTCTCATGGCTGACTAGTAGGATCTTTTATGCATTGGCTATCGCTGTTCGGGGAGTATGTGTCTTCATCAAGCTTCATGGTTGTGATAAGACGATATAATTTTGATCTACAACCATACTGAAGCACGTCGAAAAAACATCTCGCCCAGCACCCAATTTGCAACGTGCCACTATTGCAAGGCGTGTAGCCTTGTGTACAGTCATGTTCACCTAAGGTTCACCAACATGCATCATGCGTACCTCTTCGGTTGATGCTACATAAAATAGTTCAACCTATTGCCCCGGACAACATCTAGACCCACAAATCAGATACATATATTGAACCCCTTGGATTTAGAGTACGTAGTGCGAGGGTCTCGGAAAGTAAAGCCGCGCATGCAGCCCAATGAGAACTTCCTGTGGAGCGACTGTCAATTGAGATGGGCGAATGCCCGTGTTTATGCCGGATGCATGCGTAATGGTATGCTCCTGGAGCGAGAGAGTCCAGGCTGATGCTTCTTAGTGTCCATATCTCATTCCCAGTAACGGAGTCAGTCATTTGGAGGATGGTAGCTTTTGCTTGGTTTCGGTGTCAGACTATGTGCGATAAGGATCAAGCTCTCATCACACTGCCGAAACCTACGTGGACAGGTGTTTGGACGGATGTTATTGTCGATGAGCAGCCGCCGATCTGAAGCCTGCCCGCTTTGTGTGCGCTCATTTTCGTGCTGTTAGACGTGTGACACTAGTGAAGATCCTGATAGGACTGGAATGCATGAACGTCTCATTCATACTAGTCCCCGTCCCTCTGCTGTAGGAGTGCAGGGCTTGAGAGGTTGCGAAGGAACGATGTTGGGGACACTGCCAAGGCGTAGTCTTGAGAACGGATCGGCTTGAGTCATGCTGAGGCCAATTTCGACAACACCTCAGAATCAACAGCCATCACTGACCAGCCGTCGTCGGCAGCCACCAGCCGTTAACAACGGCATTCGAAAATGCTTGATCATTTCAGGAAGTCTGACTCGGATACCAGCCTAAGCGAGCCAAGACGCAAATACGAGCAGCTGCCAAGGTAGGGTACCGGTAACTGGCGCGCGCCTGTCCGCGGCCCCTCTTCTTATCACATCATCCTCATAACGTGGCCTAGGTTACCACGCTTGACCCTAACCTGCAGCGGGGCATGCGGCTAGATCTTCTCATGCCATTATAGAGGCTATTAGTACAAAGGAAATCGTACGATTTCTTTCACATACCGGGACTGGAACCGACATCAAGAACGGGTTTGCATCCTAGTCGTTGGGTCACTCTTCTGGTGGACCTATGCCTGTTCGCAAAATTGATTGAAATTGCTGATAAATCACAGAGCATAGCGGTGGATTGCAGTGCGCGGACTCCGGGGAAATATGCTACTGGTCGTGGGGCGTCAGGTCTGCAAGGCATCCTTGATTGTATGAACGACTTGCTGGTGACTTCCACCATTCGGGTAGTCCGTCTTGCCCATAGACCTAGTGCTCTACAGAGCTGTGAGTGAGCATCAGTATCCCTCATGAACCTCCGCGGGCCGCTCTATCCTCGTAAACGTGTTCGCGCTAACAACCACACGGAACCGCGCATCAACACGCAGTCTTGACTCAATGGGTCTTCCGTGGCCCTTCACACGATCACAACCAGTGCGTAGCCCCCATGTGGCTGCGGAGGAATTGATCAAATGAGATGGCCATGTGTGTACTACGCGAAACTAGCAGTGAGCCCCTCTCGTCAAACATTACTTTTCGGTGGACGTGCCAGACAAGACAGAAACCTGGCGTTCTCGCTATGGGCAAATGCCTCATCAGTTACAACACAATCCTGTCCATGCGGCTACAAAACTAGGCCCAAAGAGAATGGACATAGTAGGTCACTATTCGTAGCCAACGCGCGAGTTTGCTCTTCGAAATCCTACCTAATCGAGCCTGGCCTAGTCACGTGACTATTGCTGCGTGCGAGAAAGCCATTTGTGCTGCTCGATTCGCGCTGCCCGCATACATCATGCAAGCTGTGCCACCGTTGAGCTCCGTCAATATCTCGAGGATTGTCTGCATGCACTACAGACGCGGAATAGTGCCACACATGTCTGCTGAAGGATTGCGGTAGGCGCTTTCGCAGATCTCACATCTCGCAAATGGGTTTCTTTGTAGTCGTATTCCCTCGAACCTTGCCCATCTCGTACTATACGCAATAGCACAGATCCACGCAACGCCACCCACCCCCACTGAGGTCACCCATTTACCCTCCTTAAGCATCCGCACTAGGCGTTTGACCTGTCAGAGATGTGCGCATCGACCTCCCGAGGCGCATGAGCGACGCGCCAAGGCCCATAGCCCGGCTCCCAGATGAGACAAGCAAAGTGGGGAAGACCAAGAGCTCTCAGGACCATGTCCCCTGCACTGCGTCTACCTGCTGATTGTAATATGCTAACAGCATGACGCCTAGAAACATTTTGATCGTTCCCAAAACGTACCCAGCATTATATTCGATCTTCGAATGGGCAATAAAGCCTTGAGCCACTCGATTGAAGGGATCACACGCCCTCAGTACAAGGGTCTACTCGACGTGGGACTCATTCGTTCACTTTTTGAATCCAAGCCATCCGACCATTACCATCAATCACCAACCAATTTCTAGCTTGAATGCCACCGTCTGACCGAGTCCCCTTGTTCTAGCATCATTCTACTCATGTCACGCAATCAAGATGGGAATGCAGACCACGATTTACCGCCCTGCGGCTAAAACATTGGCGCAGTATCTCTCACAATAGGTGGGCTGTCACAATCGCATGGGCTCTGCAGAATAATGAAGATGATTGAGAGACGCTAGCATATCCGCTTATCTGGTCAGGATCCTGGTAAAGCGTGGTTGCCTTCTGCTAGACCTCTATATTCCATGTGGATGCACGGCTATGGAACGATCGCGTGTGCGACGCGGGCTCATGAAACGGCACGCCTGCAGGATCAAAGACTTGAGGCAAGCACGTTCTTGAGAGCCTACAACCACTACTCACAGCTCTCACTGCCCCCACGAATCATTACTGCACGCTATTGTTATCCTGACTTTGCATTGACGACGTCTTAGCTTCTAATCTAGTTCCTTCGCTGTGCACTGACAGCTGTATCCCTACTAGCGTGTATACCGCTCATCACCCCAGTTTAAACGCCTCGATGGTATGTGCGCTTGTTAGGGTCCACTCGGGAAAATAGGGCGTTCAGTGGTTCCCCGCGATGAGAACCTATCGAGCTCTAGCTCTGAACTGGCCAAAATCTAGCCTAATCACATATAGTATGTGTCGGAATAGGGAGCCGCTGGCGCGAAAATGAAGTTCAGAAAGGCATAGGGCTCAAGATAATCGACTATCTAATACGGAAGACTGGGACAACTGGCCTGGATACTATGTGTACATCATGCTTCCTTCTGCTAGCGGCTATCAACTGAATCTTGGGTTACCAACTCTTCTTCGCGCAGCCCGAGCTCATTCCTGATGTGGTCTGGGGGTTTCGAACTGCGCCGCAGCTGAGGAGCAGACACCCATGTTTGTGGCCCGCCCATTGTTCGTTGGGCTAATGATGGACTGTTGTGCATGCTAACGATTACACGCTCAGGTACCGAAGCCCTGGTTCTCTCGCCGTACTGCTTGAGCGATCCATACCATCCTTTGAAGCACTGAACCATGATGGCACCTTAAGCTGATCTGGCCTGGGTACCTGGCCTATATTAGATCGACTCCACGCCTACTGGAGTAACGATCAGATCAGATCACATCTCAGATCAACTCTTTCCCAGATCTTGAACACCTCGCATAATACTTCCACAATCAGGACTCGTTATCAACACTCACTTTTTGTCAACTTTGCGCACATTGTCGCCACCGAGAACTACCATAAGACGTTACTGTCATGACCAAAATGCCGATCCGTTCATATACATCTAGTCCATACCAGATGATGGAACCATTGCCATCCGCAGAGAGACTGTATGGTTCAGCAACGTCTGGAGGTCGTCATCATCCTTTCGATGAGCAGACTTCGACGGCGAACCACGACTTCCGACAAAACTATACACATACACCACCTCCTGGGGCTCTGCAAAATAATTTTGACCCTTGGATGCTAGATGGATCCTCTTGTGCGAGTCCATTATCGACATGCTCATCTCTGAGCCACTCTGAGGGTATTGCGACCCCTCCGCCGTATTCGGATCAACTGCCGTTTACTGGGTATCACCTTCAGGAGCCCCAGGACCAACTTTGCCAAGAACGCACTGGGTATCCTCCATACAGGAACATGGCTGAGGCCGCTTGGGACCCTCAATTTTCTGGCTCCAATACTTGGAACTCGCATTCATTGGTGCCGAGCTGGTCCAGCAACTTGCATCCTGACGTTGCGTTGCCCCCAGCCGAGCCATTCGTTCCTTCAATGCCCCTCATTGCAGCACCAGTCTTTTCTGCACCGGATGCAAGTCAGTCTGCACCGAGTCACTTCACTGTAGACTCCTCGCCTTTCCCGTTTAGGAAACAAGACTCGGAAGAAGACAGCGAGAGCGACAGCGACGGTTCCGGCGATGAATATGAAGAGTCGAGTGGCAGTGATCATTCGACCAAGCCACGGAACCGTGCGCAACCACAATGCTACATGCTGGGCAAGTGGGACTTCGGCATGACTCCTTGTGAGCGTCAGGTGCCACATTCGTACCTCTGCCCGCTCAGCGGCCAACCCGACCTGAAAGGCAAGATTTGCCTCCAGAGATTTCAACGGCCAGAACATTGTCGTCGCCATGTGAAGACTGTCCATGGTGTCGAAAGGGACTATCGCTGCAAGGTCCCAACATGCGCGAAGGCTTTCTCCAGAGGAGACAACCTACGAGACCACTACTGGACTCATCTACAGCGTGGTGGAAGAATCGGCAAAAACGATAAGATGTCACTCGAAGAGCTCAAAGGTATCCTTGGCAAGTCCGAGAAAAATCTCGTTCGCAAGCTGAAGTTGAAGTTGGCCAGACACGTGGCAAAACAAGCCACATCTTCCCCGAAGGCGAAGTTGTTCGTGAGGGTGAAGTTGTAACTGTTTGTTGTTGCACACTAGACGCCCTGGCTGAGAGTACTGGATTATCACGGTCGTTGGTTCGAAGTTGACTTTGGCCACTTTTTGTATACATGGCGTTGGGGAGGCCTGTGATTTACGCTCGATCATACTGTCGTTTATGACGATTCTTTTCATATGCATTACTAGTACACATACCTACTCAAGCCACGTTCAACAATACATGGCATATAATATCACTTTGCTTCACAGCACAAACTTTTGAGCAAACTTCTTCATGGGTTGTCCTAGGTTCAGCGACGTAAGGAAACGTCAATCAATGAGATTGCTTGCGCGTGTTCGGTACTTTCTTTGCACACGGACTTGCTTCTGTTGACGCCGAAACCAGAATGCGTACTCCTCTGGTTGGCTAATCAAGCAATACGCCTTATTCCCCAAGCACGATTCGTTCTCCTAGTTTCCGTAAGCCACTTCCCGATTCTTGGCGACAACGCCCATGCACTAACGTCAAGCTGAAAAATACCTGGTAAGATGTCTAATCCCCTCTAGAGCTTAGCGCATCCTGGTACATGCAACCAAATCACTCCTCTCCTTACCGATATCGAACCACAATGGAAGGCTTCCTTCACTTCCAATAGTTGGCCACGAGGCAGGGTAAAGCGAGATGACAGCCGCGTGTGCGCTCCTGCCCGTTCTAATAGGTGTCGCGAACGCAGTGGCTCGTGTGGTGGCTATCGCCCTGCCTAGGCGCGTATCTGATCCTGCGGGGGGAAGTACACAGGTGAGAGACGTGCAGAGTGCTATACCCGTGGGGAATTAATCAGAGACTAATCTACTGTTCCGTGGGGAATACTCCCCGTGCGTCGTCCGTACGGTAGCTTATTGAAGAATTCTAGGTATAGCCTATCCCACTGTGGCTTTGTTCTTCATGAAAAGCGATCGATTCAACTCGATCCCCGAGTCCCAGGTCAGCTCTCCGCGTAGCATTAGAATCGGAATCGCAATCTACATCGCAATCATCGTAAGATGGAAATATGCAAGATCAACTCTTTCTGGCTGATACGACCGTGCAGTGCAGTGTGGTCGATGCATTCCCCACAAATCCTTCGGGATCATTGGCTGTGCACTTTAGTTTCCATATCACAGCCACTGCGCCGCGGTTAGCGTCTGCTCGAGCCAACCAAACTACCTTGTAAGCGCCATACTTCACTCCAATGACCACTGACAAATCCCAGTACCATTAGAGGAAGAGGTGATCCTGACCATGCTACTACTGTACATTGTCATGCGCGCGTATGAAGCGACGATCCTACACATCCTCGAGTTGGCAAACGGGCTGGCCGTCTAATGCAGCGCAAGTCATGGACCCTAGCAAGCATCGTACATTCACTAGGGATGAGTCTGAAGCTGACAGCTTTTGCGAGAATAGGTAGCACTGTCTGCACATTAGGGGCGCTTAAGTCTCGATTTCAAGGGAATCTGACATGCATTTCCCCTACCGCGCAGAGAGGACGGCCTCGCGACATCTGATCATCCCTAGGATGCAAAGCACTCTTTGTCTTCGAGAATCTGCTGCAGGAAGCCTTTGGTAGAGTAATTAATAGCTCCGCAAGACGCACATTAGGGGGGAGCCCAAGACACTTTCTTTATTTCCAGAAGCTTCAAGGTTGCAGCTCATTGGCCTATCAGGAAGGTCGATTTCTTTGTTCTGACAGATGCGGGTACATGAGCCGCGCAGGATATCATCCTGCATTGGTGGCGACCCTGAGACAATTTGATGGGCAAAGAGACCGCTTGAATGGGTAGAAGGTATGCCTGTCAGTCGTAGATCTCAGGTCGAACCTAAGCCCTTTCTCCAACATCTTCGCGAAGCGTCGTTTACCCTCCGCATTGAGTAAAGTTAAGTACCGGGAATATGAATTTTGGCCTGCACACCGTTTAGCGGCTGTGTGCCGACTCCCGCGTGTCCGACAGCGATCGATGCATCTGCATGCAGGATCACGAAGGTGATTGGTGAGTGGTGTGGCTCGCGCATGGCACAGAAGTCCAACAATGACCCAGAACATCTGGACGGACGAAAAAGCCGGATAATTCGAGTTCAGAAAGGCATTCGTGAGCTAGCCCCAGATCTGACAAGCGACGACATCCTCTTTGCTTGCGCCCCGGTGTCACCAAAGCGAATGCAAACACTCAGCCTCTGCACCGCCCACGTCTCCAGGAATCGATTCTGAAGCGACACTTGCTATTCTTGTCTCAACGGCTGTCCATGTCTTTCAATGTGGTGCCAATCGCCGTCGAAAACCCACTGCTTTATGCGTTTCAGATCAATGACGTTAACGTGCACTGTGCTTCAACGCTCCCCGCCGGTCCCGATTCGAAGAAGGTGGGGGACGTAGGTCTTGTTGTGATTGTTGTTTCTACGGTCACATCCAGATAGCTCGTGAGAGCACACAGTTCCCCATGTTACTTTTGACAGATTGATTGCGGACGTGGAATGACAACACTGGTGACACTTGTAGGAGTCAGACGGAATTTACTGCTCGTAATTGGTTTTGAGTGCCAGCTCTCCGGTGTCCATTACATTCGTTTCATCTGCTTCTGTCAACCAGCACAACCTGGTGTACACCTGGGGGATAACAACGGTCGATATTAGACTGACACGAATGTTGAGATTTGGCAATTATACGAGATAAAGACAGTTTTGGCGGCGATGGCCAAGTCGCGAACGTCAGCTGAGTCTCATCATTGCCCCAGATATGGAAACTTACCACTGCCTCACGTCGCTGCTAGCCTGCTACAGTTCCCCCGTATAATTCATCCCCCTCATCCACATCTACAGATCCACTAGCGTCTCCGAAACTTCCAACACCTCATCAATTGCTTCTAACGGATCCGCTTATACCACACTGCTTGTTCTATCTGACTCTTCCCGAACTGCCCCGATTGACCCCGTCAAATCTCCCTCAATATACATAGTCACCTCAACATCACCTCCCGATTCGACTTCATCGCAGTATACTTGTTGGGACTCAACATTCATGTCTACGAGTATGCTGACATGGCCCCAGCTTAACTTACGGTTCTCAAGGCCTTCGTCGTACGGTTTGTGCCATCCATGTTAGTGATAAGGTCATCCTCTACTCCAGTAAAAACGTGTCATATGCTTTTCCAAGCGGCATTATCATTCTCAGTGACTAGGGGAGCTGGTAGATCATATCGATCCTCTCCATTTCGTCACGTGCTTGTTCATCGAGATGCTCATTTATGCTAACTTAGATGCAACTCGCTAGTGCTCTAGCAAAGTTTCCATAAGCAGCAGGTTGATTGAGGAAGGATAAGAGTATTCGATGCTTCCTAAGAAGCAATTTCGCCATTCATGTCTTCGAGACTAGCGACGGTATTACAATGCAGGCAGAAGCATAGATCCTAACAAACATAATCTTTCTAACAAGACCTGCTTAGTGCACTAACTAGCCTTGTTCTATTTCCAGCTAAACATAACCCTCTTCTTGTTGCCAGAATCTCTATACTACAGACCTACTTTCCTTTTCCCCTAAAATAAAAAAGTTCAACGACTCTAAACGCTCTATAATAAATAGTAAACCTACTATAACTGCAGATAATAACAAGCTAGCTCCCTAACGCCCTATTCCCATTTACTTATCTACTGAAATCCCTCTTACCCTGTTAAAAACCCCTGCGACAAAAAAAAAAGGGCAAAAACATACAACAGCGGGGATTCGCCAGTAGTTACCTACCTAACTACTAATCTGCTAGTACACTGTTTAAGTACAGCTAAGTAAACAGAAAGCTCTATTCTTTTTTATCTAATTACTATAAATATAGGCAAAATTCCCGTTTTTAGGGCTAATCTAGTTCTATTTTAGGTATTTAGTTGCTGTCTAGAGGAAGCATAGCTTTATATATTTTAATAAAACTAAAGTAGTATATAGAGCAGTTTAATAGAATATTTAATTAGATTAAGTAGGTTACACGTACGTTAGTGCGTATTACTAATAGAACTCTACTATATCTATTAGTTATATCTATATAGATAATAGCTACTAGACTAATAAACTAGCTTAGTTAAAGCGCAGCATAAATATACACTTTACTTCTAAAGTCTTTAGCTACTTTAATAATAATTCTAAAACTTTTAAAGCTTGTCTAAAAGGCTTTTATAGTAGTTAAATTTATAAACTTAGCTTTTAATAATATCTAGCTGTACCTTAGTACTGTGTGCCTAGAGTAATATTACTAGTTTTCTAGAGTTTTTAATACGTATATACTTGTCTACTATACTATATCTAATTATCTATTTAGTTATTTCTACGTGTTTTTTTATTTGCTTTAATATATTATAAATTAATACTTTATTCTAGATACGCTGCTATAGATAGTCCTTACTATAAATAGTTATAAAATAACTCTATATTATAAATAGCGGCCTATTTAATACTTATAGAGTTGTCTATTTAACTTTTTTTCTAGCTACTATAAGCTTTTAACTATTAGCTTGTAAGCGTTTAGAACTTATATATTTATCTATGTATATAATTTCCTTTTAGCTATTTTATACATAGTAATTTAATACTAGATATTATAGAAGTACCTCTGTAATATAAAAGTTAGCTAGTGTTTTATAAAGTACTAGTTTATAGTATAGAGCAAATGCTATAGTACTACTAAAACTTTATCTAGAGATACTAAAGCAATTCTAAGTAATAATAAGCAAAGGGTTTAGCCTATAAAAAGTAGCTTATAGTATTGCAAACATCTAGGTACTAAACTTTTTAAAATAAAAAATAATTTTCTAGCTATTATTTTCTAGTATTAACTAATATAATATATTAAAAAAAATTTTAGAGTAGTTCTCTATATTTACAGCGTACGTCTATTTAGCCTAATATAGCTAAAGTCTAAATAGTAGGCTACTAGTAAACTTGCTTTATTAGAAATAACTTCTATACTAAAGTTTAGAGGATAAATAACTTACTCTTCCTCTTTTATAAAGCTTAATAATAACTCTAACTCTAGTAGTAGTCTACTTTAATAGTAAACTCTTTAATATAGTAATAAATACCTCTAAATTAGTATATATATCTACGTCTAGTTATTTAGTAGCTAGTTAATATTTTTTAGAATAGTCTTTTAGCATAGCCTAATTATAAACGTGTTTTAAAATTTAAAAATTATTAAAAAAGTTATCTAGGCTAGTATTAGAGAATATAGTTATATTAAAAAGTTCTATATTAGAGGGGTTAAAAACCGCGTAGAGATTATTATGCCTTTTTTATTATTTAAGCATAATACTTTTCTAATTATTTTCTATTAGTTTCTAAAGTTATACGTTTAACATTTAAAATAAGTAAATATAAAGTAAATAGTTTTTAGTTAAGTTAGAAAGAATTTTACGTGTTTTATCTTTACTATAAGCATGCTTATTATTTCTAGTATTACTAATATTTATAGGTAGAAGTTAATAATAAATAGATTTATATACGCCTATTTTAATTAATTTAGCTCTCTACCTAGTATTTAAAAATACTACGTAGAATTTTTATATTAGCTATAAGTATTAAATAGAGTAATATTAGCTACGTTATAAGCGTAGAAACTATATATTAATAGAAATAGTATATTTAAAATTAAGCACTTTTTAAAGTTATAATATACTTGTAGTATACTATAAACTTAAAAATAATACTAAAGTAACTATAATTAATTAGTATTATAACTATTTAGCCTACGTAGTAATTATTTATTTATAGAAAAGGTCTTTAGAACTATACTTTTTAATAAAAGTAAATGCAATAGCGGCGCAGTAAACACTAAATAGCTAATTACTAATTAATTTTAAAGCTTAATTCTATATTTAAGAACTATAGGCAGCTCTAAATATAAAAAAGCGTAAAAACGTGTAGAGCTTATAATAGTAAACGTAATATAATTTTATAATATTAAAATCTATTAATAAAGGATCTATATTATTCTAGGCTAGAGCTATTAGTAGATTACGCCTCTATTTACGTAAAACTTCTAAGTATAACTCTACATACTTAGTACTAGCCTTAGTTTTAAAGTTACTAAATTTAAAGGCGTAAACTTTACTTTATATTATATAACTAATATTATTAAAGCTATACTAGTTTTTAAGCACTAATTTATTATTAATAGTGCTAGTAATCTAGGCTTTTACTAATATATACTCTAATTTATACTCTAATATATACTTTACTACTATAATATCTATAGTATACTTCTATAAGCTTAGCTATATCTAGAATAGCTTATAAAGTAGAATTTCTTAGTAATATATATAAAAAGCCTACTTTTTTTTACTAGTATTATTAGCAAAGTTTAATATAGCTCTAAATAATTATAATAATAAATACGTATAAAAAAAAAGACTATTTATACTTATAGTATACTATAGTAGCTATATAAAAAGCTATAAGTAATAGCTTGCTATAATATTATAGATATGCACTTTATTATCTACGTACGCTAGTTTTAATTTATTAATAGTTAATAGTTAATAAAATAGGACTAGCGCTAGAGACTGTACTATTTTAATATCTAAGCTAGAGTAATCTAGTTCTTTAAATACAGATACATTATTTTTATAGCACCTAAGAAACAAGAAACTATTACTATTTAAAAATTTAATTATAAATTTCTTTAGTAGTACTACTATAACTATTATATTTTAACTACTAAAAAGTACTATAGAGCTAAAGAAATCTCGCGCTAGTAGTTTTAGAAAGGGCAATTAGTATTACCTATAACCTAATAGAGCTAGAGCAGGAAGGAAATTAGATATAAAAATATACTAAATTAGAAAAGCGTATAGTAGAAATTTATTAATAATAAAGCGTAGTACTAGAATATTATTTAAAGCTTTATATAGCTAGAAAATATTAAAATTATATTAATAATATTAGACAAAGTTATTACAGGTAATAACTTTATAAGTATTAGTATCTAGTTTACATAATAACTAAAGCTAGATTTAAAAAACTATACTACTAGAAAAGCTATCTCTACTTTTTAAAGCATAATTCTAGCTTTTTACTACAGGTTTTTAAAGCGTAGCTACAGCGTTAGTAATAAAAATATTAAGTAGATTTTTAGTACTAAGTATAATACGTATAGGTATAATAGATTGCTTTTATAATTATTAAGTATAAATTTAATTATTAGCGAACTTACTATTTAGAAAGGCTAGGACGTTTTCTAAATAATAGAACTTTTTTTTTTTTATAAGTGTAATAGCTATATAGAAAGACACTACTAACTTAATAGAAGTATATTACACTCTACTAATATTATTAAAATACTAAAAATAACTTTTATAGTTATTAAAATAGTTAATAATATTATAGTATTAAATTTTAATTTTAGTAATATTTATATTACATTATTTATAATTTCTAGTCTAGTTTAAAGGCTAATTACTAATACTAACCTAGCTACTACAATCTTGTAAGCATATTTTAAACGCTAATAAACTAGAAAAGCTTAAGCTTATCTACTAATCTAGAGTTAAAAACATTAGCGCTAGTTTAGAATATAGGTAAAATTTTATACTAAGTTCTACTATTTATCTCTACAATCTCTACTATATAAGGCTAGTTCTAGCTAGAAGCGTATTACTAAATTACCTACTATTACTCCAATTTGTAATTACTTTAGAGACTAATACTACTATAACTTTAATTTAACTCTAGAACTACGTTTTAACACTAGTTTAATTACTATTACTTTTTATCTTTTTAGTTAAATATATACTAAAGTTTATACTAGATTAAGTAGTATAATTATAATTATAGTAGAATATATATAGCGCGGAGTATTAGTTACGTCTCTATAATATACTTTTTAATTGCTACTTTAAGTATTACCTTTAGAATTCTAATAGGTTGTAAAAAGGCCTTAACCTAGCTTTATTACTAGAACTTCTCTAAACTAAAACCTAAACTAACAGCGTAATAGTTTTTATATTATTAATAGATTATATAGATTATAACCTTTATTAGCTAGAATAGGTGTTATAGCTATTCTATTATATTTATCTATATAAACTAACAGCTCTATAAGCGTATAATAATAAAATAGTAAAAGTAGCATTCTAATCTAAATAGGCTAGCTAATAAAAGAAAACAATTACTAGTATTATTAATAACTATTATAGACTATTACGCTAAACGTAGCTTTAATATTCTATTAAATAATAAAGCTATTTAGATGCTTTTTACTATATTAAAATATAGACCTCTAAGTAGCTAGTATAATATACTATTATAGGTTAATTTCTTATTAAAAAAGACACTAAACATTAATTTAGAAGTAGAGGCTATCTATTAAATAAGTATAGTTCTACATTTTTAAAGGCGCCTAATTAATTTAAATTAGCTTTTAGAATAATTCTTGCGCTGCCTAGGTATAGTAATATATTTTAAAATATATATTTATAGACTATTACACCTATTCTAAATAGCTAACTATATTTACTTTTCTAATTTTTCTAAAGTTTATTAGTAAATAAAAGCCTAGCCTTTATTTAGGTTAGAGCCTATAGACAAAGAATTTAAAGTACTATAGATATAAATGTACTTAGCTAGCTAAATTATAAAAAAATAAAGCGATTTTAGAACTATATATATACACTTTAAATGCTATCTAAAATTATTTCTATATAGTCTAAAGTAATATATACTACTTTTTTATTTTATAGATACCTATATTAAGCTTAAATACTAATAATAGAATATACTCTAGATACTAGCAGATAGGTTATTTAAAGCTATTTAAACTATAATTAGACTAGAGGTAGAGCGTTTAAGAATTTATACACCTAGTTTAAAAGGGCTCTGCTATTTAACGCTTTCTTTAGCTAAAATAGAGATTAGACTAAAATAAACTATTATAGTAAAAGGCTTACTAGAAAAAGTTTCTAATATATATATAAAATTAACTAAGCTAGATATTATTAATTAACTAGGCTATTTATAGGCTTATATTGCTTTAGCGCGTATTTCTTTATAAGCTAAAGCTAAGTTTTACTAGCTAGATATACTAAGCTTTAGTTAGAGTTATTACCTATTTAAAAAAAAGGTTTTTATTATAGCTTATATACATCTTTACTTGTATATTACGCGTATCTAGAAAGGCAATTAAAAAGGATTAAAAGCTGCTTTTAAATATATAGTACAGATCTATTAAACTAATTACTTCTAGTATCTAATACCTAAAGTAGGTACATATTTATTTAATACTATATAGTAATAAATCTAGTTACTTACTAGCTAGATATTATTATTTAATACTTAGAAACTACAACTACTTCTAAATATACTTTAGTATAGAATTAGAAATATTTTAGTATAGTATATTCTATTATTATCTCTACAGGCGTAGAGTAAAGTTTATACTTTATATATATAAAGCTAGTATAGCTAAAAAACTTTATATAAAAGCGCCTAAATTAGTATCTTTTAATCTTTAAATCTCTATTATAAATATTAGATTAAATTAGTTTAGGTAGAGAAGCGTAGAAAATATAGAAAAGAAGCTATATAAAGGATTTATAGGTAATAAAGTTATAGATAATATAGTTAAAAAAGCTGCTAAACTCTTTTCTAAAAACTACAGCGTCTAGAGAGAGTAGGCGACCTAGTTTATAGAAAGGTTTATAGTAGTAGGTATATCTAGCTATTTATATTCTATATATAGTAACTTAAACTTTTTAATAGGTACCTATATTTAACTTAGCAGCTAAAAACTATATAAAAAGTATTTTCTAAGTAATATATTTTAGTATATAAAAGTTACTATAAATAACTATTTTATAGGTAACGCCTTTACTTATTAGTAGTTTATTAATAATAAAACTATTTACTAGGTTACTTAGTTAGTTATTTACTATAATTATTAAAAGCGTAGTTTTATAGCTAGGCTTTTTAATAAACTTAGATTAAATAGAAATAATATATATAGTATTATAAGTTCTTATCCTGCTACATATTTAGCTTCTATTAAAGTATTTAGTAGTAAGTGTTTTTTATACTTCTATTAAATTATTCTATTTATTTATTTAGCTTAGATTCTATTAATAACATATTACTTAACTATATTAAGAAAAATGTAGAGAAAATTATAAAGGCTTCTCTAGTTATATATATTTAGAATGCCTAGTTACGTAGTATAATATTTAACCTATATAACTTCTATAGTATTATATCTAGAGCTAATATAAAATTCTTTATTAATTATAAAAAGCTACTTTAGACATTAGACTAGGTGCGTAAAGAAATTAATTAGCTTTTAGATAACTTATTAAATAGTTATAAGTATATTCTTATTATTCTAGCCTAGTAACGCTTTTAAAGTAGGTCTAGATCTACTTTTTAGCGTAAAGTATAGTAGTATAATAGCTAAGTACTAACATATTTATATAAAAACAGGTATTTTTATAAAATATAAGTAATATATAGGTTTACGTATAGCTATAGTAGTTATTATTCTATAGAATTAAAATGCATATTAAATAATAATAGAATTAACGTATACACACTACTTTTGCAGATAAAAAGCTAGTTATTATTACCCTAATATAGTATATATAAAAAAAGCGCTTCTAGTATAAATACTTTTACTTTTAATAAGTACTAGTGTTTAGTTTACTACTTTTTAGCTCTATAATAATTATTACCTCTATTTAAACACTATTTTAGAAAAAACCTTATTACTAATTAGGCGGTGCTTTAAAAAACTCTAGATAAAAAGTTAGTAAGTAGTAATATTCTATAATCTAATATAGAACCTATACTAATTATATATTTCTTAAAGTCTCTATATATTCTAGCTAGGTAGTATAAAAGCTCTTTTTTTTTATTTAAAATTATTATTCTAGTAATAAAGTTACTTCTATCTGCCTAGTATAGGCATTTTCTATTTATAATAGTATTTTTAGGCGTAATAATCTAGATATAGACCTAATCTCTAATTTTAAAAAATATATTAGAAATAGTTATTATATATAAAATAGTAGACGTCTTTAAATAGTTTTAGAGGAATAATTTAATAGTACTAATTAGGTACGTTATAGCACTTATATTATTTTCTTTTAGTATAAATTTTAGCTTAAAAAAACAATATAAGTAGCTATATTTTTAGATTTCTAGTAGACTTTTATAATTATTAAAAGGACTTATAATAGTGCGTATAATACCTTAGAGCTAGTTACATCTACTAATAACTACTTTATTAGATTTTTTTATAAAGCAGCTTATTAGCAGAGACTTTATAAGCTGCTATAGCTAATATATAGCTATAATTATAGCTATAATTAGCCTATACTATAGCTATAGTTAACCTTTACTATAGCTATAGTTAACCTCTACTATAGCTATAGTTAACTTCTACTATAGCTATAGTTAATCCCTACTATAGCTATAGTTAACCCCTGCTATAGCTATAGTTAACCTCTACTATAGCTATAACTAAACCCTACTATAGCTATAACTTAAGCTCTACTAATAGAATAACTAGGCGTTAATTAGAAGGTTAAAATAAATTATACTCTTTTTACGCGTAAAAGGACATTTTATATCTATCTCTTTACTACTTTTACGTCCTTTACTAGTTGCCTTTATAAAGGATATGCAATTTTAAATAGCTAAATATCTATCCTCTATAAATAGTAAACTATAGAGATATAAACGTAATTACTAGACACTACTTTTAGAGTATATAGAAAGGATTATTAGGCCTAAAGCAAACTATAATAGCTTTATTATATTAGATTATATAGTACTTCTAACACCTACTTTATCGCTTAATCTATATACTACAGAAAACCTTTTAGAACGTTTTTCTACTAAAAACATCTATTTAAGGTTACTATTAAAAGTAAGAACGCAGGAACTCTAGAACAAATATAAAAAGAAGGCTTAATAGAATAGTATAAAAAAAACACGATATAAATTACATTTCTTCTTTTATAGTAAAAAACTAAAGGCCTTTTCTAATGTAATAATAATTTGTAAATTAGGCTAGATAAAATATAACTAGGTAATAACTCTATAGAATTTAAATACTAAAGCTAATAAATATAGGTTAATAGTATTATAAAAATATTTTAGTTATTTATTAGTATTAAAGTGCCTAAAGTATTTAATAAAAAGTATAAAAACGTGCAGTTTTATATAGCTAATAGTACTTTAGTAAAGCACACTAAAATAGAAGCCTAAGTAAAAATTACTACTTTATAATTAGGCTGTAATAATAGTAGTAGAGGTTAGATATAGAATAGTTACTAGTGTCTAGAAGGCTACTAGAGTTATAGTATTATAAAAACGTTTTAGCTAAGTATAGAGCTTAATAGACTAGCTAACTAGTAGAAAGTTTACGTATAATTTAAAAAGGATACACCTATTAGAAAAGGTAGTATTTTATAAATTAATAAAACCTCTTTAGATTATTTAAACTAGGCTAAACTAATTTGTATTTTAGTACCTAGAGATTAGTACTAATAGTTAACGTAAATGTAAATATTTTACTAACCTACTTCTAGAATACGTTTATTACTATTCTCTAGCGTTAAAGCTTTATTTTTACGTTTTATCTACTAACTATTACGTCTAAAGCCTTCTCTACTCTACTCTCCTCTACTACTGTAGCTGTTTTTAATTATAAAGCATACTTAGATAGAAGAAGTATACTAAATAAAAACTAAACTATAGTTAGATAAGTAACTAGATAATTTAAGCTTCTAGTTTAGTTATAGTAAATACATTTATACTATAGCTAAGCTGCTTTTACTTTTATACCTAATTAGTATAGCTAGAGTAACTAATACTTTATCTGCTATTAGTAGTATATATATTACATTTACTTATTATTTAATTAATTATTCTAACTAATAAAAAAGCTTATAGAGAGGGCTTTAAAAGTATAAAGTTATACTACTTAATAGTATAGCTTAAATATTAACTTGTATCTATATTATCTTTTATAGGCAGTGTAATCCCTTTATTAGATTGTAATATTAAAATTAGTTAATAAAGTAAAATAGTATTCTATTACTAATATCTAAATAGAACTTATAAAAATATATAAAAGATATTAAATTTAAATAATATATAAAAACTATACTGCAGTAATAAAATATAAAATTATAAAATAGATCTTT
This sequence comes from Plenodomus lindquistii, assembly GCA_025504975.1. Taxonomy (NCBI): domain Eukaryota; kingdom Fungi; phylum Ascomycota; class Dothideomycetes; order Pleosporales; family Leptosphaeriaceae; genus Plenodomus; species Plenodomus lindquistii. Next base: position 992,992 of record JANUWI010000014.1, read on the forward strand.
ATACCCTATGTAACTTATTATAGCAATTAGATTAATAAAAAAAACATAGGTACTTCTACTAATAAAATACCTAGTATAATATGTCTAAAGTATTAAAAAGCTTTAATAGTTTTTTATAGGTAAGCTTCTGCCTTAGAAATAGTAATTAAAAAAAGGCTTATTAATAGTAGCAGGAAAATAAAGTATAATATTATTTTATTTTAATAACCTAGCTATAAAATAAAGCTATAAAATATAGAATTTTTTATAGCTAGACGTTATTACGCTATATAATAGAATAGGTAGTATAATAAATTAAGCGTTAGCTATACTTTTATTTTTTCTAGTTTCTAAAAGTATTTATACGCTAGCGTTACTTATATAATTCTTATAGTCTAGGCTTATAAAGCTATTTAAATAGAGAGCTTACTTTTAGTCTTTTATAATTATATTAATAACCTACTGTAATACATTCTGCTATTCTATAACTAAAATATAGATAATATTATATATATTAAACTCTACTTTCTAAAAAGTATATAATATATTATTACTACTAGCAGCTGCTATTATATTAGTTTTATTAATAAATTAATAGTTTTTAAGTACCTATATATTAAGGGCCTATTACCTACTTTTAATATTAAATACGCTATATTTAAGTAATTAGGTAAGTATCCTTGCATTATTAAATTCAAAGGGAAGTATAAAAATAGGCTACTTCTAGAATATACGCTCTATAGATTATTAAAAAACTATTTTTAAAAAAAAAATATTATAAAAAAAGAGAAAATTAGACTTACTAGAGAGACTATAAAAGGAGTTACCTACGCTTATAAAAAAAATGTTTTAATATATAATATTAATGTCTAGAACGTTCTTTTTAATATTAAGCTTTAGGTTAAGCTCTGTAACTTCTAGAGCTAACTATTAGAGTTAGATAGAAAAGTAATTTATAATAGAAAAGCTTTTAAAAATACAGAATTATTTATGCCTTGCTATAACAAGGATTTTGTAGATATATAAATAGATATCTTTACTCTAGAATCTACTATCTACTATATTATTACAGGCTATTAACTATTCTTAGAACTTTATACTATTAATAATAAAAAAGAGTTTCTAGCCTATTTTTATAAAGGTTAGTTTCTTTATCTATAAGTAGAAGTAGGGGGAAATATTATTTATAAGTATTAGAAAAGCAAATACAGCTCTGCTAGTAAAGTTATTAATAATCTAATTATATTATAGAAGTTTTTTCTAAAAAGTAGAAAGTAGTAGCATATTAATATAAAATTTAGTATATAGATTAGTATTTAAAAAAGTAGGCGCTACTAAAATACTTTAGTACTATTTACTAGTAGCTGTGCAGCGTATAGATATAATAGATAGCTATTATTTTACTAACTATATACTAGTAATATAAGCAGCGCTAATATACTACCTACTTATTATTTATAATTCTTTAACTCTAGTAACTATGCTTTTCTCTCTACCTCTATTACTAATAGCTAATAATATAGTTACGCGTGTCTGCGCGTAGTTAGAGTTAAAATAATTATTATTTTTTAATTAAATATTTTTCTAATAATAAAAACGTTAATATAATAGTAACTCTAAGTTAAATTATTTCTAATATATACGCTGTAAAAGTTCTAAGTAGTAAAAAAAAAATAATAATATTATACCTAGCTAGAGCGCGTTACACGTAAGTAGTATTATTAAGCTTTCAGATGCACGGTACTATTGAAAGTGCACGAATATTGATGAATTTGATGATGGTTGAGATCATTGATTGTGTCTTCTCCGAGCGTTGCTCAGGAGGCTAGTTTTGTCGCGTCGGCTGCAGGGTGCGCTAGCGCACCCTGTGCCCCGCTTATCTACTGGCTCTAGAATAACTCCGTCAATCTGACACACCCCCTTCAGCCTGGAAGCTATTGCTGGCTGAAACCTTTCTCCTAAGGAGTTATTGAGAGGTGGTCTAGTTGCTGTTGGATTTCCTCAATCGGAGTCTCGTTCGTTGGCGTTGAGAGCGTCTCAGCTTTGATAAGTCCGAGTTGATGGAGGAACCGTCCCCAGGATCCCTTCGGCAGGGCCTTTGTGAGGCCGTCTGCGATCATTTCTGATGACTGTACGTACTGTACGTTTATCCGTTGTTGTTGTACTTCCTGCCGTAGCCAGTGGTTGTGGATATCAACGTGTCGGAGCTTGGTTTGGAGCTTTGAGACCTCCGCGGTGAGTAGTCGGATGGTCTGTTGATTGTCGCATTCAATGATAATAGGTCCTGGCTCAATCTTGACGTGGAGCTCCTGAAGGAGCCTCGAGATAAAGAGAGCTTCCTTGGCGACTTGGGACAGAGCGAGGAGTTCGGCTTCGGTGGTCGACGTGGTTACCGTGTCCTGCTTGTTTGCTTTCCAGGCGATAAGCCCGTTGTATAGCTTAATTGCGTAGCCCTGTGAGCTTTTCCTATCTCGTGTGTTGTCAGCAAAGGAGGCGTCGCTTGCGACTTGAAGGCGTGAGCCACCCCCGAGTTGCAACACGGTTGATTTGGTGTCCTGAAGATACATCAAGACTCGGTCTGCAGCTTTGTGATGTTCATGGCTGGGATTGGTAAGATGCCTTGCTAGTCGTGACGTAGCAAATGAGATGTCTGGTCGCGTGGTGACTGCGGCGAAGAGAAGTGATCCAATCTTTCGTTGATATTTGTTGACGTCCGCGTGGCTCGCTAGTCCGTCGCTTGGCAATAGCTCAATGGCTGCCATCGGAGTGTCGTGTGCTACTCCTCGATCGTCGATCAGTCGACTGATCTTGTCGCAGTAGGAGGCCTGGGAGAGTTTGATCCGGCGCGAGGCTCGGTCACGGATTATCTCCATCCCGAGGAACCATTGTAAGTCGTGTCCTCCGGTAATCGTGTACTGCTTCTTCAGCTGCTCCGTTACTCCGGTAGCCTGCTGATCCTGCCCTGTTGGATAAGCCATGATGATATCATCAACGTAAAAGAAGATAATGATACTGCCCTTAATAAGGCAGCACGGCTCATGTGGTATAGCTTCAAAGCCGAGCCTCTGCAGGGTTGCTGTGAACTCCTTCTGCCAGAGCAGTGGTGAGATCCTAAGGCCATATAATGCCTTGTTGACTTGTAGGATCGTGCCGGCCTTCTGATGGCCTTTCGGCATACGCATGTAGACAACTCGGTCCATCGCTGCGTGTACGAACGCGTTCGTAACGTCGAATTGCTTGAGCTCTAGTTCGTGCTGGGCTGCGATTGCCATCAACATTCTGAACGAGCGGCTAGCTAGTGTGGCTGCGTAGGTGTCTTGAGAGGTAATGTTTCTCTGTTGATCTCCTCGGACCACTAGTCGCGCCTTGCATTTGAGGAGGTTGTGGTCTTTATCCAGCTTGTACGTGTAGACCCACATGCAGTCAAGGATCTGTTGTCCCGTTGACTTAGCCGTTCTGATTGGAACTTCAGTCCATGAACCCATCTGAGCATGGCTCAAAAGATGGTCAAGTTCAGCTTGTTTAAACTCAGCGCCTAGTGGATGATCCTCAAGCTTGCTTTTGTACGTGGGAGGAGGCGGTAGCTGGCTGCGATGGGGTCTCGAGCCGGTGGCAAGCATCCTTCTCAATCGGGCTTTGTCAATGGCTTCTCCTCTGGTCGTCCCTATGTTGCCTGCTTGGGTTCCTGCGGTAAACGCTGCTGCCCATGGGATTGTACGGGATGACACCGATTGTTCCTCAGGGTGTGTCCCTGCCATGAATTGTGCAAGGAGAGCCGCTGGTGGCGGCGTCGGCGGTGGAGAGGGGTAATGATCCCTAATCTTCCTACCGTTGTAGTATCCCGGCGGATCTGCTTCAGGATGTGGCTCTGAGGCCTCTTCAAGAGCATCGTCCTCGTGGAAGGATTCAGTTTCCGGTTCGTGTGCTGGTGAAGGGAGCTCCATGGTCCTCACAAGCGTGGCGATTTCTCTTAGTGTGCTGTGCATGAGGTTGTCCATCAGGTCTTCTACCTTCCCATCAAAAGTTGTTTGTTCGTCAAAGGTGACGTCCCTAGTGCTAATGACCTTGGCCAGGGATGGGATCCATATCCTGGAGATGTTGGTAGATCGATATCCTACTAGGTATCCTACCCAGGCTTTTGGATCAAGGCGTTGCAAGCGTCCTTTTCCGCGATACGTGTCGTCGGTCATGGCGAACGCTTTGCAGCCGTATGCTCTAAGGTGAGCAAGGTTTGGTTTTCGTATCGACGTGACTATGCCGTTGCTAAAGGCCACGCGAGTGAAGAAGATCTCGTATGGAGTCTTCCAGTTGTTTGCGTAGTTAGGCGATCGGTTGTATAGGTAGTCGGCGGCTCGCGTTATCTCCGGCCAGAGCTCCCATGAGAGATTGGCGTCGAGTCGCATTGCGCGCGCTTTCTCCTTGTTTACACCCCCTGAGCGTTCGGCGCCTCCGTTCTGTGCTTGTGTATCCGGGGCCGAGGGCTCAATAACAATGCCTTGCGATGAAAGGTAGCGCTGTACCTCTGGCTTGACCGTTGTGATTTCGTTGTCCGCTTCGATGATCTTTACGGTGATGTTGAAATGGTTCTTGAGAAATAGAATGAAGTTAGAGAATGCTTTGATGATGGACTTTGCGGTCCTGTTGTCGGTGAAGTAATAGTCCCATTGCATTCCTGAGCATCTGTCGGTGATGAGCATCTGGCTCCTTTCTTTGGTGATGCTTTGGTGTTCGTATGAATGGAAATCGATGGCCAGTCTCTCTCCTGGTCCTTCGTAATCTGTATTTCGTGGGGCCCGTCTGATTTGACGCCGGGCCTTGGCTCGTCCACAGGAGTTGCACTCTACTGTAGTAATGCCTTTCACTCGCACCCCCTCAGCTTGCTGCATGAGGTGCTCCACGGGTGCTGGACCGGGATGCCCAAGTCTCTTGTGCCATACGAGTGCTGGGGCTATCTGAGCTCGTCTCGGTGTACGCGACGTTGCTTTGTGTGTGTGGTAAGCCGCAGGTGCCAATGTGTGGTGCTCGATTACCCATTGGCCGTACAGCTCCTGCAGGCTTCCAATGATTGTGCTGTCCGACGCTCGTAGCGTTGTTGGATCGGTTCTGGTGTCCCACCATATTCCTTGTTGTCGGAGTAATCGGAAGGATACAAGATTACAGAGGAAGTCAGGACAGACGGCTACGTCATGGAGCGTTATTATCGTCGTTCGCTGATCGTGCCTGAGGGGCAGCCGGATGGAGCCGTACCCCCTGATCCAGACTGGTGTGTTACCGGCCCATATATAGTCTGAGGGTCCGGGTGCGCGATAGTCATATATGCGTTGGGGATCGTTCGTAATATGGCATGTCGTGCCTGAATCCAGAATGTATGAATTTCGGAGCGGATAATCACTTGTTGTGGCAGCGAAGCCTGCCTCTGTATTGGACGTTGCCAGGAACCGATCCTCGGAACCTCCAACTTGCGTGATTTGACGACCATATAGTCATTCTATTTCCGGAGTTGGGGTATGGGACTGCTTGATAGTTGGCGTCCTTGTGCGGGGTCGGCTCTGTGAGCGGATTAGCCCTTGTAGTTCTGGGTCTTGTTCCTTCTGGAATTTGACGAGCTCCTTTACGGACTCGTTTGGTTTCCACCAGCCGGGTGCTTTCTCCTCATGTAGGTAGTAGCAGTCCTTCAAGGCATGGCGTTGTCCACATGCTAAGCATTTTGTGGAGGAGTATGAGCCTTCTGGAGGTCTCTCGGCTTGTCGCTTTCGATCGTTGCCGCGTTGATTACGGGGTCTTCCCCGGCGAGATGGCGCGCTGTTCACAGTAGAGGCGTCCCTTGTACTGTCCTGATGGGCTTCGCCCTCAGCGGTGTCATGTGAAGCCTCGTCATGAGCTGCAATGAAACTTGCTTTGCTCTTCCCTGTTTTCAGGGGATGGTTATTCATCATGTACTCCCGATAGCGTTTCATCATCTCTTTGCGGTTCATTCCGGGTTGGTATCGTCCAGAGTCCTGGAAGGTGGTTGCCCACACATTTGCCACCTTGTTAACCGATGTGAGGAAATCTTTTGTTACTGCATTGATCTGCAGTACTTCCGGTACGTTGTATGCCTCTGCTTCAGTTGCGGCTTGGTCGTATTCTGCGAGCCAGCTATCCCAGTGCGCGGAGGTTCTCATTGGCTTCAATGCCTGAAGGTATCGCTCGCGGGCTCGCTCTTGTTCAAGTTGTTCGTCAATCCCAATCGTCGCTTCGAGGCTTATGAGCCATTTTCGGAGGGATTGGTCGGGTAGGCAACAGGTTCGGAGCAGATGCGGTGTTACTGTTGATTGGATGAACGCTACGATGTGCTGAAGGCTGGATTGCTCTTTCTCGTAGTCATGTCGGTCGTTCTTGTATTGTTCGAGGAGGATTTTGTGATACTCGAGGTCATCCCGGAAAGCCTTCTGGCCTGCTGTGGAGAGATCGGTGATCCTTCTTGGGCTTGTGTTACTTGCATTGGCTGGCGCGTAATCAGCAATCACCGGGGCTCTTTCTGCTACCGGTTTAACTGTTGGCCGGGTAGTAGACTTAGGATTGATCTTGTCCCAGATGTTATGTGCGATGCAGCGCGCTTTGAGCTGCGTCATCCATGTTGTGTAGTCTGTGTGATCCCGTAGGATAACTGTTTGATCACGCATTGTCGTCATGTTGGATAGACGTGTTGGGGTGGCCTGAGCGGTAGTCGGCAGTGAGACTCTTAATTGTCAGATGCACGGTACTATTGAACGTGCACGAATATTGATGAATTTGATGATGGTTGAGATCATTGATTGTGTCTTCTCCGAGCGTTGCTCAGGAGGCTAGTTTTGTCGCGTCGGCTGCAGGGTGCGCTAGCGCACCCTGTGCCCCGCTTATCTACTGGCTCTAGAATAACTCCGTCAATCTGACAAAAGCTAAATAATTAGACTATATTTAGTAGCTTTAGTGCTAGTAGCAAGCGCTCTATAAGCCTAATATAGTAGAAAACGCTGCTTAGAACTACCTAACCCTCTATTTTATAAAATCCTTTTTTAAACTTTTTAATATAGGTTTTTATTAATATTGCACTATAACTCTGCGTATTATAATAAAGGCTAGGCTATTACTTTATATTATAATTTATACCTTTCTATTTTTAAACTATATTAGAAATAGAGCTAGCTTTCTATACTATTTTACTATATAAGCCTATTAATAATAAAGCCTATAATAAAAGTAATAAATAGTTAGTAAACTAGTACGCGTTTATTATTAACTAGGTAAAGGCTATATTATAGAGTATATAACTTTATACTATATATAATAAAAATAAAAATATATAGTATTTTAATATTATAGTTTTACTATTAGACTTTACTTTAGTACTTTATAGCTATAATAGATTCTAATATAAAAGTATATAATTATAGAGTATCTAATCTATATATCTACTTAGAACTGTAGACCTATTATTAAATACTAAAAAACATCTCTTTTATAAAACTAATTTCTATTTCTACTACTTTTACCTCTATTTAGAATATACTGCACTCTATAACTACCTATAGAATACTACTATAAATTATATAATAGATAACTTTACTTAAGCTATAGTACTATTTTTAGGTATTAAAGTTAAGCTATTTAATAGTAGAGCTATTAAAGCGCAGGTCTAGATTAGTATCTAGATAGTAGTAAGTTTATATAAAAAAATAGATCTAGTCTAGTATATAATACGCGCTAAGTGTAACGTTTTTTTAGTTAATAAAGCTATTAATATAGCCTCTACTAGTATATAAGCTACTTTAACTAGTAACTGCCTTTCTAACCTCTCTACTTTTATAGAACTAGGAATTATAATTATTAGCTCTAAATATAAAGTCTACTACGCGTTCCTCTCTATACCTATATTCTCTAATAACTTTATTAGTAGAATAGTATTAGTGCTTAGATATAATAAATAGCTTTTACTATTAATAATATAGATAGTATAGAGTATCTTTTAATTAGCAAGGCTATATAGGAATATTCTAGAATATAGTATAAATAAAAGTAGAGATAGGTTTTAGAGCTTATTTTTTAGTTCTATATTAGAGAGTATTATCTATATAGGTAAAAGTATAGTAGAACTACAGTAATATAGTATATCTATATAATTAATATAATACTATAGTTAAAGCTTTATTCTATACGCTAATTAGCCTAGTAAGTTAATTAGAGATATTAAGTAATTTAGACGCGTTACTAGCAATCTAAACTAGGTTTTAACACTACTATTTTATATTATTAATAATAAATATTACTATTAACTATACTATCTAAAATATATATTATTTACCTTTTACTTTTTATAAAATATAAAAGGTTACCTTTCTAAAATCTTTAAGTTATTTAAATTGCCCTGCTTTACTTATCTAGCTCTAGATTTAGATTTAAAGTTACTATCTAATTTAGGCTTATAGTCTATATTCTCCTCTATATTAGTATTACTCTAGGTTGCGTTTAAAAATAAAAGCATAGAATTTAGAAATAACTAAAGCGTGTTTTTCTAATTAGAATTGCTTAAAGTAGCTCTAGTAGTAAAGTATATTAATACTTATTTATACTACTTTATATACTTAGTTTATTACTTATACCTAGTAGTTAAGGTCTCTAGATAGTATTTAGTATATTTCTTTCTAATAAGCTACACGTACTTTAATCTGCTAAGCTATTTAATTTTACTATTTTTATACTAGAGTTACACGTAGATATCTAGCTAATATACTTTTAATCTAGCTTTTAGCTTATATAAGTCTAATTATAATTTAACTATATATAGACCTATCTTTTTAAAATAGGTTAGATCTATTCTAATTTAGGTTTTTCTATCTTTTAAATTAAATATTATATTTTTAGAAGATATTTTTAATAACAATTCTACTTTTCTAGAGTAGAGCTTATTACTTTAAACTACTATGTAGTATAGTTATTAGGTTATACTAGCATTAATAATAAAACGCGTAAAGTAGAAGCTATTAGTATAGAAAAAACGTATTACTATATAACTACTAAACTCTATTTTACTATTATAGTAATTAAATATCTTAATTATATTGTTTTCTATAAGTAACCTCTAGAGTACTTCTATAGTTTCTAGAGTAGCAGCTATTTATCTAGCTTTAGTTAATAGAGAGCTATTTAAGCCTTTTTTTACTACTATACTTAATAACTCTAAGCCTATAGTTACTTTAGAAGTAATAGTTACTAGAGGGGTATTAAAGCGCCTTTTTACTGCTATACCTAAAAATTCTAATTCTATAGAATCTTTGCCTTTACTAGAATACTAAGGTTCTAGTGCTTCTAGTGCTTCTAGTACTTCTAGTACTACTAACTTTTTAAATATAGAACCTTTTTTATTTTCTATCTGCTATAATAATACTGCGCCTAGAGGCTAATATTTAAAGAATTTCTATAGTTTTATAGCTTTAATTATAAGCGTATTACTTTTATATTAGAACTAGCTTAATTATATAGACTTTAATATTTTAAGTAGTATCTGCTCTATAGTTTTTAGTAGATTATACTCTATATTATATAATTTAATACGCTAGTCTAGTTTTCTAAAAGAGTTTATATAAACTTTAATAGCGTTAACTATAGTATTTTTAGGCATCTATAAAACGTTTATAAATTTAATAATTATTTATATTTAAAGCGTAGCTATATTCTATATTTCTTCTAGATTTTTAGTTAGCTGTTATAACTTAGTAATAGTACTCTACTAGTAATTTTAAGCTTCTAGACTTTTATTAACTACTATTTTAAACATCTGCTAAAAGTAGTTAGATATAATAAACTAAAGTAGTATATTCTACTCTTTTAGCTTTTTCTAAAAGATAGTAAATCTATTTAGAAGTAGATTTTATTACTTTTTTATAGCCTTAGAATATTTAGCTTCTTCCTTAGTGTTTCTAATAGTAGGTAGATTTACTTTAAAAAGAGATATTTTATTTATTATTATAGCTATACCCTTTATTTAGCCTTATATAAACTTTTATAGAAATTTAAAATCTCTATATAACTTGTTTACTACTATTTCTTTTACTTGCTTAATAGCCTGTGTATTAGCTGCTACTTTTAAAAGTTATATTTTAAAATTAGAGCCTTTACTAAGCTCTATAGTTTTATTATAAATAAGTTTAATATAATTACTATTTTTCTACTTTACTTTTTTACTTGCAAGCTTAAGGTATTCCTTTTTAATCTTTTTTTATAGTTTATCTATAATATTTTACTGCGTAGAATTTAGATTTTTGCTTTTTATACTCTACTATATCTTTACTAGCTTGTATATATTCTACTATTTACTTTTAATATATAGTAGACGTAGTTTTTTTATTCTGTGTGCCTAGAGCGCTGCAACCTATCTAGCGTAGAAATTAATAGGTAGATAATCTTTATTCTTTTTATTTACTATAGTATTATCTTTATCTTTTTTATCTTTTTTAAATTCTTTACTTGTAGTAACGCTATTTGCATCTAGCTTGCTAAACTACTTAGTAAATTTTCTATTATCTATTTTAGGCGCTGTATTATTATAATACTTCTAAATAGACTAGTTTTTCTTTTATAACTTTAACTAGAATAGGCTAGAAATAGTAGGTAATAGAATTAGAGATATAGTAGTCTATAGGACTTTAGAACTAGACGCATTTATTAGTGTAGTAGTAAGTAAAAAAGCTAATAGGTTTATAGATCTACTAGTAATCCTTTTAATATATCTAGATACTACTATAGAATTTATTTTTATACACTAAGTTAGTAGTGCTGCAATAGTAGGTAATATTAAAAAATACAAAAGTAAAAAAAATCTACTTACAAATTAATAGAGATATAATAATAAATAGAATTAGATTAAAGCCTACTTAATTGTGTTTAAAGATGCTTATAGATTTATATAAAAAAGGAATTTTATAAAGTTATATACTTTTATACTCTACAGATAATAGTTATAAATTTAAAGATAAAGGTAATAGAATACACGTTTAATATACTCTAGATATAAAATAAAGTAAAAGTAGCACTTAATAGTATATATAAATTAGGTCTAAAAACTATAAAGTACTAGAAATAGTTTATAAATATTATAATAGTAGGTAGTTAATATTAAAGATTTACTATAAGTATATAATCTACTATTAAACGCTAGTATATAAGCTGCTTCTATACTAAAGTAATAGTTAATAACTATTATATTTAATATAGAAAGGATGTAAAGCAGTTTAAATCTAAGTTTAATAATTAGTAGACTTATTAGTATAAGTATAGATATTTCTTTACTTTTTTATTTTAGAAATAGTTATAAATAAGTCTTTCCCTATAACGTTGCACTGTAATATAAAGAAAAAGCTAAAGTAAAAGAATTTTACACTTATATACTATTAAATCCCTATTTTTCTAGAGTATTAAGCGTTTAGTTCTATTAGAGATATAAAATTCTATATAATAGAACTACATTATTAATATTATTCTCTAGTAGCCCTAGTAAAGGATTAAGTACTTATATTCTATAGCGCGTTATACATATAATATACTATTTTAGAAAATCTAAAAGGTAGTTTAAAATTACTATTTTTACTACTACGTATAATACTATAGTAATAGCATCTATGCACGTAGAATAGAGGCAGACGTAGCTTTTTAGGTAGCTAGTTCTAAGTATTACATTTATTATCTAATATTTAGACGTATTATTTATTATTAAAACTTTAGAATATATTAACTTTTTATTATCTAAATTACGTACCTACAGTAAAGACTATAAAGAAGTTAAAAGTAACTAAGTATTTATTAAAAGTACTAGAAAATATTTATAGTATAAAAAAGTACTAACTAATTTCTAATATAAATTCTAATAGAGGCGTAATTAGAGAATAGACGTAAAACTCTACTAGAGATTGCTTAAAAAAGTAGTCTGTAACTAAAAATAGTAGAGAGTAATTTTAGAGCTTAGTAAGTACGTCTATATTTATTATTCTAGAACTAAAAACTAGATTCTCTGTTATTATATCTATATACTAGTAGAGCTTAGTATTATATTTAATAAAAAGCGCTAAAGGCTAACTAAAGGCTTAGGTATTAATAAGTTAAAAATCTAGATATTTTTATTACATTAAATCTCTATATAAACCTTAGTTCCTAAAAACTTAGCGTAGTAACTAAGAAGTAAAAAAAGAATATTTTCTTTACTTAGAGGATGGATATTACTAACGCAATTTTAATAATTATTAATAAAATGCTTAATATTTTAGAAGGTTTAACTATACTAAACTTCTAGTACTAGGTATTTATTATATACATAACTAATTTTCTACTAAGTATATATTAGTTAGACTCTAGTATAGTACTTTTTAAATAAAGTTAGAACTTACATATATATAGCCTAAAAGAGAGTCCTTTAGACAATTAAAATATTTATAAAAGTCTAAAACTAATACCTAACTATTTATAGTAAAGTATAACTAATACTTTATGTTATAAAGTTACTACAGCGTGCCCTGTAGCTAATTTTTACTAGAATAAACTAGTAGAAAATCTATTTAAAACAACTTTAAATTATATATAGTAGAAAACTATAGCTTTATTAAAAACTTTATAGTAATAGTAGAAAAGTAGGCTATAAATTGTAGTATAGTATACGCTATCTAATTATATAACTCTAAATATAGTTATCTATTCTCTATAACCTATATTTTAAAGCCTATAGTATATAGACTAGGCTCTAAAAATAGTAAACTATTATATATTATAGCTATGCTTTATAAAGCGTAAGTAGTAGCTATAGTACTAGTAAAGTAGTATAAGTACCTAATAATAGCTATTAAATCTAAGCTTTAATAACTAATAAAGTTACTCTATTTAACTACTAACAGACTAGGTCTCTAATACAGGCATTATAAAATAATTTATTATAATTCTATTTTTTAGTATAGCTACTAGAAGATTATAAGCTATAGTTACTAATTTTATAGTGTATTATATATTACCTATTACGTTTACTATTTAAAGCCTAGCTCTATACTGCCTATACTATTACATTTATAACTATAAACCTTTAATAACTCTATATAGTAAAAACAAGCTATATTTTATAAGTTAGGTATATTCTAATTAGAAAGTAGTTTAATAGTCTCTAGCTTGTAATAATAGGTGTAAAAGACTATACTAAAAGTCTATATAGCTAATAGTTCTAGAAAACTATAGAAGGTTATTATTACTTATATACTAAATACTAGAGGGATAATATTCTAGCGTGTAATATAGTGTTAGGTAACTTATAAATAGTTTCTATTATAGAATTACGCGCGTAGATAACTTTTAAGTGTAGATAAAAATAATGTATTTATTATTATTAGTTTATAAATACTAGACTCTAGAATATATAATAAACGCCTAGTAATAAAGGTAATAATACAGCTTCTAGAGTAGAGGTAATACTTCTAACTAACTACGCTAACTATACTAAGTAGAAAGCTAGGCGCTTTAAACGTAACTAATTTTAATTACTAATAATACTAATATTTTCTTCTATTAGAAATTAGCTTATAAATTTAGGCTATATTATTTAACTATAATCTAAATTTAAGTAGAAGCTTGCGTATAGTATACTATAAAGTAGGCTAGCTAAATATATTTACTTATAACTAAATAATAATATATAAATAGCTTTTTTATAGTAATAATTAAAATATAGAATAATTTATAGTAGTATAAAAAACTTTAAAAAAGCTATAGAGTATATAGTATAGCGCGCACTATTAGTTATAGGCTATTAGTAATAGTATTATAGTACGTTTACTTTTACTACCTACTAATCTCTATAGTTAAAATTAACTTTACTTTAGATTACTATAATAAAGTATATAAAAGTACGCAATAATTAAAAAAAAAAATCTTTAAAGTAAAACTTCTAAAAAATAGAAATACTAATAAGGTTTTTATAATTCTAGCTATATAATACTAGCGTTAGCTATAGTTAAAAACTATAAAAGTAAGCCTCTAGTATAGCTAAAAGTATAAAGTAAAAAGCGCGTGCGCGTTATATAGTCTCTACGTTTTAAATAAGCTTTATATTAACTATTTTATAATTTAATTAATACTACTATAAATATACCTATTCTAACTGCTAAAAGTTATGTTATAGAGGCTAATAGTATATTAGAAGAATGCCCTATTAATACTATATTCTTATTCCCTTCTAATTCTACCTTTCTAGTATATTCCCTCTTTATAATAACTTAAAAACTAGTTTTAAATATCTAGCTTACTCTAATAACTACGCGTAGTATATTTTTAGAAGGTAATTTTATTTTATTCTACATTCTATTATTAAAATAAGAAATATAAATACAGAGATTAATAGTATAGTCTAGAATATTCTTTTCTAAATACTAGTAGCTTTTAACTCTAGCTTAAGAATATAGAGCTATAGAAATACTAAATAATATAATAAACCTCTTTTAGAGCTATAGATTTTAAAGTAGGCTTAGCTGTAGCTTTTATAGCTATAGTTAATTAATAATACTATAGCTATAGTAGCGTGCTTTAGTAATACTATAATTTATTATTATATATATAGCTTCTACTAACGTTTTTTTAACTAGAAAAGTTTCTATAAGGTATATTTACAATATATAGTAATAATTTTTCTTTTTACTAAAATATCTTTATATATTCTTTAATCTCTAATATAAAGCAGGTACGTCTCTGCCTATTAAACTTATTTTTATACTTTAATTTAGTAGATTCTAGAACTTATCTATATTCTATAATAAATTACGTAGAGAGTTAAAGTACTATACTTTTTTATTTATGTTTAGTATAAAAGCTTCTAACTACTTAAGCTTTACTGCGTTATACATAGAAATATAACTAAGTATAGATTTTTAAACTTTATATAAATATAGATATAGAATATCTAGCAGACTTATTTTTAATAGAAGTAAAGTTATAGTGTAGTATTATAAAGTTTTAAAATAGTATCTATTTTCTATTATTTAAAGCGTAGCTGTTAACATGTTTATATTTCTAGAGTTTAGATTTTAAAGCTATAGATATAATACCTATACTAAGTAACTAAAAACTAACTTACATAATTATAGACTTTATAAATAGTAGAGAGAGAAATAATAGAGCAGTAAAATGTCTATATAAGCGTAACTAATACTCTAGAGTATAATTATAGCTATTATATATTGCATTTTCTTTATTTAGTATTTACTAAGAGTATAAAACTCTGCGTTACTACAAGCTAGCTCTCTAGATAAACTTCTAAAATACTAGTAAGTAAATAATACTATAAATAAATACTAGTTTATATATATAGTAAACTTTACCTAACTTAGTATTCTAATTTCTTAATAAAAAGTCTAGAGCTATACACGTTTATTAAAGCTTCTACCTCTAATTATTAAAAAGCTATTTTTGCACTGCGTAAAGCAACTATAAAAGCTCTTTATATTTATAGTTAGTTAAAAAATACTTATTAATCCTATTCTAATATTTATATAGAGGTTAAGAATTAGCAGTAAAGCACCTATACTAAAGATAAACTTTAAGTAGAATACTATTACTTAAAAGCCTAGTATAAGCTTATCTATAATTATTAGTATTATTTTTACTTTATTTATTTTTATTATAATTCTACTACTATTATAGTTTTACTTATAGTGTTAAGATTTTCGCTAGTTTATAATATAGTGTCTCTATAATTATAGAAGGAAAAACAAGGTTGTATTAGATACTCTTTAGATAGCTCTAATAAAATAAATAAAGTTACTAAGCACTTTTTCTTTACATACTAATTTATTTAATATGTTTTATATAAAGGAACTTAGCTACTCTAGCTGTAAATAAAGTCTAGATAGATGTATATATAAATTAGAAGTTTCTTTTTATAAACTATTTAAAAACACAATTAATTTTTAAAACTAGTATTATTACTAAATAGGTATTATATTACCTACCTTTATAATTATAGCGTAAAGAACTATTAAAGATAAATTATAAGCACGTAGAATTAACATCTATTTATTATAAATTATAGTTAATAGAAGTAGAGAGCTAGATGTATTCTTTAAAATTAACTAGAATGCTATAGAAATCTTATCTACCTTTACTATTGCGTAGGCTGCTTTTTAATTACTATAATCTATTACTCTATAGCTTTACTTCTATATTAACGTCCCTCTAACTAATTATAGAACAAAGATAGTACTATTAAAGGCTAAAACTATTTTTAAATCTCTAGTTTAAATAGGCCTTTTTAACTTTTAACTATTAACCTATAAGTATAATATAGCAGCTGTAAAAAGAATAGTAGATTTAATTTAAATATAAAATTACTATAATATAGATCTATAGATTATAGTAACGTGCTTAGGTATATAGCTTAATCTATTAGAATTAGAGTATTACGTGTACTATAGAGATTAAGCTCTATCTAGCTAGAAAATTCTAGCTTTAGTTGCTTATTTTAAAAGACTACTAAGCTTAGTTATTAGTTTAGTAGACAATTGTAAATATAGCAAGCTTATTCTATTAAGAATAGAGAAAACAAAGCGTATAAAAGTTTTATAGAAAAAAAATATACTACTATCTAATAATATAGGCATTATATAGCAAGTTTTACTTTTTCTACTTTTCTTTAGAGCTTGTTTTATACTTTTAATTACCTAATTTTATCTAGACTTTATAGCTAGATAGAAGTAGTTTAAATAAAGTACGTATTAGTATACTATAGATTTACACTTTATTATACACACGTAATTAATAATTTATTTTATTAACAAGCTATATATAAAACCTAAATAAAGTTATTATATAGCCTTTTTACCTCTTGCTTTTTATATATAGAAGCTAACTAAGTTGCTTATTTTAATAGAATTAGTAGAAGTAGCTTCTTTTAGACAGTATAATCTATAGTTCTAAAAGGGCTATCTAGCTATTACGCTTCTATAAGCCTCTGTAGAGTTATAAAAAACCTACTAAGTAGTAGAGTAGTTATTATAATACTTTATATTAAAAACTAGATGCTCTTTTATATTAAATCTATATAGAAAAATATATGCTATTAGAAAGGTAGTAACTAGTATATAGAGATTAATTATACACAAGGTATAGAACTACTATTTATTAGAAACTAGAATAAAGTTTTTTTTAGACGCTAATATAGATATAAAAGCCCCTTTAGCGTTAGCTTATTTTAATAATGTATAGAACTATAGTAATAAAAGCTATTTTTATAAAAAATAGGCGCTACGTCTAGTTTAAAATAGAATATAAATATAATTATAGTATTAAGTACACTAGTTACTATAGCTTAGTTATCTTTAATAGTCTAAACTACACTTTTTTTTAGTTTAATTATATTTAAAGCATTATTAAAATTTAGCTTATACCTCTAAAACTATATATTTAAATAATAATAGCAGCTTTAGACTTTAGGTACTACTAAGTTTAGAAAATATTTCTAAGCGTTATTAGTATTAAAGTTACGTATAAAGCTTTTAACTATACGCGCTAGAAAATATAACTTATTTAAAACTATAGCTATAGTAGTTATTTTAGAGGCGCTAGTGCCTAGAGATAGAAAAAAGTCTAGTTTAGATTTATTAGACTAAAGAAAGCGTGTTTTCTACTATATTATATTAGCTAGATAGTTATAATATAGACTACTATTCTAATAGACTAGATTACTAACTACTTTAGGCTTAAAAAACTTTATGTAATAGTTAATAACTATTACTATTTTATAAAAGATTATTTACTAGAGGGCTGTAGATGTATAATAAGCGCTATTATAGTTAGTAAATACTTTACTTTTTAACACCTATAAAACTTACGCATTGCTAATAGTTATATTATTTAGTACTTAATCTGCGTAAATAACGTTATAGCCTATTATAATTAGTAGTATTTAATACTTCTAGGTAACTAGATCTTTTATACCTATTTTATTTAAACGCTAACCTCTATTATAATTAGTAAATAACTATAGTAGAGAATAGTTAACTATAGTTATTATTACTATAACCTTTATATTATTTTTAAGTAGATTAAATATCTATAGAGAGGTATTAAAAGTTTTATAAAAGGTATTCTAAATAGCTTCTAAATTATACTATCTATTTTTAATATAAGTAATAATAAATTAGATCGCCTATAAAAGTAATACTTTTTTTTTTTCTAAAAGTTTTTAGTATAACTTCTTTAAAACAGTTTAGTAATTTAGCAGCGCTTTATTATAAAAGAAATATACTAATTGTAATAAAGCTACCTAAATAATATTAGTATACGCTGTTATATATCTAAATAACTTACTAGCTAATATACTATAAATAAAATTAAAGAAATTATTAATTTTACTACTAAAGGGTGTAAAGAGCCTATCTAGGTATTATAAATACTAAAGAGAAATTACTTCTTTTACCCTGCCTCTATTAAAACTAAGTATTCTAATACTAGTAGTTAGTAAAATAAAGTAAAAGATTACGCTATAGTAGTTAACGCTATATAGAACGTATTCTAGTAATATATACTAGTTATTATTAAACTATAAATAGATTTTAAAAATCTTAATATATATATTATATAGAGCGTAACTACACATAAATACCTTCTCTAGCATTTATAAAAAGTAATAAAAGTAAAACTAATAGCTTTTAATATCTGCAAAATATAGATAATGTAACGCTAGAGCTTATTAATATAAACTATTTAATAAAATACTAGCTTTAATATATTTTACAAATACGTTTTTAAATACGTTTACTATTAATATTAGAAACTTTCTCTACACTTTAGAGCTTACTATGTATAAAAAGATAGTAGTAAAATATATAGAAAAGTATAGTTTATAAAAGAAATAGCTTAGACTAAAGTCTATACTATGTAATTAAAACTACTTTCTCTGCGTTAGCTAATATACTTACTATACGCACTAGAAAAGTAGCTAGCTAGAACTAAAGCTAAGCTAAAAATAGAGGTAATAAAGTACTAGAGCTAAGCTTAGAAAAGCATTTAATAAAGAAAGTCTATAAGATACAGTTTAAATAGAGATAATAAAAATTCTAACAGTTAGCTAGCGTAAGTAAAGTAGAGTAGCTAGTTATTTTTACTATATATATATACTAATAGGCGCTTTAATAAATACTTAAAATATATAAAATTAAATAACTACTATAATTTAACGCGATTTTATAGATTAGCGTTAGATAAAGTAAGTAGCTATTACTTTAATATACGCGTATAAACTAAAGTTAACTTTAATAATTAAAGCTCTAGAATATTAATAGGGCTAATCTAATTATATATATTCTATTAAACTTTCTATACGTTAGTATACCTCTTTCTCTCTATTAGAGCCTCTATTAAAAGATCTATAGTTTTATTAGCAGCTACTATCTTATTAAAACAGTCTAAAGACGTTTCTATAATAAAAAGAATATGTAGTAGAACTAGCAAATTAGATATAGATAGAGTAAGAATTTAGTCTGCAAGCTAATTTACTACTACTTTTAGACTGCTAAAATTGCTAACAAAACAGTATATAACGCTAGAAAATTAAAAGAAAACCTTTCTATATAGTATAGTACTAATACTATTAAGATTATATACATTCTATATAGTTATAAGTTCTAGTAATATAGAGATCTAAGTACTAGATATATTTATATTTTAAACATTATAGTTAATAATAAAAAGTAAAGTTTTTATACTACGTAGTTTTAATAACGCCTATAAATAGACCTATTTATAGACTAGTATATTAACAGCACTTTCTAATAGTATACTTAGCAAGATTAATTTAGATTTCTTCTCTATAAAAGTTATATATAAAGGTTTTAAATTGCCTAGATATATTAGAAGCTTAAGTTAAAGTTTATAATATATTACAATTTTATTATCTAATAAATATTTAAAGGTAATCTATAAGATTACCTCTATATTTATAATTAACGTGTAATAGATAGAGATAGTAAATGTAATTTATAGATCTAAGTTTTTCTAATTACCTGTATTTTATTACTTAATTATAAATTTAAATTTATATAACTAAAAATAGTAGAGCTAATTCTAATTTTATTAATATTATAGCACTATTTTACTTTATATATAGAATACTTAATTATTAGAGAATAAAAGAATACAGAGCTCTGTATTATATAATATTCTCTATATTAAATAGCACTTTTATAAGCTAACAAGCCGCTTTATATTATAGTATTGCTTAAGTTCCTCTAGACAGTCTTTAGTTTAATTATCTGCTTGTATTTAAAAAGCATAGAGATAAGTTATTAGATAATATTTAGTAATTAGAGAGAATTTTTAAATAAAGTAGGTGTTTAAAGTTGCATAATAAAAATGTTTTTAATATAGTAGTTTATAAAAAGAACTTTACTTCTATACTAAGTTATACTAATTTTACTATAGTAGCTTTATATAGAGTTAATTCTACTACTAAAGCGCTAGCTCTAGATTTACGCAGCGTTAGCTACTTTATAAAACTCTATTATATTTAAGCAGCAGATTACTTTTTAGATTTTAATAATAGATAGTAGACTGTTTACCTCTTTTTAAATAGTACTATAACTATTTATAAATTACTAATATTTACTAACTTAACCTTTTAGATACTTTACATCCTGTTTTTACTTATATTATTAAGTTGTATATTAATAAATAGAAGCTACTAGATAGTAATATATTCTGCAAGATATAGTACTACTATTAGAAGAAAGATAAAAAAGTAGAAAATTGCTAGTAGGCGCGCTTAGATAAGTTTAAACTAAAAGATCTCTAATAACTTTTAAAAAGGGATAAATTAGCTTTAGCATTTAACGCTTTTATTAACTTTCTAGGTCTCTAGGCTAAAGTGCAGCTAGAAGCTCTATATTAGCTATTAACTCTAAAATGTAATAAGGTATATACTAGTTACTATAAATAGAGCTAACTAATATTAATGTAATATAGAAAATAATTAACTATTTTAGCTATATAAAGTATACTTAGACAGCAATTCTTTAATATAATAGAAGTACTATATTATTATCTATTATAGATGCTACTATAGTTAGTTATTTTAAACTACTTACTTTTTATTATTTCTACTTTAATAGAGCCCTGTTACTAGATTTAATAGATTATTAAATCCTTTTTTTTTTAGTGTCTAATAATTAATAGCGCTATACATTAGTAAATAACCTATATGCTATAATAGGGTTAATACTATCTCTTTAAACATTTTTTAAAGCTCTAAAGTTTCTAGAATCTATATGTAAAATACTAAGGGATTTTATTAGTATTAAATATAAGCGTACTATCTACTCTAGCCTTATAGTAAACTACTTCCCTCTAGAGAAGATAATAATTTAGATAACTAAAACTAGTAAAGTAGAACTTACTATTCTAATTACTAAAGTAGAAGTAGTAAAGATATTTTATATTAAGCTCTAGGCATTCTACAGCTGCTACTTTAATAGTCTAACTATATTTACTTCTAGAAAAGAATTAGATAGTATAAAGCCTTTAGTTAAAGGCCTAAATCCTATTTTATAGTAGCATCTAGCTAGATTTATAATATTAAAAGAATTTAAAACTAGGCGTGCGTAAGAACTAGCTACTACTAACCTCTATACTAAGCTTGCTTAAAAATACCTTTATAGAGTAAATCTAATCTATACCTCTTCTAATAATACTTAAGTTTGCAGAGTTATACTTACAGGTTATCTAGAGGTCTATCTCTAGAGGTTTAAAGCGCTATTAGAGGCTGTTTATATTATAAAAAAGTAAAAAAGTAGTTATATATTCGCAAATAATCTAGCATGTAATAAAAATAAACTGTTCCTTTTTTATATATATAGAAGTAATAAGCCTAAAAGTACCTTTTTTAGCCTTAGTTACTATTACCTATTTTCTACTTTTTTTAGATATTTACTACTTTAGGTTAGTGCCTTCTAACTACATTCTAATTAATATTTATTCTATTTAGACTAAAATACTTAGTAGCCTAGTAACTAGCTTTTATTTTAATATTAATATTAATATAATTAATTCTAATAATACTATTAATTCTAGTCTAGAAGTAATATTATAGATAGATCTAACTATAATAACGTCTGCCTCTATAGAATAATAAAAAAATGTTTTTAAATTAGTAACTAAAAAGAAAAAATAATTATAGATACTAGAGCGCTAATTATACCTAGTAGAGGATAGTATAAATAACCTATTATTAGATAAAAAGGCTTTGCTTAAAGCGTATTAAGTAAATAAAAAAACTTAGTTATATTAGATTATTAAACTCTAGAGAGACAATTTAAGGCTCTAGAAGTAGATAAATTAGATTAAATAAAAAGCTTTAAATATAAATAAAAAGGCTTTAGATCTATAACTTAAAACAGTTATACTTAAATAGTAAATAAATAAAATGTAAGTAGAGAAAAATATAGCAGGCTAATAACTTATTATATTTTAGAAAGATAATTCTAGTCTCTAGAAGTAGATAACGCGCGTTAGATAAAAAGTTTTAGATATAAATAATAAGGCTTTAAACCTGTAACTTAAAATAGTTACGCTTAAGTAGTAAATAAGCAAGACGTAAGTAGAAATAGATATAATAAACTAATAATTTATTATTTAATAGATAGATATATTAATTTCGCAGCTTAAAAAGATAAATTTTACTTTAGATAAAGAGGTAAATAGCCTGCAGCGGAAAATAGTAGAGGCTTAGTTAACTAAAAAAAAAAAGAACTTAGCTTTTAAAGCTAGTAGAGAAGAGATTTAGAGCCTAGAAAAGAAGCTTAAATAAATTTTATTAGCGTTAGTTTAAAAACTGCTACTATACAGGGATAAAATTAAATAGATTCTAGAGTTATAGAAACTACTTTAGGTATAGATAGAAGATCTACTAGAAAACGCTTTAATATATTTTATTATATATAAAATTAATAAAAATAGTAATATACATAGTAAGTATATTAATGTTAATAGTAAATAGAATAAAAGAATTAAGAAGTTATTAGCTATTAATAGCGTTATAGAAGGTTATTTTAGTATTAATATAAAGGTAGTAATAATAGAAAAGAGATACCTATCTAACCTATACACGTATTTTACTATAGGATTTTAAAATCTAAAAATAATGCTACTATTAGGCTTTTAATTCTAAATTAAAAAATACATATAGAGAAAACTGTGTATATAACTACTACAGTCTATATAAATAAATAGGTATTATAAGGTTAAAACTATAGAGAAAAAGAAAAAAAAGTTAAATAATATTAAACTAGAAAAGAGGAATAAAGGACCTATATTTAAAAATCTTCTAAGTAACTATTATAAAGGCTTAGACTTTAAAGAAATAGAAAAGGTAAGTAATATAGAATCTAGGGGCGTAGGTACCCTAGTAGTTTAAATTACTTAAAATTGTTTAAAATTCTACTATTATATACGCTATCTACGCTTCTCTAAAGGCTTACTTTAAAAGTAATATAATACTTTTTCTAGGTAGTAATAGACTTAAATAATAGCTTAGACTTACTTATAATATTACTAATACAAAACTCTAAAAACTATATCTATCTAAGTTATATTTATTACTGCATTTATCTTGTCTAGCCTAAAGCTCTAGTGTCTAAAACCTCTTCCTAGTATTTAGTTTATAGAAGGGAGATAGAGAGAGCGAAGTATTTCTAATTATTATTGCTTATTCTTTTAATATTCCTTTATTAAAGCTAAGGTAATAGAACAGGCGTTTAATAATAGAATAGTGCTTAGAAATCTAGAGAATATTAGTATAGTTCTTTAAATAGAATAGGCTAGCTAACGTAGAATTCTAAGAAATTAAAAGCATTTTTTTTACTTTCTATTATAGAAAACACGCAAGGTACTAATCTAGGCTTTTTAATAATTATAGTAATACGTATAGTTTTATTAATTATATATAGCTATAACGCTTTCTAAAAAATACTAGTACTCTAGTTATTAAATAACTTTATAATATTTTAAAGTAGTGTTTTAGGCATTATAAAAATAATATTACTATAATAATAATTAAAAAGTAGAGTGTTTAATTATAGAATTACGTAATAGGTACCTAGTTTTATTACGTTTTCTAAACGTATATTATAGTAAATATAATCTAATTATATACTACTACAATTTAGATCTATAAACTAGGTTTTTATAATAGTATATAGTTAGTAGTTTCTATAAGTATAAAAAAGGCTAGGCTATACAGTATATTAGCCTAATAGCTATAAGTAATAATAGCTCTAATTAGTTAACTTTTTACGTAGCTATTTACTATTAGCCTTGCTATATATATATAGGCTTAGTATACTATACTAGATACGTAGTATCTTTATAAATAGATAGCTTATAGTGCTTATTATAACGCCTATACTTTATATTACGTAGTTAGTATTTACGTAGTAGAATATAGATTTTAGTAATTTAAACCTATTTCTAACATTATAATAGAGCCTTCTATGTTTTTTTTAGAAGTTTAGATATAATAGTATAGACTATAGGTAGGTATTATATATATATATAAATAAAAATAGACTTTACTTCTTTTATATAAAGTATATAAAAGTAATTTTATTATAGTTAATAGTTAGTATACAGGCTATACACATATACGCTATTATATTAGCTTTAGTAATAGAGGTTTTTATAGTATAGAGACTAGTTTAATTTTTTATAATGCACGTTTAAGTACGCTTCTTTCTAACCTTTTTTAAATAGCTTCTCTACACTTTACTTCTAAAAAGAATTAATAGGACTAGTAATATAATAGTAGTAATAGCAATTATTATTATATTTCTTATTATTAGTAATATAGTTAGGTCTACTCTATTTATAAATTTATAGATTAAATTATTATAGTAGCTTACTAAACTCTGCGTTATAAATATAATTATACTTTTTTTTAGTAAGCGTATAAATATTATTATAAATAAAGCTCTTTAGCTGTTCTATAACTACTACTATTTTTTATATTAATAGTTAGAATGTATAATAGTAACTAAAAGCTTAGTATATACTATTTTATAGCTTGTTTATAATTATAAAGGTTTTTAAGCAATAGAGATAATAGTAGGTATAACTTCTTTTTAGAAGAGTATAACTAATATATATATACAGCTACTTACTTTTATAGAGACTTTTACTTTAATATTAGTTCTACCTCTTTACTAATAATATTATAAGCTATTTTTTAAAATACACATAATTTTTACTATTTTTTTTCTAGTAATCCTCTAGCTTTATATACTAGGTTTTAACAGTTATATTTTTATATACTTTATTTCTACTACCTCTAGATTTATTTTATAGAAGGTTACTAGAACTCTACTATTTATATACTAAAACTTAGGTATAGAGTTTTAGTTAAAAGCTTCTATTACACGCTATCTATACTCTAGGCTAAATAATAAAGTATACTAGGTTTATATTAATATTAAATATCTCTAGATAGTAACTCTAGAACAATTTATTTATTTTACTTTACTAAAAGTCTATAGCTTTAGGTTAAGTATTTTTAAAACTTATCTATTTATAATTACTTAGGTAATAGAAAATAAAAGAGAATAGGTAAAATTAATTATCTTTATAGTTTAAGTATATAGAGGATTTACGCGTAAGTTTAAATTTATAGACTTAGTAATACCTACTCTAATAAAAGGCCTATATAGGGGAGGACAAGCTACAGCCTTATAGAAATATAATAAGATATTATTTATATCTAGTAGTATAGAGATTATAGTATATTTATATATAATTAAATACTTATTTATAGCCTATAACTAATAGACTACGCAAGTAAAATAACTAACTTTACTCTAGTTATTTAAAGTAAAAGGTTAGTACTTATCTCTAAATAATCTAGTATAGTAATAATAAAACGTAGATTAAATTTATTAGGTAGAGAGGTTTCTAGAGGCGTTATATAATTTTAACTGCTAGAATATTCTAATAATCTACCTTTTCTCGCCTAATAAATCTAAAGGTTCCTCTAAAGGCCTAGAGTTTAACCCTCTAAAAAAAAGAATATTCTCTATTTGCGGTCTACTTAATATAGCAATATTTATTAAAGAAAAATAGAGAGCTAAAGCTAGAAATATACTAGTAATAGGTTTAAATCTACTATAATTTAAATAGAGCTTTATATAGCTAATTTATTATAGTTTATAGAAGTTTTTAGTTTAAGTTATATATAAAATAGACTATTTAAGCTAGTTTATATAATATTTATTTTTAGAATAATTGTTTTTAACTAGATAGAACTGCAGAGAGCAGATTATCTATACTTAGGTTTAATTAAAAGAAGAGCTATTAAAAAAACATCTATCTACTAGTATATAGGTTTAGATATATAGCTAATTAATATTATATATATATAAACGCATTTATTTAAGTATTAGAAACTATTAAGCTATTAACTATATAAATATTAACTTGCTATAGAAAACAACGCTATAATATGCTTTAGCCTTTAAAAGTAATTAAAGCTATAGTAGGTTATAAGTGTATAAATTACTTAAATATAGCTTTACTAATAGAACTGCTTAGTACTATTTCTAGAAAATAACATATTACTAAAAGTTTTCTAAAGCTTTTATAGTTACTAATAAAGAAATGCCTTGTATAGTACTAGTAGATTCTAAATAGCTATTTCTAGCTATTTATAGCCTATTATAGATAGATAAGTGCTATATTAAGGTTTTAAACTTTATTTTAACTACTATAATAGCTTAGATGTTATAGACAGGCTAATAACTAGACTAATATACTATAGAGAAATATATAGTTAAAAATTCTATATTACCTTTTAAAAGCGCGTTTCTATAAAAAGGCTAATAACTTTATCTAGAGAACGTATAGTTAGAGATTCTATACTTTCTAGAAACGCGTTTCTAGTTTAACGCGCTACTACTACGCCTCTAGGCAACTATATTCTATATAGAATAAAAAACTATATAAAAGTACAGATTAGATAGAATTACTTTACACTAGAGATTATATAATATAGAGTAAATATTACTAGAAGAGTAATAAGCCTATACTCTAGTAGCGTAATTATTTTACGTATTCTATATAGAACTAGCTCTAATATTACTATAAATACTTTATAATAATTACTTATATATAGACTTTAAAGTGCGTATTATATAAATAGAAAGAAATATTATTCTATATAGTTAGTAGAGAAGCGTATAATAGTTAGAGTAGGTAACTATTATTAATAAACGTATAGTTATACTAATAGTCTAGAAAAGTCTAATAAAAAAGAATAATAATCTAATATAATCTAATGTATAGCACTTAACTATAGACGCGTATAAAATTACTAGTATAATAAACTTTTTATTTAGCGTTAATAAATTTATTATAAAAGCGCTAGTACTACCTAATAATTACGCAAGATTTCTATATAAATCTAATAGCTCTAATTGTTTTCTATACTGTAAATTATTCTATTATATTCTACTTTAAAACTTTTTAGAATCTAGCTTTTAAAAAAGCTACCCCTCTAGTATTTATAGAGTAGATTATTATCTAATATAGGCTTATATACAATACAACGTTTAACGTAGTATTTAAAAACGTTTATAAAAAGATATTTAAAACGTATAGGCTTATATAATACAGACTATATAATAGGCTTAGAAAATTAAATACAAAAAGAATTTAAATGTATATTTATATTTTAGATTATAGTATAAAGCTTTCTATATATCTATATATAGCGCTTAATAAATACACTTACCTAGTGTAAACTTTTATAGAAACTATAAATATATTCTTAGAATTTGTATTTATAATTTGTATTTTCTAATATAACCTCTAGTTCTACTATATTAGCTTTTTAATTAAAGTTAAAATACTTATATAGGGTGTTTACCTAGCCTACTATAGCATTTATATCTATTTAGAGGGCTTTAGCAGCTAAAGCTACTTTAGAGAGCTTTCTAGATAGTTTAGTGTCTATCTTTATAGTAAAAATAAAAATTTACTTATCTAGTAATTTAAGCTTTAAGTTATACTTCTTTTTTATTTCTCTAAATAAAAAGTTAGTATAATTATAATTTTAGTTAGAGAAATTCTATAAAGGCCTATATTAATAGATATATTAGCCTGCGCTTACATTATAACTGTTATAAAAGCCTAGATTACTAATATTTATTAGTAGATTAGAGTATATAGTATAAAGTTAGTCTAATATAGTTCTATTATACATAGTAATTATATTAGCTAGATTAAAGTACACACTAAAGCCTAGATTAAAGTTTAAAAAGAAGTTAGCTAGAGGTATTATATTCTCTCTAAATATAATATTTATATTAAGAGTAGAATTAAAACTACTAGTTTTAGGCTAGAATAGATAACTTATTAGATTTAGCTTAGATAATAGTTAGCTTTAAAGTTCTACTTAAAATTCTATCTATATAGAGCTGCTGTTTAATTAAAATAAAAATATAGTAAGTTATTTTATTTTACTATTAAATTATAACTTGTCTAGATTTTAAAAAGACATATTATATTTCTATATAGTAGATACTTAAGCGCTAATATAGCTAGATATAGTAGTAATTAATATTTATAAATAGATTACTTAATTTATAACACTAAAAATAATAGTTAGAATTAATTAAAGTTAACTACGCGTAGAGAGCTAAAAAACAACATATTCTAGTAGAACTAGCTTATAAAATAGTATTAAGCTACTATATTCTAGCTTCTATATAACGTACTAGTACTACCTAGTATTAGTATTCTATTTTTACGCTTTTTAGCTAGTATAGAGCTAGATTTTATAGGTTTTTCTAGCTTTATAATTGCTTAAATCTTATTATTAAATATAATATTAAAGAAATCTACTAGTAGTTTACAGCTGCTCTATTTCTTACTATCTCTAAGTCTAAATATTTTATTCTCTTTTTATTAGTTGCGCACGCGCTTTAAACTTTATAAATCTATATTAGATAATCTATATATACATTCTAATATAGACACTCTAAGCTACTTAAAATCTTTATTAGACGTTAGTATTATATCTATCTAAATATAGTTTTTAAAGCTAGCTAGCTGCCTATTAGATACGCTTTATTAAATTATATAAAAGATAGCTATTTTATAGAGAATTAGTCTACTACTTAAGCTGTAGACACGTATTAATTTTACTAATATAGTATTATAGACAATACCTATAGTAATAAAATATTTAATTGTATAGAAAATCTACTAGAGTTAATAGTTCCTTTATTTACTATAAAAGCAATAGATTTTTACTGTAGTAGCTATAATTTAGATGTATAGCTCTTCTAGCAGCATATAGATATTAAGGATCTCTTTAAAAGTAAAGTAAAAGTATTTAAATTATAGATAGAGTAAATTCTCTGCTTTAAAGGCTTAAACAATTGTAGTAATATTAGAATAATCTAAAAGCTTTATAATTTTCTCTAGTACTTATTACCTTTTTTAAAAAGCTAGCTTTCTAACTATTATAAAATAACTAGCGTAAAGATAGAGAGACTAGATTTACGCCTTTTAAATAAAGTCTTTTTATTATTTTAATGTATTCTATAGATTTTTCTAAAGCTTTTTTTATAGCTTTAAAATGCGAACCTTTTTTTTTATAGTCCTTTTAAAAAGTGCTGCTTTAGTTAAAACTTACAGTTTTAGTAGTCTTTAGAAAGCTTTTTTAATCTTTTAAAAAGCTATAAATATAATACTATAAGGTTGTAGGCTTATCTAACTATATCTAATTATAGATTTATAATACGTACTATTAGTAGAATCTAGGTATTAGTAACTATATTACTATACTATTAAAACTAGAAAATGTAATTACTATTTTTATAAAAATAGTCTAGAGAACGTGCCTAAATATAATATAAGACTTAGTCTATTAAACCTAGATGTAGAAATATAGAGATTAGAACTATATTATTATAGAAACTAGAAAGTATTATAAAAAGGACTAGACTTACAGCTTACTTTCTAGATAACTTTTAACTTTTAAATACTAGTAGTTCTAAATATCTAAACTTACTTTTTATAAAACTTACTACTCTAGACCTAGCTCTAAACTGCCTAACTCTTAGATATTTTAAGTACTCTTTCTATATAAGCAATTAAAAATAAACGTAATACTAGTTAATTAGTCTACTCTAACTTAGCGTTATTACTAGAGTCTAATAGAAAGTTATTTTTATATACTAGAAGATGTTAAGCTAGCGTATATACTAACGTAGCTAGTAGTAATATATAATTTAAACTAGGTTTCTATAACTTAAATACAGCCTAATCTATACTTGTAGTTATTACAGATTTTTAAATAGAAGATTTAGAATTATAGTTAATACTGCGTTAACTTGTATAAT
This sequence comes from Plenodomus lindquistii, assembly GCA_025504975.1. Taxonomy (NCBI): domain Eukaryota; kingdom Fungi; phylum Ascomycota; class Dothideomycetes; order Pleosporales; family Leptosphaeriaceae; genus Plenodomus; species Plenodomus lindquistii. The sequence continues at coordinate 1,023,393 of JANUWI010000014.1, forward strand.
AAATAACTTAGTTATAAAAAGCTAGAAAAGTATATTAAAAAGATGTTTTAAAACATTAAATAATAGTAGAAAGTTTATAGTAATGCGTTTACTGCAATTAATTAGTATAGGCGTAAAAATAAACTTTTAAAAAAAAAACTAGAGATTATAACTATAATAGTAAAAAACTAGGTAATTACGTTCTAAGTTTATTTCTATATTTAACTAAGCTAATAGCCTTATAGTTTAATTCTATAGAATCTAGTAATACTAAAATACTAGTATAAAGAGAAAAAAAAAAAAAACCTAATATTAGAGAGCAAGGCGCAAGTTTACTAGTTAATAGAGTAAAGAGTATCTAGAAAATTAGAGGTGTAAAGGATATTACTAGTAAAGTAGTAACCTTTAAAGAGGTAATAGATTTAACTAAAACAATTTTATAACCTTTTAAATTAGCGCTTTATATACCTAATTTTTTAATTTAAAAAAAATTCTAATATTTAAGCCTACTATATTAAGCTATCTTAGTAGTTAGTTTACGTTATGTTTAAAAAATTAGACTTTATCTTTAAACTTAAGTAGTAAACTTCTAAGCTATTAAATAGCTAAAGTTATAGATAAGCTAGGTCTATAACGTTTTACATACTAGAGTATTCTCTAATAGTAAAGATTTAGCCTTTTAATATTCTTAATTTTAAGCGTGTTAGATCTATACACTCTAGTTAAAAATACTCTAAACTCTATGCAATTTCTAAAGTTCTAAGGTATATCTTTTAGTACTTAAATCTACTTTATAATAGTACTTTTTTAGCTTTTTTTTTAATCTATAGTTAGCGTTGCTTATATTACTTAAGCTAAACTCTACTTTATAGTTAACTTTTAGTATTATATCTAGAATTATACAAGTATCTAGCTATTAAATTATACAAAGATATTATTTAGATCTAGATTTTAAAGTTTATATTCTTTATAGTAAGACTTTTTATATATTAGACTATAAGCAGGGCTTAGTTATCTATTAAACAGACTATAAATATCTCTAATTACTTAATAGAGCGGCGATTATTATTTGTAGCTATATTTATCTGCTATAGTAATATTATTCTATATTAAAGTTACTAGAGTTTAGGTAGCATTCTCTAGAAGGTACGTATAGTATTTAGTAAGGATTCTATTAGCTAGGCCTACTTTAATTATTACAGGCAGTTAACTAGAGGGGCTAGTATTATTTATTACTGTACTTTTCTAAGCATTACCTATTATACTCTAAAGATTGTTAATTAAACGCTAGACTTAAACTAGAGATGCTATAAACTCTAGATTTTAGCTAAACGTTAATAAACTTTACCTTTTCCTTTAGACTATTAACTATTAACTTGTTTTATTTTATAGTTAGATACATTTAATTAACAAGCTTATAAAACTCTTTATCTAATATATAATTGCTGTTACTTTTAGGTAGCACTTTAATAACGTTAATTTAATAATATTCTAATTATACTAGATCTATTAGTACTAAAACCTAGTTATATAGCTGTAATAAAATATTAGCTGCCTCTTTTAAGTTTATAGATAGTAATAAAACGTAGTTAAGGTTATTATTATAAAGTCTAGGCCTAGAACTTATACTAGGCTAATTCTATTAATTAAAGTTTATTTTTAGGCTAGAGTTTACTAATAGAGTTTACTATATATTTTTTAAAGCTTATACTATATAAGTTTATACGCTAAATTACGTTATTAAAAGTAATATTAGTAATATTAGGCACTTTAGCTAGTAAAAAGTGCGTATTTTACGTTTAAAAGGTAATTAAAGGTATAGGTAAAAGAGATATTATTATACTTAATAGAAATTCTGCGCTAGTTATTAGGTAGTAGTTTAAAATAGTAAATAATACTAAAAGGAAAATTGCTAAAAAGCGTCTAAAAGTGCTAGTGCGTGTAAGTAAATAAATTAAAATTCTTTTAAAAGTAATATAATTAGTATTTATACTCTTAATATCTTAGCATTTACATATTAGAAGATTTTTAGAGTAATTTTAGGCTCTAGAAACAGGTTCTTACCGCATATAACTTAGCTCTCTAATTTCTAGGCTTAAATGCTAGCTAAAATATAGTATATAAATATTTAACTGCTTTAGTATTAAAATTAATAGTATATCTAGCAAGCTATCTAGAAAAAGTAGTTTTATAGGCCTACTAAATAGTAGCCTAGTACTATATACAACCTATTAAAAGTAGATAAACTAAAGTAAATAACGCTTTAGTTATATCTAATTTCTAAAGCTATATTAACCCTAGCGTTCTCTAATATTAGATAGTTAGTAGTGTTAAACTAGATAATAAAGTAGATAATCTAAGTTATATAAAGCTTTAACTACTATAGTATTAGTTTTAACTATTTATCTAATGTATTATTATTACGCGAGCTATAATTAAAGTAGATATGCTAAATTATATAAAGTTCTAAACACTATAGTGTTAGTTCTAACTACTTAAACTATATACTTAAATAATATATAAAGTATACTAGAGCTAGACTATTTTCTATATATAAAAAAATTCTATTTCTATTAATTATATTAGTTAGTTAATTCTAGCGCTATAGAGTAAGTATAGCTAATAGAGAAGTAAAAGGTGTAGTTTATTATTATTAAAATAATAATTCTAGTATGCTCTAAACGTAAGTTGTAAGAGTTTAGATAGGGTATAAATACTACTTGTCCTTTCTAAAGGTACTATATGCATTAAGAACCTAAGTTCTTTTAAACCTCTATTTTAAACTTTACTTCTAAGTATTACTTACCTTTAACTTCTGCTATTATTTCTAGAGCTATATTATATCTACAAGACATAGTAATAATTAATACTAATATAAGTAATTAAACTAGAATTTTTTTAAAAACTTATACTTACAAGCGTAGGTCTATAAATTTATATTAATATTTATAAAAGAGATGTATATAGCTAATAATACTACATTATTAATATCTATCTCTAATATTATTACTATCTATAAAATAGTACTAGATACGCTAATTAAATCCTTTACTTTAGTGCTTAATATTTCTAAAGTTATTACTATTATAAACTTTATTTCTCTAGGTTAGCTAGCGCGAACCTATAAACCTACTATAAAAATTGCTTCTAAATACAATCTAATACTACTTAGCTTAACTACACTATATATAATCTATTAATCTTTTAAAAAAAAAGCTTTAATATTAGTCTAATATAAATTAAGTATTAAACTATTTATTTAATCTAGACCTATATTCTAACTGCAGAATAATAAAAATCTACTATTATTATTAGATTATAAAGGTTCTAGATGTATTAGAAATACGTCTAGTTTACTAGTAGCTAAAAAGTTAGTATAATAATAGCTTTTCTAGAATATTAATATTTAAAATCTAACTAATTACTATAACGCTAAATGTGTAATTAGCTACTATATAGTAATATAGAGTACTTTAGACTTATAACTATAGCTACTTTTCTAAGTTTTTTTAAAGTTACCCTGCAGCTAATTGTTACGCTTACTAATATTACTTGTAATATCTCTAAAAGATTCTCTATTAGAGGGAACTGTTATAATAGATAGAAAAATAAATTTAAGTATAAATATTAATAAAGTAAAGAAACTATTAGTTCTAGAGTGTTATAAGCTGCTAATAGAAATTAATTATAAAAAAGACTTATTAAATAGAGAAGCAACTATATTATAAAAAAAAAGAGTAAAATTAAGTATACAAGCGCTATTATTACCTAGACGTTTAGTTATACTTTACTAATATATAAAAACAAGTAGTAATAGTATAATCTCTTAGCTAGTTATAAAAGAAAAGCGTTTTAATAAAATATAACGCGTTTAGAAAGGTATTTAAGCTTATTAGATAACTCTACGTAAATTAAATTAACTTAAAAATAACCTAAAAGCGTAGAGTTTTAACTATAGAATAGTTAAAGCTAAGCTTTTATACTATAAGTAAAAGTTACTAAGCTATAATATAGTATTTTAATTATAGCAGCTTTATAAAGGTTTTTTCTAACATATTTACATTAAAAGCAGGAAGAACTAAGAGAGTAAAAATCTAATTAGACTAAAGTTTATAAAATTGCAACAACTAGTAAAGAAGATTCGCGAACTAAAAGTCTCTAACTAAAATAATAAAAATAATTTAGATTATATACCTAGACACTAACTATAATATAATTTTATTAGATTTCTAAAATATTATTTACGTGTATTTTCTATTAAAATATGTATTATATTACACTTTTTAACTAGAAAGTACTTATATAATATAATCTAGGCTCTATTAGCGCAGGACTAAATATAGTAACTCTCTTTACTAATTATTAGTAAAGGGTTTTAAAAACGTTTTTTTTTAGATATTCCTAACTAAAGGGGCGGATATAGTAAAGGAGGTAAAAATAGTATTACTTTAATCTTATTAGCTATAACTACTTTAACGTAGATCTAATATTAGAAAAAGATACTAGTAAGTTTTTTAACGTAACTATAGAGAATATTTCTAGTAGCTTTAATGCGTAGATTATCTCTAAGCTTGTAGTAATATAGAATTTGCTTAATAATACACTAATTTAGTACTAAAAACCTAATATAAAGCCTAGGTCTAGAGGTAAAAAATAGGTAACTAGAGTAATATATCTCTATTCTAGGTAGTAAATATTTTTTAGTCCTACTTATATATTATTAAATAGACTTTTTATAGTTATTTTTATATATAATCTATTTATAAATTTAGAATATAATATATACTAGAATACGCGCGCATTTAGGCTTATAGGTTCTAGATTATAAAACTTTTAACATAGAATATATTTAGTATAATATATTTTTATACTAATTTTATAGATTAGAGTATACTTAGTTATTATATATTCTGTCTATAAAGTAGAGGTATTTCTAATTAGAAGTATAGATTGTAATAGCTATATAATAAGCAATAAAATACCTTTACTACTTTTTTAGGCTTAGTTTATTATAAATTATACTATTTCTCTAGCTATTACTAATTTTAACTAGCTCTATTACCTATATTAAGGCTAGTAATAACTTTTACTATTAGTATAACTACCTATATAATAACTAAGTTTATAGCTTATATATTCTATGCAGGCTTTTAAATAATTATAACGTAATATACTAAACTACGTTAAGTTTTTATAATACTACTTTTCTACTACTTATTACTATTACTAGCTCTAGAAACTGTACTAGAGACTAGATAGCTAGGCTTTAAATTTCTAAAAGTGCGCTTTATAGGCCTGCAGCTTTAGAATAGTAAGTATATATATATAATATAAAAGGCTATCTACTAACTAAACTAGGTAATATACTAATATAAAAGGTATTACTATAAACTTTATTATTATTATAGAAGAAAAAAGTAACTTAGCTAAATTCTAGGCTAATAGTAAAACTATAAATATTATAGTAGAATGCTATAGTAATATAATAAGTAGAGAGTTATTATAAAATAAAATATACATAGTAGATTAAATAGAAAAATTGCGTAATTACTTATAAACTTATATTAGAAGTTCTACTTACGTGTATATATTTATTTTAAAAAATAGTAAGTCTAATAAAATAAAGTATTTAATTATACGCGCTATAATTAAGTTATTTCTAGAAGTAGTATAAATAGTCTTTTATCTAAGCTTTTAGCTAGATTTATATACATATTACACTAGTTATTTGTTTTATTGCTTAGAATTATAAATAAAAGGGAAATAGAAAAATAGAGTAAAGAAAAAAGAGGGGATCTATAGTAGTATTAATATAATATTAAAGTTAGAACCTAAAAAATAAAAAGGGATTAGAAGAATATATAGATTGCTTTGCGCTATATTAACTATAAAATAGAATAAAATGTATACTATATAAATAAAGGTAAAGCTTAGCTTTACTATATTAAAGGTAATTATATAGTAGATAAAGGCACTACAGAATTCTATAGGTATTTATCTCTTTTTATATATAGTATTTAATATAGTCTAAGTACTACTCTAAATTATTATCTATTTAGAGATATAGTCTATTCTTTATATAATAAAAGTATTTTTAAAGGGCTATAAGCATGCCTTCTATATATACTAGACTATAAATAATATTAGAGTGCTTTATATAGCCTATAATATAGATTAACTATTCTAGCTTACTTATTTTCTAGACACTACACTTAAAATAAAATCTAGCTTAGATTAGAATAGTTTTTTTAGTATAGACACTATAACTTTTAATAAAATAGGTCTATAGCTTATAGTAGTAAAGTACTATAAAAGAATATAATACCTAATAGTACGCTAGCGTAAGTAAATATAAGTGCTTATTTATATATATAGCTACTTCTATAGTATAATAGTAAAGTCTATTATAATATTTCTACTAGCTATAGTACTAAAGTAACTTCTATAGATCTATTATAAGTTTCTACTTAGTTAGACTATTCTTATTAACCTAGGTATATTTTAGAAAATGAATTTTTAATAGCACTCTATAAAGCGTTAGTAGGCTTTTATATCTAATCTAGCTACTTTTTTACTTTAAAAGCTTTATTTTACATTACGTGTATTTACTATTAAAATCTAGTATAGCGTCTAGATAGAATAGCTTAGTAGGTTTACTAATAGCAGCTTTAATAAGTAGTATAAGCGTCTCTAAAATCTTATATAGTAAATCTAATATCTAGTAAAAAGCGTTTATAATCTCCTATTAGAGTATATTATACTTTAGTTAAATTTAAACATATTTTAGAAGTAAAAATAAATAAATAGGTTACTACTTAATTCTTTTTAATATATAGTAGTAAGAATCGCCTATAAGCCTATCTAGAGTAAAAAGTATAAAGGTATTAGGTACCTGCAGTTAACTAACTAGAAATCTATACTTTCTAGAATATGTTTCTTTCTATATAAGTATTTTTTTATAAGGCTATTTATTAGAGGTATATATAACACCTTTTTTACTAGAGAGCTTTTCTATTATTATGTGTTATATTACGCAAGGTTAACTAGTACTAAAATTTTTATAAAAGAGATAATACTAGCTTTTATAGTATAGTTAGTTTTATTACGTAAAATAATAATACTTAAGCTCTATTATTATTACGCTGTAGTATAGGCACGTAGCACGCGTTAAAATCTTAGAGAAGTAGTGTCTACTAAAGCTATTAGAGTATCTTAAGCAAGTTAAAATCGCTAGGTTTTAATATATTATAGAAAACTCTATTAGTAATAGTAAGTAAAAGAAATAGTATTATAGAATATAAATATAGCTAGTCTAGCTTATCTATAAATAGTATAACTATTCTAAAGTGTTTTAGCGCTAGATCTATACGTTAAAACACAGACTTACTATTTATACTATTTCTCTAGTAGAATAAGTAGAAGTATTTGTATTTTAGAGTTATAGTAGGTAAATAAAACCTATATCTATTTATAATAGAGGCTGCTTTGCAACGCTCTAGTTAGATATAGACTAAAATACTAAAAAAAAAGAATAGTAAATATAATTTAAATATAGTATTAGAGATGTTTATAGCTGTATAGATTGTATAACTAAAAGAATCTAAAGAGTTTCTATACTTTTACTTCCTTTACTTTTAGTTTAGAGGCCTAAAATTATACTACTAATAAATAGGTACTCTCTAGATTAATATTACTAAATATAAAGGATTTAAACATATTAAATTTTAATAGAAGCAAATCCCTTTTAGTATAATCTAGACTAAAAGGGGTTATTTATAAGCGTTTATATTAGGCGTAAGAGTTATAACACAGAAATTAGAAAATAAAACTAGGTAAAAGAGATTTATTTCTAATAATAGACGCGTAACTACGTAATAAGTAAATCTATATAATATAACATTTTATATAGAGTTTTATAGAGCTATACTCTTAATAGTTATAGTTAAAGCGTAGTTTATATAGTAATTAGAGTGTTTTTTATATACCTAGGTAGTTTACTTAGTACTAGTACTATAAAGAGGTAGTTTACTTTATATACTTTACTATTTTACCTATAACACATTAATTCTTTTAAGCTCTACTAATAATTTTACTTATAATATATAAAATAGAGATAAGTATAACTAGTATAGTAAATATACTTTCTAGAATAGAGGAGGCTATATTACTAGTTTATTACGTATAACTGCGTAGTAGTATAAAAGTAGTATACTTTTTCTAGATAGATTTCTTTTAATTACATATTAAATAGTAGCTTAACTATTAAATTATATATTTTTTTCTAAAAATATTAGTACTAGACACTTTAGTATACTTTGTAATATTACTATTTACTTCTATTATAAACTTGTTCTTAGCGCACTAGTCTAGCTCTAGAAGCTTCTATTTAGTTACTTAGATAATAGGACTCTCTCTATATTTACTATAGTAAAGCAATACGTTTTAAGTAATTCTAGTATATACTACAAGCCCTACTTATTATACTTTCTAGCTATTAGAATCTGCGTTAGGCGCAGCAAGGCCTACAGCTACTATAACTATTAGTAGTACTAGAAAATTAACTTTTAAACCTTTCTCTTTTAAAACGCCTATTAGAAGTGTTATTTTATTTAATTTTTTTAGTCTAAATTATACTCTAACCTAAAGCTTTTTTCTCTATCTATATTAAAAGCTTAAAGGCAGTATAGATTCTAGATTCTATTAATTTAATCTAGTAAATATAAGTAGAAAATTTGTAGTAGATTTTATAGTTACTAAGGATAATATATAGTAGTTCTTCTATATATAGACTAGATAATAGGATTACTACTAGGTAGGTATAGTTTTTAGTCTAAATCTATATAGTCTATATTCTAGTTTTATTACTAATACTTTTACTACTATAACTATAACTACTTTAGCTTTTTTAAAGTTATTACGCACGTATACAGCGCTGTTTAGATATAGTAATATTAGTAACTCTAGTCTAGTAACTATAATTAAGTTAGCTAGACCTAGTAATATTAGTTATTCTAATTCTATAACTATAATTAGATCTACTAGAGCTCTAGTAAATAGTATTACACTACTTCTAATATTTTTAAATAGTAGTATTAGAGTATTGTGCAGTAAAACGTTTTCTTTAATTATTACTATAGTATTAGCACTCTAGTAGATAGATATATTATAGATAAAATAAAATACATTTAGTATAGTTAATTATATATATATAACTACCTACTACTAAAGAAATCTATTTAGTTTAGACTTACTACTGCGCGTACTATATTAATAGCGTATTATTAGAGTAGTACTACTACCTTTTTTAATATTAGTCTATAGCTTAGTTATTAAAATGCATTTATATATTTTATATTAAACTTATAATAAGTTATTACATTTTATTTTTACTAATACTAGAATATTTTAAAATCTATAAGTATTCTAACTAAACTTCTACTAACAATTTATAATATAGCATTTTAAATAGTTTAGAGTTAATACTAATAATCTAATTAAGTATAGTTTTACTTTAATAAAATAGACTACTATAGACGTAATATACTACTAGCTAGTCTACAGGATTAACTAATTATAAGTAAAATGCTATAGCGTTATAGCTAGAGGTTATTATCCTTTCTAGAGCGTGTTTTTAACCTTCTAGGTATAGAGGCTAGTCTTCTATAATAGAGAGCTATAAAATCTAGTCCTGTAGTTAGGCTATTATAGTAATTTAAATTTCTTTTTTACTATACTTTAACTAATAGGCTGCTTTAATAGCTACTAGAGGTATAAACCTTTTAATATATTATTTATATTACATGTAAAAAAAAGGCACTCTAATAGTAAAGATTACTATAATTACTATTTAAAGCTAAATAAAGCAGAGTATCTACTAGGCTATAAGTAGCTAGAAGTTTTTAAAAAAAGGTTATAGATATCTTTACTAAAGGTATAAATATAGAATATCTTCTAATAACTATTTCTATTTTGCTAGTAATTATAAGTGTAATAAAAATTAATCTGTAGAAACTATATACTATAGCATATCCTACTTTTTTATAAAACTAAAATTTGCGCTGTTTTTTTATGCACTTAATTATAAAACTAAAATAGAGAATAGCTAAAAAGCCTTAAATAATTAAATTACAGTATTTTCTAATAGAAAGTTAGCGTTAAAAATATTTTAAAATTTTTAAAACTACTTATATATTGCGAAACAACACTCTACTACAGGTAATAGTAAAGGTAAAGCTAAAATATATAATTACTACGCGTTTTTACTAAAGCTTTTTAAAAAAAGAGTTTAATACTAGATATTAGGTTATATACATTTATATTTTTATTAGCTTTAACTTTAGCTTAAATTAAACACTACTTTATAGCATTTTATACTATAAAAAAAATAAATATAAAAGCGTGTATATAGAAAGCTATTAAAACTAAAAGTTCTATTAAGTTTATTACTATAATACATAGAATAATTAGCAGTAAATAAAAAACGTATAAAATCTAAACTAGTATAAAAGATTTACTTTATACTTAATAAACTATCTACGTACCTATAATAAAGTGTAAAATAATTATTACTATAAAGCTAGTATATAAAAAAGCAGTTATTAGAGTAAATACTATTTTAAATAAATATTTAGTAGAATAATATAGAAGGCTTCTATTAAACTACTATTTATAAAGTAATATAAGTTATTATACGTAACTAATTCTTATTAATTATAAACTTATAGATGTAACTTTTTATTTTAAATAATACTACTATATAAGTATTAAAATCTAACTGTAGTAGAGGTATACTCTAGCTACAGTAGAGGTATACTCTAGCTATAGTAAAAGTATACTCTAGCTATAGTAGAAGTATAATCTAGCTATAGTAAAGGTTTAATCTAGCTATAGCTATAATCTATAGGTTATAAAGGTTATATCTAACTAGACTAGAGATAAGTTCTAGTATTTTAAAGCTTTAATCTAGCGCCTAGGTAGAACTTTAATAGTTTTATTATATATCTATAGTTTTATAGGTATTAAATACTATCCTGCTTTAAACACTTTATATAGACTAAAAAAAAAAGAAATTATACTATAATATCTATATAATTATAGTTACTCTCTCTCTAATTATTACACTATAAAAGTTTAATATTAGATAAAACTAAATTCTAGCTAATATACTTCTTCCTCTATATATACACGCTTCTTTTCTATTAAAGCGTTAATTAGTAGGTGCAATACATAGGTTTTTATTAAATTTAAAATTCTATCTAGTATAAATTTACTCTAGTTTACCTACTTACTACTTTTTAATTACATCTACTAACTTTTAGTAAAGTTTTATAGTAAAGGCTGCAGGGCTGCAGAGGATTTACTTAACAAGATTTTAAAGTAGCTTTATAAATTTATCCTACTAATTAATAAAGGTCTAGAAAAAGAGAATATTTAAAATATATATTTTATTAGAAGTATAATAAATCTCTATACTAGAGATATAGTAAAAATCTATAGCATTTACACTTCTAGAGAATAGTTTATAGTAAAAGTTATATTAACTAGATAAATTATAAAGGTTTTACGTAGAGATATATTTAAGTAGTAAAAGTAATCTAAGTGTATATAAAGGACGTAATACGTAATTTTTTACTATCTATACTCTAGATATAGTACTAACTTAGTACCTTTTACTAAAGAGGTTTAGAAGCCTAGTTATTATAGTATAAATTATACGCTTTTTTTTATCTACACCTATATATACTATTTGCAATATTTTTTATAGCTAATTATAATAACTATTTTTTAATAATACTAAGCTTTATTACGCTAATTTTAATCTATATAGATTATAGCGCTATATTATACATTATTTTTTATAATATTATTCTAGTAAACGCTATATTTCTACTACTAAATAAATCTGTAATATAAAGACACTAGAACCTAGTAAAAGAAAAAAGGCTCTAGATGTAAGTATTATTATTATAGAAAACTATCTAGCCGCATCTAATAATAGTTAATATAGAAAAGAGCTACGCTACGTTTAGTATTAAATAGTATATAGAGCTTATTACACTTATAAAAGAATATAATAAAGTAGTTATCTATCTATACTATATAGATAGAACTTATAGTACTAGAACGTTTACTTATATACTTTTAGCGCTATTCTCTAACCTAGCACTACTATTTTTAGCGGTCTATATACTTATTAGATTACTATTATTAATTGTATTAATAATACTAATTATATAATTATTAACGCAATATCTAGTAGTTAGGCTTTACCTAATTAAACTTTTATCTATAAAATAAACGCTATTAATATTAAAGTTAAGTCTAGACAGCTTATAGTATTAGTTTTTACTTATAAAAAAGTTTAAATTAAAATCTAGTTTAAGTATACCTTTTATAGTATAATAGATGTTATTACTAAGCTATTAAAGGATAGTCTATTTATTCCTACTATAGTAAAAGCTTATAGTATTCTAATTAGAATAATTAAACGTTCTATCTAGTATTATAGTAAGTTCTAGAAAAAGGGTTAGTAAAACTGTAAAGAAGTAAGTATTTATATTATAAGCTTTTAGACTAATTAAATACCTTTTTTAGTTTTATTAAATCTTTTGCGTTTACTAACTCTGTTTCTTTACTACTAAGCACTAAATAATAAGTAATAGAGAATAGAATTCTCTATTAGATAGCTTTCTATAAACTTTTAAATCCTTCTATTAGTATCTACGTGCTTCTAGAACGTTTAGTATAATTATATAAAAACTAGATATTTAAAGGTCTTTATATTAGTAAAAGTAGTAAAGAATATAAAGTTTTACTATAACTATAATAAGCTTGCAATATTAAATAGTTTAAATAACTAGTTTAGATATATTTATTATATAATTAAAAAATTACTCTAGCTATAACTACTTTAGTATTACTATAGTATTTTAAAGGTTAACAGCTCTAGTTTTATATTATTCTATACCTTTTTTTTTAATTTTATAGTAGTTTTATTTAAAAAAGGTAGCACCTTTACTACTACGTAATTAAGCTTTAGAGTAATAGTAATAGTTTTAAGTGTAGTAGTAAACTTATAATATTTATAAAGTAAGTTAGTAGTAAATAGAGTTTTTATAAAGTGTTTAGTAGCTCTAATCTTCTATATTAAAAAGATATATATCTAACTAGAAAGCTGTAGTATTACTAGAATTACGCCTACTATATTTTAAGTTTCTATTTTTTTTTTAAACTTCTCTTTAAGCGTACTATAATAGGCTTAAAAAAGATCTATTAATAGTACTACTTTTATTACCTATTCGCGTAGATTTTATTTATAAAGTAATATAGTTATAATAAGTAATGTATAGTATAGCAGCTACTATTAATAATATTATAAAAATTAGTAGTACTGCTTTAGCAGATAAAGCAGCTAAACGTTCTAGAAAGAAAATAATAATAAAAGAATATAATTAAATTTAAATAGCTAGAGGTATTTACGTATATAGAGCGCGCCTATTAATACAGTTATAAAGGCTAGAGAGTATAGATAAAAAGTAGGAAAATAAGTAATAGCTTAAAATAACTCTAAAAACCTATAGCTAGTACTATGCCTCTATACTATACTAGATATTATCTAACTTTAAATAGCTAATTTTAGCGTATATAGTAGAGACGTATGCGTCTAGCTATTATAGAGAATATATCTAGCTATTATAGAAGTAAACAGGTTTATACTAATTTATTATAAATAAAATATAGCTTAGAAGTATTTTCTAATTGTATAGAACGCTAGTTTTAGTACTTTTATATTTATATATTATCTACTACGCCTACTATAGAATATATAAATTAGAAAAATATATTATTAATAGAAAGTTTTTGCTTGCACCTAGTAGTATCTATAAATTGCATTTACTAATTAAGCTAAATATTATAAAGGTATACTAACTTAATTTATTTAATTATATACTTACTATGTTTATAAAATACATAGAAAGTTTATATATTTACTTAAAAGATCTAGTATATATGTGTAACGTAATTATAACTCTATATATTCTATAAAAACCTTAAATATTACTATATTTACTCTATAAACATACTTTTTATTAGGTTTAATAATAAATTTTTCTATTTTAAATTCTATAACTATAATAACTTCTTCTATAACCAATTTCAATTTACAGCTAATATAAAATATAATAAAAACCTATTGCTAAATCTCTATATAATTTAAAATAGGTTTAATTACGCCTATTTACTATGTAATAGATTTTAGATTAGACTAATACAAGTCTATAAAAAAGTAGTTATTTTTTAATCTATTATTAAATAAGATGTTTATTAAATCTCTTACTAGCTATTATAAGGGCTAGTTGTTTATCCTTAGTCCTACTTAAACTTAGATAATCTATAGTACTAGAAGCTAGAATAACAATTTTATTTAGATTTTTTAGTAAACTCTTTTAATATATATATCTATTAGAACTAGCTATAAAAGTTCTATTAGTAATAGTTAAAAGAGCTTACTAGTAGATATAAAAGTTTTAGGCGTTTTAGTATAAATAGAGTTAGTAAACATTTTTAACTTAATATAAAAGGTATAGAAGTTTTAGATGTAGAAAAAAAACCTAAATACTTATATTACTTTTATACTTACGTAATAATAGTAAATAATAGCTTAGAAGTCCCTTTTTTTTTATATATACAAAGCTATAACTATATAATACGTAGGTAATATAGTTACTTAGTTATAGACTTAATATAGATTTTTTTATACAATTTTAGCCTATTTTTTAAGCTAAAGCACCCTCTACACGCTAATATAATAGTCTATACTGCTTAGTTATTAACGCGCGTATAGTAGCGCCTAAAGTAAGTAAACTATATAGCTTTAGAAATAGGTATTAACCTTTATTATTTAATATTAAAGGTTATATTATATATGTATATGCTTTTTTTATTTATAATAATTTTAAACTATAGGTTAAATATATAACTTAAAAATATAGCTTAAAGGTCTAAAAGATTTATACTAGCACCTCTACACTTTATTATAAATTTAGAAAGCTACTTTTTATAATTATACTATACTATACTAAATTAAAAAATAGTTTATATAGATAGTACTATATAAGTTTATTATACTCTACGCTATATAGACCTAGATTATAGATAAATAGTAGAGTACTGCGCTTGTTCTAAAGCTTATTTAAAAATGCATAGCCTAGTTTTCTATATTACCTTTAATAATAAGCGCTAAGCTAGTTAGTAACTCTAAAGGAAAGCTGTTCTAGAAGGCCTATTTATAATAGCTATAGGTGTGTTAACAGGCACAGACTATAGTAGCTATTATTTTTAAATAGAAATTAGTTCTAGCCTTTATTATTTTAGCCTAGATTATGTTAATAAAGACTTTAATTATACTATTATCTATATAGAGGTTAAAAAACACCTACTTTTAACACAAAGAAACTTACTTTAAGGAATAGTATTTACTATAAAATCGTGTAAGTTAAATACAGAGGTATTTATAAAATAAAAGCGCGCTCTATGCTATATAAACTTTAAGCCTACTAGTTAAATACTACGCTAGAAAATGCCTAAGCGCTTTAATAATTCTAGGTTAACTCTGCTTTTACGTATAAATTGCACTCTAAAAAATATAGAGGTTTATACATTAAAATATTTATCTAATAAAATAATAAGTTTTATACCTAGAAATAGAACTCTAGTTTTTATTTATTAATAGTAAGCTAACTAGCCTACTTTACACAAGCGTAAATTTTTAGGACTAGATATTAATTCTACGCGGCTTTCTATTCTTTTATACTTTATTTCTTTACTAATAGAGTTTTTTTAAGCTGTAATTAAGCTTTTATATAGCGTATCTAATTATAATATTTAAATCTTTTTAACTATTATTAGTAATAGCCTTATCTACTAAATAATTAAGTAACTTTAAAAAGTAATTACTCTAACTAAAAGCGCAATAGCAGATAAATTAAGTAAAATTTAGAAAAGTAAATATTTAGAGATTAAACAATTTCTTACTTAGCCTTCTAAAAACGCTCTAGGAGTACTACTAGAAGCAGAAAATAATCTAAAATTAATAGACATCTAGGTGCTTATAGGTAAATATAAAAAAAGTATTTAAAATTACTTTTAATAATTTTTTATAGAGTAAAGCCTTGCTATTAAGTTTAATAAAGCTAGACTAGAATATTTAAAATAGATAAAAAGCAGGCAATTTTTTAAAATAGAGAGTAGTTATTATTTATTATTATAATTTTTTACCTAAAGTCTTTTTATTAAGTATAAAATAGACATTGTCTATATAATCTAGATAGAACTAAAATACATTCTAATAGAAAGAGAGTATAGATCTGCTAGTTCTGCTATTCTAGGCATAATAGGTTTAGATTAGGCTAATCTCTAAAATATAGACTTTATTTATATTAAAAAATTTCTAGTTATATACAATAGAAGTAAGGAATTTAAGTATTTTTTTAATAAATAGATAGTTTAGATTAGTAAACTCTATAATTATTAAAGGAAAAGCCTATCTCTAAAAAAGAATTACTCTAATTAAGCTAGAAAGAGATAAAAAATAGTAGGTAGTACTAAAGCTATTTATATAAAGCCTATATTTATAACTCTATAAAGCTAGGCTAGCCTATAGCGTGTAAAAGTTATAGATCTTTATAATTCTATATATATAAATTAGACTTCTAGTAATAATATAACATATAGAAAACCTACTACTACTATAGAAGATTTTAATAAGTAGTAGTCTTTTAACTTTATAGCTATTAAAGCTTTTAACAGCGTATTTAGCTAGTATATTAAAAACGCTATAGAGCGTGTTAACCTATATTTATAAAAGTATAATTCTTATTTATTACTATAAACATTCTGTGTTAAAACCTAGCTTATATAAAATAAGTTCTAGAATATAATTATTTTAATAAACATTAGATTAGCCTTAGAAATTGCGTAAAAGCTATTTTTTACTAATAGGTTCTAAGTATTTACGCAGACTAGGTAAAAAGCTAGTTAAAAATTATTTATATTTAAAAGAGCTTCTATTATAGCTATTTAATTGTTTTTTCTAAAGCAGTTATAAAATAGCATTAAAATAAGCTAGTTATAATTATAGAAAATAAATTAATAATTTTTATTATTTACAGATTATATAAAAATAGCTATATAATATAAAAAGCCTACTTTTATAATAATACATATACGCATTGAATTTTAGAAAGCTAAAAATATTATTTAAACTCTATATTAGTAGCTTTTTCTCTAGTAACTTTACGCTAGCTTTTACGTCCCTTTTATAATATATACTCTAACGTTTACTAGAAAGTCTATTTTTTTATTTTCTATTATTAGTAACTATATATCTTAACCTTTTCTATTCTAAAATGTAACGTTTTTGTAGCTAAAAAAATAGACTTTGCGTAGGTAGTCCTCTACTTATATATATCTAACTAGCTACTTTATATAGCTATTAAAAAGGCTTAGAGTTACTATAAAGCTTTTCTAATATTTACGCTTTAGCTATTAGTAAGTTTTAAAGATATAGGTATTAAATATACTAGTAACTCTTCTATTATTACTCTAGTTACTATTTACGCTATCTAGGTTTATTCTAGAGTAATATAAATATTATTTTTACTATAATTTTAGTATATATTTATAGTATATAGGTTCTAGTAGTTATACTAGTAGTAAAGTTATATATATAAAGCTAGCTATTGTAATAGAAGTACGTATAATAGTATATAAGTTAGGTATTAGTAAGTTATAATAAAAGTAAAGCAGCTACTAAAGCTAAGTAGGTTTTTTAATAAAGTATATAAAAAAGCTATTTTCTATAAGGCTATATAAAAAGTATAATAACTTATTTATATAGACTATAGCATTTTATAATAGATAACTTTGCTAAATCTACTAATACCTATCTAGGTATTATTAAGTGTAGTAATAAACTATAATAATTTTTTAAAAAAAAAAGCAGGTAGTATACTATACTATAGAGCTGCTAACGTGTTTTAAATTTAATGCGTAGCTAATCTATTTATACATATTAGACTATAGTATAAATAGGCTATAGCTATAGAATAATAGAAGAATATAGAGAGAAGTAATATAATAAGTAAAATAGAATTGTCTAACTATTATATAATACAGAATACTATATCTTTTACAGGCTTAGGCTATATAATAGCTATATAAATAACTATCTTTTTTTTCTATATTAATTTAGTATTACTAGATTAATAGTAAACTATACTTACTATTAACTTAGACAGAGTACGCAAATTTACGTTCTTTAAATTATAAATATAAAAGTAGTTTTTATAATAGATAATTATATAAACTTTAGTTTCTAAAATGTAAAAAAGTTAACTAGCTTTATAAATTAGTGTGTTAAATTAGTTATAAAGTTTAGAGTTCTATATATATAGTAAATATAAGCTAGACTAATATATTTTATATTATATAGAATTGTTCTAGTAAGCTTTAATTAGTAAATTATTATATAGTTCTAGCTATATATATACTAATTCTAGCGTTAAACTAGAGGAACTTTTTCTATTACTTATAGTAGTGTTATATTATTCTTTAAAAACCTTCTCTAACTAGAATTTAAAGTAAAGGTATAAAGTAGTAGTAGTAGAGCAATTTTTAAATAGATAGAGTATAAATAGATAATTTTACTAGACTAAAGCTAATAGAATACTTAGCTATAACGTATTAAAAGTTACGTAGCGTTAAAGCTTAGCACTATAATATTTTAGGCCTAAGTTATATTATAGAGGCATTATTAACTTGTTTAAAAAGAGGTATAGGTTTGCTATATTATATAGTAAATAGTTTAAAAATAGAAAACTAGAGGTTTACAGCCTAATATAAATATCTAATGCTTTATAGTAGATTAGGCAATAGTAAATAGTTAACTAAAAATAGGTATCTAGAAACTATAGTTAGTTTAATACTACTATTAAGTTTTAATAATTATTAAGCGCTTTAAATTAAGCGCTTAATATAACTAATTATATTAGCTTATAAATTATATAATATCTATTTTAAATATATCTATATATATAATACTTACGCGTTAGTCTACACTCTATACTAACTTTAAAATACTAATACTATTTATAGTATACCTAATGTATATAAGTAATATGCGTTATAAATCTAACTCTATACTTTAATCTAAAAGGCTTTTTACTTCTTAGCGTCTTTACGCGGGCTAAAAGGCGCGATTCTATATACTAAAATAGCGTGTTTCTAAAAACTATCTTCTATTAAATAAGTACTTTTATAGAGAGGATAAAAATAAAGTTTAGAGTATTTACTTATATCTCTAATATAACTTTATATATACTTATATAAATTAAAAATATTATAAAACTATATAAAGTAAATTTATAATAGAGTAGATTTAGTACTAAAGTAAAAGAGATAATACGCAGCAACTATAACTACTCTAGATTAATAAATAAAACTATAGAATTTATTAATCTTTTTAAAATATTAGTAATAGAGGTAAGCTAACTATATATAATCTAACTAATACTAAACATTATACTTAAAGTAATAATACATTTTTATATAGAGCGTCTACTTATTTAGAACACTATAAGCTTCTAAAATGTAATGTAATAGACTTTTATAATAGGTAAAACCTTTATTACAGCTACTTTAGAGACACTAGTATATTATATTCTTTAGTAGGTATTTACTAATATAAATAGAGTATAAGCTACACGTTTTTCCTCTAAATTAGTAGTTATAGTTATTCTAAAAGTAGGTGTTAATAAATCTAAATTATTACTTTATATACTATTATGTAGCTTTAATCTTCTTTTATTACGCGTAATATAAAAAATAGATATTTATACACTCTAGACGTAGCCTATAGTAATAAGTTAATATTAATTACCTATTTACTATATACTAGTATTACTATACCTATTAAGCTTTTTTATATAAATAAAGTAACTATTATTAATAAGTTTTATAGCACTCTAATAGAAGTATTATAAAATTATAGAATTAGTAATAATAATAAGTAAAGCTATAATATCTATAAATAAAGGTAATATTAAAAGAATATTCTACTTACTAATACTACTATTAGTATTATCTAATAATATAGCGTCTAGATATAGTAACTACACTATTATAAAGCGTGCTAGTTTAAACTTAAATAGCGCTATAAAATAGCAAGATAGTTAGTAATAAAGCTTTAATAGCTTTTTAACTATAGTAGTAGAGTCTTTACTACTACTAAAAAATTCTACTCTTTTATACTTGTACATCTAGGTCTGTGTATACTACTATATCTTATACTATTATACTAGAGTTAAATTAGGTATTTAGATTACTATATCTCTAGATAATACATTTATATTTAGTGTAATAGATAAGGATTAAAGTTAGTATATAGCTTTTACTATAAGCTAAGCTCTATAAAGTATAAAGGCTAATAGATTTCTTCTAAGTATTATTAAAGAATACTTTTATAGTAGGTTTTATTATTAACTTTTATCTATAATTATATTCTAGGTGTTAAATCTAACTAATAATAAAATATAATATTAAAACACGCCTTTATTTACCTAGCCTATTAATTATAATTTTTTAGTAGATGTTACTATTTCTATAGCACGTTAGTATCTAATCTATTTTTATAATAACCTACTTACTATTAATTGTATTTCTATAGCCCTTTCTAAAGTAATACGCGGTTAGTTTCTCTTTATACCTAGCCTTTTTTTCTAGGCTCTTAATTATCTTACTAAAGCAGTTATAGGTAAGAATTTTAGAGAATAAAACCTATCTATTAGGCTAGATACTTTATAAGATTAGTTTCTACGCTGCGCTCTTTTTATACTTAAACCTAACTATTTTACTACCTTTTTAAGGCTTTTTAGCCTGCACCTCTTTAATAGAAAGATTACTTTCTAAAACGCTATCTGCTAGTGCAAGTAAAAGAAAGTATAAAACTAGATAGAGTAAGTAGTTTTACTACTTTTTTATAAGTAGTATAACTAGACTGCTCTAATTAGCGTATTTCTAGAGTTATTTATAGTAAAAAACAACGTACGTATATTTATTAACTCTTCTATATCTCTTTTAATTTTATATATAAATATAAAGAACAAGACCTATATATAGTTTATCCTCTACTTAAAAAATATTAATATTTTTATATAGTAGACTTTTATTACTATTTAGCTACTCTAATAACTCTATAAATTCTCTAAAGTAACTTTCTATAAAAGTTAGAAGTATTAGCGTAAATGCAAGATATAGCCTTATTTATAGATATAAAAACTAATACTTATTACATACCTAGAGAAAATGCATAATATCTATAGTTACCTCTAATAGTATAACTAGTTTAGTAAAGGCCTTAGTTAACAGCTACTTAGTTTAAAGAAACTAGTAGAATAAATCTACGAAATTAAGCTTATTATATCTATAGCTAGTATAAAGTTTAATTACACGCTTTAAATAGCCTAATTAGTTTTTAAAAGTAGTATCTATAATTTTATTATCTAGTAGGCCTTTATTTATATAAACAAACTATATTAAAAACACTTTAATTTATTTTACTGTAGAAGCTTTAGAGAACAGATTTTCTTTAGAATACTTTTTATAAAGTACAGCTTCTAAAAATCTATATAACTTAGCTATAGTACCTATAGTTATTAATACTAGGCACCTACTCTAACTATAATTAAATTATATAGTAGTACTATTTAAAACTTATAGAGATAAATTTTACTTTAATATATTTTTATATAATAATAGGCTTTTTAACTTCTTTAGCTAACTATTAAAAATCTTTAAAAGTAGTTATTATTACGCGGGGGCAGCCTATAACTATAAAAATAATAGAGTTACAAAGCTACTATAGATAGGCATTACGCTAGAGGTTTACGCGTTATAAGATATTAAACTACTATATTTAGCACTTAACAAGGATAATTTAGGTTATTAAAACAGCGTTAGTTATAGGGTATAGCTTATAAACAGGAAACTAGTTCTAGAGACCTTGGGTAAGCAAATTGACTTAAAACTGGATTTGGTACCTTAACAAACGGCGAGGCGGACTGGTATCTCTATTTTCAGTGTCCTATGGTCGTATGTGACTGCTGTTTTCTCCATTTAGGTAAATATCCATACATGTTCGTGTTGATGTTTGAGTAGAGAGGTTGCAGAGAAGGAGTAGTAATAGGGACGGTTGTGGACGGGGAATCATGTAGAATATATTCAACTTGGGCGATATGTAAATCCGCCACATAAAGAGTGCCAATGGACCGATTATACAGTCGCGAATACTAGCTCTATAGCACCTACAATTTCCCCGCGCGCCCCATTTCCTCGACCGCGTGCTTAAAGCCAGCGGCGCCTCTCGGACTTCTAGCAGGTAATTAGGTCGCCTTTAAAGGATGTGCTTATACCACACTGTACTTGTAGCCAAGGGAATGTGTATCAGGCTCCTTCCATGCTCGAATAATGCACAACAATGTTAGCCTTACTCCCACATATCTAAAGGAGAAAAAAGTGTCCCATCACACCAGGTGTTCTAGCACGCTTGGACTGACATTAAAGTACCATTGGAAAATCCATCATCGAACAGGTCTTCGGCTGATGGCCTCTCTTCTAGGAGCTAACGTTAGCATCCTTCGAACGAGCGCCAGCAGCTCTTGCCTTGCAGCTATTGCTCACGCGTTTCGAATGTTTGCTGGGGGATGGATGTTGAGCCAATCCAGTTAGTTCCCTATTCTTTGTAAATGACAGGTAGTGGATTTCTAGACTAGCTGGATTTGGCTGGCTGATTAGCAAGTTTGTTCTGATTTTGGGGGGAGGGTGTGTTTGTGAGGTATAATGTGTGTTGGCTTTTTGTTGTGGGATCGTTTTTTTTGTGGGGGGGAATGATGATGAGGGGGGGGGGTGGTTTATGAGGGTATTTGTAGTATATATGTGGATAATAAATGGTAGAGGAGGCAGGCACACCTATATGTGGGGATTGCAGAGTCTGAGTTTTCTCGCAAGTCAGAGAGCATGGTACCATGACATGTACAAGGCGCCGACATGACTTCAAAGTGGTCAAATACGTCTCATCTCGTCTCATCATTGGTCTCGTATATTCACATTCATCTACTCTAAACGGCTACACCACTTCTCCCCGCATCACCCATCTCTACACCCAATCCCTCGACTTTGCCCTCACCAGCCCTCATCGTATCCTTATTCCCCAGGCCAACACCAGCTTTTCTCGCCTTGATAATCCCACAAAGACATTGTCCCACGGCCTCCAAATCCCCAAGAAGCGTAACGTGACCGCGTTCACTAGCAACAATGCCACCTCTAACGACGCTATACCCCTCCGGAGCCATCGCAGCACGCGCAAGGACCACGCCGTCTCCACTCGCAAAGGCAAGTTCGTCATAGACATCTGCGCGCTTGATGACATCTTTCGATTCGACCTTTGCGCCGTAAACCGTTGGCGTGGATTTGCCGTAGATGAGGGCGATGGGCGGGTAGGCGTTTGCTTGCTGGTGTTCTGGCCTGTGGGCGAGTTCTTGTTTGAATTTTTTGGTTTCGGCGAGCACGCGTGTAAGGTACTCAATTGCCTTGTCGTAGGGTATTGTGACGTGGGTTGCGGGATTGGGTTCGGTTGAGGTCTCGGTCTGGGTCTGGCCTTGCGACATTTGGGGTTCCATGCCTGAGGCGGATTCGCCGACTTTGCTGACGACGTTGCGGGCTACGTCTGCTGCACCGTTTGTGTCGGTGGAGGTATTGTTGTTCATGGAGAAGCTTTTGGAGAGACTGAAGCTGCCTTTGCGTGGCATGGTGGGTAGGGCATGCGACATGGCGTTCATGAGACCGCTGACGCTGAACGTCTCTTTAGGTTGGTCGGGGCGTGGAAGAGCGGCGGCGATACAGGGAGATAAGCGATGTTCCTTCCAGGTGTTGACGTCGAAGAAATCAACAGGATATTCTTCCTTGGTGCGTTTGTTAATGAAGCATTTGCCGTCAAGAGGTAGTAGCGCGAAGGAGGTTCGAATGCTAAAGTTGACTTGTGCGGTGAGAACACGGGAGGATAACATGACGTCGTCTCCTTTATGGAAAGGACCGAGGATGTTGACGCATTGCTGTGGTACTCCAGCGTACACTACACCGGCTACGAGATCTGGCCGCTCATTGATAGCATGCCGCGTGATCAAACCACCCAGCGAATGAGCTATCACCCAGGCACCGCGTTTCTCTGGAGGGACGCCAGGTTGATTGCACGGGAGGGACTCAAGGAATCTGATCATGCGACGACTGAGGAAGTGAGGAGACAACCGCCAGTCGTAGCCATAGTTGTGCACTCTTAGTCTCCCCTCTTTTGCATTGTCGGAATGTTTCAGGCGTTTGAATAGACGCCTCGAGATGTCTACGGGCCCAATATGGGTAAGCATACCGCTGGAATAAATGCTCTGCTCCATGCGCTCATCAGCGTCAGCATCCAATGGGACCTCCAGGTCAACCTTGCGCAAATTCAATCCGACTTTGATGGGTACCCACAGTTGGCGATGCGGAGGTTCCGCAGACCGCAAGACCGATCCTCGATAGCCTCCCAATATAACCACGTCGCCTTCAAGATCTTGTAACGCCTTGGTGAAGAAGGGATGCGATTCTGCCTCAGGAATACCACTGCTGGTGGACGGTCGCTTTTTTTGATTCGAGGGTTTCCGACTTGGCGATATTGAAATTGGGACGCTGGAAAGGAGGCCTACACGGTGCGTGGCGCCGTCGTCGGGGTGTTTTGATTTTGGCGTGATACTGCCATTACGCGATTTAAATAGGTCTTCCCTGGACCCAAAGTTGAAATTGGGAAACGATGGACTGGGCAGCTTGAAGTTTGAGTCTTGCCAGCTGTCCTTGATTGCTTTCACACGGCTGTTGACTTGGGCGTTGACGCTTTCGAAGCGACTATCGTCGCCTAG
Organism: Plenodomus lindquistii; assembly: GCA_025504975.1. Classification (NCBI taxonomy): domain Eukaryota; kingdom Fungi; phylum Ascomycota; class Dothideomycetes; order Pleosporales; family Leptosphaeriaceae; genus Plenodomus; species Plenodomus lindquistii. The sequence goes on from JANUWI010000014.1 coordinate 1,048,376, forward strand.
GGACAAGGCCAGGGACCTTGTACGGTATACCATCAGCGAGCCCTCGGAGGTCGATCTACGTAGTCGAGGCGGGCGTTCGCGATTCTCCTCGGGCAAGGGGGCGACAAGGGCAGTATTGCTGTCATGGCTAAACTCGCGCTGTAGCACCGGGGCGGTTCTGGGTTGCTGGGCAGGCACGGCACTGTTGGCCACGTGGGTGTCGCGTGCAAGGGACGTGGGGCTGCCACCACCGTCGTGCTGCGGGATGCTGCCCAGGGCTGTCCCATTGGCAAAGGTATCGCGTCTTCGTCGCCCAGCCGCATTCGAGGCGGGCCGGCCCCGGTCAGAATCGAGCGACAGGACTGAGAAGCTGGGCAGGGAGAAATGGAGGTCTTTGTAGGATTTGGAGATGGAGGAGGGCAGGCTGGGCATGTACTTGCGCATAGTCTCGGCCATGGAGCCGCCCGAGGAAGCGCGTCGTCGCCCACCCGGGAGGTGGTGCTTCAAGAAGGCGCGGTGGTCGCCCACCTTGTCGGTGAAGATGCTGGGGCCAGCGCGCCAGGGCGAGGGAAGGCGCTCTCGTGGCTTTGTGTCGCGCATGGGCGATGCATGGCCTTTGTCGTGCGATCGGCTTCTCCTTGCATGGCCATGTTTCGTCGTGGTGCCAGCGGGCCTGCGCGCATCGGGGCGTGGAGAAGGGCTGTGTCTCGTTGCCGCTTCTGGCACGACGTCTCGAGGCTGGTCCCAGCCAGCGGCAAGGCCACCACCTTCCGTCTCGTCCAAGGCAGCCGCCTTCTCCGCCGCCGGCGTCTTTGGCGAGATCAGACGCGTCTGCTGCTCGCCAATGCTGACACCAATGGCCGACTGCACCGTTTCCAGCTCCAGGTGCTGTTCCTCGCGTGTCTCGTCCTCGGACGGCGTGCCATCGCCGTCTGCCATCGCGGCAACGCGTGGTTCGGCGAGGGCGTTTTGGCGAGGCGTGGAGCCCGTGGCTGTTTGCCTTTCCCCCGCTGTTTCCGCCATGGCAGCAGCGGCTCTGGTGTCGACGGTGCTACTGTGCTACTGTTATGTTGGCGGCCTCCGTGGGCGTCTGGCTAAAGCACATGTCATCTCCACGTCCAGCCCGCGGCGCTGTGGCAGTGCCAGCTTTCCGCGCGCTGCCGAACGCAGCGACCGCCATGGGTCTCAGCGCATGTCTGCATCGCTCATCCTGTTTCCTGGTTCCCGGTCAACAACCCATGTTTTGGTGACAACAAACCATGACGGCAAGCGCGACGCGTTGCAGCGAGTTTGATACAACGCCCAGATTACGTTAATCATTTCTGCCGACGCCACACCACATCGAACCTTTAGCTAAGCAACAGGTCGACGCTTCTCCCCTCCCGTGCCATTGCAACCCCGCCAGCAAGCCTTGCAATCTGGGGCGACTGTATTGGGAATAAGAACATTTCAATATCCTTTTCACAAAAAAAGGCCCAATCTTCGTAGGTTGCACCTGAACCGCTGCTGTAGCCAGCCTTTTGCTCGACTCGATGCGACGCAAACACTACTTCTCTGGGTAGCATCCACAACATGCCTTTCGTTTATGAAAATGTGCTGCGCGTCGAGACGAGCACCGTGCAATTGTTGCCTCTTAGCCTCTGAGCTGGTTGGCATCTCCCGTCACGTCTTCACGACACGGTCACGTGATGTCCTGAAACTTACCTAAGCCTAGGTCTCACTTCCCCCCAGGTACAAATCTATCTTGGGACGCTCTATCACATCGCCCTATTGCGTCATCAGGAAGCGAGTCATTCTTGTTCCCATCGCAGTCTGAACAGTACCATGTTCTAGTCAGTCTCGATTCGACGCTGCCAACCGACGTGGAAAGGTTACCCTCGGCTGCGGGTCCAGCATCAACATGTCAGCCGATGTCCATCCGACCGCGCAGCCAAACCCGCATCAAAACTGTAAACTCAAGCGTTTCTCATCACCGTCGACCAATCGAGCGCAACATCGTGCGGGGCAGCCCGGGAGGATACGGGCGAATCAAGTATACTGTATTCTCGCATCGAGCGTCGGTGTAGGCGCTCGACCAATCACACACCCCGAGATCTGGACGGTTGTCACATCAGACCCAGCGTCTTACGACGGTTCATGATCATGCTAAGGTAATGGGGTGGAATATTCGGATATGTGGGGTCGGCATGCGGATGAGCTGATCTGCTCTTTCTTTATGAATAGGTATATAGTCTCGATATGCCGTAACGGCTCAACACAAGGCGAACTCCATTTACCGGCAACAACAACAACAAACACCAGCAGCGCCCTCCCGACATCTTGGCGTACCATTGCCTGCTCGCACACACACAACTACACAACACAACACAATGTCTCACTTCATCGCCCTCCCAACTCCCCTCCCCCCCTCAACACTCACCCTCGGCCAACTCATCACCTCCCCCCTAACCACACAACCACACTCCATCTCCCCACCCCCCACACACGCCCACCCCTCCCAAAAAACCCCCTCCACCACAACCCTCACCAACCCCCCCGCCACCTTCTCCACCCTCCGCCACGACCCCCAAACCCGGTCCTTCCTCCGCACCCTAGCGCACCAAAAAAAACCCGCCTACTTCATCACCGGTATCCAGACCCAATCCCAGTCCCAGTCTTCGTCAAAAAAGCAAACAACAGATCGTCTCCCAGTCCGAAGAGTAGACTCCGCATCCAACCTCGAAGCACCGGGCTCGTCACCTAACAACACCAACAACACCAACAACGACGATGAGGGGGATAAAACGTCTACCCATGCAGATGGAAACGCAGATGTAGAGGGGGAGGCGCAGGACATGATAATAGCCCTCCAACTCCGCCAAGTGAAATCCCGGGTTGGCGCGCCGAGTGAACCGCATGATGTGCAGGATGTGGGGTTTGAGTGGAGTTATCATCGTCTTGAGGATGACGGGGAAGAGGACGTGCAGCTTTCGATTGGGTTGGGGAGGGTTGTTGGAGAGTTGGAGGGTTTTGGGGAGAAGGGAGGAAGGAGGGAGGGGAGGGGGAGGAATGGAGGGGTTGTTGAGGGTTTGGGGGGATTTTAGGGGGGGTGAGGGAGTGAGAGGGATGGGTGGAAGGGGGGAGTGAGGTTGGAAGGATGGGGGATCGAGGTTGGAGGGAGTGCGATTGAAGTTGGAAAGTCTGCAGTTGAACCTGAAAAATCTGCAATGGAGGCTAGAAGAACAAGGCGAATGAATGAGCGACTCTGGGATGACTATACAGAAGCAGAGTTCACATGAACTCGAAAAGGACCTAATATCCAAGTCTACAATCGAAACCAATATCCCTGCCCTAACTAACGCCTCCTTTCCCATTCACTCAACTTGCTGTGCACATCCCCCCCCCCCCCCCTTTATTACGTTTCTTCAACCTCACCATCTTCCTGCGTTCTTCGCGTATTCTCATAATGCAATATCCCGTCTCTGGTCGGAACGAAAGAGTGATCTAGGATTCCAACTACTCAGGTAAATCAGACTTTGTAGTCTGCTTTAAGATATACAGCATGTGTATCTGCTAGTGCTTGGTGCCTGACGAACTCCGTAAACAACTTATGCAATGGTTCTAGTTCTTTTGCTCCAGTGAGATGCGTACAATGATATTGTAATTCACGGACACGTTACCAAGTAGCTCTATACATACAGTAACAGTAACAATAACATAGCATATCCTTTGTTTACCCATATATTTGCGCCAAGCTCAACCACGCAGACCATCATCGCCTTTACAAAAACGCCAATCAAAGAAACAACCATTACTCGCAGTTTCCACTATTTCTACTGCCCCTGCGTACGTTCAGCCCTACGTATACACACAAGAACGACCAATGACTTCGTGCTACAAATCCAAAATCTCCACTCCAAACTCCTCAACGTAGCGACGTTTTGCTATTTCGCGGGCCTCGGCTGGAGTGCACTCATCGTTTGTGAACTCCTCGTGCCGCATCAGGTTCTTCAAGAGTGCAGGCTGTGCGCGATGTCTGAAGGCAGTGAGACTAATGTTCTCGGTTTTCATCGCGGTGTTGTGCGTTTCCAGCTTGGTATTCTTGTTTTTCTTGTTGGAATTTTCGTTCTTCAGGTTGGTATTCTCGTTTCTTAGCTTCGTATTTTCGGTTTTCAGATCGAGGTTCTCGCGTGAAAGAGTGGCGGCAGCCTGGGAGTGTACAGATGAGGTTCTGTTATTCAGGGTGCGGTTTTTCTTCGTGAGCTTGTGTTTTTGTTTCCCTAAGAGACCGTTCTTGGTTACCAAGGTCTGTTTGCTTTCTCTGAGTGTGTGGTTTTGATTCTGCAATGTGCGCTCCTCTTCTTGTAGTGCGCGTTCCTCATCCTCTAGCAAGCGGCGCTCAGCTCTCAAGGTCTGGTTTCTTTCTTCAAGCTTGTAGTTTCCATCTTGGAGCGCGCGGTTCTTACCTTCCAGTGTTTGGTGCTTTTCTTTCAAAGTGCGTTCCTCATCCTCCAAGGTGAGGGTCTCGTTTTCCAAAGCGCGAATCTTCGTTTGTTCCCTGTCCAATTCTCTTTCCAGTCTTTGATTCAACGTCTCCCAGATGCGATACACGCCTTTCATTTTTCGGAGCTGATCTTGATTGGCATCGAATCGCACTACGGCGTCAGCGGCTTCGGCTGCGAGTACTTGAGCTTCCGCCGGTGAGTCAGTCTCCCGATCAGCGGTGGGTCTGGGGGAAGGCAGAGTTGCTTGTGCTGTCGTGCGAGTGGGTGCGCTCTGGGATACCTGGAAGCTAGATTTCCCGAATGGAGCAGTCATTGAACTCACTACTCTTCTTCTCTTGCAGGGAGTTGTCGTCGAATTTGAACTTCTGGGCATCGCAGAAGACGAGGACGCTTCGTACGCGTCTTCTCCGCAGTCAAATTTGCTGGTTCGCTTTTGTGAAATAGCGAGTCCAGTGTGAGATTTGTACAGCCCCCGTTCTCGAATGAAAGATCCGCGATTCAATTCGTCGTTGGTAGAACTAGAGCTAGAACGAACAGGGCGTTTTCCGAGCGAGCGCTCCGATGGCAGAGGCGTGCCCGAGGCTCCAGACATCGGACCCTGAAAAGGCAAGCCTCGCGCAGCTTTTGCTCGGGCGTTTGCAGCTATTGTCCTGTTGAGCTGTGATTGCGAAACTGACGCCTTTGCGAAGAAATCCGAGGCATAATTGTACTCAGCTTTGATCAGGGCAATCCTGACGTAGACCGAAATGTTGTCCGACCACAACTCCCGTCGTGACATTTCCGCTACATTTGATTCAGGCTCGAGCAGGTCGAAGGGACCATCGAGATGAATACATCCCTCCAGATCTATCGATGCGAGACCAGGAGTTGTGCCGTCAGAGCAGCGAAGTTGGAGCTTGCCACCTGTTTTCTGTCGCCCGACTTTGGCCCAGACTTCAGTGTATCCGCGGTCCAGCACAGTGAAATCGATCAATCTGCCTATAAAGACTTTCCCAGGGTAGTACGTGTCGTGGTCCTGCATGCAATTCTCCACTCGCGCCTGTGGGATATGCGGGTGACAGTCGTCAAGCATTTTGATGTACACGGAGTAATCCTCGTGGTTCGTTTTTTTTGTGATGCTTTGTGATCCATCGCGGACGTCTCGAGTAATGCTGCCCATTGGATGGAAGTGCTGCTCTTCGGTGATCTCATCGCCCGAGGATTCGGCTTCCGAATCTACACTTTGAGGACGAAAGTTACCGTCATTGACTTGCAACGTGGCTGCTTCCGCGCGAAGCCCTGTCGGAAGCGGCGGTCTTCGCTGGCGAATTTTGATGTTTTTTTTGATATTACTGATTATGGATTCGATTCGATAAGTCCTTTGGCCAACCATATTGTCGAAGAATCCGTGGTGAAGCATAGCAAACTTGACTACCAATGTTATCGCATCCTTTTCCTCAGCTGGGCCGGTCTTAGTACCACAGATCAAATGACACCAAGGCTGGCATATTCGGTCAGCAAGCTCCTCAGGAGGGACTTCAACATCTGCACTCCAGTAGTCGCATTCGGTCCCGCGGGCAGATCGCCATAGGTGGGCCCAGACCTCCGAAGGAGCATGACTGATGAGAACCCGCCCAGGGTAGAGTACTTTACGGGTTTGCAAGCGACGCTCTGGTGGGGCTGCCACGACGACAGGCCATTCCACTTCTGGTATCGCATCGTAAAGTGCCGCTATCTGACCACGGTACATATCTTGATGTTCCTTCATTTTGGAAGCAGAAATCTGTACCATGCCAGTCGGGCTGTCGACGCTGTTGGTGCTACTCATGATGCGACTTGAGTGATGGGTACTTTGGTGGAATAATGATAAGCTACAACATTAGCGAGTCACATATATTCGTGTTCGCAGATACCCACATTCAAAGGCAGTGTCGTGTGCTACGGTCCAGTTCCCGCGAGAGAACAATTGACTATGGAACATACGGAGATGGTCTTCGGACGCTATATGACAATGGTTTGACGTAGAATGGGCAAATGGGAGGCAAGTGGTAGAATTTCAGTGAATCTCGGAGCACTCGCGGGGAGTGATGATTGTGCTCGCGATTTTGCAAACATGTACAGTACACGCATGGGCATGGCATATGTACCATATCTCGGGCGTGTCCGAGAGCTTTGACACAATCCGCGAATAGCTGTGCTCTTTCCTCAACGTACGGAAGCAAGCATATGCCGTATCCTGGGTCCTGCTGCTGCATGTGTCCGGTATGCATCGATGTATGTCTACGACCTGGCAAACGACTAGACTGACGCGTGTAACGCTACCTACAGTACCTAGAGCTCAGACCACCGTGTTTCGCTAAATGGGACTCACTACAACAGTGTTATAGTCAAACATGAGACATAACCACTCATGCGGGCATGTTGCCCTCCATCAATAATGCTTCATCCTCCATCATGTTCAGGCCAGGATGTCGCACGCAGCTCTCAAGGCCACCGCTCATACAGTCATAGAAGTTCTCGCCAATGCTACCCCTGGTCGTCATCATCCTGGTGTAATTAATACATCACAAAAGAAAATATTGGAGACCGGGGTCATAGATGTAGATGCAGTTGCATAACGACAGCACGCATGGTCCCAGCTGATGACAGTGTTTTGTCGTCTTGTAGCATGGTAAGAGACAGGCAAACGAATTCAGATGTGCTACAAGAAAAGACGGCTACTTGCACTTAGGTCCCCACAGCAATAGTATCGAACATGCATGCATCCGTCCGAGCATCCTGACCATAGGTTGAAATCACCCCAGAATCGTAAGAGCGGTCAGCAAGCTTGACGCTTGCCCTTCAAAGTCGTTGGGAAGAGTTGAATCCGAAGTGAATTCGGCTCATGAGTGGGTAGCAAGGCAAATGAGCGACGATTAGTTGAGTCCAACAAGACTTGGATATGGTTCAATCGAACCACCAAAGCTTGTGAACGCTGGCCCGGAATGCAGATCGCTACTGCGGCCCGTATCCGCAGAGGGTGGTATCGACGCGTCTCGATATAAATAATGACGCTAAAACTACGACTGACGATTCTCGCGAATATATCGCAACGAGTTGCTGTGAGATCAGCGGCCACTTACGCCCCAGGTGACCGATCGAGACTATGAAAGCGAGAACAGGCCTCGTTCAAACTGTAATTTTCCCACTGGACCAAAGTCTTTTGCTGCATACAGCATGATCTGACAGATACTCGGCGGAAATCTTGCGTGATAATCACATACACAACTGTCGTGTTACCAATGTTCTTGCGTTGCGCCTCTTTGATACTCCATGCCGATTTTCGTATATTGCTCTTCCAATCAGCGAAAACACCTTGTAGGGTACATGGCCAATCATCTAGTATAGAGACTTGGAAAAGTGGGAATAGTTAATGATGTAACTAGCGTTATATTTATCAAAACCTACAATACGCACGCTCTGGCCTGTTAAAGAAGCAGCCTGGTACCCACAAAAGTTTGATTCGCAGAGCAATATACGAAAATTGTCATGGAGTATTGACAGCGCACTCAAGGAGCAGTCGAGTCAGACCGGTTCGGCTACTGTGTGCAGTGCCCCTGTCAGGCGCAGTGTCACCATCAAAACCTGCTTGTGAAAGTGGAGGGCCAGGATGATCCAGATCATCGCGACGACGGGCGGCTGTATCGCAACCATGTCCAGGAGTGAAAACAGCTATCAGCTCCTGTGATAGCATTCTTAATTAGATTGGTGGACAAATGCCTTGCAGGTTCGTAAAGTCGAGCAGTCGTCGGATTATCTTGGGCGATCTAGCTAGCGCCGCTCTATTAAACGAAATGGAGAGGTTTGACAGACGTTGCGTCGGCTCGGTAAAGGCGGCGTGCCTCCACTTCCAGATGTCTCGAAATTTTGCCTGATCTCTTGAGCAGTATGAGGAGCGATTCCAGATCGCGAAGCAGCACATACCTCGAAAAGTGCCTCAATAGAAGAACTGTTGCTCGTGTTGCTTGAGACCTGAAAGGTGGAAAGTATAACTAATAGCACTGCCGAGAGGCGCTATCGCCGAGCTCAAAATCCATTGAATTGTACGGTTGGCCTATGCCATCAACGAGCACTCCTGTGGTGCGTGGTGGTGATCGGAACGTGAAAGTCGGCCCTCTTAGCCGAAAGTGGATCCCTCCTGAACAATCTCATGTGGAACACTAGATCTTGGAACAACTGACCTCTTCAGCTATCGCAAATAAATCCACTTCTCACCACCCTCTTGTAAATCGAGCTCAATGTCGCAAGATCAAGGCCAGCCCAATTCTAACGATGGTGCGCCGACTCTGCTGTCACATAACCACAACCATTTGACATTTGTGCGTTAGGACTCAACTTCACATCGACGACCCATCACGATACTTACCCATACATTGACCCCACACGATCAGATCTGAGTGGCAAATACGTCTTCATTACTGGTGCCTCGAAAGGTGTTGGGAAAGTCATAGCACTTAGCTACGCGAGGGCTGGAGCAGCCGGAATCGCGCTAGGAGCACGCTCTCCCTTAGGACCAGTCGTAGATGAGATTATAGGAGCAGCAAGATCAGCTGGTCGAGAAGAGCCGCGCGTTGTCACTCTTCGACTGGACGTGACAGACCGGGAGAGTGTCGAATCTGCAGCAAGAGATGTCTCTGAGATCTTCGACGGCAGACTAGATGTTCTCATCAATAATGCAGGGTATCTCTCACGTTTCGCAGGTATCCCAGAGACTGATCCTGACGATTGGTGGCGCGACTGGGAAGTCAACGTCAAGGGTGTTTATCTGGTGACACGCTCGTTCTGGCCTCTTTTGCTGAAGTCCAATCTGAGAATCATCATCAACGTTACTTCGATGGGTGCACTCAAGAATCCCACCTATGGAACGGCATACGGAGGTGCCAAACTCGCTGGGATGCAGTTCACGGAGCACATCGACCAAGATCATGGGGTTGGAAAAGATAGTATGCTCGTGATCGCAGTTCATCCTGGGTCCGTCAAGACAGAACTTGCTTTGGGCCTACCAGACGACTATCACGAGATCCTCAACGATGAACCAGCCCTTGCTGGCGATACCATGGTCTGGTTGACAAGAGGACGCAGAGAATGGCTGGGTGGAAGGTACATCAGCGCAAACTGGGATATGGAACAGCTCAGCGCGAAGAGAGATGAGATCTTGAACGGAGATTTACTCAAACTCAGATTGGCTGTTAATACCTTCCCAGCGCCCCGATAAGGTACTATATGAAGAGGTCAAAGGCCGTTTGCAGCCAAGTCTTCTGAGGTCAACGACATTCAATGCAAAAACAAGCGCAGTAAGCCCATGCATTCCATGCAATGCCAATCCCCAATATAGGCGGATGGTGACAAAGTAGACGTGTCCCAGTCTACTTCATCTGTACATATGCGCCAACACTAGCTGCAACGCTATTCCACAAATGGTCTAGTCTTGCTTAGCTTGCACAATCCCGCGCGCGCTGATCGTCCACACCACCCATGCGATCATACATTATCACTCAGCCGGTAACTCCCGTCATCCTCCTACTGCACTCCAGGAAGTGAACGTCTTCTGTTGCTGCGTTGGCCATCTGTGCCATCGCTCTTCATCTCCACACGGCCCTTACCACTGCCTCTTGTCGAATCAGTCACATCATGATTCCTGTTACACAAAAGGCGTCTAACGTGTGCGCTTACTGCCGGGTAAGAAAGCAGAGATGTGATAGAACGTTACCAAGATGCCAGAGATGTGCTGCGTAAGGTTTGTAGTCGCAGCGAAAAGTCTGTGCACTAATGCGCATTCAGCAAAGGCAGGCACTGCGACTATACGCCGTACAAAGAGCCTGCAAGGCAAGAATACCGCGAGGCTGAGCCATTGGTATTGCACTCTGAGACCTGCTTCCATACGGAAGTTTCGCAACGCGGCGCTACGGAACTGCTGCACACCGTCATAGCATGTAAAGAAGGGCCGCTCATTTCCACCGCCAACCCGAAACTATCCGCACTTGTCTATGAGATCCTAGATCACGCTGATGTCGATATGGCTGTGGTCTTAGCTGAATTCGGTCCTTGCATATCGCAATGGTGTCCCATCATTCCTGAGAACTTGCTTGCACGGTGTGCAAACGATCTGGCTCTGCAAACTCCACGTCCTGAAAGGGTCAACTACCCTTTGCTGTTATTGTGCTTGTGGCTGATCACAAGACGCACATGTATGGACACAGATCACGTGAGGAAGTGCGAGCTGTATCGCACGCTGAAGCTCTTGCTTGCTCTATTGCAGAGCAGAGCAGATGTAGAGCTGGGAGGTGTGCAAGTTGGCATGATGATAGCCGTGTACGAGGTTGGACATGGCATGCACAGGCAAGCGGTACAGACTGTAGCGAGCTGCGCAGCACTGCTCAAGGTTCTCGAGTTAGACGCAAGAAAAAACGGTGTACCGGAGGCTATTGACTTAGTCGCGTGGTTGGAGGTTAGCATGCTTATGCTTGATCGGTGAGTTTCTGTGCTCAAATGTTAGCAGTTAATAGCTAAATGTGGTCAGTTTCACTTCGATATCAATGCTCTCTGATCCAGTTCCTCTTACACTACGATCTACCGACCCCACCTGTAAAGCGATCGCGGGACGGTTGATGCCCGGAGTGCCAGCCCCTTCGCCTGAACAGATTCCGACCTCACCACGCAAGGTTCACATAAGAGCTGCCGTCGCATTGGCTGCTGGACCGGTTCTTGAGTACATATTCGCTCGTCAGCACGGACTTGAGCCTGAACAGTCTTACGACCAGGTCGACGATATCATCGCAGAATGTATCAAGGTGCTCGTTGACACGCCCCAACCGCACACATGGCTCCATTGCGATGCGATCGCCTTGGCATTCTGTTCCCACATCCTCTTACAACAAGTCCAGATGACGCACCTCTCTAACAACATGGTGCACTTCACAGTGCCAGGGCCAGATTACACGAAGGCACACCTTGCCCTAAAGTACTCGCGGCGTATGGCGTGGGACATGGTACGCGTTGCGATTCGGAAGATTCAATTTAAAGAAGAAATCCCACACCTGCCATTCGCTGGTCTCTGCTGTGTCCTCCGGGCTGGACTGGCCGTTTTTGAAACAGCCGAGTTCATGGCCGAAGACGTAACGGAACCTGGAGAAATTGCCGATTTCCTAAAAATCTTGGATTGGTTCAGCACACGGTGGACCATTGGCCGAGAATACGTTCGCAGGGTTGAGAAGGTTCTTCATCACATTTAAATCTTGGATTTGATTGACCTGCCTGCAACGAGACATGTAATCCATTACAAAAATAAGCTATGCCGCTAAAAAGGTAGAAACAAACAAGCATCATATATCTAACATGGTAGCGCTAGGATACGCTCTACCGCCCTCTCCGCAGCGATCATCACACCCATCACAGGATTTGTTGTCAACGGAGGCACGATACTAGCGTCAACTACGAAGAGATTGTCCATGCCAATGACCCTGGCATCAGCATCCACACAAGACTCAAGTCTGCAGCTACTGCTCCAATGCTGAACGTTACCCAATGTGTACTGGCTGGGTGTGGTTATCCAGGTCGTCAACTCTTCGCGTGTTGAGTTCCTTGCGATGTTGAGCGGATTCAACGTGGGTGGCAGAGCTTGGAAGATGTTGTGGATGAAGGTGCTTATCGCTGTTGCATCCGACTTGTTGGAGAAGAAGTTTGACGTGGGCAAGGCGATGCCTTTCGCGTCCAAGCCGACACGACCGAAAGAACGAAGACCTGATGTGCCGTACACGTTCAACGTGATGGTGCCATTTTCCATAAATGACCCGAAACCTGCTGAGTCGATGGTACCTTGGCAGCCTACAAGGTCGTCACCCTGTTCGATGAAATCCCAGAACGCGCCTGTCTGCGATGCGAATGAATATGGACCGGAGCGAGATTCGAGGTAGAGGCTACGCGCATCGACTTCAGGACCAGAGTAGGCGTAATTAAACGAGGAAATCGAGTCGGCCTTGAGCTCAATGAAGGTATTGGGATTGTCAAAGACCTTATCTCCAACGGCAGTGTTGTTGATCCAGTCTGGCGACGGTAGGGTAAGAAGTCCGTTTGACGAGAGATTTGTCAAGATATCGGCATCGCCAATACCGGACCACATCAGGAGTTGAGGGCTCAGAAGCGCACCGGCCGATGAAACTATTCGTCCGCCTTCTTTGATGCAGATCTCGGTGGTGTTGTCCGCACCGGTAGAGCGAATTTCCACACCAGTCGCAGTCTGACCATCGCGTATGACACGAATGACCTTAGTACCGGTGCGGAAAGAGAAGTTTGGTCGTTGGAGCGCAGCCTGGAGGTATGTCTTGACGGGTCCACTTCTCTGGCCCCCCTCATAGTTCCAGATTGGGTGTCCGAAGACTTTGCTCTTGCTGTGCTTTTCAGGGCCATCGTTCAGACCAACATTTGCGTATCCTGCACCATCTACAAGCCATTGCTTCGCAGCTTCGTACCCACTCTGGAGATATCGCTTGCCATCCTGGGACGGGCTGTCTGTGCTGGGTTGAGTCTTTCGAACTTTTGAGATGGCGCTTTGCATGTCGTCATTCTTCCAGCCGGTGGGGAAGTATCGGTCCCAATCGCTAGCAGGTGGTTGGAAGAACAAGCCCGCGTTGATCGCCGTATTACCGCCTACTGTGCAACCCTGGAAAGCATTGACAACGTCTGGTGCGCATGTGAGGTTGCCATCAGATTCCGAGAAGATCGATTTGTAGAGACCTGGGACATCGACGCGGCTGAGATCCGTGTCGTTCAACCACTCTGGGCGTGCACGTCCGCCTGTGACATAGTATGACGGTCCACCTTGTTCCAATAGGAGCGTCTTCTTTCCAGCTTCGCTCATGCGATCTGACACCACGATACCTGCTGGTCCGGAACCTGTAGGAATGTCAGTGAGATGCACGTTAGAATGATCACAACCAAGAAACTTGCCAACAACGATAATGTCCCATTCACCGCCGCTGCAGGAGGACGCGGATGCACCTCCGGCCACAATAGCGACGCATAGAAGAGTTGTCCGGAGTCGTGAAACCATGGTGATGTTTCAAGGGCGATAGGACTGTGCGTTTCACGGTGATGAGATGCAAGCAAATAATACTGCTTCCTATCGCTGCACTCCTCAATTATATATCGACGGCCAGCAATTGCAGAAATCCTAGCCCACCGAGAAGCGGCGCACGACAGCAATGCCCCATCCGACCCTGCGTAACGGCTCGTGCTTACTCAAATCTTGGGACCGACACCACAAACACGAGAACCATGACGGCAGTCTCGGCGATGCACAAGCATTATCGTCAAGTTACGCCGAGACCCCAACTTCCTTTGTCACAAGGGTGACACTATATCGTGAACATTGAAAACTCTCAAATATCTCCAGCCAATCAAAGGTATTGAAATTCTCACCGTTGCTATTTTGCGACACGAGGCTGCAATTAGTCTCCGGCGCCGTCCTAGGCCCGCAAATAGTGGGAAGACGTTAGTGATCTGTGCGGCTGGAAGATCAGCCGTCTTAGTCATTTACGGGTGGCGCGTCTGAGCACAACGCATTTACGACTCGTCCACGAATACGATGGCAATGGTACACCGCCGCCAGGGGCAACTGTGGCGTTGAAGTGTAGTGCTTACTGCACACCAACACATCACCGTTTAGCACCGCTATGGGTCTCGACCGCAGTGCATAGGACCAATTCGTCCAATCTTGCCTGAAACTTGTTGCCATTTTTTTTTAGTTGCATTAGGGAGAAATCACGTCAAGGGAACACTCGATTTTTAATGTTCATTTGCATCCCGTTTGTAGTCCCATAGCAATCTTCTCAGTTTGTTAGTGCTCCTTCGAGATGTAGCGAAATTCCGAAGCCGTCTGGTCGTACGAGCACTAGCTGCTTGTGTCATCATGCGTGTATGCCGAATACATGTAGTACAGGAAAGTTGTAGGGTATGACTAAGCACATTGTTAGCTGGGTGAAATTCTCTCACTAAGCAAATCAGGTGGTGTCCCACTGCAACTACTGACATGAAATGTGTTCTGCCCGCGCACAAGCTGACAAGGACACAGCAGCCATGAATGCAGTGACGGTGATTTTGAATCTGAGACTCGAGCACTACATAACCCAGACTACCAACGTGTTTGCGAAAATCGGCGTCTCCGAGCCAGGGTCGACTCGTCCAACCAACTTGTTCGTGGCTATGCACTCGCTAGCGAATATTACAGACCTACGATAATGGAAACGACCAGGGCGAAGCTTGAGAAGGAAGTTGATGGCGTCGATCCTCTGCGTTCAGAAGGGTTGTAGTTGAGAAGGCATGGGGAGCATGACCACCACTTCTGTGTAGAGGAGATAGAACTATGAGACGATCAAAGAACAGAGGAACACGTTAAGTGGTGCCCCAATTGCTGACTGTATGATCTCTCGTACACAGTACCGCTCCAAGTACATGTTCAAGACTAAACTAGTCTCTGTCGTGGACATCCTAAGCTCAAGTCGCCTGTGTTACCCTAGTGCTTCACACACCAACGCGGGGAAAACGCCACAAAAGCCAACGTAACGGCTGATTCGCACATGCACCATTACACTGATGATTATGCGCACAAGGGAGAATGGTCCGGAATTGCCAAGGTTCGGATGTTCCGAATGGATAACCTCCCTACCTTTCGACTCCTTGTATTCTACGATCCACTCAATCTTCAACTCTACCACCCTTTCAATTTACTTCTCTCTGCAACATATCGTGAATTCACTTACTCATTACTGGCTCCTAACAACCATCACCACCGCAAATATTCTCCATCTTCGCAAGACGAAGACCCCAAGCCAACTTGTTATTCATGGCGAAAAGTTCCTTATGTTCACCGTAGGATTACATACTTCCACGCCCATTTCAGCGACTTACATATGGCAACTTCGTTTCCTACCATAGTAGAACTGAACGACGATGATCACAAACATTTCACGGGGAAGGGGAGCAATACAAGGTCTACTGTACCGTTTAAAAGCATGCTCTTACAGTTCATAGTGCACTATACGGGATACAAAGCGATTCCTAAATCACTTATTCGCATCTTGTACACAAGAACCTCCTACGAGGGGAGTGTCCACAGCGTATGCCATCGGACGACTGTGCCAGGACTATTCACTGTACCTATTCTATTGCACTTCTTCAAACTTGTATGTTTTCGAATTTCTTAATGTTCACGAACAGCAGACTTGGCGTATATCGCGAAACAACAGTGTACTATGCACCGGTATGGTACGTTCCGATGGCGACGAACATCTCACTTGTTAGAGATAGAATATCAGGTCTATGATGGTGCTCAACAGCTATGTGGAGTCACGATAGTACACTGTGGAGAGGACGGTAGTATTCCTGCACTACATGAGAGGCTCTCAAGGAGCCATAGCTACTACGCATGCATGGTGTCCAGGACGGTTAACTCCATCTCTTACCTAGGGTCAAACCGTATATCTACGGCCACCAATCCCCCTTCATCTCATCTACTGCCCACTATCTCGATGTCCGATGACATCGCACTCATTTTCCGATGCAGCGGCATTCCTACGATCATGCTCTTCTATCTTGGCCGACAATAGGCGATCGATGCGTCTATTCTCATCTCTGATGTACAAATACTTACAGTCCAGCCAGGTATGGCTTCAATGGTATTAACTATTGGCCTTCAAGCAGTCAAGCAGATCATCACCAATCCATCTCTTCGGTAATGATCCAAGTGCGATGTCATCTGTATCCTCGACCTTGTCGAAGCGAGGCAACAAAGGATGAAGACTGGGATAAGGCAAGACAGAAGAGCGTGGGCAATTGTCGTTAATGTCTGAGTCGTTAAGGTCGGTACGGTCGAGCGCGGCGATTCTGCTTCACGCCCATCGCACTCGACTTAGTGACCTCTTCCTCCAATACATCTCTTTCACCAGCAACCAGAACCTCTTCACAGAAACCGTTCTTCGGCCCGTACTGAACATGGGCGTGGTTTTCTCGAATTGCAATAAGCTTTAGTTCTCGTGCTTGCTCTGCCAGAAAACTGCGATTGACTCGCCATAGCCACTCGTCAGTCCAGGCCTGTCCGAGCTCTTGTATGGTACAGGGTACGTCGGAAGCGGTATACTCCCGGCGTTTAGGGTTCCTGATGGGCAGGTCTTGGGCGTCGACGTCGGCTTTGATCTGGTCTTTCACGACCTGCCCAGCCACCTTATCCGCCAGCTTGTTGCCGAGGCTGCTGGCGTGGCCTTTTACCCATTGTAGCTCCACAGGAACGCCTCTGTCATGCAGCCATTTGCAACGCTCATACACCCCTTCCAGGGCCGTTTTCGGTGCCAGTAGAGGTCCAAATCTGCGGTTATTGCGACATTTGAGGGCTAAAAGGGCAGACTGCGAGTCCGAAAAGACACGGACGAGCTCGATCTTGCTGTCATCTTCACGTTCGATATCACATTTGGCCAAACCCAACGCGGCGGCTATAGCAAAGAGCTCTGCGTCTTCGTTGTCGCCAGTCTCGAATCCCAGTGCGTACTCCGACGAGAAGTTTTTCACATCGTCATGGTGTCGGACGCAAGTAGCAACTCCGGCACCAAGGAAGCCAGAGCGGTACGATCCATCTGACCAGTACAAGAGGACTTGGTCAAACTCAAGGCTCAGGGTGGCCTGGATGTCGCTGATGCGCTCAAGGTCGGAGCGCACGGCTTCATCAGCATTCGAAAGGATTATCTCAGCGTGAGGCTTCGAGAACCTTTGCGCAGCCTGCGTCGCCAGTTCTTTGCATCGCGCCCGTGAGTCGATACGGTGTGTATTTTGCTGCAGAACATTGTTCCAAACAAGTCTTGGGAGTGGTTCCGCCTTGAATTCTCGATGGCTAGCTTCAAATCTTCGCGAGTGCTCCCGTGTAACGTCCGCTCGATCTTTGCCAAGTTTCTTTGTGACTTTTCCCATCTTGGCTATCTTTGTGGTTAATAGGATTCCCTCGATTTGAACTGTCGTGTCCTCAGAAGCAGTGGTGTGGGCGAGAATAGCGAGATCAAGTGCGACGTGTTGATTGAGGGCAGGAACAACAACCAGATTCCAGAAGGTGGTGATCATCTTCAATGTGTCCCTCCTTGGCGACAAACGCCCTAGCTCCTGGTTCGCTTCTGCTGTTGGAAGTGAAAGGTAAACGTGGGTATAACCCCTGCCCAACGAGGCTGGGGCTACTTACAGAACATCCGCAGTATAACTATACGAGATATGCGTAGTAAGACGATGGAGGTAGGTATATTGTAGAGAGGGTTGATGTACTTAGAAATATATGCGTTTGTTGATGCGAGGTCGCCGTGACTAGTGGACTATTATGTGAGCGAAGCACGATGCGATAACACCTTATACAAATTAGTGGGAGGTTTGATTTCGGCATACATATCGTAAAATGTCTTGCAAGATCTAGTAGAGTCATCACAGAGGCCTTCAGATTGTGAGCAAAGTGCAGAAGCCCTTGCAATTTTCCTGATTCCCGGCCTGAACCAAGTTCAGATTCCAACTTTAATTGGACTTTAGCTAAGAATTCCACATGTATGGTCACTTCTGCAGTGACAAGTCCCACTATTTCTGTATATTTCCAATACTTTTGATGGTTACGAATCCTAGGATTGCAGTAGTAGACATCTTTCACACATGCGGCATGGCTACAAGCTATCTGGGTATATGTGAAGAGACATCATACTATAGCGTGGTCATGTTCCATGAAATAGTTTACAATGTAAGGTACACTATGATTACTCGTAGAACTTCCAAAGCATGAAAAGTTGCTCAAGGCTCTGGGATTAATGGTCGATTACAATGACAATACGCACTTCCCATTGCCTTCGCACTCAAACGAGCCAAGCGATAGTACCTCACCAGTTTCATCTCATCTCACGATCTCAATGATCGCCAACACTTCACTCCATGTGAGACATCATATCCTCCTCCATGTCTTCCATGAGGTCGTCTCCAACCCGCTTATCTGAGGTCGGCTGAGTCGCGTCACTACCGTTATTCAAGATGGAATTGACGAGATGAGAGTCAGAGTAAACGCTATAAGGCGAGAGGTAGAGGGACGCACATCCCCTCCACTCGTGTTTACGTCATTGCGAACCGGGCCTTGGAGCGGATCTTCAGAGCCGAATCGAGTTTCCTGATTGTCATTCTGCTCAAAGTCTCTCGGTGCAGTGGCGTTAAACAGCTGGTCGAGACCCATCTCTTCTGACATCACATCGTCTTCCTCAAGACTCTCGTCGTCACCCTCCCACTTTTGATGACTACGACCACCAAGCCATACCAGTAGTGTATATCCTACGTCTGATTCATAGAGATAAGGTATTGAAGTAGACGTATGGAAAATTGATGCTATAGTGTGCTTGTATTCCGTGCTATCAGCTGTGGAACAAGTGATATCATACGTCTTTATAGTACCTCTCAAGTTATAGAAACACCTGAGGCTGTGAGCTCTTCTACCTACTCATCCTGTTGCCCTTGCGCTAAACTACCCACGGTGTGGTCTTGCTCGACGTACCTCGGGGCAGTAGCAGCGAATGACTGGTCGAGATCCATAGTATCTTCGTCTCAGTTCTTAGTGTCGGCAGCGTCAATTACGTCGTCATCATCCTCGCTGTCATCCTCGCCGTCATCATTCCCCTCCTCGCCCTCGTATCCCAAACCCCACCTCGACTCCTCGGGCTGACCCACCAACGCCGAGCTTTCGACATCAGTTGGGGGGTTCTTCTGTAACTCCTCCCGGGTTCGTTGATGTATTCTCTTTGCCTCGATGACCGTATTAGCCCGCCAAATCCACTCCTCAACCCAATCCGCACCAAGCTGTGCAACGACAGCAGGGACGTTTGACACGGTCAACACTCTCATCCTCGCTTCCGCAACACGGTATCTTTGCGAACTCTTATCGGCTGACATCTAGGCATCGGAGTAGGGCATATCCTACGTATACTTTACGGAGACAAGGTATTGCAGTACATGCATAGAGACTTGATGCTATAGCGGGGTTGTTTTCCATGCAATTCATCGTAGGTTACTGTATACTGTATGTAATCGCAGTACCTCTCAAGCAAGTATAAGCACATGAGGCTGTGAGCCTTTCCAACTGCATCATCAGCCCTTTGTATACAATCCCGTCTCATTCCACCACCTCGAATACCTCCAGCATCTTACTCTGCATCCGTTCGAGCGTGGGTGCGAAGGGAAATCATCTCCAACTCCAGGAACTCCAAGAGCTTATCTCCAACCCATCTTCCTGATGCAAGTTCAGCTGCGTCGTCGAAAACGTTCGAGTCGAGATCGGGCGAAGACAAGGAAGGACTCGATGGCGAACGGAGGGGAGAGGGAATATCGTCATCGTCAATGTCGGCGTCATAATGCTCAAGGTGAAGCTGATCTTGAACAGGGTCCTCAAAGTCCAGTGGAGTACCCTCGATGTCTTCCTGCTCGTCAGCCCTCGGCACCGTGGCAGCGAAAAGCTGGTCTAGATCCATGATCTCTTCGTTCCTCATCTCGTCTTCATTCATGTCTTCGCGGAGTTCGCCCTCACCTTCATCATACCCCAAACCCCAACGTGCTTCCAAAGGCTGATCCAGCATGGCTAGAAAACTTTCACGACCAGCATCACCCGTAAGATCTCTCTTCATATCGTCCAGCCTCCCCCGCAGATTGCCCTCCGCCTCATACTCCGCCCACCCATTGGCACGAAACAACCACTCGTCGCTCCAGATCTGGCCAAGTCGAGAGATGACAGCAGGTACATCGGCTTGCGTAAGCACCCTGGTCCTACCTTCTCCGACAAGCATGCCCTGCGAATTATACTCTTCCGCCATTTGAGCGGCCGCAGCGTTGCCGGCGCACTTGTCTGCCATGTCGTTTCCTTTGCTGTTCTTGTGGCTCTTGACCCACACAAGCTCAACGGCCACGCCCTTCGCATGCAGCCACTGCGCACGCTCGTAGACGCTCTGCAGAGCAGTCTTCGCGGCAATGAGGGGACCCAGCATCGCGCAGTCGTGGCTTCGGAGAGACTTGAGGAGACCGAGTTCGTCGGAGTAGACGCGGACAAGCTGGATCTTGTCGTTGCTGTCCACTTTCTTCTTTGCCAATCCGAGGGCAGCTGCGATGGCAAAGAGTTCGGCATCGCCTGAAGCGCCGGTGTCGAAGCCTAGCTGGTGTGATGCAGTGGAGTAATGCATATGGGCGTCTCGACGTTCGTACGCCGCCACCCCTGCGCCTAGGAACCCATCCCGATGACAACCGTCCGTGAAGTAGAGCAGGACGTGATCCAAGTTGAGTTTTCGCCTCGTTCGAAGGTCGTGCAGCTCCTCCCTGTCAGTGCGGTTCGCTCTCTCCCGGCTTTCCAGTTCGAAGTCGCAGCTGAGCGCCGTGTATTCGCTGACCACACTGCGTGCAATCTCCTGTCGACGTTGCCGTGCCTCGTCGGCCCTGGCACGCCGCTTTCGTTTGAGTAGTGTTAGCAGTGTAGGTACCTTTGGCTTTTCAAGGCTACCAGGGTACGACGCTACCTGCGTTCGTCTCTGCCTCCGCCGCTCTTTGGCCGCTTCTGACTTGGCCATTGTTGACTCGAATGTAAAAGGTCGAAATTCGATAAAAAGTGTTAGGTGTTACGTTCAATCAAATCTGTCAACAAAACCTTCCCTTGGCAGCAAACGCTCTAGCTCCTCTTCCATCGCAGCGGCCTTCGAAGGCGGAGGTGAAAGCAGGTATCTTCTCCGCCCCAAAACAAAACACTCTGCTCTTTTGCAGCTTCTGACTTCGCCATATTCCGATGCGGATAGGTCACGGAAGTGTTGGTGTAACATTCAAAACTTAGTTTTCCTTTGGAAAAAGACCGTGACTTTGATCAGAGTTGGCGACGAGGTCTTTTAGTTGTAGCAAAACGCTAATATACCCACCCTGCGTACACACCAGTGCAGAGTCTGGATTCCACTCATTCACATTTGAATTGGAATATATACAAACAACACAAAAGCGTATAAAAGCCTCCTTGCGAATGAAGAAAGCCAATACTTCTGAGAGAAAACGGGCGATATAGATGTACCTCCCCCCCTCCCCCTGACTCTAGTGTTTGTCCCGCATTTCCCAAGATTATGTTTGTGTGCCCGTGATGTACCCAACTAACAACCATAATGTCACTCCCCCACCCCAAACTCAAGCGTCAGAAATGAACTGCTGATTCAGGGCGATCATGGGGTTTATACATGGCATGCGAGGAGGAGATGAGGAGGAAGAAGAAGGATTAGGAAGGGCAGAGGGTAAGATATCAGAGTAGAGTAGTAGAGGTAGAGGTAAGGAGTGATATAGGGTTGTAATTTGATATACTCCTTCAATCTCATATGCATATCATTTCATTTCATCCATATATGTACGCATATCCATCCCTTTCTCACCGTTCAACTCTTCACCCACAAACCACCCCATCTCTCAGTTCCTCCACCACCTCTCGCTCTGCCTCCCCCTGAACTTCCTCCACGCGACCCCCAGGCACGAGTCCTACAGCTTTACTCTCCTCATCCCCATTTTGCCCTTCTTCCGTGCCCTGCTTCGGTTCTTCTCCACCCCCCTTCCCCACCTTCTCGCCCACCTTCTCGCCCACCACTCCCTCTCCACCCGCCGCCTTCGCAGCTTCTTCTTCTAACCGCTTTTTCTCCTTCTTACTAACAGTCATACTCCCCTTCTCCAGCGCCTCTTTAGGCAGAGGACGCACATACGGCTGACAAACCCAATACGGACGTTTTACCCTTGCGACTGTGGCTAGGGAACTCTCATACGGATCCAAGACTTGCACCTCTTCCTGCTTCACCTTCTCCGTCTCTTTCACCTTTTCTTTCATCTCCTCTTTCTCTTTGCCTTGTTCCGTTGGGAGAGCGGACTCGGTGTCCCGCACCTGTGCCTCGTACTCCTGTATCCCACGCTTAACAGCATCTTCGGTAAGCGCAAGGACATGTTCAAACGCATCGATATCGCCTGTTTTCGAGCGCGCAAGGGCGTCGCGGACATTATGGTGTTGGGAGACGAGGGGCCGGAGGAGGTGGAAGAGGTGGGCTTGCATGGCTGAGAGGTTTGGGTTTGTGAGTTTGTCTTTTTTCTTGCCTGTGGTGTTGTTGGTCTTGTTGTCTTGGCGAATTTTTTGTTTTTTCCTGGGGGGACCATCGGTCGTGGCTTGGTCTTGATCTTCGGTAGTAGTAGGATCGGTTGTGTCTGCAACGGGTTCAACGTCGCCGGGCATCCACAGGGGTTTGCGCACGGGAGGATCCTGACCCAAGGCATATCGGTGAATAATGTCCATATACCGCCTGAACACCGCATCAACCCTATACCCACCTTTTCCATCCCGACCGCGCCAGTACTCCCTCCCTTCCTGGCCTACAGGCGGCGGTTCCGCAAAGATGGTCGGATCGTACAAATTGCCTTCTGCGCTCATAACCGCATCTGCACCCGTCTCTCGCAAGCAAGCTGCAATATCCTCGTGTTGGAGGATATTTCCATTTGCGAAAATCACCGTCTCCTGGGGTAATTGGTCTCGCAGGTAGCGAAGGATGCTCCAATCTGCGAGGCCAGTATTATGCCCTTTTTGCTCTCTCCGTCTGCCGTGAACGGTTATGATGCTAGCGCCTGCTCCAAGTAGTGTTTTGGCATATTCCAGCGTCTTCTCTTTTGTTTCCAGGACGCGCATTTTCGCTGTAATGGGGACGTTGAGTTCCTCATGACATTTCCTTATCATGCGCGCTATCAAATCCCAATCTTCCTGCAAGAACGCGCCGTATTTCCCCCTCTTTGCTATGCCCTGCGGACACCCAAGATTCAGGTCAACGGCGTCGCAAAACGGGGCGACGTGTTGAGCCGCAGCGAGCAGGTCGTCGGGATCGTTGGAGCAGAATTGTACGGTGAGGGGGCGGTCAAAGGCCGGGTTGCCGTCGAGGTGCTTGTCTGTATCGCAGAGGGTGGAGAGGTGGTATGCGTCGCTGGGCGAGGGAATGGTAGTGGATTTCAAGGGCTGGAAGTGCGAGTCCCGGTATTTGGGTTCTTTACTGAACATCCTAGAATGGAACATTGGGGTATAAGCGAGGAGATTTTGCTGCTGGGTTGAGGGGAGGAAGGAGCGGGAGAGGAGGCGCCATGCCTATTCGTTACATGGTCAGCTAACATGTCTCTAATCCTCGACCTTGGGTTCTGGCTCGACGTCGCGGGGTAAAGAGAGACATACGAACTCAGACTGCTCCACCATGGGCGCAAGCACCAACTTTGGGCTCCCAATACTCTCATAGAACTCCCGACCATGCAACTTCCTCCTCTTGCCATTCTGCTGCTGTTGTGCCACCGTCATACTCGCGAACCACCGTCTCCCACGTCCGTATCCAAAGCCCCGCACTCCCAAGGGGCCCTTCACGCCCCCAAAAGCCGTCGCAAGCACCGACCGTATGATTATGTCTTTTGTCGTGGGACCGTCCTCACGTCACGCCGTTTCGTTTCACATAAACCACTTTGCTCGTCCTCCGCGGCTGTTTCTGTGAGGTAATGGGCGGGCAGTAAGGTAATATCGTGCAGTCTAGACTCACAGACTGTCTAGACCGATGGCCTGATGTGGATATCTGCGATAGCCGTTGAGATGTTAATGCAAGGTACGAGTCCGTGGTTGTGCCTTGTGATTTGCGCATGCGGCAAAAATTCTGGGAATAATTCAGACGTTCAGGGTCCATGAGGGGCGACGGGCCAATCGGAGTTTTGCCAGCTTCACGGCGGTGTTACACCATGAGATCCACACTAGACGTGTTGGTGCAACATCAACCCATCACTTTTTCGTCATGAGGGTACAGGCGAGGTCTTTTTCGCATGGTCATTAGGTGCACTTCCCTTGATGGTCTTAATCTGCTTGATCGACATTCCCCCGGTACCTGATCTACAAGTTTGAATGGAGCAGGGAGCAATGCTGATGGCCGTGCATCAGGCTCGAGCTCTGCTGTGCTTACCTTAATGGACTCATCACGCCATCAGGGTAGTTGCTCACACCTTTACTTCACTCCACACCCACGACTCCCACAACGGCTGCTTCTCCCAGAATTTATTTGTTTGATTGACGTATTCATTGCAGTAGACACTATGCACAACCACCGCTCGTTACGGCGCTGAAAATCCAAACATCGCTCAGGCTATCGCCCTGTCAGCACACACGCACAAACTCCATTCGAGTGCAACTGCAACCTCGATCCACAAAGTACCACGCGCATCCCGTTGAAGCACATGGTCCAAAACGCCAGTACAAATATGCCACCGCCGCGCGTCAAACCTCGTCCTCGTTCATCCCCTAGAAGTCGATCGAAGCCATCTAGAAATGGTCGTGGGACCACGCAATCATTAGGTTGAATACCTCATCGGCCGTAAGACATTTTGCTTCCGTCAAGTAGGAGCATGGACTGGCGTCTATGAGTGTGCCATTGAAGAGGCAGAAAGGCAACGCTAAAACGCAGCGAGTACAAACGACCGCCCATTCGTTCGTTGTGTAAAGCAAAACACCGATATTATGCAAGTATGCAGATGCTGTAGGAGAGCGAAAGAGTCGGAAGAAGATGGTGAGCCATCAGGTTTCTGAATGATGGCCAGCCGGATATCATCAATGGGAAAGACGACGCAAGAGCGACGTCCCTCTATCGGTCGAAGGTATTGTCGGTAGTATGGTACCAATGCCGGCGTCGACACCAAACCACGAAGAAAACAGCTTGGTCATGGCGACGGTGGGCTTAGAAGGTGCTCCAGTTCCATGCACCCTGAAAGCTCTGTGCGAGGCTGCCTACGCGCTGGTTCTCGGGGCGCTTGGCCGGTGCAGGAGTTTCAATGGACTGGACCGGAGCCCCACTGCTGCCCGAGCTCTCGCTGTTGGTTCGGCTGGAGCGAAGGTGTTCCCACTCACGGAAGGAGCTGTGGCAGCGATCGCATGCACGATGCCATGCACCCTCTGGATGGAACCTGGCCAGCTCGTCAAGCCGTACTTGGTTTGCAGAATGCTGCCAGCAGTAGATGCCACCGCACTTTCGGCAGTGGTGGCGACGCTGGAAGAAGCCGAATGGTTCCTGACAACTGGAGGCGGAGCAGACCGAAGTGGATCCATCAGCCTAATTAGGATTGTCAGTACGGTTGGTCTGGAGCAGTCGATACGAGAAGAGCCAAAGCGGCGACGAACGGCGGCAGCCCTGCGCCGGAAGTTTGTCTAGCGCGGGGGATTTTTTGATGCCTGTGCACCAAACGCCGTCCGCCGAGAAAGAGGCGACGACAATGTCAACGCCCAACGGCGACCCTCGGCTGAGCCACTACATCCGAGGAGCAGACCTCGGCAGCGACAACGTTGCATTGCGCACTCGATGTTTGTTGGGATGGAGTTGCGGTGCATGGTGAAGCGCTCGGTCTCTCGGTGAGGCATGCAGCGAAAGGAGGCTAAGGCTAGGCAATGGCCCATGCGACGCTAAGGCGATCCACTGGGGCCATGTACGTAACAGCAGACCCTCGCGGCAGTTCTGGGCACGCGACCAATACAAAGTGGAGGCTAATAGCGGCATAGGAAAATAACAATGGAAAACGAGTAAAATGAAGATGAAGAAAAGAGGGAATCAACATACCTGCCAATGGTTGCGCGTGATGGGCCCGGCGACGGGCGACATGGGCGTGTCGTTGTAGAGACTCTGCATGTCCTCGTTGCCAATGGGCGTCGCATTGCCGTCGTTTGCACTGTTGCTAAAGCCGCCGTTGACATTCCAGCCACTGTTGGGCGAGCTAATGCCCGAGTCGACCTTGGGGGGTGACTTGCTGCTTGGCCTCTCCGTCTTGCGCAGCGCTGCCGGTATGCCTATAGCGGTGCGGGGCTGGTAGATGCCCTGGTGACGGGCGAGGGGCAGATGTGTGTTGCGCGGGGAGGTGGGCGAGACGTTGGAGGGAGGGTTGGCGGCGGTGTTTGTGGACGAGTACTGGGCCGACTTGCGGTATGCGTGCTGTTGGTAGGGGGCGTGTGCGTGCTGCGTCATGGGCGCGGTCGAGAATGTGGTGGCCATGTTGGCGGCGGTGGTAGTCGAGGAAGAATGTGGATGTAGTGGGGATGTGGATGGGGATGTGGATGTGGATGTGGTGGAAGAATAAGACCAGGTCGCTGATAAGGACAAGCGGCGGTGAGGACTCGGCGGTGGTGTTGGAGAGGCCAGGAATGGACGTGGTGTCGAAAGCGGCAGGCGAGCGCAACAACAGCCCTGGCGGAACGGGACGCAATCAGTGCGCCTGCAGCAGTGTGACGGGCACCCTGGCTGGCTCACACCAACAAGGCGTGTGCGGCTCTGGCTGGGGAATGACGGGCGTTGGCAATTGGCCGTGGGTGGTGAAGCGGTTTGGCGATAAGCAGACGGGAAGCGGTGATACAGCAGTACGCCAGGGCCACAGTCTCGTCCGTCACGATGGGCTCAGCGGCGCATGGTTTGTCCGAGTGGTTGTTTGGGTGTAGAGTAGATGATAGAAGATTATAGGGTGAGTGCGGAGGCGAAGGATTATTATCTGGGGTGAGGCTCTGGGGGCTGCGGTGAGTTATGGCCAGCGATAGTGGTGCTAACTTAATAATTGCCTGCGGTTGACGGAGATGGTGCCAGCGACCGCCCGATGGAGCGTGAGCTTGGCGAGGGCAGGGTTATCATCGGCGCGCTTCGGCCACTGGGGCAATTGAAAAGTGTCATCCTGGCCGTCCTCACTCGGCGTGGCTGGAGCCTTGCTTGAATCCCAAAAGACGACAAGACAGGCACGAAAATGCTGCCTGCGCGCGCCTCTATATCACATGTGGCCTGCGCAACAAAAGCAACGCCTCGTCGCCTGGTTGTGCCACACCTCGACCACACGCACGACACGGCCAGCTGCCTTTTGTCGCAGCCGCAACGGTTTCGTGCTCCACTCGTCACCTTGCGCATGCGGCTAGTGGGCTCTTATCTGCAGCCAATCACCTGCGCATGTAAATCATTACACTGCGAGCCCTCATCACCCTTTTCCCAGGAGCCAGCCGTCATATCCTCGTAGACACGACGACGGTTGCAGCAAGCCGAACTCTGATAACAGCATTCATGTAGCCCAGACACCGCTGCAGGGCACAATAAAGTAAACGTCGATATAATCGACAACGTCGGACTCACATGCTTTACCCGTCGCTGTCGCAAACGGTAGGCCAGCACGCGACAAGGCAGGTGAGCCGCGACAAGGGCCAATCCGCACGCTTGCAACTGGCGGGGCATTCTCGCCACCCATCCTTCTCCAACACGTGAACGCGCTCCACGATATTCGCCCACTGCCTCCCTAATCAATGCAAGCTGCCATCGCCAGCACTGTACTAACACCATGACTTGCAGCAAGATCCACAGCGACGCGTACTGTCTACTGGCCTGCATCCACCGACGATTCTGATTCTGATTCTGCATGTTGGGGCTGGAATTGGAGCAACCCATGAAGCTAATCTTGATGACGGCACGCTTGCGCCCAACAGCCCGCCGCCGGCCAGACGTTGCATTGACAGCGGCCCCGGCGAAACACCTCCTCCGTGGATAAACTTTGAGGCAAGGATTGTTGAGGCTCTGTGGCGTGCGCGGGCAGTCTATCCTCAACTGGCCTGTGGCGCAGCGCTCGGGTGCCCAGCATTCCTTTCTCCAGACATGGTCCGTGGAGCTAAGCTCTACCGTGTATTCCTAGCCGAGGCTCAATCGCTGCATGTGCCACGGGATGGAGCGTGCGACCATCCACGCCATCCAACTCAAAATGCGGGGAACCATAGTCGTCTTCGTGGGGATGAATAACAACCATCCAATCTCACAATCTCACAATCTCTTCGTTGAAGGTGTCGGTCAAAGACGTGAATTGGAGCATCGCACGCGACACCGTCGGCCCTACGCATAGAACCCTCCCCCGGTGAACATGGCAACCTTGCCTACCACGCAGAATACCGAGCCCGTCTCACCAAAAGCAACTCCACTTCCTCCACTGCCATCTAAGGATCCGCTCACACCTGATCAATGGAAGACGCTCTTGGCAATCCTAGACGCCGTCGTGCCGGCCATTAAGCCCGCGTCCACTGCCAACCCGCGCATTGAACTTGTAGTAGCAGACACTGAATACTCATCCGCAGTCAGCAAGCTCATAGGCCTTGTCCCCTCAACCGACACCAACCCTGAAGATGCCGTCAAACAATATCTCGAAGACTATGCGAGCAAGAACCCTTTATTCCGGCAGCAACTGCAACGCATACTATCCATGTACATGCCGCAAAGCCAGCGCAACCAACTAAGCACCATCCTAACCGTTCTCAACACACGGGCCGGTTCCCTCGCGCTGACGGGCTATTTCACGCCTATTAGCGCCCAACCGGTGCACATCCGCGAACGCATCATCCAGTCCTGGTCCAAGGCCCGCTTATCTCCTTTGCGAACACTACACCGCTCCCTCACCATCCTCTCAAAGCAAACATGGGTCCAGATAACACCTACCATCCGCCGCGTCATTGGCGTACCCCGCGTACCTACAGGCATGAGGCCTGGCAAAGGATTCGACTATGAGTTTATACAGTTTCCGCCGGGGAACACCCCCGAGGTGCTCGAGACGGATGTTGTAATCGTGGGAAGCGGGTGTGGTGGTGGTGTCGCGGCGAAGAATCTAAGTGAAGCTGGGTATAGGGTGACTGTGGTTGAGAAAGCATATCATTGGACACCGGACCATTTCCCCATGAGCGAAGATAATGGCTATAACCATCTCTTCATGAGCGGTGCATTCATCTCCTCAGACGACACTTCAACCAGCATCGTAGCAGGCCAAGCCTGGGGCGGCGGCGGAACAGTGAATTGGAGTGCATCTCTGCAAACCCAAGGCTATGTCCGTCAAGAATGGGCATCAAAGGGCCTCCCATTCTTCACCTCCTCCGCCTTCCAAGACTCACTGGACAGAGTTTGTGACCGCATGGGCGTATCAGCCGACCACATCCAGCAAAACCGCAACAACGCCATCCTCCTCGAAGGCGCGCGAAAACTAGGCTGGTCGCACAAGCCCGTTCCCCAAAACACCGGCGGTCACGCCCACGACTGCGGCTTCTGCACTTTCGGCTGTGGATCTTGCGAGAAGCAAGGCCCAGCCGTATCCTACCTCCCCGACGCCGCCCGTGCAGGCGCCCACTTCATCGAGGGTTTCCACGCCGAGAAAATCGTCTTCACGCACAAAGCAGGTCAGAAAATCGCAACCGGCGTCCTAGGAACATGGACATCGCGCGACGAACACGGCGGCGTATCCTCCAGCCCCCTGATCACACGTAAGATCTTTATCCGCGCAAAACGCGTCATCGTAGCTGCAGGAACTATGCAATCGCCGCTACTCCTTGTACGCTCCGGTCTCACGAACCCCCAGATCGGACGGAATCTGTACGTCCACCCCGTCGCGTTCATGGGCGCTGTGCATCCTGAACCCGTGGTACCCTGGGAAGGCGGAATCCTAACCGCCGTTGTAAACGAGTACGAGAACCTCGACCACAAGGGCCACGGCGCAAAACTCGAAGCCACGATCATGGTGCCGTCGAGCTGGCTCATGTGGTTGGACTGGCAATCCGCGCTGGGGTACAAACTCGATGCCGCACGACTCCGCCACATGGCTGGTTACATTTCCATTGCTCGAGACCGGGATCCCGGACGCGTATATCCTGATCCTGTGGACGGCCGGGTACGATTTGAATACACTCCTAGCGCATTTGACAAGAAGAATATCATCGAGGGACTCGTCGCGCTGGCGAAGATCCAATACATCACGGGCGCAAAGGAGATTTTCGCATTAATACCGGGTATGCCGTCTTTCCATCGCGATCCAAGTCTCCCTGAAACAAGTGGAGATGGAATCAACGACCCCGCCTTCCAATCCTGGCTCCGCACCCTCCGCGCCAAAGCCTTCCCCTCGGAATCAGTCTTCGTGTCTGCACACCAAATGGGAACGTGTAGGATGAGTGCCGCGGCGAAAGATGGGGTTGTTGATCCAGAGGGACGGGTTTGGGGTACGCAGGGGTTGTATGTTGCTGATGCGAGTGTTTTTCCGAGCGCGAGTGGGGTGAATCCTATGGTTACGAATATGGCGATTGCGGATTGGGTTAGTCGGGGGATTGGGAGGGGGTTGGGGAGGGAGATGGAGGGGGGGACGGAAGGGGAGAGGGAGAGGGCGAGGTTGTGAGGGGTTTGTGGGTGGGTTGAGTGGATGTTTGAATAGGGGTGTGGTGGCGGAGGGTTGTGTCGTCTTGACTATGCAGAAGGAAAGGCACTGCAGTGTATGAGTATAAGATTTGTCAGCATAGTAAGCGAAGGAAGAAGCCTGTGAAAAAGGAATTGTGCGGTGCGTGAGAGGACTGGACATGCATGATAAACCCATGTGTAAGATGGGTCGCAATTTTATCCAATAACGAATAAGATGTCCTGCGTAATGGTGGCGCAAGTACAAGGCCGTGAATGGTAAAACTAATGATTCACGAGGTCTTGAATGTTTAAATGTACGGACGAAATGAATGTACCAAGTATGAAGAACTTGCACGCGTTTGTTTAGGTTTGGGGGAATTAAATGTATAAAGTCAGGTAGAGATGAATGTACAAAGTATGAAGAAAAAAGTGCACAAGTATTAAGAGCTGAAGAAATAAAAGGGCATGAAAAGAGTTTTGAAGCCCAACGTGCACAAGGCAGTGACGATGGCAATGCATAGGGCTGCAATTTGTTTAATTTGGGCGTTTGTGGAGAAACAGAGGAGCCGTAGTGCCCGAGTGAAGCGCGTTAAGCGAAGATGTAGAGGGGTTTTCTACTTGGTGTGTTTGGTCGTGAGAATGGATATGGCGGTAAATTCGCCCAGGGCTGGATTTAAAGGTGGAGGTTGTGGTGACTTGGCCATGCATGTAGCGATCAAAGTCTTTCAGTATGTGGCGAAGTACCCACGTGGAATGGATTGAATGTCCAGTCGTGTATAGAGTACTCTGTATCTCATGCAGTCTGCAGCCCAAGCTGGTTGGGTGTATGCAGGTGTGTATTCGAGGAAGTTCGGGTACTGGTGGGTCACGTTCCCGTTAGTTAGCGCAAGACCCTGAGGCATGATGAGGTCATTCAGCCGGCATCACTCGTCTCAGCCCCTCAACTACGAGCGATCAGCGGACATGTTTGCCCTGTTGAAGATGGACTGATGCCGTGGACCCTGTACATCTGGGCTGTGTTGTGCACATCTTAGGATGCCCAAGTATGCGTGGCAGGAGGCTGTAGGCAAAGTTTGTTTTTCGACGGGAGGAAGGATTCTGCTTGCCAAAGGGATTTCCCGCAACGAGACCATGTCTTGCGAGCTGCCCCACCCGCGAGATTACGTCGACGTGCGATCCTGCGACTGCAACGAGTCTCGAGACAGTGTTGAAGTTTGGGTCACGAAGCACGCTTTAGAGTAGTTGCTTCTTCACATGCGCGCCCACGACTACATCACACGCATCTTGAGCACGCACACCATCCCAACCAACATCAGCACCAGCGCCAGCATCAGCGCACATTCACCACACCCACGCCCACACCCACATCCACATCCACCACGACCATGACCAGCGTCATGAAGGGCGGCTTCGGCGCCCCAAGCAGCAACGGGAATGGCAACGCCCATGCAGGCACAGAGTTCCTCAACGCCATACACCCCCTCGGAAGCGCCCTTGATGGCTACGACAACACCAAGCCCTGCAGCCAGCAGACCATCAACGTGCCCGAGGCCTTCCGCGACGCCATGGCGGTCCGTGAAGCCGTCTACGGCGAGCAAGGCGTGCCGCTTGAAGCCGAGTTCGACCAAGACGACGCCCGCAGCTTCCACTGGGTCGCCTACGCCTCGGTAGCCTCGCACTCGACCACCCCACCCAAACGGCTGCGCGCCTCGTCCTCCAACACGCCCGCCGACGATGCCCGCCGCGCCTCTGCGACCGCCGTCCGAGTCCCCGTCGCAACCATCCGCCTGATTCCCCCACCTCACGGCCCCAACAAATACATCAACAGCAGCAACGGCGACAAGCACGCCGACGCCGACGCCCCAGAAGACATAGCAGAGCAACACCACCCCAACGAGCCCTACGTCAAGCTCGGCCGCCTCGCAGCCCTCAAACCCTACCGCGGCCTCGGTCTCGCCCGTCTCCTCGTCAACACCGCCCTCGACTTTGCCACAAACAACCCTGAGAAGATATACAGCCCGCCCTCGCCCACCGCTCTCGAAAAGGCACAAATGCAGGGCAGCCACCGCGAAAGGGAAATCACGTGGCAGGGGCTGGTCATGATCCACGCGCAGACAAACTTGAAAGCCATGTGGGAGAAACACGGGTTTCATGAGGAGTTGCTGGGTGAGGATGGCGAGGTGGAGATCCAGGCTGAGCCGCATTGGATGGAAGAGGGCATTGAGCATGTGGGCATGTGGAAAAGGTTGCCCGTGGAGAAGAGGAAGAGGTTGTCTGTTTCGTCTACCGAAGGATAGGATTCCATCTGGACGACGAGGAAGGCGGGTTCCCCCCGTGGACGTGCGACGTTTAGGATCCAGATTCCCATCTTGGCTCCAGGTCCTTCTGGGTGGGAGGGCGAAGAAATGGAGTGGATGCCTTGACCATGACAATCAGCTCCACAACCACATCGCTTTGGAATCCGACATTTCACCACCACAGCATTTCGGCGATCCTCACGACCAAGGCATAGGTTTGGTTACTCTCAGCAATTTTTCTCTCGTTTTTCATGGCACGGTTTTTCACAATCAACATCACTTATACCCCCAATTCCCCTCTTCACGACACCCCATTGGATTTTTGGCATAGGCGAATTCGGGATGGCTTGGGTCTGGGACAGCATAATTGGATAATTGTGCTTCTATAGACAAAAGTAAAAGCATTCATTTTCTGTTATTAGAAAGTTTGTGGTCGAAAATATCAGTGTTTACTATCTCCTACTGTCGCCTTTGCGTCTTGTCAAAGTGAGATGACCGGACTCTGCAAGTGTGTAACGGAAAACTTGCACGGACAAATCATGTGGCGATGATAGGGAATGGTTAAACAAGAGCTGTGAAGTGACTTAGGAAGAGTGAGTAGGTCAGAAGTAATGCTCACGACTCGAACGTGCAGCATGATGGGTCTACAATCAATCATTGCGTGACAAGAAGAAAATCTGAAACGAAATTTACCAAGCTTTCTATTTCCCCAGATTCAAGGTCAGTCGCTCCTATCATTCGCGCCTGAGCACGAGCTTCACCGCATCCAGGCACGTGGGCTAGTAGGACAAACGATCCATGGGAAATGACCCCAACGCATCACCGGCAGCTCTCATACCTCTCAAACTCTGCAACAACTGGCCTTCACTTGCACACTCTCGCCCTCGCTAGCGTACGTGATCCGTGCTTACCGCACACCATACTTTACCTCTCCCCGCCTTCGAGGCTCCATCGCTCCTTCAACTTTCCACAGTGGCGCCCAACACTAGTAAATACCTCTCCCCCAGGTCTCCTCCATTCTGGTCCTTCACCATGATTTTCTCATTTGCCGTTGTCATGGTCTTCATGGTCATCGCCTGGAGTCGACCTGCCGCCACGATCATGTTGCCTGATCCCGACGCAGGCCACAAGTTCAAGGTCGCTGTGTCGCACTTTCCTCTGACAGACACCGCAACAAACGATGCCTATGATGCAACAGTCAAGCGCAGCATCATGGCCAGCTTGTTCATCCCGGTTGCTCGCGATGCCTGCGCCAACGAGTGCAAGAACAGCTATATGCCCGGCCAGACTGCGCGTATTGCAAACGAGCAGTTCATCTTGGGCACCAAAGAAGGCGTCTTCGAGACCATTGGATACAACCACTGCTGTGGCAACGACGCCGACATCGACGCCAGCAAGTTGTCTGTCGTTGTCCTCGAGCCTCACACTGACACCAGCCGTCTCCTCTACGTCAACGTGGCGCGCTTCATCAGTGCCAATGGCATCGCAGTCGTCGTCCTCGACCACCCGGGCGAAACCAGCATCACAGAGTTTAGCGGCACCAATGTCCCTCGCGGCGGAACAGTCTACAACAGCGGCACCGTCGAGCTGTCCAACTTCTCCCCCGTCACTGCCTGGAACGACACCATCTCCAAAGCGATCGCCACACGCATGACCGACATCAACTTCGCCCTCACCCAGCTCTCCACACTCGAGCTTCTCCAACGTCAGCTCCCTACCCTCCGCTTCAGCACCCCCCTAAACACCAAGAACTTCTCCGTCATCGGCCACGGTCTAGGCGGCACCGTCGCAACAGCGCTATCATTTGCAAACCCAAACGTCCGCTTCAGCATCAACCTCTCCGGCGCAGCGCCCTCCATCGACAGCACCGGTACTAGCACCATCGCAACCCCCGTCTATTTCTTCGGCCGCAGCAACTACAAACGCACCGACGCCTTCAACTGGCCAGCCACATGGTCTCACCTCACAGGCCCAGCCACAGAATTCGACCTCAACAACAGCGACATCTTCGACTTCAGCGATCTCCCCGTCATCGTGGAGCTCGCGCAGAACGAGGGCGGCAAAAAGGGTGTCTCAGCAAGGGCAGTCGCGGGCGGTAGTTCAGCGAACCACGCGATGTTATGTTTTGTAGAGGCGGTGGTCAAGAAGGAGGTCTTGGGTGATGCTGGGACGCTGAGCAATTGCGTAAGGGTGTTTCCGGGGATGGTACCGTTTCTTGGGCAGTGAGGGGCGGCGAGGCAGATAGTGAGATTTTTGGGACATTGGCAGAATGAGGGCTTGAAGTACAATACCAATGCCGAAGATGTATTGCGCACATCAAGAATTGTAACGACGAGAATGTGTAGACATGCGACACGCTACCATGTCATGTCATGCCTAGATAGATGGAACGCTGTACCTACACGGTTCTTTTTTCAATCTTCAATTTAAGATCATGGTACTCATCAAGTTCTTTAGCGGGCATGGAGTACAATAGAGTAGACACTTCTTGAAAATATGCCGAGGTTGATTTAAAGAACTATCTACGGCTAGCTAAGGAGAGTATTTATTACTACTTGATTACTAACCCTACTGTCACGTGCCTACCTTACTCTCCAAACACACTTTTGCACATATCCACGGTATCTATCTACTACAGTCGCATCAAATCACATCAAATCAACCAATACATTCCAACCCAATGAAACTCAGTCACTCGGTCGATCCCACGCCCCATGCGAAACCCCACCCGTTATCCCCCAAATCCCCCTTTTCGCCCATTTGTTTCGTAGAACCTTGTTGGACGCATATGGTACTTTTTTCTCCGCTAGATGCTTTTGCTAATCATTACACGAGTGCTGAGATGGAGGAGGGGCGGTTTTTGTCATCGGGTGAATTTGTGTGGGGGCGATGAATGCTGTACCATAGCAGGGTATGAAGTAGGTATGCGGGGGCGGAATGCTTGCTCAGGCTAGCATTAGGTACTGACTGGGTCGTGTTTAAAACTGGTGTGCATGCAAGCCAAGTCCACTATATGTATATGCTGCATGTATGTGGGTTTATCTCGATGAAGCGTGGCAGTGAAAAAGGCGGCATGCATGGCATGCACGTACCTAGGTTATAATTGGTCAGGCTAAGAATAGACTAACCTTCATCCTAGCAATGTGTAGGCTAGGCAATAAAGTACCTACACATGGTGTATGCAAATGAAGCTTGGTATCATTCGTCGGAGCGAGTTCGTGGGTACGTCGAGTAGTGACGAAATTGCTATGCACGATGTTTGCTGGTGGTGCGTTGCAGGATACAAGGTATAGACGCATCGGATCGTATGGTACGATGGTGAGTTAAGAGAGCCAATTCAACTCGCGCTTTTTCTCCGCGATAAAGAGGATGGTATTTGTCTCTAGACATGACTACGTAGAGTAAGGTTTACGGACTTTCTGACTGACTACCCATGGTAAGGTATACGGACTTTCTGAATCAAGAGAAATCACGTCTTGGCGGCTCACGCCCATCTTGACATGAAACACATCTTACGGTAGTGCGCCAACACTACGGTTCCATCGCTTTGCGCGTCCTTACCGGTACACCCTGTAGGAGGCAAATCGTGCATAACATCCCTGCAGCCAGCCAACCTACCAGGCAAGATCTAAATTAATGTGTCTATATACTGCACATGTATGCATGCGTCTCGGGGGATTGTTTCAAAAACTAAGCGATGCGTGGGTGGCCTGAAGGTAATCGCGGGTCTTTCAGCCCCTTGGAGCTGACGACCCTCGGACCTGGGTTCCCTTGGCAGCAGCATGTGGAGCCCGGTCAGCCTTACTGGAGCAAGCATCACCACCATGTGCTGCTTACAGATACTGGTGAAGGGTGTACGCCATACTACCGTTTCGGGCCAGGGCTGGGGCCAGGGCTGAATTCTCTGATCCAATGATCCGATCTAAAGAAAGCTGCGTGAAGATGCCCGGCTTCTGTGCTTGAGATAACTAGGCTACCTACTCTCCTTTATCTGCCATCTGTGGCCTTCCTTCCAACACCGGTTCTTCGAGGTCGCCTCAATCCATGCTTTACTACTTTCATGAATCACGACTACTTGCGAGACGCCTCTGAAAATCTCATCCACAAATAATCGCCTATCGACAACATGACAAGTTACCAGAAAGACATCGGCTGGTCTGGGTCGCTGAGGAACTCATACGCAAGGATACCGGCACTCCAACAATACAAAAAGCAGATCATATTCATGTCACTCTTGGTAGTCCTACCAATGACTGCTTTCACGATGGTTATTCTCGTTCTTGTGTTCGACAATCTGGCCAAAGATCTGAACTGCCCAATCGCCGCTCTATGTCCAGCGCCCCCACTGATCAACGTCACCTCATCTTCACACTATTATGTTGATTATCCAGCCACCCGTGTGGTGTTCGTCTCCTCTTGGTCCTCTACCGTTAGCTTTGCACTTATTAGCGCTATCATGGTGCTTTGCGCCTACAGTAGTGCTGCGCAATTGATCAAAGCGTCTTCGTCGTCACATGCCAACGTCGATCTCCCAAGTCCTTATCAGTTGAGTTTGTTGATCAGGATCCTCAATGTCGAGTATCTATCGCTTTGGACATATCTTCGTGGCAAGGTTGCTTTACGAAGAGATCCGCTCGTCCGGAGCACAACCAAGATCCTGAGTCCTACGGCAATGGTTCTTTTCCTCTCAATAATTACCAGGTCAGTGAGTACTCTGAGTGCTTTGTTACCAGTTGCCTAACACGGGCGCCTTTAGCATCGCGATACAAGCTGCCGACAGTTATCTGCATATCAACACCAAATCCGTGGCCATGGTTCAGATACTCCCTGGCCCGCCGGGGCTCACAAATCACAGCAAGAGGATGAGTCATGGGTGTCTCGACAGTAATGCTACGTTCGGCACCTGGGCGAACACAAACTTCTGGGGGTGCGCCGGAGTCCTCCAACAAGAGACAGGGCATTATCTGACGAAGAACCTGACAGAAGCCATGAAATGGAAAGCCGAACCCGACAAGGACTATCTGTTGAACTTTTTGGACGAAGATGAGACTCCTTATGCCATCTTGGGCCCGTTGAACCCTTTACCGAATGTCGATTACAAGGCGTCGAGCTTTGCTGCAACGGCTTCGTGCGCAATCATTCCTGCGTCATCTTGCCAATTTGCGAGTAATTTCTCCGAAATTAATCGTCCTTATGATTCGCCAGAGATGGCAGTCGAGTTCCACTGCTACAAGAATCGGGGTTCGTCCATTGAGCTGCAGGACACACTGACGAGCTACCTCGCGTCGATGAAGAGCTTTGGAGTCCATAAATACCTATCAGAGGGACCTCAATTTGAGAGGAGATTCATTGTAGATCCCAAAGTCCTCGAGCAAGTGGTGCCATATGTCACGGATGCAGAGGCGCAAAATATGTGGTCGAATCCATGGGAGTGGGTTGGCTTCATTTCCAACTTGGGGTCAGACTCCGAGTTTGAAGATGCTCCCAATGGGACGACGTGGTTTTGGTCAGAGCATGGGCTTCCAATGGTCGTCTTCCATTGTAGCTCTGAGAGTAAGTGGCTTTCATCCCTTATCGAATCTTGTGATCTTCGTCGACTAATGTCTGCAGTCTATGACGTCGAATACACAGTCGTTGGTGGCGAGGTGACAGCCTTGAACAAACACGCCAGCAATTCCACCGTCGCGGGAACATCGATTTTCCCTACCTTGCTTTCCGCCGCCGCCTATGCCGATGTCATGGAGCGAATCGCATACACTGCACAGAGCGCAAAAACATTGAAAAACTTCAAAGCCCTGTACGAACGCGAAATGAGCCGCATGTTCATCATGCCGCTGGCACCGCATACAGTAGACGAAAAGAGTCTATCGTCCCAGCAAAGAGCAAGTCGCATCGTGACCGAAGTATCCGTAGCAGCACTGTGGTCCTTGGTAGCTGCCAACATGGCTTTTGCGCTACTTGCGATCGGTGTAGCAATCATGGCATGGCGCTCAGGATCCGAAGACGTCCAGCAAGTGCAGTCTCGACTGGGAATCACAGGGCTGACGGCCGCACTGTTTGACCGCGAAGCCAGCCAAAAAGGTATCGAATCTACCAAAAAATTGTTCCACGAAAACGGAGAGGGGAACACACCAAAGACAACCGTAGGTGTCGCAGTATCGCCATCCAAAGGCATGATTTGGTCACTTCGGAGCATAGCAACGCAGGAAGAGCTGGAATTGGGAAAGCCATGTCGATCGAACTCCGAGATTACGGAAATTGGTAGTAGCAATCTCCATGGTTCGCCAGTTGCGCAGATCAATACGAAAGCTTTGCAGCCTTTGCTGACGGGTTCTTCGTCGATATTAAGAAGTAAATCGGATAGAGACAACGAGTCGGCTGTGGATTTTCAACGTCTAGATGTGGAGACAAGTCCTGTCAGCCTGTGGTTCGAGGACCGGGAAGATGTGTTCTCAGGGACGTCGCGCCGATCTGATGTATCTGAAGAAAACGACGGCATCATCTCTTGAAGGTACAGATGTCTGTGGCTTTTTGAATGGGAAATGGGTAGACCCGAGAAATTCCACTCTATTTTCGACATCAAAGTCATCCATTTCTTGCTTCAACACAGCAGTCTTCTGGTCCTCTACCTACCAAGAGCCGATAGCCTCCTCGAAAGCGGATTCAAGATGAACATTAGTGCTTGGGAATTCGTCGCCACGAATAAATATTTTGTTAGCAGTGTCAACGCCGCAGCCACGCTCCCAGGCGCAAAAAAACTTCTATATTCCCTGCATCTCCCACCCAAAACGGGAAAATAGTAAGTTTCAATCAAAAAAAATGGTAAGCTACCCGCCCTCTTTTGTCAAGGAAGCACGGTCGGCACGGATGCGTCGACCAATGCGCTGGACGTGTACCACTTCGGATTGGAATTTGGAAAGACAAAACATAATATATGTGCCGCAAATCATTACATGCAACAATACTTGCCAGAGTATTGCTTGGATTTGACCTTGTATGGCTTCAACCTCATGCAGCAAAAAAGCCTGTTGTTCTTCCATACCTACTCTGCCGAAATAAAGTGAGTGTGAAGTCTGTCAAGTAGCAATGAGACAACGACTAACGCTAGAACTACCACGATAACCTCAATTTCACACGCAAAAGAGGGTTTAGAATGGTACAATACACTGGTACCCAGTAATCAGACTGATGCTTGGCATCCTAATAAACCTTTACTCTCAATCCTTTAGAGGTCTTCGGGCAATACAGTGACAACAGTGTCACTTGTGATGACCAGATCAGCAGCACTTGTTCCAAACAACTGCAATGTTCCAACATCATTCTTCCCCTTGACCTCCTCAGTCCCATACACCCTGAACAGAGCCGCCAGCGTGAGATAAAGCTCTGCATATGCAAGGTTGATTCCGAGACAAGCTCTGCCACCTTTGCCAAAAAAAAAAACAATAGATAGCGGTCAAGGCGTGGGTCATCAAGCCCCATTGATGTTGCTCGCACCCGAAATATCCGAGTGACTGCCACCACGAACAGCGAAGGGGCAACTGGTCGTGCGCGATTCCGATATAATGGCTGCGACATCTTTAGCACAGCGAATATTGACTAGACAAACTGGCTGAGCAGACTGTTGTTGTTGAGTCAAAAAGAGGGATTTTACTGGAGTTTCATTTGCGACCGTATACAGCCTAGAATTCACCTACTCTACTACAGTCTACACATATTTTTCCCGCCATCTAGTCTCTAAAACTAAGAAACTGCAGATAGATTTATACATCCCTCTCATCCCAGCTCTTCCTATTCTAAAGCTAACATATGCTCTAGGCGTCGTATAATACAATCAGTCCATTAGCAGCACGTCTTCCTAGCGCCTGCAGCGTTCCCGTGCTCATGATCTCCAAGGTGCTAACATTGAAACCAAAGGTACGTTTCCACCAAGCCTGCAGCTCGACCGCCACTAACGAATCCAACCCAATATCGGCGGTGCGCATAGAGATATCGATGTCAACATCTCCTGCCAGTACTAAAGCAAACAACTTGTTCCCAATAGCCAACGCAAAGATGTCTGCAGCCTCCTCAGATCTGAGCATACTCGGATCTTTCTTGGTTGTGGTGAGAAATGTGCGAAGTCCATCGGCTGGGGGACCAGCCTTAGTGCCACCACCGATGTTGTGGTAAACCGACATTCGCACGTCTCTTCGCAACAAAGCACTGCTTTCGGGATTGCTCAGAGGAATGGTTGGAGTGAGACCAAGAAGGAAAACGTCCCCAAATGTAGGACCTTGTTTGCCCAGGCTGCGGGCAGAAGGAGATGACAAGGCCAAATCCAGGGCTTTGAGAAGTTCAGTCTCTCGGACCGCACGCCATCCTGTGCCCTGCATCTTCTTGAGAAGTTCCTGATTCTCGGACAAGTATCCGATGCCCTCCATTGCTCCGAGATCGATTGCTGTACAAGGGAGGCCCATGCCGGCGCGGTAGTGCGCAAAGGCATCGAGAAAGGTATTCGCGCTAGCGTAGTTGGCCTGGCCGACTTGTCCCAGGGTTCCTGACAAAGAGCTGAATAA
The DNA here is from genome assembly GCA_025504975.1 of Plenodomus lindquistii. Taxonomy (NCBI): domain Eukaryota; kingdom Fungi; phylum Ascomycota; class Dothideomycetes; order Pleosporales; family Leptosphaeriaceae; genus Plenodomus; species Plenodomus lindquistii. The sequence continues at coordinate 1,089,961 of JANUWI010000014.1, forward strand.
AAGGAAGAAGTCAAGATCCAAGCCCCTTTTCAAAACGGCGTTATGAAGGTTCCAGGTGCCCTGGACCTTTGGTTTCGTGACCTGGTTCCAATCCTCGATGTTCATTCCTTCGAACATTTGATCGCGGAGAACCATTGACATCTGTATGATTCCTTTTAAAGAAGCCGGCGTCCCACCTACAGCACGAGATACATCATCAGCGTTAGTAACATCTCCACTGACCATCTGCACCGTGCATCCCATGCTTTCAATCTCGCGCGCCAAGTCGGCGTGATGCTTTCCACTTCCTGCGCTTCGAGACAGAAAAGTGAGGTTTCGCGCGCCACGTTCGATCATCCAAACCGAGACGGTACGTCCGAGACCCCCAAGACCGCCGATGAGGAGGTAAGAAGCTGCTCCGTCAAATTCAACGCCAACCTTCTTTGTGCTGTCAACATCCTCCACCAAGACTTTCCCTGTCGTGTCGCGAATCTCGAGCACAATCTTGCCAATATGTTTGCCCTGCTGCATGTATCTGAAAGCTTCCAGGATCGCAGGAGCGCTGAATACTCGGTCTACTTGAATGGGTCTGAAATTGCCGTTGGCAAAGTGATCCATCGTAAACCTGAGTGACCTGGCAAAAAAGAGTTGGGTGTCAACAAAGTCGTGTTCAAAAAAATGGTCTCTGTCGGATACAACTTACTTGCTGCTGAGCTCAGGCCGCTCGATTCTCATCTGCTCGATGTCCAAACAGCAATAGTTACGATTGGCCAGGAAGGGCCCCATATCAAGTCGAGCATTGCCAATAATGTCACGTTTCCCAATTTCCACCATTGTCCCCCATTTTGCGATGCAGGCCCAGGTGCTGTGCAAGAGCTCTCCAGCCAGGGAATTCAAAGCCAAGTCAACACCTCTGCCATTCGTCTCTCGCAGCAGGTCGTCCACAAAGGACGTGTTCCTCGAGTTGAAGATTCGGTTTCTCGGAAGGTCAAACGTGTTCATCAAGTACTGGATTTTTTCCTCGCTACCTACGGTCGTGTAGATTTCAGCACCGAGCATGCGAGCTACTTGTATAGCAGCTTGTCCAACCCCACCGGTGCCGCTGTGGATAAGGATAGACTTGACAAGAGAGTCAGAAGATGCGTCTCTAGGGCTGAAGTACGTGAGGTACTCACTTGACCTTTACGGAGACGCCCCAATTCGATAAGACCATGGACGGCCGTAATGAAGACTGTCGGAATACATGCACCTTCAACAAAGCTAATGTGGTCAGGGAGCTTCTCATAGTACACTTGTGGGCCTGTGATGACGGTTGTGAAGGTGTTGATGCCTACGACGACGGCACGGTCACCGACACGAAGCTTGCTGACATTGGGTCCAACTCGGCGGACGATTCCAGCTGCTTCGTAGCCAAACTTGGGTTCGTGTCGCCCAGGGATGATCTGCATGCCTACCAAGATATCCTGACGGGGCATGTGTTAATTGAATATGATTGTTTAACACATACGAAGGTGAACTTACACGGAAATTCAATCCACTAGCATATACCTCAACTTCAACCTCATCATCTACTGGCGCAGGCGCAGACTTTGCAGACCAGGTCAGTGTATCAATGCGTCCAGGCTGAGTTTGAGAGACGACAGCCTCTTTAGAAGTCTGCGAGGTTAAAAGTTCTCGGTCCAGCGAAAAGGGGAAAAAACGATTGATGAGGGTTTGACCATTGTGGATGGCATATTCGTAGTCGGGATGTAGGCCTTCGTCTTCTTCCCTAGTCTGGAACACGCCCAGGACATTGGCTAGAGCAGCAGCCGCTGTTGGAGACGAGATCGTATCCATCTCCAACGTAGCAATGTCAAGGGCCATTTCGGATCGGAGAGTGCGGATCAGTCCAATGGCTTGAGCATACCTTGGGTCAGTGCAGCCAACGCCGGAGCGACGAGTGACCCATAAGAGACCATTGTCTCTGAGACCTTTGAGGGATGATTTAAAGTCTGACAGTCGAGTTGCATCTATATTCTCGAAAAATGGCGCTTCTTCTTCGAGGACAGCGAGCACATCTTGACCAGGTGGAGGTGTCTGGCCTAGGACACAGTATTCGACATCATAGCCCCTAATTTGAAGCTCCTTGACAATCAAACTCGACTGGGAATCCGTGCCGTTGTTCAACAGAGTGATTCGCTTTGTTGGCATCTTCGGTTCGTGTGGTCTGGCTACGAGAACACTGTTTGTCCAATGTTCCGAGTCTGGCCTGACGTCGTGCACGTTCACAAAACCAGCCATAACAAGTTCTTCATGCCATTTCTTCGAGTCAAGATAGGGTTCGTCCACCCGGCCTAGATCAGTAGAATGGGACCACCAGCTTGTCAGTGTTGCCAGAGCAAACTTCACCCATGGCAGGCCAGGTCGCGACTCTTGCAATATCAATCTTCCGCGAGGACTCAGAAGTCCGTGGAGATTCTGTAGACCTGCTCGGACGTTCATACTCGTGCTGAGTGCATTCGCTGCAACGATCAGGTCGAACTGACGACCCTCCAAAGCCTGCGCTGACATGCTTCCGCTGACATCCAGAACAGTAAACTCCATGTTTGGGACACCCTTCAAAGCTTCTTTTGCCCGGTCTAGCAGACCAGACGACGCATCCGTAACAACGTACTCGGAATACAAAGGCTGTCCGTCAGCACAGGTCAAACTCGTCACAATCTTTCGTGTCTTTTCTCCAAGTCCGGCACCAACTTCAAGGACCCTCACGTTTGGTTTGTTTTGTGAAAGGCTTCGGAAATATTCACAATCGTCGAGATTGCGCAGGAATTTTGTGAAATGATCCAGGCTGCCGGCCTTGTTCAGGATTTCCAACCCGGTTTTTTGCCCCCTTAACAGCGGCTCAATATTACTTGAAATAGCGAGCATGGCCCTTGCCACGGACCTGGCTGGGCTACTCTCCAGTCTCGCAACCAGCGAATGAATGTCTCGAGTCAGCGCGGTAACATCTGCTTCTTGGAGATCTGAGCGCGCTTCTCGATTAAGCCACTTTTGATACTTGACGAGGTGGGGAATTTGCACCTCTACACTTCCAGCCGTTTTACTGGCGAGAGTAATGGCTAGTTGCGCCAACTCATTGAGGAGAGGTGTGGAAACTTCATGACCTTGCGGCAGCCGAAAGAGGTCGCTGCTACTCTGGAAGTCAATGTGAGGCACCCACTCAGCTCGTGCGGTGATAGGGATACTGTCATTGTCTCTCGACTCAGCTTCATCGAAAAGCGAAAGTTGAGAGCCAGCGATTTGTACCACCGTTTTCGCGCCTGCAGAAATCGAGCCCGCGCCCGTGTAACCATCATTGGAAGGCTCCGAATTAACACGGAGCACAAGATTGTCCTCGGTGCAGCGAACCATTGTCATGGAATCGATTTTGGAAGCAAGGAGTCGTCGATAGTGGCGGCCTACACCGTCATAAACCGAAAGACTCATCAGCTGAAAGTATGCATCCAGGACGACAGGATGTAAGTGGTATTGTGTCTCATCACCCCATATGTTGTTTGGTGTCGTTGCCCTAGCTGTGTGCGGCGAACCAGTGGACGATCGTATATTTTCAAGAATGGCGAAACTTGGGCCGTAAAGGAGACCGCCACGTTGCTCTGTTTCGTACCACCTGGGACCATCAACCTTTCGTGGCAACTCGTTTGCGTCCTGGGTAGCTTCCAAAACCTTTCCAGACGTTTCTCCCCGAACCTCGCCTGTACAATGAGTGGTCCATACATGACCGTTGTGCGACGATATAGTAAACTCCCACCACTCGCTGTTGAGGCTATCAGTCAGGCGCCGGTGGCGCATGTTGGTCACCGTCTCTGTAGCTGCATCTTCAACTAGGACCAGGGCATTTGTGACAGCTACGTTCCGAAGGCTGACTCCGTCTCCCATCCCAGTCACCTGACGTGCAGCTTCGGCCGCCATAGAAACGTATCCTGACAATGGAAAAACAATAATGTCATCAACCTTGTGGTCAACGATCCAAGGAACAGTATTGATCTCCAGGAGATTTCGCCATGCCGGCTCAGACTCGGTGCACTCTGGCAACTTTGACCCCAAAAGACTGTGGCTGGGATGTCCGTTGCCCCTCCATTCTTTTGATACACGAGACTCGAACCAGTATCTTCTTGAGTGATCCCACGGATAGGAAGGTAAGTCTGTAACACAAGAACCACCCGCCGTGAGAGACTTGAAATCCATGTCCACATGGAGCGTGTAGAGCTTTCCGATTGCTTGGAGCAAGTTCTCCACGCTGTTCTGTCTTCGTACGAGGGAAGGAACATAGGAAGCCTTGCTCGATTCGGACGTCAGGATCTGTCTCAATGGACCGGCAAGTGCTGAATGCGGTCCCAGCTCAAGAAGAACTTCATTCCTTGTCACCTGGGACTGAAGAATGCTTGAAATAGCAGACTTGAAAAGTACCGGGCGCTCCAAATTGGCTTGCCAGTACCTGGGGCCTAGCTTCGCGGCCTTTGTTTGGCCGAGTAATTCGCCCGTTACACTGGAGAAGAATGGTATTGATGGCACTTGACCTTCTACTCCTGAATCAACCATTGCCGTATGATATTCGTCTCCAAGACCCAGCATGTGGTGCGAATGGTATGCCGTCTTCACTTTCAGTTTGCTGGCGGGTACGTCAGGACATTGTTGTTTGATGGCAAACATGACTTCATCCAACTTGTCCGCATCTCCTGAAAGAGTCACGCTGCTCGGTGAGTTGTCGCAAGCAACAATGACTCCCGGAACCAAGTATTGTTGTGCTTCCTCCCAGCTTATTCCCACTGCTGCCATGCCTCCATGCTCAGTCCGCCCCTTGGTGACAGTCCCGCGATGGAACGCAATAGTGATGGCTTCTTTCGCTGTGACAGCCCCTGCCGCATATGCTGCTGCAATCTCACCACTGGAATGGCCAACGACCGCAGCTGGTTTGATCCCGACCGATGCAAGCGTGTCGACAAGAGCTAGTTGAACAGCCGTGCAAAGTGGCTGCGAAAACTCTGCCTCGTATACTCGGCTTGTCCTCGCTGGCTTGAGAAGCTCTTCTCGTAATGACCAAATTGGTACAACAGCATCTATATCCCTCAAATGCGCGTCAAGGGATTCAATGGTTCGAGAGAATGTCTTGTTGGAGAGCAGTAATGCACGCCCAAATTGAGGCCAAGATGCGCCTTGGCCAGTAAATACCATGACAAGAGACGGTGATGTCTGGTTACCTTCTCGAGAAGTTACTGAAGCTTGCAGGTCGAAGCGTTCTTTCGTTGCGATTGCGAATGATCGATGCGGGAGGTGTTCTCTTCGGCAGGCGAGAGTGTGCGCAATGTCAGACAAAGGCAAAGTGGTCTCACCATGGAAAGATTGATGATTCTGCTCCATATCCTTCAGAGACTGGGCTGTGTTTGCTGAAAACAATAATAGTTGTGGTCCGCTGATGATCGTCTTTTCAGGCGTATGTACCTGACGCGAAGCGAGATGTCTTGCGGGAGATTCTACAATGACGTGTGCATTGGCCCCACCCACACCAAATGAATTGATGCTGACACGTTCGTCGCGACCGGCAGGCCATGTGGTAGGCTTTGAGGGTATCAGCAGCTTTGCGCGTTCAAATGGGATTAAAGGGTTTAGTGGCAAGTGCTTGATGTTCGGAGGGATCATGCGATTCTCCAGGGCAAGGGTGGCTTTGAGCACAGCTGTCAGTCCCGAAGCTCCCTCAGAATGTCCCAAGTTCGGTTTGAGGGCACCGATATGAATCCCATCCTGGCCAAAGACTGAAGCAACTGCTTCAGTCTCTATGGGATCTCCGGCATAGGTCCCCGTTCCGTGGCATTCGAAAAGGCCCGTCTTGGAGATGTCCGAAATACCTGCAACCGCGTAGGCTCGTCTGATCAATGCTTCCTGGGATCTGGCACTTGGTAATGTTAGGGGTTTCGTATGTCCATCGAAGTTGATGGCACTGCCGGAAATCACAGATCTGATTGGGTTACCGTCTCGCAATGCCGCGCTCAAAGACTTCACGTAGAGGGCTACGATAGCCTCGCCGCGAGCATATCCATTTGCGTCAGACGAGAATGTTTTACATGACCCATCTGGGCTGAGAACACCCTGATCTGATAATCTTGTGGCCATATCAGGCGCTAAGATTAGGTTGGTGCCGCCAACAATAGCAGACTCACAGTCACCTCTGGCAATAGACAGGCAGGCCTCGTTGAGACCAGTAAGTGCAGAGGAGCAAGCCGTACGAACCGTCAAACTGTAAAAGTTGTCGTTAGCTCAATGCATCGCGCCTTTGTGTCTCTAGAGGTGGGATATCTAGTAATATTACTTACCTAGGTCCGCGGAGATCTAGCTCATGGGATATACGCTCTGATACCATGAAGTCGTGAGAGGTAGTAACTGCAACATGGCTTTTCCTAAGTCCGTCCCGAACCATCATGTCGTACCAATCTTGAGTGAAATTCCCCATGTAGACGCCAGTGTTGGAACCCTTCCAGTTGATTTCTCCAGCATTATCCAACGACTCTCGAGCAACCTCGAGCATTAGCCTTTGCTGGGGATCCAGCCACTCAACTTCTGTACGAGTCATCGAGAAAAAGGATGTATCCAGCCCCGCGAGATCTACAGAATCGTCCAAGAAGTAGCCGAATTCAGTGTTAATAGTACCCGGCCTTTTTGTCGGCGAGTAGTAGCCATCGATGTTGAAACGGCTTTTTGGGACACGGGTCCTTGCGTCTTGGCCCTCCACAAGAAACTCCCATAGCTGCTTGGGGGAGTTTATCCCTCCTGGAAGACGGCAGGCCATTCCACAGATGGCAACAGGGTCGAAAGAAGAATCAATGCTTGGTGTGGCGTGAGAGCTGACGGTGTGGACACCATTTGCGTCGTTATATCCATCGGCGCTATGGCTCTGTTCATTGGTTCTCTTTGTATTATCTCTGTGTTCCAATCCAATGGAGACATTCATTGCAATTGGATCACAAACACCGTTTGTACCATTGTTGTAGGCGGCGCTTGGATTTGTACCATTGGTTTGCGTCATCCTGCTGAATAGAGAGAAAAAAAAACCAAATACCAGGGGCTGTGACAATTCGAAACCAGGATTTGGTTGAAGCTCTCTGCATTTCTAGGCATGATACATTGGCATCTACCTGATGGTATATGAGTTGCTCGGCGACATAGAATCTACTAGCGCCTTACCTGCGTGATTCGGGCAACTCGATCGAAAATCTCGTGACTGGTATGACCCACCAATCGATAGGATAAAGCCCAGATCTGAACCCACGCAGTCAGACACGGACACTGATTGGTTCAAGTCGAGTACTGATGTCAACGCTCATTATAATCACTCAAAGAGTAATTATTACCATGTGACACATTCCACATGACCCAGGTCAGTAGGGAGCTCTTGGCGTGAGTGCATGCAGTCAGTTATGCATTCGGCGGTCGGCTGCAGAAGAATTTGGTCAGCCAGACCGCAGAAGGATTTGGTCAGCCAAACCATGAAAGAATTTGGTCAGCCAAACCACAGAAGGATTTGGTCAGCTTTGCAAGGATGAAGTCAGCCAAAGATGACACCAAGTGGGCCACTCAACCATACCGTCAATTCGACATGTGCGGTCGATCGTTTGCTATACAAGATTGCTCAAAGGTGTCAGCAGATGATGTTAGCCAAGACTTAGCTATGAGTGAGACTTGTTACTTCCTTATGATGCCAATCAAATAATGTACGAGAAAACTCGTAAGAAATCCACAATCTTTAGAAAATCATCATTCCGAGTGTATGGTACTAAGTGAACCCTATCCATACGAACTCATTTTGACCGATTCCCAGATATCACGCCAGGATGTACTATGAGTCTCTCCTCAAGGAGATGCTGCCAGCACAGGAGATCCGTGGACCGTCGATGAAGAACGAGCCTGCTTTCTTTCGCCGCTTGGAACAGTCTATGGATGTTGTACGTCAAAAGCGCGGACTCATGTATTTGAAGCCGCGATGGGATGACAGCGTTTTGGACCTGACAACGAGCGATTTTCTCTCTCTAAATCGTTCGGGTCGGATCCGGGAGTCTTTCGAGCAAGAGTTGGCATCTCTTGGAGATTACCGGCTCAGTGCCTCTGGGTCGCGCCTGCAATACGGTAACTACGACTACCTGCTCGAAACGGAGAAAGAAATTGCCACTTTCCATGGTGCTGAGACAGCTTGGATCTGTCACTCGGGCTTTTTTGCTAATGTCGGAGTTCTGGAAGCCATCCCTTTGCCTGGGGATGCCGTTGTCTGGGATGAGCTTTCCCATGCAAGTACAGGCCTCGGACTCAAAGTGAGCTTGGCCGCCCACAAGATCCCATTCAAGCACAATAGCCCCGACTCCTTGAGAGAGGTCTTGACGTCGCTCAAGACCAACGATTCTGCCTTCGCGACGGGTGAAAAGTCCATCTTAATTTCGGTCGAATCCATTTACAGCATGGAAGGTGATATTTGTCCCCTCAAGGAATTGGTAGCCGTTGCGAAGGAGCTCTTCCCTGCAGGAAACGCGCAATTCGTGATTGACGAAGCCCACAGCAATGGGGTGTTGGGTCCAAAAGGTGCTGGTTTGGTAAGTTCTAAAGCCCTTGTTGTCGTGTTGAATCTGAAGGCTAAGCCTGGGATTCTCGGAATGCCTTTGCTCTATGAAACCGATGTTTGTACTACTGACTCTTTGCGCACAGGTATCCATGCTGGGACTGGAAAAGGACATCGCCATCCGAGTTCACATGTGCAGTAAAGCATTGTCATCTACTGGAGGTAGGTTATACATCTTCTTGTTGTTGACGTCGATCGAAATACTGAGAAGGAAACTACCAGGCGTGATCCTATGTAACAACACGATTCGAAGCGCCATCACCCACTACTCACGGTCTATGGCCTATTGCGGTGCGCCCTCAGTCCCTATGATCGCGTCTATTCGAGCAGGTTACCAATTACTGAAGAGTGGCCAGACGCAACAGGTACGTCAAATTCAGAATCATAGTCTCAAGCCAAAAGGTCTGATGATTGCTCTTCTGCGTTGTAGCAACAGGCTCAAATCCAGGAGATTGTGCGATACTTTTTCGAAACACTGCTAGCAGATCCTGCATGGGAGGAAGCTATGGATAACGGTCTTCTCTGGGTGCCACTTGCGGAAGAATGGGAGGATCGTCTGATCCATTCTCACATCGTGGCCATCAAGATACGTGGAGGCCATGAACTCTCTCTATTCGTTCACATGCTTATGGCGAACATGAACGCATACCCGATTCACTACCCCATTGTGCCCAAGGGAACCGGCCTCATCAGATGCGTTTTTCACGCTCATAACACGCCAGAAGAGATTGATCGTCTAGTTGCCACAATTGGTGAATGGGCGCTCGAAATGCTGGAAATCGAGCGTGGCGAATCTGAGAACTCCATGCCAAGTGCCATGCGTCGGGCGTTCGCTTTGCAAGCAGCTGGATGGAAGTGATAAGGGCAGTCCAAAATGTTAATTAAGATCTTGCGTCATATTGTCAAGTGAAGCTATAGCATCTTTCAGATATGTAAACAGGTCTTCATTCTTTTAGCTATTCGAGAGTCACCATATATATCTTTAAAGAATTATGGATGTGAATGCCTTCTCTAAATTGGAAAGAAGGAGGATTGAGTCGAGGAATTCGCGAGTCAGAGCGTCTGCGACTTTACTGATCATATCATCCCTTTACAGCAAGGAAACATACATGTCAAATTATACACAATGTTTAAAGTGAATGTACCTTGATTGTTGCTCACAAATGAAGATCCATGAATTCTTGAGATACTTCGATAGATTACCTTATCGCTGGAATTCTTGGGCGGACAATAAGATTGCCAACACGATCCTAGCAACACTATCACAATACACGCTTTGAACCCCGACTAGTTTAGTGAGCAACGACCAGAGGTGCGGCATCTCTTGAGTTAGTTTTGCTAACATGTACAACGGTGATGCTATGGCGACTCACAGATTCTGGAGCAGCCTCTACTTGTTCCGAGAGCTTCACTTCCTCTAGAGAGCTTGCGTTGCTGTTCTGAAATCTTTGGCTGCTAAATTTGTGGTCGTAAAGCAGACACTCAAATTTGTTTATGAAACCCACTGGCTCGATTCGCTGTTTGTCGGGAAATCTGGAGGTAGCGAAATCTCTCAGCTCTTCTACACAAAGGTGTGCTAGAGGTCAGGAAAATTAGTTTGAAGGCGAGAGATAGTGACAATAACTTTTTATACTCACCAGTCGCCTCAGACATACTGTCGTGGAGACCTTGAGACTCTTGGCGTGGCCACTGGGTACTGCTTTTGTGCAACTTCTGCAGCAATGACTTTAGGCGACGGCTGCGGCTGGCGCACTGCGCCATGGACGGAAGGCTACCTTTTCTGAATTCGGCCGTATAGTATGCTACCGCCATTCCCTCAAAGTCATGAAAGCCAGCTGCCCGCATTGCGTCCACTACGATCTCGAATCGCTTTGTGATATCGGTCGCAGGCAATGATATTAGTCCACTCGTACTCGCATGAGACGTTCTGACGTGCGGCCAGGTGGCAGGGGATTGCGTGAGAATACATTCACTTCCTTTACTGACACTACACCGAAAAGAAAAAATTAGCCTGGATTTAGAGACCTACATTCAATCTGAATGGGTCAGCAATTGGGTGAAGACAGAAGAACGCACCTTGATCCAGAGCAATTCAACCAATCGGGCGGTGTCTCGGGTAATAATGGCGCCTTTGAATTGGGAACATAGCGGTCGAGATACTGTTGATGTGGCTGATGTTGTCGATATGACTGATGCTGTTGATATGGCTGATGCTGTTGATACTGTTGATACAGTGATGAAGGGGAAGCCGGCTCTGCTACCAACTGAGCAAGCATGTCCTCCAAATGGCCGGAGCAGGGGCCCGTCACACCGTTGCAAGCACATCCCCGAGGCATGAGGCCTGGCTGAGATATATCATTCTCATTGCCAATCGATGTTCTGGTCCACGATAAATCTTGGTGGGACAAAAGCTCATCTGCTGCTAATGGATCGTTACCCATGTTGCCGACTTGCGGGATAAGTGAGGAAGGATCTGGACAGGACGAGGAAATCACCTGGAGGTTGACCTGATTCGTACGGCTTGTCAAATTGGCGTTCACTGATGCGTCCCTTTCGTGGGGTGGTATTTCCAATCCATAGCCGCTATGTTCGTCTTGGGATGTGTTTTTACTTTCCTGACTGGCCTGCCGCAGTCTCAGACCTGATGTGTTGAAGTAATCAGTTGACGAATATGATCGTTGTTGCACATACATACGGCGCTTTCGCTGCGATGTTCTATTCTGAAGTCTGAAGCAGTCATCAGCGCTGATCGAAAGTCGCGAACCGCCAAATCTGATTATTGACTGAAATCCGGCCATTTACCTTCTCGCCTCAACAGCTCTTGGACTTGTCGACCGACCTGATCCCTTTGCAACATATGGTGGCTCTTCCGCTTCTGAGAACATGCTAGACAGCCAAATCTGTCACGTGTAAATTCAAGTCACTTCCGCAGGGTGAGTCTGTGCGCTCGTTGTCATCACTATTGGGTCAGCGACATAGGCAAGGCCTTTAAGTGTGAACAATTCACCCTCCCCCCTACAAGGTTAATACCTAAACACAGTCAGATTCTTGAACGATTGGCACCGAAAGGCGTGCTGGGTGCCTATGGGGAAGGTCGATGTCCTCACCAACAGACTTCTCCCCATGTCTGATCTAAGCGTTCAACTGTATGACTGCATACAGGTTCAATATCCAGCCGAATTCGGGTACAGTACCGCACAGGCAGATCTATTCTGGTTAGTTCTGGGGCGTATTTGCTGTTGACGACATCAAAAAAGTTTACAAATGGTCATAGGCAGAACTAGTCATTGGCCAGAGTCCACTAAGCAGGGGCTATCTAGAATCCATAATGGTCAGCTGACTCAGCCCAGGCCGGACCCCAGACAAAGTCTGCGAGCACAAGTTCGCGTACAGTATGGCGTTGCATCTATGACGGCTTTAGCACCGGTAATGAGATACCCGTTGCGTGGGGAGTCAGCTCTAACAATCCTTCTTGCTGGAGATATGGCAATGGTACCGTGTACTCGTTCGAGTCGTCTCCGCACACACAGCCCAACAAGTCCTTGCATGGCTCGCTTGTACACGCGCTAAATCGACAGGGGCATGACATATTGGTGCCCTTCCCACTTCTTACTCTACATCCCAGTCTGTCTTGCACAATTACACTATGATCGCGCCATTTTTGCCCCGCAACCGTTCGTTGGACCGTGAAAGCGTGCCGCTCCTCCCGTCCGCCGCCATGCAGGCAGCAGGCTTCAACCGCACATTCCACGCCTGACACGAAGAACCCGAAGACAAACAAGAAAAGGTCTAAAGGTCTTGGCATCTCTTTGCTATGGTAACAATCCTCAATCTGGGCGGGTTCGTCGCAGAACCTCAAAAGACACGCGTTTACGAACCGAATCTTTGCGTGCGCTACTACGGGGTAAACGATGCTAGTAAACTGTGGCCTGATGGCTCCGTTGACGAGAGGCTAGGTAAGGAGAACAGTCTAAGGCAGAACGTGACCATAATCTTTGGTTGACAAGACTTTTTCGATGCTTACCCCGAAATACTGCTGGCTGTGCCGTTTGGAACGCTCGCAGATATGCGGGGGCGGAAGTGGATACTTTTTACGACTCTGACAATGGATATAGCTTGGCATGATCTGGATTTTGTTCATCTGTATGTTTCGTCCCGGGCGTAAGATTGGTTCCAGTAAGACTAACGAGTTACCCGGGCTATTTCAGAACGCTTCCTCTTCAATGAGCATGGTTTAACCCCGCTTTTTACGTCACTGGGAGCGACCCCCAGGCTGTCATGGCTGTCAGGGTGACGATAGTTTCGGGCGTCGAACCTCCGGAGAACCGAGCTTCCTGTTTTGTCTACCTTACATTAAGTATACTTGTCGCTGAAATCATAGAGCTCCATTTTCGCTGTATACCTGATGCAGTACGCAAACTAGTTGCCCCTCTTATTCGTTCCCACCATCCAGTAGGTTGGCATATGCATGGCACTCTCCCTCTCAAAAACGCTGCATCTCTGCGATCATCGCGAAACGAGCCACTAGGATCAATCTCCGACTGTAAAGTCGCAACTGAGGATGCATGGATTTGGCTTTAGGGCTCAAATTCAACTTATCAAGGAAGTCATTTCTTCTATAGGAAGTGACACAACCCTAGCCATGGTCGTTCCAACTTTCTTGGGAGACCGATTGGGGAGGCTTTGTCTCTGCTCATGCGTTATGTGTCCAAATGATACGGTTGGAGAATATGACGTGTCTTTTCCCTGTTCTCATTAGGAGCATTCATACACTGATACATCCGGTTCATACTCCTTTTTCGTGCAGCCACCAACATCGTCGCTCTTGTTGTCTCTATCACTGAATCATGTATTGTGCTTCTCGACTACCTACGTCTCCCGCCGCACCGCGTGCATTTTATACCGAGGCCCTTCTTGCATGAATAGTACGCGAATAGCACAGAAAGTACCAATATACTGCTTATGCGCATCTGTGGGATATCAGCTGGGGTATTCAACAACCGGCGTATCGCCCGAGGCAAGACGGCCAATCACTCGTCCAAACACTTCTCAGCGGCTTTTACAACTCGATGGTACATTTCCAAAACATGTCTCCTGCTTGTCCTCGAACGTAACAAGAGGTATCCAATCCATCCGATGCCCCCACTTGGCGACACAATGGTTCCAGGCTGCGCATACATCTCAGCTCTGGAAACATATGGAAGTATCTCTGGTAGTATGCTATACAGTTTTTCAAAAAGGTTCTCCGGTACCAGAACCTTCTCACGATGGATGGGAATCATCGAATGTGCTGTCCAGCACTGGGCACCACCACCGCCGCCTGGACTATCAGGGGTGAAACAGAAAGGGTTGCATAACATTTCAAAACGCTCGCGATCGCCAATAGATCGGAGAAGTTGCAATGAGCCCAAGTCAATCCCGTAAGTGTACCGTGTTGCCCACGTCCCACCCGCGCCAGGCGGGCGGACATTGACTTCAATGAGGAAAACCTCCGGTTTTTCCACACCGACATCAGTTTCGATGGCAGTGAGATCCAATATGCCGTCATCGTGGATATTCTGATACCGCATAGAAGAATTTTGCATGCGGGCTTCCACATGAAATACGCCGGATCGGAAACCCAGTCGGAGAAGATCGTGATGCAGAGATGAGCGGATCATCTCAATCTCCTTGGGCGGAAGTCCGCTGTTTGAGATCGATACAGTCTCAGCAAAATTGTCAGAAGAAGTGGCTCCGGTAGCATCGCCCTTGCATGGAAAGTTGTCATTCACCTCAAGGAAGAGGACCTGACCGTCCCAGAGCACAAAGTTGGCGTCCAGCTCCGGACCGTCGACATACGTTTCGATTAAGACACCATCCCCCGCCAAATTGTCTTCTTCCAGCTCAAGCACAGCTCGACGCATCCTTTCATCGTCGTTCACTTTCTTGACACCTCTGGAATATACCCCACGACACGGTTTGACAATCAGTGGGTATTTTATAGTCGCGAGTCTTTCAGCTAAGGCAGAGCTGTTCAGTTGTTCCATGCTGTCCAGATGTATGGTTTGGATGCTGCTTTTGTTGAGCAACTTGCGCATTTCATGCTTATTATGAGCCTGGCACATCGCCTGGGCTGATTCAGTCGGTAACCCCAGCATCTCTGCCGCTTCAGCAGTGATAACAGTGTAATCATCGGTAAACGTGACGATTCCATCAACGTGTCTGCCTTCAAGGGCCCTCGCCAGCATGCCTGGTAAGTTCTTCAAGTTTGACATGTCGATAGCAATGAATTCATCACGGAGATGAGCGTACTCTTCGCCTTCGAGCCAATGTCCTGGCTCGTCAAGGACAATTATCGATATGCCCAGGGCTTTGGCGGCCATAAAGAATCCCTGAGACCAATATATGCCTCGCTTTGGCTCATACATAGGACGGCCGGCTACGACAGCCACGCTGCGAGCAGCTGGCTTGGAAGTAAGGATCCAATTGAAAGATAATCGCATCTCCAGATCGTTCTGCAATAGACGTAGATTTTCGTGATTGGATAACGAAGCCTTCTTTGCCAGTATTGCGCCAGGGGAAGAAAGCAATAAATTGGGAAGAGTACTTTCTTCGTGGGCTGAGCAGGCTGGTAGGTGTTGGTCCCAAGTTGCGAACGGAACAACTCTGTCGACAAATTCGGAATGCCGGAATCTTATGTCAAGTATGTCACTGTTGCCGATGTATCCATCATGCGGGACCAGTATTACCTTGACGGCTACTTCTGTTTTGTTGTCTAGACCTTGGATGCAGCGAAGGAGGGTTTCAAGAGCAGTACCAGTCGCGTCGTAGATCTGGATCCCTGAGTCTGAGCCATGATCGTGAGTTGATGTCTGGATCACGCTCAGCAGCAAGTCCACAGCATGGAAGTATTGTGACACTGGGGAACTGGAAAAGCCCCAATTGCAGGAGACCTGGGTATGTACTTTTTATAACGCAGAGAATTAGCGCACAATGCAACTTGCTAGGATCACATTGTGCTCACCTTGATCTTCAGGTAATTTAATTTGAAAAGTCTCGGAGACGGGAAGTCCTGTTTTTTTAGGATTCAGGTTCATTTTAGGTTGTTTAACAGGTAGGCGCGAGCGGTATCTGAGGAAGATTGAAGAGGTCTTGTAAGGCTCTAGGCATAGTCTCATGATGGACTGATCTCAAGTAGGACGCTCTTTCTCTTAGAATGATACATAATCCTTTGCTATCGTTGCAGGACCACCATCGACTTGATTTGGACTAGAGTTATCGCGACTTCGTCAAGTGTGTTTCTACTGGTCTGACGGTCTGACGGTCTGACAGGCTGACAGTCAGACAGTCAGACGGTCGGACTGCAATTTGTGTCCCGCTATCTGACACAGCGATTGGAAAGCCGCATGACAGCGCATCGGTAGGATGCGCTTGGCTGGCATTCTAGGCCCGTTTCTCGATCGAACCCCCTTGCATGATTGCATCGCGCGGACGAAGTATTCTGTATTCATTTTTGATATGTTCTATATTGATCGGACGGCGTGATTGCAGACAAGTCCACGATCATTGACATTGCGTCTCTGTCCTGACATATTCTATGCTTGTCTACGTGGGTCGGCTAAGCTATGGTTTCCCTTTTCCCACGTCGCCTACGCGACAAAATGTGGCCAGAACCTCTACCATCTCAGTTAGCTTTCAAAGGGCAGACAATTCTTGTTACGGGAGCGACCGCAGGACTAGGTCTAGCTGCGGCTGTTCATTTTGCAACATTCGGGGCGATAGTGATTCTTACATCGCGAAGTTTGTCCCAGGGCAACGTCGCCAAGGAACATGTTGAAAAGCGAGCTGGCATCGTCGGTCAAGGAAAGGTACACATCATGGAGTTGGATATGAGTAGATATTCTTCGTGTGTATCATTTGTCGAACAATTGAAACAGAGCAAGGTCGGTCAGAATGGTCTCGATGTTGCCGTCTTGAATGCCGGTCTCATCAACATCGACTATTTTCTGAGTCCTCAGGGCTGGTGGGTCTCATTTGTCGTCTTCAACATTCTGGGTCTTGCTCATATGTCAATCTAGGGAGCAAACGATACAAGTGCACACCCTTAGCACTACTCTCATCGGACTGCTTTTGCTGGACTGGATGAAGCAAAAGCGCGGCGATGGAACCAGGACACCGCATTTGGTGTTTGTGACATCACGGAAACATCTACTTCCCGATATCACAAATTGGGTGGACTTTTCAACTGAAGCAGGCGGCATCTTGAGACACTTCAGCAAAGAGGAAAATTGGCCCTCTGGGGAGGTCGATCCAAATTACTCCGAAAGCAAATTGATGCTGACATATGCTGTGGAACAAATCTGTAAGAGGGCCCTAGGGCCAGGCGGAAAGTAAGATACCTTCCACGCTCAGCACAACTACGCTAACCTAGTGCTCCTAATGAGCAGAGTTGAGGTCATCGTGAACACCGTCTGTCCTGGTCTTGTTAATACCGACCTGGGACGTTCCGTCACTAAGATGTCTTGGATGATGCAGTTGTTCGTGCCCTTATACTTCAGTTTGCTAGGAAAGTCAGCAGACTACGGCGCAAGGACGTACCTCCTAGCTGCACTGACCACGGAAGCTGAACATGTACGGTAATAACCTATCCGGTGACATACCTTTGACTGACGAAAGTTTGTGAAAACAAATAGGGCAAGTACATCCAGTCAATTTATTCGGATGCTGAATACGCCAAACTTTCAATTGCAAACCTGTCAAGCGAGACTGCAGTCGAAGTTAAAGAGATGGTTTGGAATGATATCATGACTGAGTTACGAGAGAATGTTCCAGATTTTAATGACCTTTCGAAAGATTCGGTGAAGACTTGCTCTCTTGCTGCACCGTTGGTCGTGTGAGGAAAGTTTTGTATGTCAAACAAACACGTTAAAGTTTCTTCGCTGAACTAAAGTCTTTTGTCATAGTACTACAAGCTATCTTCGCGTGAAATATCCCTGGAAGTTCAAGTGAGCAGACGCGGATGAGAAAGGGACGAGCACCAGATCCATCGGTCAACAAGCAAGTCGACATTAATATCAACCTTCTTTTGCCGGTTCGCCACTCTGGCAGAATTTTCCTGTACATTCTTTGACATCATTCCCTAGCTTAGAAGTAGGGGTAGCTCATTCTCATCTATAGTCACTGGGCCATCGAATGCAGGCTCACAAAGTTGATTGCTCCGCATTTAAGGATTGTGTAATGCTGAACTGTAGATCAGATCGAACGCGCCTCGCTCATGGCTTGCGGATGATGCTGGCATTGCTGGGTTCGATGCATGAGCCTTATGAATTCAAACGATGGATAAACATTTGCTGCTGGAGGCCGATGATTGTGCAGTCTTCGCTTGTTACACTTGCAACAGTTGTAAGCCATCTCATGCATACTGGAACAGTGGAAGGGGTGATAGGTAGATGAGGCTTTCCCTGCGACTAAAATACTATGTAATGACCAAAGTATGGCTGGAGTCCTCCTTTGAAGAACCACTGACTTCCCTCATTCCCGTTACAATCTGCACGCCGTCCTCCACAGTGTCAGGTGTGCGGAAGGCATCGAACTTCAAGTCATGCCACTCCTTTGCGGACCACACCTTTCCAATACCAGTTGTCCATTTGAGATCATCGTTCGCACGCATCAAGTATGCGATGCTATAGCGGTCCTCCTCCTGCTTTTCCCGAAGAGGTATCACGCGATGCAACACCGAGGCAAGCTGGCCCCCAGAAGGAAAATGCAGACTGTCACCTACATTGATCACTGCGTGCTTAGGAAGAGGCTTCACGAATTCCCATGTGTGGGATTCAGGAGAGAGAATCTGGAGACCCCACTGACGGGCGAGTAGAAAGGTCAGGGATCCGATGTCGGTATGTTTGTTGTGACCTACGCGATTGGGCGCGCATTTGTCATGTTTGGGATACTTCAAAAAGGCCAATGTGGAAAGTGTTGGCTTCGTGTCTCCATGAGATGCCTCAAAACGAGCACCGCCTTTGAGTCCCATTTCATCGGATAGCCTTCTCAGTATCATCATCGTCGTTCCATGCGCCTTGTCCAAGAAGTTAAAGACCACCTCTGAGCGATCACGACCCAAAGCAGAGAGCTCGATTTCCTTATTGAGAAATTCTCGTCGCGAGATCTGGACAAATCGCAGTCAGACTGTATGTTCGTAATACAGGTATGGAAACCAGGTGCTGTACCTTGAGCGATTCGTAGCCATCGCGGGTTGCCGGATTTGGGCCCACCTCGTTCCCGATTGGCTCGTAGCTGTTGGTCTCAATGATAGGCCAGCCAGAATGAATGTTGTTCTCGATAGCTTACCCTGTATTGTCACTTCCACAGGCATCTTGCATCTTGATATCGAGCGGCAGCTCGAAGTATTGCTTTGCGACAGCTAGCATCTGCTCCCAATAATCGCACAGGGTGGAGTCGCTACTCAGATCGAGATAAAAGAATCCATAGTTGCGACAGGCGTTGAATAATTTCTTACTCTCCGCACTGTCTCCGGCGCGAAGGAGATCCAATTGAAGGGTTGGTAATGTGCTTGAAAGCACGGTTTGGGCATTGGTCGCGATATTGGCTGTCATCATGTTCGAAGGTCGATGTTAGTGATAACACGTTCAAGAAAAGGATATTTAACGAATAAACAATAAACCGTATGCTTCAACTGCTGAGCACATACAATCCCCTGCTTCTCGGCAGTATCATGATGACACTGGCAGAGTAAGTGTCCGGCTTATCTGTCACAGATTTACTGCGGTCGATTCCGCTACCACAAAACCGACTAATGCGCAAGACTGAGATGTCATGATCAGTCGGACTTGAGTGACATGGACTGTGGATGTGAAATTAGCCTTGTTGTGTCATATGTCAGCCAGTAGTACAAGTGCTCCACTTTCTTCCCCACAGCTTGCTGACTCTGCATCTGCATTGTCAGCCAGCAAGACACGGAAGCAAAAAATACCTCAGATTCCCTACAAGGATTGAGTGCCAAGCCAAAAAGAAGTATACCCAGCAATGGATTTCCAGTTTTGCTGCAATTTCAAATTCAAATTCGCTTTACAAGCTGTGCACTCTGGCATGAAAAATTGACGCTAACGTTATTCCTTCCCGCCTCCTCCGTCCTTTGAACCACTTACTGGGAACACAGAAGATGGGCGAACACTGTGGTTCCTCACCCCTCGATGCAACCGTCGTGGATCTTTTTGATGGTTGGGCCGCAAGAAGACCTGATTTGATCGCGGCGGAATGGCAAGGGGCAACTCTCACATATTCCGACTTGCGCAATGCTTCGCTTCATGTCAGTCGGACTTTGCTGGCGGCCGGTGTTTCGCGTGGCGCTAAAGTGCCGTTATTAACAAGCATGTCACTTGAAATGCTACCCGCCATAATCGGTATCTTAAGAGTGGGCGCGTGTTACGCGCCTATGGATGTGGCAGCTTGGAGTCGCTCAAGAATTGAAGCTTCCCTCTCCAGTCTCTCTTCACCGGTGGCTCTTATCACGACACCATGCCCTGGAATTAAGCTACCGACCATCACGATCAGTTTCAGGGAGGAATGGTTGCATTCTCCAGTTGAGAATATCGATGAATTGTATGTCCAACTGGACACGCGTCGTAACGGACTACGGAAGAATGATCTCATCTGGATATTCTTCACGTCAGGAACTACTGGCAAGCCAAAGGGGGTCATGGTGTATCACAGCGCCGCATATGCATACGCACTGGTAAAGCTTATGGATACTGATGACGGTATTCAAAACACCGCACAGGAGGGATTTCGTAGCCTATTGGTCTTCTCCGTCGGATTCGACGGATGTGCCTCGGTCGTCTGGAGTACTTTGACGCAGGGCAATACCCTGGTGATGGCTTCGCCAACGAATTTCCCCGAAGTAGCAACCACATGCGACGCTCTGATGTTGACTTCGTCCATGTTGGCAATATTGGACCCTCTAGGACCATATGACCGTGTGCGTTATATTTTTTTGGGGGCAGAAGATCCGAATATGGAAGTCGTACGCCAATGGATTCGCCGCAACAGAAAGGTTTTTACCACGTATGGTCCGACAGAAACAACCTGTTTCATTACCCTAGGTGAGCTCAAGTGTGACGAGGAGGTCACCTTGGGTAATATTCTTCCTGGCATCAAAGTTGTGCTTGTTGATGAGGATATGCAAGAGTGCAATCATGGCGAACTTTTGATCGCAGGCACAGGTCTGGCTGCCGGATATATCAACAATCCGCAGCTGACGGCGAAGAAATTCATCCACTGGAATGGCGAACGTTTCTACCGAACCGGCGATTTTGTACGCAGAACTGAGAAAGGAAAACTCAAATGGGCGGGTAGAGCAGACTCCCTTGTCAAGAACCGAGGCTTCCTTATAAACCTCGAGACTGAGGTTGAACCAGCGCTTCTGAGCTTTCCTGCTGTTCAATCCGCCGTGGCTCTGAAATGGCGAGACAGAGTTATCGGCTATGTTCAACCAGGTACTATCAATGTCGAAGAACTCCGCAACTTCATGAAACGTCATTTTGATCCGTTCATTGTCCCAGACGAGATCTGGGCACCGGCCAAATTTCCTCTCACCTTCAACGGCAAAATAGACCGTCATGCCCTTGTAGCACAACGGGAGGAACTATCGATGCAATTTGACGAACACGTCTCTGCTGGATGTTTGAAGATCCATGATGCGCTTCGATTGGCCTTTTCCAAATGCTTACATATTGCTTTCAAAGACGTAGACAAAACCTCATCATTTGTCCAACTGGGTGGAAACTCAATTACGGCCATCCGACTTTCGAATTTCCTAAGGAAACACGGATACTTGGTTTCAGCTATAGAGGTTCTAAGGCTAGACACAGTAAGAGTATTGGAAGAGCACATTGAGAACCGGTCCAGCTCCAATGTGTCAACGCGTTCCGGCAACGAGGTGGATCATGGTTCGGAGGAAGCGCCAGCAACACCCACGCAAAGAGTGCTTCTCGCACGCTCGTTGCTCAACCCAACAGAGTGCGCGCTTGTCGGCATCAGCAAGTATGTTGGTGATCCGGTTGCCATGCCAACTGCCGATGAGCTTCACGCTGCTTTCGTCAAAGCCCTTTCAGCACACAGTATCTTTCAGACGCGCTTCAACCTGACCGACTTCAATCTTTCTAGCCTGGGGCGCCTGAACCTTGATTGGCATGAAGAGAGCGTTGAAGAAGCGGACTTTGAAAACGCGTGCACGATGGCAGAAAATAAGGCCTGGCTGGACCTGAACAAGGTTACGCGTTTGGAGAACGAGATTCCATATTTCCACATCACCTGCATCACTGTCCCGGACCGCAAAGCACTGGCTTTCATAACTCGCGCTCACCACGTCTTGGTAGATGTTGTTTCACAATCTATCATTTCACAAGACGTGGACCGAGCACTTGCAGGGAAGGAAATTCTCCCGGGGCCGCGAATGCTGGACTTTGCAAAATTCATGCACAAACTTGAGCAGGAAAATTTGGCCAGAGCTATCACCACGTTCCAGGACATGGTGGAGCCAATACCTGCCGTAGCAATACTGCAGCCTCCGAGCCCGCAGGAATCATCCTTGGAGCGGGCCTTTGATCTAATTCGAATCCAAGCTCCCACTTCTATCCACAAATCCGCGCTCGATGCCTCAGCGCGTGATTACGGTATCACCACAAGCACGATGGTATATGCTGCGTGGGCTCTCTTTCTCAGCCGCCTTACTACATCGGAGCGTGTCGGTTTTCGAATAAGCTTGTCGGGACGCACAGTGCCGTGGCCATCAGCGCAGTCAATTGTCGGCGCCGTGATAGACAGTACCCCATTTAGTGTTGCTGTTCCCACAGACATGACTGTGCACGCATGGTTGGCCAATGTACAAAAGACCACTCTTAACGTTCTCGAGTTCGAAGGCCTTGCCTTTGCGTTGCCACCCTCCTTGAGATCGGATCGGCGCACCAGTACCACGAACGTGCTATGCTTCCTTGACATGGACGAGGCCTCAACCCCTAACTGGACTTATGAAGAAAAGCAGAAACACAATTACCTAATAGATTGGTATGTTCTTCAGAAGGATGACCGTGTGATGACTGTATTCGAGATACAGTCTAAAGAAGTTGACTCAGACTGGGCAAAAGAAGTAGCGGATACCCCAGCGCAGATACTTCAAGCTTTCGTCAATAGTACGAAGAGCATGCTAGTAAAAGACTTGGCAAGGTGGTAGACCACCCTCACGTAGCATCTGCCGCGACAATATATATACTTCTCAGGCACCCCTCTCATTCGCTGCAGCGCGTACCAGATGCCCAAACTTCGTCCCCTCCCTGTCCGCCAGCACGCGGGGATTCCCCACCTCCACCACCTCTCCAGCATCCATGACAACCACTCTGTCAAAATCCATAATCATATCCAGCCGATGACTAACAGAAACCACTGTAAAGTGTTGGAACTCAGTCCGGATAACTTCCTCCATCACCCGCTCTGTCGCATAATCGACACTCGAGCTTACCTCGTCCAGCAGCAAAATGCCTCGATGCAAAACGCCGCTTGCCGCAGACGATGTAGCAGCCCCCGTATTCCGCGCACGAATGCGTCTTTTGATGACAGCGCGGCTCAGAGACATGAGCTGTCGCTGGCCGGCACTAAGCGTACTAGCAGCCATGCCTGCGTGTAGCCCGCCACACTCCTCGATAAACGTCCATAGTCCAACAGCTCGAAGCGCAGCTTCGCACTCTGCAACAGTCGAGGCATTGGAGGGGTCTAGATTGGCCATGTAAGTGGATCCTTCAGGGAGAAAGATTGCTTCTTGGGGTACAGCAATTATGCGCTGTCGTAGCGCAAGCCGATTAATTCGGCAAAGTGGT
Organism: Plenodomus lindquistii; assembly: GCA_025504975.1. Taxonomy (NCBI): domain Eukaryota; kingdom Fungi; phylum Ascomycota; class Dothideomycetes; order Pleosporales; family Leptosphaeriaceae; genus Plenodomus; species Plenodomus lindquistii. The sequence goes on from JANUWI010000014.1 coordinate 1,113,445, forward strand.
GTATTGTCGATGAACACTTTGTCAGCCGTTTGAGAAGTTGGATCCAGGAGCTTGAGTAGGAGCGAGACGAGGCTCGATTTGCCGCTACCGGTACGGCCGCACAAAGCAACCTTTTCACCAGAACTAATCGTGAGGTGAATGTTGCGGAGGGCAAGTTTCATCGTCATTTCGGTCTCTCGATCATCTTCTAAACTATGTTATGAATTAGCATACCTTTTCGGTGACTTCAATCTGACGTAATAGTGGTTTCTTACTCGTAGCTTGCTGATACGCCCTGGAGCTGCACCACACCACTCTGAGGCCAATCCTCAGGAGGTATTTGGTCCTCTCCGTCCTTGTCCTCTGGCTGTACATTTTGACTAAAAGTTTTGAGCCGTGCAATTGCTCCAATCGAAGTTTCAAGTCTGGTCCAGTACAAGACGACGCCTGCAAGGTTTTCACCCAACGTGATAAGGCTGTACAAAGACGCACCGGCGAACGCGGAATTTGAGTGAAGCTTGACTGAGAGAGTCACTATGATGACCGCGAGTAACATGACCACAAGGCCGAGAACGAGGTTCAGCCACTCTTGGATCATGAGGAGAAGGTATGCTGGCCGTTGACTTGTGTTGAGCAACCGGATGTTCTTTTCGAGCTCGTTGGAAAGAAAACCTGAAGGTCCAAGATGTCAGCAGGAGTTCCATACGAAAGAACCAAGCGTTGTATTCCTTCTGCTGAAGTTTTGTGCCCGATAGTGGATAATTTTGAACCTGACTCACCGAAAGCTCGAATAGTCGTGATACCCTTCAGAGTGTCGAGGAAATGAGTGCTACACGGTGCAGATCAGCACAGTACATAGGGGGGCATCATGACGAATCAGCGTGTGAAATGAAGACGCACTAAAGGGGGCTTTTGGTCTCAAGGTCCAATAGCCTGAGCTGCCTGGAAGTTCGCAGGTAAAATTTTCCCACGACATATAATAGAAGACCAAGGAACGGATAGGCTATCGCTAGGTAGACTGAAGATGTCAGCATGACAGCCGTCTGACCGATCGTTTGAAAGACCTGTGGTATATGTCAGAACAAGATGATTTCTCCCAAAATTCTTCCTCAGGTTGTCGCTGCAGAGACCCTCCGTTTTTGACAATGGAACACTTACACAAAAGAGGGTGTTCAATGTTGCATCGGGTAATTCCGTGTCTACGAGATTTAAATCTTGGGAGAATAAATTAGTGACGACACCGGTATCTGTCGTAGTGAAGAAGCGTAATGGTGCTCGAAGCACAGTTTGCAGAGCATCCCGATGTAAGTTGGCACCTGCTCGTTTGATGGCGAAAACCCACAGTGTAATACCAAGCAGGAGCAATGATATCAAGCCGCAGATTTGGAGCAGTGCATATATTCCAGCATAATAACCGAAAGTACGGCTCGGATGATCCAATACCGCGTCTTTGGTCCAGTATGTAAGCCCTATGTATGGCGTTAGTGCGTGAACGACCAAGCACGCAATTATGCCCTGGGTCGTGATGAGGAGCGCAAAAAGCCCATAACTCATTTATACAAGGAAAGACTTTACTCACATATAGTGGGGAAGTTGGTGAAAAAACCCCAACAGATACCGAAGAACAGACTCAATGAGGTTAGGAACCACCCCATGGCCTGTACATAATGCTTATATACCGTTTTGTCGCCCACCTGGCGCGCTTCATTGGAGTCACTGATGAGAGATGCCGTTTCTGACCCTGATGTTACTGCGGGTAGCGATGGGTGCTTTGGATCCGGAAGAGTGTCTCTTGACTCGATCTCTGCGGGTGAAACATCGCTGACTGAGGTGGTACTTAAGCCGAAACGCTGGATATATCTGCTGCTGGTGTTCAATTCGGTGAATGTGCCTTGTTCGGCAATGGTGCCATTCTCAAGTACGAGAATATGGTCCGCCGCAGGTAAATACCTAACGCTATGAGTGCACAACACGATTGTCGATTTTCGTTGTCTCAAAAGCCCATTTCGACCAAAGACATTTTGGAAGACGTCCTTCTCAGTATCAGCATCTAATCCACTAAAGACATCGTCTAGGACCAGCATGTCTGATTGCAGGTACAGAGCTCGTGCGAGTGCAACACGTTGTTTCTGGCCTCCAGACAAGGTAATTCCATCTGATCCAATATTTGTTCGATCTCCTTGCGCAAGTGTAGCAAAGTCAACTTGCAAAGCTGTAGCTCGTATCACTTCGGCATATCGGTCTTCGTCCATTGGCAGAAATCCAAGAATATTGTCTTTGATCGTCCCGTTGCAGAGAAACGCCGTTTGTTCACAGAATCCGACATGAGCGGATCTGTTGCCCATAATCACACTCCCTCTACTAAACGGTATCTCTCCTAGCAATGCCTTGCAAAGTGTGGATTTGCCGCTTCCGATAGACCCAACTACCATGGTGAGCGACGATTTCCTGATTTGTGTAGTGACATTTTGCAAGACGTGCTGGTTTGCTTTCCAGCCAAAGGCTCCGTCTTCAATGATGAATGCTAGATCAGATAAGGCTTCAGCTTTCTCTGAGCCCTTCTCTGAGTCCTGCCGTCTATCGGAAAGAACCTGACGGAAGTCATTGCGGGTCTCACACTCCAGAAATGCTTGGATCCGGCCGAGGCATGCTATTCCTGAGAGGATTTGGGGGATGCCCTCAAAGACTTGCAACAGAGGATATGTTAAAAGTGTAATGAAAGCAAGAGAAGTGAACATAGTCGACACATCCAGTGTTTGTTGAGAAGAGGCGAATGTGAGAGGCGGGGCGACCATCTGGGGGAAAAATCCAAGCATTGCTGCGGTGATGAAAATCTTACGCCATCTCACTCCGCTGGCTAGCTCATCGACGCGTAATTTTTGCACAAATTCACCGATGTGAGTTGTAAGGCCGGAAATTCTCAGGTTCTTCATGCTGCTGATGACTGTGGCGGTTAAACCAACGCGTCTCTGAACTCCTGACATCCAGGCCTTCTGCGCGTCCCCAGTCCAATTCATCAGGATGGCCAGGATTGTAAAGCAGACGATGACGATTCCGATAGGTACGACGAAGACCACGCCGAGCCGGTTGTACAACATCCACGAAGCCAGAGCGGCTTGAATGCTGGCAGCCCAAGTCTCATGCAAATTCCTAAAGCCAACCCGAATTCGCTCCATATCCGTACTCATGAGGGTCAACGCGGCGTTGTCATCACCAAGCGCGATACGAGCCTTTGTGGCCTTGATGAAAATTTCGGTGACTAGAATTGACCTTGTCATGGTACGGGCTCGATTGTGAAAGTACCTAGTTCTGCCAGTCAGTCTAACCCTCGAGAAGATTTCTTTGCGGGTGTCTTCACCAGTAAAAGGCCATGGAGACCGCAATTCCAGAGTAGATAAAAAAGGCTGCGCCTATAAAACCATATCCGGTGTTGGCGTCGAGTTCGGGCTCAGAAAGGTAGTTCGTGAGGCTTTCTAGCAAGAGCGGTTGACAGAACGTGAAGCCTAGCATACAAAGACGCGGAAACACAGGCAGCAAAAGCTGAATCCTGAGAGAGCGTACAAGTACTGCCACCAATCCGTATTTGTTGCCTTTCAGCTTGGAGTAGTTCATGTTTCTGGCAAACTTTTCGTGAAGCATCTTAGCGTCCATGTTGATGTCGAGAGGATAAAGGTCTTCGATTCCTAGGACCTTTGTGTGCCCCAGGCGGAACAATTTGTTCAGCCAAAAGAGTACGCCCAAGGAGAATAAGCTACTGGTTTCCTCTGGACTATGCTCCTTATCATTCCAGCGTACCCATCGAGTCTTTGTTGTAGCTTCTAACAGCAGTATGATCGCTTTGAGAGCTACTGCAGCGGTGAAAAGACTGCTGTAGGTGAGCTCAGACTTCCCGTCCGAAGATAAAAACAGCGTTCTCGCCTGGGCGATGTCTAAGAGTAGGGTTAGAGACAGGTAGATGCTCAATAGTACCGACGGCCTTGGGCTTCGGCTATGATCAACAACGCTGAGTGGTATCATCAGAAGCGCCGACAACAAGTTGAGGCTGGAAGCTGCTATGAACAAGCTGGTGGCTTGAAACGAGCCAATCGCCGCGAGGACGAGAAGAGTGAGTTCAAGCGCGACATAGGCTGCTATTGCACCCTGTTGCGATTCCGTCAATAATTGGCGATCGCGCACGCGTATATCCTGGGACAAAACATACCACTTTAATGAATTGAAATGTCGGAGCATCCACCATGATGGGCTTCCGTACCTGAGACAGCATACGCCATAGTGAAGTTATAATCAACACTGCAGACGGTATGATGGAGAAGAACAGCTGCTCGAACCCTATACTGAAATCGAACTGCTCTTGGTTCATGTGGATCAGGTCTTCGTTGCCCGTCGGGAAGGGCATTTTGCGAGCTTGAGAACGTTGGAATGCCTAGGGACAATCTGGTTTTACTGGCGAACAGGGAGCGCCCATGCGCTCCTTTTGGAGAGCCCGTTTGTGGTAGGAATTGGAAGAAGGGCCTTGGCACTCGATGACGTAGGTACCTTGTTATACGCAGTAAGCACTAGCAGCAGTGCTCGGACGCGTCCACGCTGTCGGGTAAAGCTGTCTTTTCGTTCCGGATAAACGAACCGCGGCACAGCGGCAGGGCCTCTCACGGCGGCTAGCATTCTTCTAGACCCGTCACGTACTCGATACATACATGAACGCTATTGCCAATCGCTCAGCCACAATCGTGCGGCGGACCACATATGGCTGACAGGTGGTTTGCAAAGATGACTGCAGGCTGTCTGATCACCCTGCGTTAGCGCTTTGTTCTAGCCTCTTTGTCAACTTCAAGTGCCCTCCCAGTCTGACAGGCCCAGAGGAACGCCGCCAACTACACTAGGAGGTCAGGGTTACGTTCAGTGATGCTGATCCCAGATCCTACAACAAATCCTTCTCAACAAACTGTGCGCTCAGTCAAATCCATCCCCAGGGTCAAAGCATTTGCTGTGCAGACTGTTGTTGCGTGTGCTGTTAAATAAGCTTGCGCAGCATTCAATAGCTTGGATCACGAAAGACTATTCAATACCTAGCTTTTTCCAAATGGATTATGGTTGCTGCCGGACAAGGGAGCCCTGTGATCAAGTCGCGTTGTTGCACCCACTTCACCATGGACCGGGAACAAACAAACGCCAATGCAGTATCAATGTGATACCGCCGAGGCTACTCTCAAGCGTCAGAGCCAAGTCTCAACTCCTTTACCTATACCATACCAACCTGCAAAGACAGGGATGGAGCGAGAACCAAGTAGGATGGTAACAGTGCTGAACAGATCGCCCACGTGCTAGAGTGAGTTCTACGGTAGCTCTACTGCGGTACGTATGAAGTGTTGGCTTGGTTTCTTATACACATGCTCCCGCTGTGGGCGGGCAAGAAATACCAGCACCTGCATTCAAGACCGCGGAGACACCAGGAGTGACTTGTCGCCCATGTGTGGCTTTAGCGACGTGGACACAATTCAAGGCATATCAGGCTGGACAGCTTCCATGCGCGCGAATATGCCCACACGCTTCCGTACTGGCTCCTACCTCACAGTAGAGAAGAAATCAATACTTTTATGTCAAGAAGAAAAGCATAACATGAGCTGATGGAATAGCTACGAAGAGGCGCGAAGCTCCCAGGTACGCATCGACAAAAGAAACCAACACCTCTCAATCCTTCCCATTCCCTATCATCACCATGCAAACCATGCCATATTAAACTCCAACCCCTTTACTGACATCAAGCCGCCTTCGCACCAAGAGGTCCCGCCCCACTCTCCTGAGGAACATGATTATCCTTTTCGTCATACACACTCCTATACACTATACGAAACGCCATATGCGCAAACGCCGTGCCGATCAGCGCTCCAACAATAACATCGACAGGGTGGTGCCATCCATCTCTGACTTTTGAAAGCGATATGAGGATGGCAATCAACCAGGGCAAGGCGAAGAGGACAAGCTTCCAGTGCTGGATACGGCCGCCCTTGCCTGCGGCGGCAGTGGTCTTCTCCCCGGCAGCTGAAGTAGATGGGGCAGTAGTGTTGTCTTGTCCACCCAACCCGCTTCTGCGGCCATGGCCAAAGATCTTGTATTTCGCGTTGAGGTACATTGCAAGAAACCCGAAGCCGGCGAAAGCAGCAGCGGCGTGGCCAGATGGGAAGCTCATCTGTGATTCCTTCAGTTGACGACCCGAGACGCCGGTACAAGCCGCATTGGGCGTTGTCCAGGCAAGTGAGCCTGGCATGGTCGGGCGACACGTCTAGAGGAAGTTGGGGCGCAGGCCGCCGATGAGGACTTTGATGCAGGAGCAGAAGAGAGCGGTTGTTGCGAGGGCATAGCCGAGGCCAATGAGCTTGGTCGTGTTAGTATGAAAGGTCCCCGTATTGGAGATATTGAAGGAAATATGAGACCGAAATAACATACCGCTGCATTGCCATCCCCGAAGTCCCTCGTTCTCCACAGTGCAATAGCCCCTATGATCGCCGCCGGAACAAGGTAGCTCACCAGCGCGCTCGTCAAAGTGTTGATGTATTCCGGTCTCACAGGTTGTCCGTACCTGCGGCCCCAACTACTCGTCTCGACACCAGGGTAGAGAGGAAAGTGGCGTGGGAGGAGGGGAGGAACAAAGAGGTAGATGAGTAGGGCTCCCAAGGCGCAGAGAAGTATTGTCAAGAGATCGAGACAATTGCCGCGGAGCCATGTGCGGAAGGGGGGGCGGGAGTCGAAGCCGGGAAGGCAGCCAGCGGCTCGGCGACGGGGCTTGACAGCCACGTTGGACTCGAGGTCTGCGACATAAGGTGCAGAAGGTGAGGCTCCGGGATTGGTGGCAGTGTCTACGGCTGATGGAGCAGGGACTGGAGTTGCTGGATCTGCTGGAGTGTTGACGGGAGCAGTGGGTGCTGAAGTCGCCGGCTTAGGACCTGATATTGAACCCATCGAGGCCGAACTTGGAGCAGCTGAACTCGCACCAGTCTCTTCTTTCGACGTCGAAGCCGGCACCGCCGCTCTTGCAGCAGGCCCCGGAGCCGTCGCAGCCGCCGTCGACGCAGCAACTGGTGCAGCTTCACCCACGTCAGCCTTGCCTCAAAGCCAAACTAGAGCACAAAGAGCTGCAGAGTACTCACCTGTTGACATAGCGTCAGGTATTGTCGTGATATGGGTTGTGTGCGGGATATGATATCGATACAGCAGTAGTATGTATGACAACTGTAAGATGAAGATGACCGCGATGATTGATGTTGATACGGACGTGGCTGGGTAAGAAAGAAGAAGAGTAGGAGGGCTAGTCATAGTAACCGGCGCTAAGGACATCATCATCGCAGATACAGGAAGCTGCATCTTTGGTGTGTAGGGCAGTCGTGGAAGGAAGAGGGAGGTGGAGAGGGTAGGTGCGCATTCGTGGCCACATGCGTGAGGCGAAACCAAACCATGGCCGTGCATCAATATTTTAGATCTTAGCTGTATCTTAGAAAAGAAGTAGGTAAGGCTATTGGGGTATCATCTCGCAAACCATACCCATGTGAACAAAACCTCCTCTACCATAGTCTAACACAACACCAACGTCGAAGACTCATGATTAGAGCGGAGACCAAGACGGAGAGTAAAGAGGGTGGAGCGAAAGGAAAGATGAACCGGCGAGTTCCAACTGCAAGCCCTTGCGAGCGAGTCAAGGTCTCAAACCGGTTCATCCATCCTCTCACATTCCACCACTCTTCACTCAGCACATCACTTGAATTCCCAAATGCCGCACAGAAAAGCTGAACGAAAGGTGGAAGGTCAAGCTCCTTCAAGCCGGAACCATATGCCCATAAGGCGAAACCGCCCTGCGATTCGGTCCCCTCCCTATCACCCTACGACTCCCGTTCGGCATATTCCATACTGCAATGCCACCATACCATTCCATATATGGAACGTTCAATTTCTCGAGATCTGGCTCCACCTGTTTCGCCTCCTTGGCCGCGACCTTCAAGTGCTTTGCACCACTCTCTTCAAAGTCAACTGGAGTCTTGCGCTTGACACCACTGACACTGTTGACGATGTAAAACGCAGGGTGGTTGCGAGTATGAGGCACGGCAATGGGTCTACACTGATCGTTCAGGACAGTGTACGATCTGCATACGTTGCGCATGCAGCCAGCAACATCAACGATATCGTGCTGCGTCGTCTCCTTGTTTACCGATGAATCTTTCTTCTCTTTTGCCGCGGTCATCTCCTCTACAAGACGCTCCCTATCCAAGATATGCTGCGCATATTTGACCTCCGGATCGTGTAGCAACACGGCGTTGCACAAGCGACCATACACATTTTTGGTAGCGAACGTGCGAGCCAAGTCGTCAACACCGCCGATGTTACCGAGGTGGAGTGTGAGCAGCGTACTCAGATACGAGACAAGATCATCAACAGGCCCGTTCAAGAAGAGACCTAGCGCGACGTCTTGCTCGGCGGTGAGCTTGCTCTCGAGGACTTGCGTAGCGGCCTTTTGGCATTGCTGGCAGATGAACGCCTCAACATCGAGGTTGGCATTGTGACAAGTGCGGCCACAGCGCCATGGACTTTTGATCCAGTGGCCGCAGGCGAGCTTGTGGAGATTCATATCGTAGAAGTGACCACACCCATTGGTCGATGTATGACTAGGCTGGAAAGGAAGCATACTGTTGAAGCTGCCGACGTAGTCATTGGGAAAAGGGCCTTCGGCCGTGGAATCTCCGATCGTATGTGTGGAAGCGACCATTGCGCGCTCCTCATTGATATTGTGACAGGTACCCTCATGCTGCTGAGGTTGAGAGATGGAGCAGAGGGTGGCCTTGGCTGCGCTCTCGGATGTCTGTATGCCTGTTACAGTTGGCTGCTGTGCTCTAGAGGCCTGTTGAGAAACCGCCGTAGTGGAATTGGTGGTGTGTTCCGACCGCTCGACATCATTTGTGACCTTCGGCTGCCGTGCCTTGGAGATATGCTGGGAAACCGAGGCTTTCACGTCGCCCGTATCCGTGGTTTCAGATGTGTTCCTGCCCTTGTCCTTGCTTTTGCGTGTGCCATGACCCCGCCCTCGATTGTTGGTTTCATTGTTCGCAGGGCTGAGCAGCTGGAATCTGACCTTCTTGTCGTGTGTCATCCTACCCGCAAGATCCAATCGCTCATGGATTGGAGTGCTGTAAGTGTTGTTAGAGAAAGACTCTGGGCACACCAAAGCAATTGACGTACGAAGTAGATATCAAGACTTTGGAAGAAGGCGCAACCGATGATTTTTGAACAGCATTGTGGCGAGGCGTCGTCGCATTACGCTGCTCATTGGGACGGCGAGGACCTTTTGTGGTCGATCGAGGAGACTCTCTCTTTGCAGTAGCTGAAGAAACAGCCAAACGCTTCTGAATGTAACGGCTACGAATGTTAGTCACAGAATCTGCAGATAGCAGTGGTGTTCACGAACCTCTTCCTAGGGAGTGCCTTGGATACAGATGCGACAAAAAAACCCTGGGCATGTGCGTTGCGATGAGCATCTCTGGCGGTGGGTTGAGCAAACGAAGATCTGGGTTTTTTGGAAACGACAGGCTTTGCAGAAGGAGCACGACCACGTTCGAGGTGAGCTTTGAGGTGGTCGACCGCGACCCGAGCAGATTGAGCGTGTTCTGCGAACGTGGAGGGCGTTTCATTGGCCGTATTAGAATTGGTATCGCAAAAGCCGAACAGTCGCTTGTACCCGCGGGTGAACAGGTTAAACATTGTTGTTACTTGCAGTGTTGTTACAAGGATGCGGTTGTATGTGAGGCTAGACTTTCGAAAAGGGGTGGGGGAGGAATGAGCAAGAACCGTGATCCGGAATAAAGCAGGGAAGCAGAATGTGCGTTTGTCGGTGGGTCACTAGCGTACGCCAAGTACTGATGGTGAACGGTGAAAGCACCCCTGCTTAGGTGCCCAATAGCTGGATGTTGCACGTTTGGGCGCTGTTACAGGGCGGGGGGTAATGGACCGTGATGAAAGTGTCAGTAGGTCGAACGAAGCGCAAGTGTCAATTGCGGATGGTTGTGCCAAGTCCTGAAACCCGTAGGAGTACCGTACAAACGCACGTGTGAAGATGCGAACCTTTTCGTCCAGCCCGCTAAGCAAAAAGAAAGGGAAGATGAAATGTAGGAGGTCGGATTGAAGAGGTGGTCACAGGTGTAAAGGCTAGATAAGGTTCACAGCGTGAGGAGCAAAGACGGATCTAGGCCAGACAGTCGAAAGCGAGATGGTACGAACTGGGCTTGAGCAATCCATATGAGTAGATGTACAAAATGGCAAGGTTTGTGATTGAGACGTCTTGTGAAGTTATAAAGTCGAGTCAAAGAAAGGCGCGGAATCATTTGGCAGGATGGAGACCTAATTCCTCATCGGCAATCTTGGAATGGCTCGGCTCAGCCATGTCTGGATCGTTCGTCTTCATAGCCTCCAAAACTTCAAGTCCCATTTCACTACGTGGACCTGTGAAGTTTTTGCGTCCATCCACAAACCATTGGATGGTACTAATGAACAAGATGATACCAAACGCAACGACGCAGTAGTCTACATTGGTTAGCCGATACGATACTCATTATAGACCGGTGGATGATGCTTACTCATGTTGCTGGTAGTTACTGGAAGCTCCGGTGGGAATAAGAAGAGGACCGTGGTCACAATTGTGTAAGCAATGCCGATCAGATTGGCCATCCATCCGAGCGGGCCAGGCAATGTGAAGGCTCTTGGTGGCAGCATCTTCCTTCCACGACAGACGTTGATAGCGACAGGGATGGCATAGCTGACCCCCAAAGCGACAACGGAAGCAGCGATGAGCGCATTGAAGGCGCTGCTAGAACCGATGATGATGAGGCCAAAGAGAATGGCAAGACCAGCAGCGAGCATCAAGGCATTTAAGGGCTGTCCCAAACGAGGGTGAACCTTTGAGAAGAACTTTGACATGGGCAAGCCACCATCACGCGCAAAAGCGTAAGTCATTCGGGAGCTAGTCGTCATGATGGCGATCTCAGCAAACAAAACACATATCAGGGGGAACATTAGGAGGCAGGTTGCTCCAGCCCGGCTGCTGGTGGCCTTGTAAAGAATAGCCAGGATTGGACCGGCCGCAGATGAGGTGATTGTCTCAATGTCGCCGCCGGATACAAAAAGGAGCACCATGAGGAAGATGAAGCCGGTAAAGGTCCCGATGGCGACGCAGTAGATCATGATCTTTGGGCCTTCGATAGAGGCATTTGGAATCTCCTCGATCATATGAGCAACCGCGTCATAGCCAGTGAGTCCGAAACCACCTATGATCTGTTAGCCCGTCTCGTGACCATACGGAATTGAACGTACCCTGGAGAAGACCAAGAAGCCAGGCGATACCATCAGGCCAGCCTGTCTCGTTGATAAACTCTGTGAAGACGAACTCGGCGGATGCGTAATTGGGCGAGGAGCACGCCAGAACCGTGATGCATATGACGACAAAGCCACCGATGCTCCAAATGAAGGCACCACGGTTGACGTAGGGTAGAAGTCGGTTGAGAAAGGCGTTGACAACGAAGGCAATGATGGTCCAGAGTGTGTAGATGAGCCAAATCTGATATGGCTTCAGGACGAAATCGGGATGGTAAAGCGAGATGAGACCAGAGATGAGCTGGGATGCAAGAAGACCACCAGAAGTAGTGAGTGCAATCCAGCCTGAGACGTTGATCCATCCGGTGATCCAAGAGGCTAGAGGCACCCATCGTTTGGGTGTGATGACGGCGACCCAATGATATCTATCATGTCAGTCAGGTTGTGGTCTCGAATCGTAATGAGAATAACCTACTGTCCTCCAGCAGTTGGGTAGGCTGATAGAAACTCGGCCATGGAGGCAGCCAGGCACAAGTTACAGATGCCTGCTGTGACTAAGCCCCAGATGACGCTTGTGGAGCCGCCACTGTTGAGCGCCAGACCAAGCGACGTGGACAGCGCAGTCCAGGAATTCAGAATGGCGAATGCGAGACCCAGCATGGATAGGAGCGAGAAGTTGCGCTCAAGTTCGCCCTTGTGGCCGAGGGCCTGCAGCTGTGCCTCGTCATCGAGACGACCGGGTTCAACGGGTCCCATGGTTGAGAGTGCGACTTCTCAGCCGATAGTACAGTGACGTTGAAGGGTCGGAGGTGAAGGCGATGACTGGAAGACGAGGGCGCAATCTATCTAAGTACGTCGCATGAAGTGAGGTCAGGAGTCAGTCGATCACTAAACCCCAGCCACGGTGCCATTGACGTCGGTGAAGTCCCATATCAGGCATGTCCAGCAGTGCACGCGAATTGGCTGAAGCTTGTCAAAGCTTGGCCGTTTGTGTCTCCACAGATAAGATTCGGCGTGGCTCTCCGTGGGCTCGTGGTGAAAACATGGGGTAATCAACGGTAATGGCCAATGAGCATGATTGGTGACGGCTATCTGAAGGCTGACGGGCCGCATCAGCAGCGCATCCGAAGTCGGGCCCCATTGTTTGGGTGGAGTTGCACACGCCGTAGACGCGCTTGTCAGGGTTGGAATGGGTCGCAATGGAGATTGGGGGTATATAGTATCGGATAGGGCACGATTGTTAGTGATGGGGTTGGAAGAGGTTGGAAGAGGTTTCGAGGGCGCAGTGTGAGTGATGGCATGTTGCTTGGCATTTTGTGCGCAGGGCAGCGACGACCCGCGTACCAGCTTGACCACTGTCAACAACAACCGAGCAGTACCGTGTTGGCTGTCCACGCAGAGATTGGCCATCTTAGACTCGAACCTATTTTCTATGCTGTCGCAAGAGAATCTTGAGCATGTCTCTTGAGCAATTCGAACCAGTGATGGCGCGTACCCCCGGCTTCTCTCGTGTCATGAGGTGAGACGTCACGGCGGTGCTCCACATGGCCACCACGACGAGTCGCGACTTCCCAACGCCGTCTTCCAACACAAGACCAGCAATAATCACAACCACCATGATGGCGCGAGCTTGGAACCGCATGCGTGGGAATCGCTCGCACGACTACACGCCCTTGCCGTTGACGGAGAAAGAGCCATCGCACTGCAACAAGGCGCGGCGCGATGCTCAACCGCCGTTGGTGAGTGCTGGGCGCGCGGTGCAGGTCATGGCAGGCCTCCTTTGCGTATATGGCGCGATCCAGTAGGCCCATACTGTCACCACTATCTTGCACGCTTGTATACTAATAGCATCATAGCCTCATCGCCAGCTTGACCGGCAAGCCATGCGACTCGGTCAACCAAGGCTACCGCTGCAGCCCCAGAACCACCCACTTCTGGGGCCAATACTCCATGTGGTTCGCTGTGCCCTCTGACATCCATGTTGCACCCCCCAAAGGCTGCGAGGTCACGTTCGCCAATGTCCTTTCCCGCCACGGCGGCCGCGATCCCACCCTGGGCAAGTCGATAGCCTACCATCTCCTCATTGCCGACATCCAGAACACCAGCACCACATACCCCGCCGAATATGCCTTTCTGAAGGACTACGAATTCAACCTCGGCGCAGATCAGCTGACAGTCGCCGGGAGACAGGAGATGGTCAACTCGGGTGCGCATTTCTACAAGCGCTATTCCAGTCTCGTCCAGCAGTATCCACCGTTTGTGCGCGCCGGTGGACAGGAGCGCGTTGTCGAATCGGCCGAGAAGTGGCTGGCGGGTGTGGCTCAATCGACCGGGAACGAGGCCAAACCAGTCGATCTCATCATCCCAGAAGGCCCCAAGTGGAACAACACCCTCTCCCATGATACCTGCCCAGCCGCCGACAAGGGGCCTACTCACTACATGGGTGGAATGGCGATGCAGACATGGGCCGAGAAGTTTGTGCCTCCAATTCAACAACGCGTCAACGCAGCACTGGGCACAGATCTCAGCATGACCTCCATCATCTACCTCATGGACATGTGCCCCTTCGACACCCTGGCCAACCCGAAAGCGAACATGTCGCCCTTCTGCAAGCTCTTCACCAACAAGGAATGGCATGCATACGACTACCTACAGTCCTTGGGCAAATATTACGGCTACGGCCCCGGGAACCCACTGGCTGCTGCTCAAGGCGCCGGGTACGTCAACGAACTCATCGCACGCCTGACTGGTAAGCCTGTCGATGATCACACCAACACCAACCGCACTCTTGACTCCGACCCTGCGACTTTCCCGCTCAATCGCAAAGTTTATGCCGACTTCAGCCACGATAACGATATGAGCGGCGTTCTCGCTGCGTTAGGCCTATACAATAACACGAAGCCTCTCTCAAACACGACCATTGAGAGCACCAAGGACACATATGGCTACTCTGCAGCATGGACGGTTCCATTTGCTGCGAGAATCTATGTCGAGAAGCTGCAATGCAAGCACGACGACGAATACGTGCGCGTCATTGTCAACGATCGCGTCCAACCACTTGAATTCTGCGGTGGAGACAAGTATGGACGGTGCACATTGAGCAAGTTCGTCGAGAGCCAGAGCTTTGCGAGAAGTGGCGGAAACTGGGATCAGTGTTTCGCTTGAACTTCATCCTCTTCTTGCGCAATCGCATATACCACCAGCATTTTACAAGACATAGACTATCGTCTCGCAATTCAGTAAACGAGATTAGACATCCTTCTAGTTCCCAAAGCTTTCAGTATCACACGCTCTGAAACATCACTACCATGAACACCATGTCTTATCAGCCCACCCCATAGTCGATACAATATGTCTCACCCGTCGCACAAGCATACCTCATCTATGGTATTAGTACAAGCCAGCGAATCGCTACAACAAATAACACGACAAACATCGCGCTTGCAACCAGCTTGCTAACTTACTCTCCCAACTGACACCCGGCTAAGCAACTCGGTCTCCACATCGCGCAATCTCGTATTACACATCGAGAATACCAACGGTTCGCAACATAGCGTTGTGGCCCTGCAACTTTCCGAAGAGCAAGAAAATGGGCTTCACACTACTGTTCCCAAAATCGGTCTGGAACGCTCACTCCCCTCCTCCCCCTCCCCCTCCCCCTCCCATTCTCTCTTCCTGTCCCATCACTCCATCCCCTCAGTCCTCATACTCTCAGCGTCACACCCCTGACCCCCCAAGATCCCCAACACATTGCAAAATCCCGCTCTACCGCTTTCACCACGGCGGTCCTCGCCGCGCGCTTAGGGGCGAGTCGATGAATGATATCACGCTTGAGCAGCCGTGTTTAAGAGTAGGGTGTGGGATGTGTTGGCGATGGAGGGGCTGGGAGATGAGGGGGCTGCATGTCCCCATGTTCGAGGGGGAAATGGGTCATGGCTTTGCAGGGGCTGGGAGGGACTGTAAAGAAGGGGAAGAGGAGGGAGTAAAAGTGTCGGTGATTGATCCACGGATTCTTGACGGGCGGTGGAAGGGGGCAAGGAGCGCAGACTTGACAACCATTCCTCCTTTCCAACCTCCCCGCGGCGATGATGCCTATGTCCTGCGAAACGACTGGGATGACGACGCAAAGGCATTTAACCTCACGCCCGTGGACAAACCTACACTCCCCACTTTTACCCCGTACCCCATCACCCCATCTTCACCAACTGGTTTCCACGCCTCGAGGAAGGATATCCAGTGGCCTTATGGATACAATTATGCGCCGCCGACACCGTCGTCATACCATGTGTTTCCGGGTCCGCCGCCATCCAATCCGACCGGACTGCATGAAGACAATATGATAACAGAGAAGTGGAACAAAGTACGCACGGAGAAAGGAAGAGCGAGGAGCTTGTATAAGAGACGTTGCAGCGCTAGACAAAAATTGACACCCGAGGAAAGAAAGGCCAAGAAGAGGGAATATGATCGCGCGAGGCGGGCTGGGAGGAAGATACAGCGCTGTGGGGGAGGAGTATAGAGTCAGATAGGGTAAGGCCTGGCAATTTGCGGTGTCCTTGGGAAAAGGGGAAAGTGGGTTGTACAGGGTATTGGCACATCGATTCGCACCCTTGTTAAAGTTTGACAAATCAGCAATCTGATCTGGCCGACTTTCAGAGCTGCTAGTTGTCGAACTTTATAACAAGGGTGCGAACCGACGTGCCAACCTCCTGTATAAGGGTGCGAGGTTGTCTGTGGTGGTTTGAGATTACAAATTCAAAATGGTTCAATAGTTCAAAGTATCACGCTGACATCCAAGTCTGTTACCAGGTCTGCAAGTTGATGTGGTTCTCAAGAGTCTCAGTCGCGATCGTGCAGCGAGACTAAAGCGGCCATGCCAGTTGCCAAAAAGCTGATGGTCGGCAACGTAGTGAAGAAGTGGGGCACCTTCCTCTCTCAGGTGGCGCATCATCATCGTACAGTAACTCATCTTTGTGCCGACGGAACGAAAATTTTGAGAATTTTTACTCGACTAAAGAGAGAGTCGTATCTACTGTGCGTGCACCGTGATGGACGACGGTGTGGGGCGCGGCTCCTTGGAAAAGCAATAGTCCGGATGTTTCCGCGCCAGTGATGGGGAGACCACGTGCTAAATCTCTACACTCATTGCTCTCCCAACATCAACGCTGACGAGCTCCTGATAAATTACGAATATTGTTCTAAGATATCTATTGTAGTTTTGGAACTTTCAATTAATCCACATGTCCTACCAACGCGTCTTGGCCGAGCGCGTCTTGGAGCGTGGGCCCTGGATGCATGATCGATTTGCGAGAACTACTGATGCTTCGATTACGAGAGATCAACCAATGCAGTACATGCGTAATTGGACGTTGTCAGCACGGCACAACTGCTCCAAAAAAGTTTATTGCTCTCTTGTTATCGCGGCGATCTTGGCGCCCAGAAGGAGAGTGGAGCGGATCCTCACGGGCGAGCGTGAGTACGGATTGATTTACAAAAAGAGACACCGTAATCCGGGAATAGATTTCGGAATGCGGTAGGTATATAAACCGCAGGTTCTGCTCTCTTGGGAAATTCCCCAATCTCTGTGTGAGCTGAAGCCGAGAGATCAATCAGCATGATAAAGGTGATTAACACGGTCCTCGCCGCCTTGCTGACGGCACCAGTGTTGTCCGAACCACTACGTGGTTCGCATGCATCTTTCAAGGAACCATTTGAGGTGGAAAGAGATGGGATTCAAAATATCAATGTTGTGTACAACAGCAAGCTCGACGGCGAGCTTAGCATTGCATATGGTGCATGCGACATCGATTCTATGCAAAAGGTCCACCACCACATCGGCAGCACACACATCGGCGAACATCCCCTTGCGAAACGACACGTGGACTGGAAAGACAGCAGGCCGACCAAGTTTGTCTGGAGAGTTCCAGCCGAGATTAGACGAGGATGTCTTCACGCTTTCATTGATGATGAAGTGGTGGGACGGTCGCGAGAATATACTGTGAAGAACAGGAAGGTCAAGAAGAGAGCTACGTTTGCGGAGGTGTCTGATCCAATGGGACCGTGGTTCGATGGCGTGGAGTACTTGAAGCAGAAGAGTCCAAATGAGACGTTTGTTGCAGGGACAAAGGAGAAGAAGTTTGGTATTCTGGGTGGTGGGATTACAGGGCTGACTGTTGCTGTGAGTGCCACGATCGCATTCATAAAATTATGCATGCTTCATGTTTGAGAGTCGCTGATGATGAAAATCTCTAGCTCATTCTCGACTCAGTGGGCATTCACAATTGGAAGATCCTCGAATCCTCCTCCCGCCTAGGCGGCCGCATGTACACTGCGTACCTCAACAATACCGCCCCAGAAGCCTACCAATACCATGAGCTAGGCCCCATGCGCTTCCCCTACTCCATCACCGATCCGGAAACAAACGAGACCTTCGCTATCGAAGACCAGAAAATGATCTACCAACTTGCCGACATCCTCAACGAGATGAATAAAGACGAGGACCCAGCGCTGCAAGTAAACTTCATTCCCTGGATCCAAACCAGCGCCAACACCCCCGTGGCTACGACGCAGAGAAGACCAGATGGCACGGTTCCCGGCCGCATGGAAACACAACTCAACCCGTCACTACTGGATAATCCGAATTCGACATACTCCAACGTTACGGCCGTCTACGAAGCCATGGCCGCATTAGACGATTTCAAAGCCCTCACCCCCGAACGCATCCGCTTCTACGCCAAGGACATCTTCCGCGCGCACAAGGAAGCCGTTGAAACGGGGATGCTAGACTTCAGCGAGGTGGAATACCTGCGCTATGCCATGGGCTACGACGCAAACATCACCGACCAAGTCACCAGCACGGCGATAGCGTGGCCAATGTGGGAATTCGAGACTGTATATTTCCTCGCCGATAAATGGCTCACGATTGACAAAGGAATGAGTCGGTTGCCCGAGGCTTTTCGTCCATTAGTCGAGACACGCACCGAGTTTGGGAAAAAGGTATTCGGCGTACGCTACAATTCCGACAAGAACACTGTCACCGTGTCGTCGCGCCCTACATCCAGCGACCCCCGCGCCCCCACTCCCTCCCAAGAAGACGAATTTGATTATATTTTCAACACCGTGCCCTTCAACCTCCTCCGCTTCTGGACCCTCCCCCCACACAGCTCCCTCATGACCCGCGCAATCCAACGCACAGTCTTCGACGGCGCCGTGAAAATCGCCCTCCAGTACAAGTCTCGTTTCTGGGAACACCTGCCCCACCCTATCCGCGGCGGCTGCGGTCGCGTCTCCACCTACGGCATCGGACAAATCTGCTACCCAAGCTACGACATCAACGCCACGGGCCCGGGCGTCCTCCTCGCAAGCTACATATCCTCCACCGACGCACGTGTCGCGTGTGCGATGCCAGAAGCCGAACACATAGCGTACGTGCAACGCGCTATGGTTGAGATTCACGGTCCGATAGCAGAACAAGAGTGGACGGGGAATTTTGCACGGCATTGTTGGGAACACGATGAGCATCATGCGGGGAGTTGGGCGGTGCCGGTTGTGCCGCAGCAGCAGCTTTATTTGCCGGCGTTTTGGAGGACGGAGTGGAACACCGTGTTTGTGGGGGAACATACTAGTAAGTTTATACGTACCGGATAGAAGGGAATGCGAGGGATAAGGCTAACGGAGACAGGTTATACGCATAGTTGGGTGTTTAGTGCGTTGGAGAGTGCGGTGCGAGGGAGTGTGCAGATGTTGCTTGATGTTGGGCTTGTGGATGAGGCGAAGAGTGTTAATAGGAGGTGGATGGCTAGGTGGATTGACCTTTGAAGTAGTTTGAGGGTGGGTGAGCTTTGGGTTCATGTGAAAAAAAAGTTGTATCTGCAAGACAGCTGTTATTATAGCTAGAAGATGGGTTAGATGGCGATAGCGGTCAATAGTGTATGATGGGTTCGCTTCTTGGTCTTGAAATAACTGAGATACATTTGACTAAGAAGGGAATGGATGTTGTTCGCATCAAGAGGCGGAGGGCTTGAGATGGGCAAGCGCATGTTCAGGACAGGACATTTGATAGTATGAATGCAGCATGAAGATACTTGTACTGTGGGAGAGCGAGACGGACTGTGTCGGGTAGCTGTGATGATATGCATGCGTTTGATGACGAGCGTCTCTCGAGTCGTGGAATGAGAGAAACTGAGCGATGTCGTTCAAAGATGTCCATTTGAAAACAAGTCTCGAAGTTCAACGAGCCAAGGCATGATCTGCGGCCTGACTGTTGGGGCAAAGTAACATTCAAGCTAGTCAAGAGTCAAGAGTCAGGTGTGAGAGAGGTAGGCACGTGGTAGGGACGTCTCGTTCCGAAAGTCGGAACCTCGGAACAACCTCAGTCCAACTTACCTAATCTGTTCTCTGTGTGCATTTGTACTTGGACGACCAAGCAACAGAGTACGCATCTAAGCTACCGAAGTCCTATTGTAAGCGTCGGGCTTGATAACATATAGGACAGGGCCGGAGATAGCAGCCGTGGTCATGTGTTGATCAGCGGCCACAGCAGGCCTCGCCACCCCACTATCTCAGACGTGACTAATCTCAAGAAGCTAATCACTCTGGAGATCCCTGCATTTCGGATAACAGCGACCAAACATGTCACATCGCAGTCATCACTAAGTACTGTCCGACGACTGCTGGCGAATCCCCACAAGGCCATGCCCGTCTCCCCTCATGTCGTCCCCATCGACTGCTCGCATTGATCGTGTCCATGGCTAGACTCACAGCGCCATTGCAGTCGGGCCCGGCCGCGCTGCAGAGGGCAGCTGGCCGTGGCGAAGGGGTTTGGACCTGTTGGCGCATCTCCGGACGCTCGATGCGCGCATTGCTGTCGCGGGGCATTGCGACCAATGCTGCCATGCAGGAGCCCACGGCAGGAGATTTTCCAGGCAGAGTCCCACCGGTGCCTGTACCGCACCAGGCCAAGATGCGGGACCGCAAGCAAGCCATCAAGAAGGCAAAACCGTTCTCCGCCTTTCTGACCGACACATTCAACCGGCAGCATGACTATCTGCGCATCAGCGTCACCGAGCGCTGCAACCTGCGATGTCTGTACTGCATGCCGGAAGGTGCGCGCCTTGCTCTGCTACGCATGCTATGCGGAACCCACGGCTGACGCACAACAGAGGGCGTTCCACTCTCGCCCAACGCCAACATGCTCACCACGCCCGAGATCTTCTACCTCTCTTCGCTCTTCGTCTCGCAGGGCGTCACCAAGATCCGCCTGACTGGCGGCGAGCCCACTGTCCGCCGCGACATCGTCCCGCTCATGCAGCAGATAGGGACCTTGCGACCAAAAGGCCTGCGCGAACTGGCGCTCACGACAAATGGCATCTCGCTGCATCGCAAACTGGACTCGATGGTCGAGGCTGGTCTGACTGGCGTGAACCTCAGTCTAGACACGCTGGACCCCTTCCAATTCCAGATCATGACCCGTCGAAAAGGCTTCGAAGCCGTCATCAAGTCCATCGATCGCATACTGGAGATGAACAAGCTCGGTGCCGGTGTCAAGCTCAAGGTCAACTGCGTAGTCATGCGCGGCCTCAACGAGCGCGAAATCATACCGTTCGTCGAACTGGGCCGCGAAAAGGACATTGAGGTGCGCTTCATCGAGTACATGCCCTTTGGTGGCAACAAGTGGAGCGAGGGCAAGATGATCAGCTTCCAGGAAATGCTCGACATTATTCGCGTCAAGTATCCCGATCTCAGAGCTGTACCCGGGCACAAGAACGACACGAGCAAGACTTTCGAAGTTCCTGGCTTTGTCGGCAAAGTCGGCTTCATCACCAGCATGACAAACGACTTCTGCAGCTCTTGCAACCGGCTGCGGATAACGAGCGATGGCAATCTCAAGGTGTGCCTGCATGGCATGGCCGAAGTGTCATTGCGTGACTTGCTGCGGCAAGGCAACAACGGCGAGCCCATCGATCAAGAAGCATTCGAGCGGATACGTCAGTTCGAGATGGACCACAACAAAGGCCGGATCAGCGACCAGACACCTCTAGGCTGGGGTCAACGAGAACACGACCTTTTGAATCTCATTGGCAAAGCTGTCAAGCGCAAAGAAGAAAAGCACGCCGATTTGAATGAACTAGCGAAATTGGACAATAGGCCGATGATCTTAATTGGTGGGTGAATACCTGGATTTCTGCTTGTCTCCTTTTCCAGTCACGATGTACATGTCGAAACGAGTTATCTGGGCTGGTACTGTTGCATGAGTGGCGTTTGAGCGATGGCTGGCCTAGGTCCATCTCCTTGTGAGTGATCATCGTTCTTATGCGCATGAGACTTGGCTATATATTCCTCAAATACACCCACATTCTTACGTTACGGTTGAAGACGACATATGGCTGTGATGTGCTTTGCTGACTGTTCTTAGACGGACATCCACAATCGAGGAGCATGAGCCCTGTCTCGTATTTGCCAATGGGACAGATGTACACCACTCGATCTACCATTTGCATGCCGTCCACCGTACCTGTGGCTCACTTGTACCCGTCTGTGTCCCACGTGACGTCGCTGCGCGCCTTCTCGACCGCCTCACAGTCGTCTGCGACAGCCGAACAAGGGCAGGATGAAACAGCGGCAGAAGCTGGAGAAGAGACAGTCGGTGGCATTGCAACCGAATCGACCGTAGAAGTCGGCCCTTCTGAAGCCCCCAACATGGACGATGGCGGCGATGCTTTGTTGCTCAAAGCCATCGAATTCGTTAGACAGAGAAAACGGGTTTCGGATCCACGGTACGATGAATACTGGAGTATGGTGGTGAAACATCAGTTGTTCAGCGCAGAGGCGAGTAGTGAAGAGCAGGCAACCGCCGTCAACACCCTACATTCTATCGAAGCAGCCCTAGGTATCGATGACGTTGATAAGCGGGTGACTGGAGCAAAACATGCCCGGCGGATGTACGCTGTCCGAAATCACATGGCTGCTCTCGAGAAGATACAGGAGAGGGAGCGTATCAGCAAGTCGCGTCAGGATGCCTTCTCAGGCCTGTTGACTGAAATCGCAACGCCACCTTCCATGCTAGCGGCCATTGAAGATCTCGAGAAGAATATTGATGGCCTATCCCGCAAGATTTTTGCAGAGAACGCAAAGTATGCCCCAAGCTCCCCGGTCAGCCATACTAGAGTACTATCGTTCATCAATCAGGTAGGGCGACCGGAGACTGGACCCTATGCGCATGCTTTGCAGGACAGGTTGCAAGCACGACTACAACTAATGCGGGAGTACTTTCCTGGCCTCAGCCCCTCCTCTAGGGTCAATGGCTTCTTAGACATTCTCGCACAGACTCTATATACTGCGGAATACCTATTCTCTCCTAATGGACCTCATCATTCATCCGAGAACATGCAGGATTGGCTGTCCCTCCGAGAAGCACTGATCAAGGAGTGTCAAGAAGCCCTGGCGTCGCGCGAGAAGGTTAAATATCACTTTCACCAAGCGCGGGAACGAATTGAGCAGCAGTTAGAAGCAGTGATACAAAGCAATAAGGAGGGAACCGTGGAAACACTGGAAGGTCCCGTAGAAGATTCTCGAGAGAAGATGCCAGACGCCGTCAAAGCAGAGATTGTAGAACTCCGGAGAATCTTGTCGGAGTACAAAGCAGAACTCTCTATTCTCAAGGCCCGCATGTTCGAACAAAGTCTGCAGTATCGAAATATCATGAAGCAAAAGCAAGCTCTGCAAGCCAAGAAACGGGAGATGCAGAAGCAACTTGAGGCGCAAGACAAGAGTGCGCAGGACGCTCAATTCGCGTTGCGACCAAAGAAATTAAAGAAGGCGGCTCTTACTGGCCTGGATGAGATTCTGGACAACGCTCTGAACAAAGCCCCGCGGTCGGAGGGATTGCCGATGTCTGGTGGCGGTTCAAGAGATGAAGGAAAGGGGCCGCTGCTTGGTGTTGATGCTGCAGAAGACATCAACAGGAAACCGCCGGGCGGTACCCCAGGAACGCCAAGGAATCCTCCGTCAGAGGTTCAGACTTCAAAAGCCGTCACGCGCGACGCAAATGCTTCGAAGCGGGCAAGGACAGGACCAAACTCAGAACGTCCCCAAAAACCAACACCAGCACCCTCGTCAGTCGCAGAAGCTCTATCATCCATGACGCCGACCGAGCGTGGATCTAGCTCAGACCTACGTCTTCGAATCCCCGCCTCGCAACAGATCCCTATCGACGACAATTTTACCGTCGACCTTACCGCCCAAGTCCCCTCGCTCCAAACCCAGGTCTATGAAATGCAACAGCGTCTCCGCGCATCTTACCCGCGCATTGACACCCTTCCCTACGAGGTTTGGACCAGCAAGAACAAACGCACGCTTCTAACCTGGCTCAAGATCCTCGTCAGCCGTTGGCAATCACGCTTCGATGACGTTGGGAGAAAAGGTGCAGAGGCAGTTGATGAACATGTTGAAGCGGTGTTGGATCAGATGGTGAGAGATCACGATCTCAGCAACGAGGCCGCGGAACGTATGGCGATGCATTGGCACGAGGTTGTGACGAATAGGGGGGCTATGGATGGGGATGCCGAGGGGGTATTGGACTGGGAGGAATTTGAGAATGGGGGATTTGGGTTCATGGCTGTGGAGGAGGAAAGTGCGGAAATTGAGGGAAGCGTAGAGGACGCTGCTGGTGTGACGAAAGAGGAATATGGAAAAGCGCCGCCGTATACATCGAACGGACATGGAGGCTTTGGAGGTATAACGAAGAGGTTATACAGCACGTCTGTGCGCCCACCACGCATGGGAACGAACGCAGAAACGGAAGATGCCGACTCGAACACAGAGTCGCAGAGCTTTACGTCTTCAACCACAACTCAACCCGCTTCCTCCGCACAACCATACGGTACACACCTCCCCCACCTCACCTCCACCGGTACCGCACACATGGTCAGCGTAACCTCCAAACCCGATACCCACCGCACCGCCATCGCCGTCGGCACCGTATACTTCTCCAACCCCACACCCCTCACCCTAATTCGCAGCGCCAGCCTCAAAAAAGGCGATGTGCTAAGTGTAAGCCGTATAGCTGGTATCATGGCCGCAAAGAAGTGCCCAGACATAGTACCACTGTGCCATCCCATTGCACTCACCAGTGTGGGCGTGGAATTGGACGTCTTTGGCAGCGAGCCTGGCAAGCACAGCGAGCACAGTGGCAACAGTAGTGGAGAAGCGGGTATGGGCTACGGGGGCATTACCATCCAAGCCAAAGTCGCATGCACGGGCCCCACGGGCGTGGAAATGGAAGCCCTGACCGCAGTCATGGGCGCGGCGCTCAGTGTGGTGGATATGTGCAAGGCTGTTGATAAGGCGCAGCGAATTGAGGGGGTGAGGGTTGTGTTAAAGGAGGGGGGACGGAGTGGGGTGTGGAAAGAGGAAGGGTGGGCTGGATAGTAGATGTGGGATGCATATGGTTCTATACCACTGTACTTGTACTGCAAACAGTAGGCATTAGTTGGCGTTGAAGGTACTTGACTAGCAAAAATGAATGATTCTCGTCACACTTCAGAATGCTAACTTCAATATTGCTTTCAATTCTTTAATTTCTTATCTCTGTCTAGTCTTTCTCAAAGGGCCTGCCAACGTGTCCACCAAGGGACTTGTCAGCAGCACACCGCTGCGTAGCCCATGCACCGTCTAACCCTCGACGTTCCCTCATCGTTAGTGCGGACATCTGGACCATTCCAGTAATTACTCAATGTTCGTAGCTTTCCCTCGGCCCTTGCTCTTCTTCAAATGGGCTCCTCTTTCCCGACTCACCAATTTGCGCATCCTCCTTTTCTCACGTCTGACTTGCTGCTTCTCAATGCGTGCCACGCGTGCAGTCTCTAGAATCGCATCGCTCACCGCTTTGTCGAAAGCCGGCCACCGGCACACATGTTCGTGCATTGCAGCATGAGTTATGACCGTGTTACTCAGGTCAAGTCGCACAAACTCAAGCTCTCTTGCGTCCAGCAACGCATCCTTGGGAACAACAACACCGCACGCCAGCCTCCCATACTTTCGCGCCAGTCTATCCACACGCCTATTCCCCTCGACCCCACTATGCCCTGGAACCCAATGTATTTCCACCTCCATGCCCGCATCATACATTGCATTTGCACACCTAAGCAACTCGCTCATGATACCTCGCTCTCGTGGATGCGCAAACGGCCGCATATTCCCCAGTCTAAGAAGAATTTCCTGGGAATCAGCGAACAAGATCACTCTGTCGAATTGTTCTAGCTTCTCGTAAGCAGTGCGAAATGCATCGCACACGGCGACCAACTCGGCTGTGGCAGCAAGTCCAGTACTAAGTACGGTGACGGCTTCGCGCCATGTGTGTGTAAGCGGGTCATGGTGAATGAACGCACCAGCGCATGGTCTGTGGCTGGAAACATTATCTCCGGGGCCGTCGGTCCAGGCTGTGAAGGTGCGGGGTTGCGGAGAGGATGTGTACATGGCATTCGAAAATGTAACGGCGGAGACTTTGTCGTGGATGAAGATTTGGGAGGGAAAGGGGTAGAGGGACTTGTGTGGCGTCTTGTCGGACGGGGTTGATAGAGTATGTGAGGTCATGGTTCGTGATTGGGAAAGGATAGAACATCACCATCCATCATATGCATTTGAACCAGTTGTTAAAAATGAGTAGTCACACGTGTTCATTCTTGTATTCACGAATGTCGTCCCACAATCGCGCAGCATGCCATTGCGCCGTCTGCTTCTCAGCACATCTGCGCCCCGTTTTGTCATATCGCATAGCATTACGCTTTCAGCGCAGCGAGTACTACTTGTCACTACCTTCCCTTGCGCCAACATTCCCCTTGCCTCGGCATGCAGAAGCCGGCGAAACCAAAGCAATGGCATGGATACTAGAACACACAAATCAGCATAGGCATCTCACGATAACCTCATCTCATTTAATCATACGAGAAGAAAGCTTGCATGGAAATACGAAGCAAAAAGTACATACAGGCACCCATTTCGGATTTCCAGCAGTTTCAGCAGTGTTGTCTTCGGTGCTGAGAGAATTGCTCTCTGGAGCAAGGGGAGAAGCTGTTCACAAATACTCAGTTTCACATAATCTTGATATTTTGATAAAAAGGGTTGATGAGAAAGGCATCATACCAATAGGGGCAGCGAAGACATTGCTCGTAAGGGCGAAAGCCGCCATAGTAACAATCGCGAACTTCATGATGAGCAGTGGATGTGGTATGCTCGCTTGGATGAGGAAAGGCTCTGAGCAGTGGAGTTTGTCCTTTGAATCTACTCCCAGTAGAATGACAGCTGCGCCTTGATGCTTTATGTATGCGCACTCGAGGTCAGACCAAGACTAGGTCCAACATATCAGTCGATATTTCCTAGGTGCTAGCAAACCCTGTAATGAATTTCTGGTGCTCAACTTTTGCTGGAAATAACTGCTCCCGCATCTTTAGCTCCAAGACTATCACATATCAGCGCATCTCGAGTGGTGATGGCAAAAGGAGAATGTTTGCGTTGGTCATTTCACAGGACTAGTGTTACACCATCACACCGGGTGTCTCCTTGATCTCAATATCACATCGGATTGCAATTTTCAATTGACCCGTATGAAGCAGGTATGCACATCTAATATCGGGACACGGGTGACTCACAACTGTCCATCTTTTATTTGCTCAGGCTACAATCGAAGAATGACGTTATTCGAGCCTTTGGTGATGGCCGTACATCAGTCCATTCGCCGAAAGCTGCCTTTCCATTAGAGGAGCGACAAGAAGTCATGAAAGTTGCGCCGCGCTACTCCGCGTAGCATACTTCTCCGAACTCGACAAATTATCTTCATAGTACACTCATGGGAGGAGATATAAATTTGCAAATCCATGTGATCAAGCATGTGAATCGGGAGTGAAACTTTGCATAGTTGCCTATAGTCACTACAGGGTGAAGCGCACAAGCTCATTGGACTTTGAAGGACTGTATCTCGTGAGTGCACGGCGTTACGATGTTAATCACTATTGTTTAGAAACGGGATACATGGTTCGAACGTGGCCGAGGGAGTGTTGAGAATGGCACGCCCTCTCGAATCTGACCTGGAACACCATCCACCACAGCCTTGTTAGTATGCATGAGAAGACCAGAATTTATGAGGCAAGGGCGATATCTGG
Organism: Plenodomus lindquistii; assembly: GCA_025504975.1. Classification (NCBI taxonomy): domain Eukaryota; kingdom Fungi; phylum Ascomycota; class Dothideomycetes; order Pleosporales; family Leptosphaeriaceae; genus Plenodomus; species Plenodomus lindquistii. Next base: position 1,140,924 of record JANUWI010000014.1, read on the forward strand.
AAGTCCGTCCGACTAAGCTGAGCTTTTTATAAAATCAGCCGCATTCCGTGCTGCGACTTGAGACAACATTGACATCAAATTACAAGACTGTGTATTCCCTGCTATACGGACAGTATCTTGCACTTAAAGCAGAAATGGACAATAACATGTCTTTAAGAAGCCGAGGCAGCCTTGAACCTGCTGACTTCCCAAGTCTTCTTAACTCGAATTTTCTGATGATCGCTGGTAATCGGCCATGTTTCTTGTCTACCTTGTACAGCTGATATTTTGACGGATGGTGTGTCTTCGGGTAATGGCTGCAATTGTAGTTGAACCTGGGAGGAGTTGTCGGTATCGTCGCATAGTTCTGAGAATGTACTCGTCGGATCTCTTCCAACGTATTTGCTGGCTTTGTTCGAAAAGATTGTGGTCGTCTTGTTGCAATCGTACTCATAGCTAGAACCATAGGCTTTTAGCGACCTCTTCTAAAACGAAGGGCGCATTAGAGGTATGCACGCAAGTCCAATCGCGACAGCAGGCTCAAGGCCTGAGAGGAGTGTGGTGAGCACACCGCTATGTGTCATGTCGGCGAAGATCAAGCTCGGTAAGAGCGTCTGTCGATAGATGGTGATCACCCAAGTGCTATGGGGGAGAGTCAGCGAGTTTGTTATCAATCATCACTCAGACGCAATCACGTACCCTATACCAATACTCGGCAGCCCCATGGAAAGGATTTTTCTGCGCAAGGGCATGTGCAGTTTGATCAGGTACGGCATAGGTAGTACTATGATGACAGCGTCCGTGATCAGATTTAAGCAAAGTAAAATGCTGGCTGGCTACCGCAGGTTCCTGGTGTAAGAGGGTCCCAGTTTTTCGCGAGCGGGCGGCAGATCAAGAAGCCCGCCATAATATCGGCAGAGTTCCATGCTATTATTGTGGCTCCAATGCACTGGGTCCAACGAAGCATAGATGGGATTGGTATGATTGCCACGTACATTAGTAGTACGGATAGCTTGCTGAAGCAGACAGTGACATTCCACAGTAGCGCAAAAGTCATGATTCCCTATGCAGCGCATGATTGTCAGATGTTTGGAGTGGGCTCACAGACAATGGATGCACTGACCTTGAAGAAGAATGTCACAGTTGCGGGCCCAAATCGCTGATAGATATCTGCGGTGTGAAAGCCAAATCCTCCAAAAGTCGTCAAAACCATGCAACAGGTGTGCAGTCCATTGTTCCATAACTAACAACCATGTCAGATCTCAGCGGGACAAGATGAGTCGTATCCAGCTTACTAGAGCAGCCACGATGCAGTAGTCACTGCGATCCAATCGCGTGCCCTTCATCTTAGCGACGAGGCGAAGGCCGACTAGGAGGGTGGCGATGAGAATAAATGCTGCAGATGTCGCAAGTAGGGACACTTAGTTCGAGTTTTCTATGGGGATGATGGTCATGATTCTACTCGCAACAAAGCTGGAGGAACATTGAGAAGGGGACTGTGTATAACGGTCGAAGTCATCTCACTCACCTTTGTAGTAAACCCCTCAGTGATCCCCCGAACTGTGCGCTCTGAATCTCAACAATGCAGATGCACATCGCTCCTACGTCCATAATGCGACGACATGGCGGGGCTGGCGTGTCAACAATAACCTATCAGCATAGCATAGCCTTGAGTGAGGTCTGCCGAGACGTGTTAGTCCATCTTCTTCACACGAAGCTCAATTTACCAAGTTACTGGTTCCGAGCTGATCAGCACCATATTGTGCATGATGATTGCTCTACTGTGTAGGTACGCTCAGGTATAAACAGGGCCATCACGAGCGAAGGCGGCCCAATTGCCCCAATTTTCCCACAAGTGACAAGTGATACTACCTCCCAGAAAACCAAGTTCAATAACTATCTGGACCTTTGGGGCCATTATACCAGATATCCGATGATGACTGAAGTGTGTACCGGCTTGCGGGGCGTCTCCCAAGTCGCTGCAAACAAGAAACGGCAGCGTGGCACCGCCGTGCCGCACTTGGCGCCCCACAACCTGCCCCTCTTGCTTCGTTCACTCTTCATCGACTTTCCAATGAGAACACGGTTTCACGTGGCCATTGTATGCTACCTATTGAGGTCAGAATCCTAGACACTCCGTGTGTGGCGAATACTTCAGCTCACAGTCAAAGTCTTGAATTTTTGCTTAATACAGTTACGCGTCAAAAGTTTCCGCCGCCAACCCCACCTCACCTCACCTCACCCCACTAACACCCTAACTTTCAACCACCACAACTATGGCTACACCCCGCTAATTTAGACAAGAAATAGATAGAAATGCTCGCTATAGGCTAAATATAAATCTAGAAATAAAAACGCGTATTATTAGTATAATATAGGCAGGTTCTATAGTAATTAAAGCTAGAAACGTAGTTAGACAGTTAGCGCGCGCAGCACGCAACTTATAAAAAAAATACTACTAAATAGATTTAATATAAAATAAATTTTATAGTAGTAGATTTTCTATATTTACTAACTTTAAAAAGAAAATAGTACACTGTAAAGTACGCGCTGCCTTTAAAATTATCTATAAAAAGCTTTCTAAACTACTTGCGTTACGCTCTCTAATAGCACTTATAAAAAGTCTACTAGCTGCTTAATACTATACTAGATACTTAAAAAGTATAGCTTTACTAATTATTTATATAAAAAGTAACTAAAATTAACCTATACGCGTGCTTTAGTACGCCTACACTTTTACTATAAATATTATAACTTTCTATAGAGCTAGTATACACTTAAATTTAGTAATAAGTACTTATTTATAAAAAACGCTAGCTATAAATAAAAGTAGTGCTTTTGCTACCTATATAAAAAATAGAAAAAAAAAATAATAACTAAGTATAAAATAGGCTGCTAGCTATAGTAGATAGTATAAATAGCTATATAGCTAGATAAATATAAATAGGCTTAGTAAAGTAATCTAGTAATTATAAAGCGTAATTCTAATACTCTATATAGTAGTTATATAGTAAAAAATTATATTAAAGCTCTAAAGTAGAGACTTCTACTTTACTACTAGTATTTATAGTTTTTTATATATAATAATATACCTATCTATAAAGCGCGCGCAACGCTTAACTAGCTAGATAAATATAAAATTATAATAATTAACTAGTTACTCTATTTACTTAATTTTAACTCTATTAAGTACTTTTAGTAGCATTTTAAAAAGTGTATATATAAATTCTACTTTTAGTATAATAATTATACTAGAGCTAAAAAAAAGTAGAATAGCTTTTATAAAGCTTTAAAAAAGTACTAGCGTAGTATTTTAGCGTAGCTAATTAAATAATTTATTATAAGTATATTTTAGCGTATAGCTGCCTGCAGGCAGGCGCGTAGATAGTAAATAAAATATTAGATACTAATTTATTAATTTACTTAAAAGTACGTTAAACTACCCTGTTTTAGTAGCGCAATTGGCGTTAGTGATCAATCAGGTTATATAGGTGATGGGGCACGTGCTCGGGTAACGGCGGAAACTTTTGACCTAGTACTGTATCATAAGTCACATACAAAAGTTCAGAACGCCAAAGATCAACTTTGCCCACACCACATAGGCACATGCATCACATCCTTTAGTCTCTTCCTTGGACTGCGAACTCAATTCTTCGACGCGGCACTTTGATCAGACCAGCCAGCATTGTGATCCTTCCATGCAACATGGAGTTTTTAGCCTCTTAGATTAAACACCGTATTCCTGGAAAATCTGTCGCGGACATCTTGAATGCCCAAGAACAGTTGATTGTACCATTGAATGAAGGTTTAAACGCCCCCTCCGGCGTATCAAAAGTACGAAGCACGGTTTTGATTACGGAATTGATCCTCTCAGTGGCCCGCAAGCTTGCTTGCGGTACTTTGGTAGAGAAATAGTACGAAAACAGCATCGTTACTAGCTTTCACTTATCAAGGCTACCGTCTTGCGCTATTATCGCTCCTATCTAATTGCCTTAGACGTTGCATGAAGCCCCATCGCCGGCCTACAGACTCTCTGCGTACTATGCCTCAAGAAGCGCCGCGAAGATTTCCAGATACCCTGGGCAGTGGGTACATAACGGGCCGTGTTCCAGTCTACTGTAGGTTCGGTCGAGTTGTTTTTTCCAACAAGACCTTCCTTTTTCCTGCTGTGTACACAGCGCACGATTGAGATAATCAGTATCAATTCCTGCAATGAGCCTCTCAACAGCCAGACCACAGCAGGTCGCAATAGTTACGGGTGGTACTGTCCGTAAGCCTCTTCCATAGAGAAGTCGAGACTAACATATAACCGTAGAGTGGTATCGGATCATGGCTTGCTCGTCACCTCAAAGACCGCGGCTTTCGGGTTGCGATATGTGGCCGACGAGAGAAGGAAGGGACGGAAGTCGCCGCAGCCATTGATCCCTCGGGCGAGTCGATCATGTTTGTGCAGTGCAATGTCACATCCTATTCTGCTCAAGCGAACCTGTTCCACTGCGTGTGGAAAAAATGGGGTCGATTGGACGTGTTCATCGCCAACGCAGGTTGCATTGATCAAGGCTCAGTCTACAATTTCGCACGCCGTGACGCGGCTGTGGACGACCTACCTCCTGAGCCTAACACAGCGTGCACAGACATCGACTTCAAGGGAACTATTTATGGTACTACGCTCGCGACTCACTTCATGCGTAACAACGCTCACGGTACGGGAGGCAAGATCATCGTGACTGGCAGCATGATTGGTGTCTATCCCTGTCCCACCTTTCCAGAGTATTGTGCGGCAAAAGCAGCCACACAGCATTGGGTGAGAACCATGGGGCCGATACTAAAGGCTAAGGAAGGAATCACGATCAACTGCGTTATGCCTGGTGGTATCGAGACGCCCGCTATGCCAGGATTTTCTAAAGCCTTCCGACCAGAACAGATGACGCTACGATCGACTTTGCTTTCCGCATATGACTTTTTCCTTGCAGATGAGGAGAACAAGATCACTGGCCAACTGCTTGAGGCCGCGCATGATAAGCTGTACGAATGGGGTAGTCCGCTGTACAAAAGTGGAGCTTTTGCTAAGCGAACCGAGGCAGTCTTTGAGCCATGGTTTGAACAAGTACATGGCGAGCGAAGCGGCCTTCCAAACACATTACACAGTTGGCCGGAAATGGGTACTAAGATCATAGCTATTACTGGTGCTACAGGCAGTCAAGGTGGCGGGGTCGTCAATGTCATGAAACAGACTCCTGGCTGGAAGGTCAGAGCCATCACCCGTAATCCCAACAGCGATGCTGCGAAGTAGCTGGCCGCTGAGGGAATCGAAGTTGTTCAGGCAGACTTCCATGACTTAGAATCCCTTCGTAACGCTTTCAAGGTAAATGTTGTATCGTCAATCCATGTTGATTTCGCCGGCTTACATCTTATTTGTTAGGATGTACACGCTGTCTTTGCCGTCACGCAATGGTGGGAGCATATCTTCAAAGGCAAGACTCAGGACGAGGCCGGCGAAATTGAAGAGGAACAGGGCATGAACCTCGCTCGAGCCGCGGCTGAAACGCGCACAGTTGAACACTACATTTGGTCCACAACACCGAGCGCAACACTAATGAGCAAAGGCAAACTACGAGCACCGCACATGGACTACAAGGCCAATGTCGACACTAGGATCAAATCTGAATTGCCGAATCTGGCCGCGATCACGACATATCTTTACTTTGGATACTACCCTCAGAACATGGCGTTCTTCCCGCTTTGCAAGCCGATAGAATATGTATGTAAGACAAGAATCGTATGAATGATGGAGATCGCTGATAGAGACTTTCCAGCCTGGGACTGGCAAATACATTCAGACCATGCCTACCAAAGCCGATGCAAGGATCTTGCTAGCTGGCGACATGACTATAAACCCAGGCATCTGGGTGCGACAAGTCATCGCCACGGGCAACGCAGCATATGGAAAGTATGCGAACGTTGCGTTGGAGAAGTGGACATACCAAGGGATGGTCGATGTTTGGTCGGAGATCACAGGAAAGCCATGTGTTTTCACCGAAGTCACGTTGGAAGCGGTGACGGCGCTATACGGCGCTGTTGGCAACGAACTCGCATTGCAGATGAAGTTTGGCGAGTTTTGCGATCCCTGGGAGGAGACGAAAGACCACATTAGTCCTGAAGAGCTGGGTATCGATCGCAATGAGGTCGTGGGATTCAGAGGCACCATTGAAGGGTTGCAGAAACGAGGCTTCTGGGCTTGATCGGTGCGCATTGTTGTGAAGTTTGTTGTAGCCGTCACATGCTCTTCCAACATTTGGTATCTTCAATCACGTACTCGTTCTCTCAGTCCGGCGATGGTCTCTTCCAGTTGCAAGATATGCGCATCTTGAGATTCGAGGATGTCGCGCATCTGTTTAATGATGTGTGCTTGAGATCGAACAATGTCTTGTTGCGAGTCTAGGGTCTCCTGCTGAACCTTGATAGTCTCAGAGTCCGATAACATTATCTCCTCGTACAGCTGCATGATTGACTCAGGGCGAGGCGCGCCGTCAGACTTTGGTGGATCGACAGAGTAGGGCGGTGGCGGTTGGTGATGGATTGGCGGGTTGCGCGTTGTCGAACGCGAGTCAATGTTCCGTATATCTGCTCGTCTGGATGACTTGGTTGCATCGCCGTTCTGAGGGCTTGGATGTCGACTGGATGGCGGTTCGACGGCTTGACATTCTTCTCGATCGGGTCTCAGGAGACGCGGGCTGGCGACCGGTCCTGGCTTGCCTCCAACTTGCACCTGAATCGTATATCGACAAACGATGTTCATGTTGATGGAGCATAGCAGACAAGCGCACGCGAAGATGACGCGGAGACAGTACAAAAAGAATACACTCCACGCCAGAGCGTCTACTGGAATGCGGGGGTTCGCCATCGCGTCGTGAGGTGAAGCTTCATCATCGCGAAAGACGGCGCAGGTCTCTGTTTATCAATGGCGACCCGGCAACGCGTTTCGCGGTGGCGTGGCCATGGCTGTAATTACGTTTGGGTTATCCTGTTTGTGTGTAGTGGTGTGTAAACAGGCGTTCACGCGGAATCCTCACGCTGCCACTGAGACAAGCGCATTTGCATCTCGCGATGTGATTGGCTCTTCCACCATGACTCTGAAACATCACACCTTCGAAGCATCATCACACGCTCATCCACAAGCGATCATCAAACTATCGTTCTGCAGCCCATACCGACCGATGAGTCTAGGTAATTCATCAGATCATCATCTGGGGTGTGAGAGGTCGCTGGCTGGGCTCGCGCAATGTGCTCTCTTCTCCCCGCTTCTTAGGTAGCGCTCCCTCTCCAGCGGCCCGTTCCTTCGTGCCGCCCACATCGGCTCGTGTCTTGTCAGCTGTTGCATTCACTTCGTTATCCGCACTTGCTGCAGCCTCCGCGATTGGCCCGTCGCTGATCAGGCATTCCTGTTGTCATCGTCATAAGCACTTGGCTTGGCCTGAAGTCAGCTCAGGCAGTGCAAGTGAGGCGAAACTTAGATCACATCAACCTCCAGTTTCGCCCTTCGCTTCTGTCTATCTTTGCCACCATATAGTGCTCACAAGTGGTCCCACTAGACAGCCTCACAATTCCTGCGACAGGACTTTCAATAGTTACAAGCGATTTGGCGAATCGCGTTCAAGATATTCGAGAACTCGTGAGAGCGCATCCTTGCGGTCGTCTGAGAAAGCCTAGCGAGCATTAATATCGCGCCTACAAATGACGACAAGCGCGGTTTGTGTAGTGTTGCTTAGCGAGTCCTGCCTCCCTCCCTGAACGAGATGCAGGCTCGTAATCTACCGGTACAACTGGTCGACACTACACCGATCGTACCACCTCCAAGACTACTCTGTGATCTGACTTGCTAATGGACTTCCGCGGTAGCGTTGAAAATTCCCATCTGCGTCACTAACATTTGGAAAGGGATCCGGGGAATGGAGTTCTGTCCGTTCCCTGTGATTGCATGCCACATTCCTGGGTCATATGGCATAACCCAGATTCACATGCTCGGCACAGTCCATACACGATGAGAAGACTCAAACCTCTTGTCAGATACGAATATCATGTTCTTCCGCTTCGTCCCGCGCCCTGTATCATGCGATCAAGTCTAATATAGAGAGCAGATGTGGGGAACCATGAAGGCTTCAACTTTGGCACAAGAATCTAAGTCCAATGGATGGGTGTACTTTCGGTCCCCCTTGTTTCGACAAGAATGAGCAGGCACATTCCGATAGCTCAGGAGAGACAATGCTCATTGTTGCGTCTGCGCGGACATTAACCCAACAAGCGGTATAAAGTCTCGCAGACTTGGACTTCCAAAGTGTCATCGTAATCTTCTCTGCTCGTTACTTCATGAAGATTCGTCTCATCTGGCTTGTCCTTCAGACCTTTGCTTGGGTCCTTTACCCCCTTTAACCTACAGCGTTTCCTTGTGTTTTCTCTTTGTATCATGTTTTCAGTTTGCAGAGCACAACTTTTGAACCATGAGACATTCTAACTCTGCCTTTGGCAGCAGCTAACTGTCTAAAAGCTAAAGGAAACCAACTTCTCACCGCACACCTATGTCGGTTGTTTCGATCTCTACGACGGCATAGATACCGACACGGCACTTCTCACGGGTCCCACGTACCTCGGCATGCCCAACGCCACACAGGAAATTTGTCAAGACTACTGTGCGGAACAGTCGCAGCCTCCGATGGAGTACTTCGGTCTTGACCACGCAAACAACTGTCGCTGCGCTGGCAACTTCTCGTTCACCCCCAACACCGCGGATGCGTTCTGTCAAACTGGTGCTGAAGGTAACACCACACAGGCAGCTGGAGATGACGACCACATCAACGTTTGGAGGCTCTTCGCTTACACCACGCCCACACAGTCTAGCCTTGCTCCGACTTCAGACCAAGCGAGCGCAAGCGCAACGCCAACCAGTCAACCCCTCTCACCTGATGGTACCTGTGGAACCGGTTCCACTGATGATGCTGGATACAGCTGTCTTGGTACCGTAAACGGTGATTGCTGCTCCTTCTGGGGCTATTGTGGACGAACGTACGAGCATTGTGATGCCGCCTACAGGTGTCAAGTCGGCTATGGCACCTGTAACCCGCCCCTCCTATCATCTTCCAGTTCTGGTTCTTTGTCTTTGTCTTCTTCTTCTCCAGCTGAGGCGAGCTCTTCTTCTGCTGAGGCCATCTCTTCTTCTGCTGAGGCGAGCTCTTCTTCTGCTGAGGCCATCTCTTCTTCTGCTGAGGCAAGCTCTTCTTCTGCTGAGGCCATCTCTTCTTCGGCTGAGACAAGCTCTTCTTCTGCTGAGCCCATCTCTTCTTCGGCTGAGGCCATCTCTTCTTCGGCTGAGGCAAGCTCTTCTTCGGCTGAGGCAAGTTCCTCTTCGACACAGTCGAGCGCAGCACCGACTGGCCAACCCCTCTCGCCTGACGGTACCTGTGGAACCGGTTCTACTGACGATGCTGGATACAACTGTCTAGGCACTGTCAACGGCGATTGCTGTTCTCACTGGGGCTATTGTGGACGCACGTACGAGCATTGTGATGCTGAGTATGAATGTCAAGTCGGGTTCGGCACGTGTAACCCTCCCGTTCCATCGTCTACTGGTCCGGCCCAGGTACGTTTATTTCTCTAGTCTGAGTTCAAAAGTTGTGGTCTGCAAACCAAAAACATGATATCAGGTAAGTATATTCGTTGCTCAGTGTGCGCTTCGGCCAACACCCTGAATGGGCAAGCAAGAGCTGGACGAGTCCTGGGTATGGACATGGGTGAAGACTCGCCATACCAACACGACCCTACACATTGACCATCAAATTCGGACTCCGAAACAACTGTGAGTACCTACCCTACCATCACATGAGCTATCAACCCAGTTTCTAGGTCCCACTTCACTTTGTTTTTCACTGCTTGTTCTCACTTGTTGAGCTCTTATTCAAGCCCGTCGGTCAGCCCTGCTTCTCACCTACTTTGCGACAACGTCGATTGAACCACTGAACACAAGTGTGGTGTGCTCAATGGTAGGTACATCCTCTGTATATTACCAAACAGCTAATACCAACTGAGGACACAGCATACTCAGTATAGCCCGCCCCAATCATCAATATTCTTTTTCGTTCCTCACGACAGTTTTATCGCAACATCGCACCCACGAATCTGTGTACTCCACGAGCATTAGGCCACAATCGTAAGTAACCGTGCAAGTTCGATGATACTTCCGTTGACACGACCTCCAGAGGTATTTCCTCCTCGATGATCTTCCATCTTGTTTCAAACTATCCTCTGATATAGTAAGCATGCCGACCAATACTGAACACAACACCAAGATTACCCACCCCAAAGGAAACCTGCAGATATACTCGCTACTGCCTGCCCTAACGTTATGAATCAACATGCACTTCTAGGCACACAGCCTACGCTAACATTACCTTTTGTCCTTTTCCCTTGATCTTCTTGACTTCTTGTTACCATTTGATATTATAAACTCTATCTGCCATGTACTGACTCCACCATCAGCCACCGCCACCTTTATCGAGCACCAAACCACCCTTGCCTTGTCATTCATTTGAAAGAAGGAAAAGGAAAATAGAGAACAGAAGCTTCACTACGCACATGTTGTAAGTCCTCTCGTCGGATGATCCCTGGATACGTATGTGCTACAAGTCATTGTAGTCTACTCGCTGCCTCATGACAAGCCAACAGCAATTTCGGAAAGTCTTGTTCATTTGGCTGACAATCACTTACTTATTTTAGAAGGAATGAGGCTGAGTGACCTGTTCGTCCGATTGACGGGAGTTAGAGCGGAGAGGTGGTACCCCCTGGGGCGGTGGATGGAGTTTGATTAGTCGGCGGACGATAAAATGCGAGCTATTAGGTATATGTAATTCACGGCGGATGTCTTGCTAACACCTGAAGACCGATCCGAGATTTCATGAAGAAGCAGAGCAAGATGATCGAGAACAGTAGAGACGGTCTTCCGATCTCATAATATACCAGTACTCCCACAACATCCATGGTGCATCCATAGCCTTTTCCCGCCCTCATATCTCAACAAGTACATCACCCTCAACATTCACGACCCTCAAAGGTGCCTCTCGTCCACTGACCAATGCCCTCTTCACTACTCCCTCCCCATCCCATTCGAACTCCACCTCACCACCTTCCCTCAACCTCAACCCTCTGACTCGTCCATTCCCCCACGCCGCCGGAATCGCCGGCCCTAGAATTACGTTCTTGACTCCCTCCCCATCGTGACTTTGCGGCAAATCCACAGCAAGCATACTCAGGACCGCCCCGCCTAGTCCGAAATTCGCATCGATTTGGAAAGGCGTGGCGGTACCACTGTACATACTCAATCCATTATCTGCAAAGTTCTCTTGTATAGCGTAGCGGAGGTGGAAATGCGCTTGCTCGGTGTCGTTAAGACGGGCCCAACATGCGGAGCGCCAGACCTTCCCCCAACCGGCGTTGGCGTCGGCGCCGTTGCCATTACCACGAGAGATCAACTTGTTGCGTACAGCGGAGCTGATGGTACCATTCGTGTAGCCAGAGAGAAAAGAGGAGAGTGAGTACCCTGGGTACCAACCCACAAGCTCAGACAAGTGGCGGTGGGTGTCGTTCTGCGGTTCGTAGCCGTAGGAGTCGGGGAGTTTCCATTCTTTCAGTTGGGAGAAGGCGCCGACGTGAAAGCCTTTGTCCAATTGATCAAGCGAGGATGAGATGTTGGATGTGAATGCTGTGTCGGGTTCCTCAACAATGGGGGAAAATGTAAGCACAGCGTCGAAGACTTGGTGAATGAGCTGCTGGAAGTGTGCGCATGCGAAAGTTGTAGGGCCATGTTCAGGGCTGTTACATGGGTTGACGACGAGGCTGTTATCGTTGGTGAAGGTATCGGGTTGCAGTTGATTGAGCCAGAACTCGGCGACCCCTTTGATGAGTGGGTAGCCTTGAGCGGCCAGCCATGTCGTGTCGCGAGAGTAGTCCCAATGGTCAAATACATGCTGCATCATCCATGCGCCGGCAGCTGCGTAGTTTGCCCACGAGGCACCGCTCTTCATGCCTGTGTGGCCGAAAATGTTCATTTCATTGTGGGTAACCCAGCCTGGTGCGTCATACAGGAGTTTCGCGGTCTCAGACCCCCGGGGTACCCAGTTCTCAATCATGTAGTCCCAGAGTGGGGATTGTAGGTCTGTCAAGCCGGTCTGTTCAGTTGTCCAATGATTCATCTGAAGGTTGATGTTTGCGTGGTAGTCGCCGGACCATGCGGCGTACAGGCCTTCGCTCCATCGACCTTGGAGGTTTGGAGGGAGAGATCCAGGACGAGAACTCGACACAAAGAGGTAGGTGCTGTAGTCGAAAAGCAAGCTCTCCAGGAATGGATCGCCGGTGGTTTCGTCCGACGAATAACGTGAGATCAGTTCCGCGGTGGGAGTTTGCGATGAATTGAGGGTGTCTGACAGCGAGAGCTCGAACCGGGTGACCAAAGGTGTGAAATCTTGGATATGTGCACTTTCTAGCTCCGCAGAGGTCTTCGCAGCAGCCTTCTCGGTAGTTGCCTCAACAAAAGGCGCTGGGTCCTCACCAAGGAAGGAGTACCCAAATTCCGCGGTGCCCTTCTTTTGATCGTAATTCGTCCCGGCACCGACGACAAGGGATACTGATTTGGTTCCATTTGTCGGAGTCAACACCCAAGCCGCAGTGCTGTTGTTACACGAACCCTCCACTCCTCCAGGCAACGCGATCCGGGCGATAGCATCATATCGCATGCCTTCTTGGGGTTCTAATTGTGTCACACCGCGCAGCCTCAGCTGATCTGAATCGCAGGTAAGCGACTTCAAATTAGAACCGACCAGTTCATTGTCCAATCTGACGTGTAGCACAGGCAGCTGGCTGCCAGCCTGCACAGTGTACACGCAAACCTGATCAGGGTAAGAGCAGAACACCTTGGTCTCGATATCTGCGCCATTCGCCTTGTAGCGTGTTGTATGAACGCCATTTGTCAAATTCAAGGTACGCGTATAGCCCGTGATGGAGATGTTGCTCGTCTGATGACTGGGAATAGTGACACTCAAGTTACCCAGAACCTGGTACGAGCCAAACCAAGCGTCATTACCGAGGAGTGCATCCACGTTGCCTGTACCATTGGTGAAGATCAAATCCCGAATACCCGGGAGTGCTTGCGCAACCGGAGAAGTTGGATTGCCGCCTGTGTAGTTCTGAACAGGTCAGCATTAGAGCTATTCTAGAAACATTAGGGAAGATGCTTACAGCATTGTCGAATGGTCCTCCAGACCATAGACTATCCAGGTTCAAGTTTATCGTCTCTTGACCGGCAGGACCGTATGGCATTGCTCCTAGTCGTCCATTCCCGAGCGGATATGCGGTTCGAATAATGTCGCTTGCATTAGCAGGTACTCTTGACCATATTGACTTCGCCGCGGTGAATTGGGCGTGCACGAGCACAAAAAGCACAGAGAACCGAGCAGCTGATTGCATCGCTGCTTTCGCCATGATTGCGCACGTTGAAGCACTGGGGAATCGCAACAATTTTCATTATGAGTGCGATTCTACATGCTCATATATAATCACCCCTATGACGACTCATTAAAGTACATCGCTTGCTGGACAGGCTAGGAGGGACTGCGGGGAAATAGAGTACCTGCATATTCTTCAATGCGAAAATTGCGGCCGAAATACTCCGCGAATGATCGGTGTGGACATGCGGTCTTGTCCCGCGGCGCAGTCAACTCATGACGTTCTTCACAAGGAGAAAAAAGAGGTGTAAAGATCGTGCGTGAGCTCATGGTGTGCACACGCTACCAACGATGCAAGATGATGCAGAACGTGGCAGGAAAACAAGAGGGTCTTGATGTAGACGCGGCATTAGGTACCGGGCAGGTTGCATTCGCAAGCAAGACTAGCCGAACTCGCCCAAGTTGGTGAACGGGATCGCGCTGCGAGGTAAATGAAGGAGTCTTGGTGTGTAAGAGTGTAAGATGAAGCCTCGGCGGAGGCCCGCGGACAGATCAGCAAGGCCGCAGCACGTGACGCCGGCGGTTTGATTGACCGAGCCCGGCGTGCTAACTTTCGTGGGCGATGGTCACATCATACACGCTCCCACTTGTCGGATCGCAGGCCAATTGCGCAAGATGAGGACTCCGTACACATGCAGACAGTGTCTGTCGCTGGTCAAGGGCTCGCGAGCTCCAATACGGCCCTCGCAGGCGTTCCGACCACTTGCGCAGAAAGCGTCTTCGCAGCGACATCACTCCACCAAGGGTCCCGCGCAGCCCAAGCTTGCTGTCCCACAGCGCAACATCTCGACGACGTCGAACAAGGCGGCCGCCGCCAAGCCCTTTCAGCCGTACGACTATGTCGACCCGGAAGGCATCCAGCGGACGCTTATGCTGACCGAGGAGAACCTCTTCAACTCCTTCACTGATTCGCCGATCCCTCAGATACGGAAACGGGCGGCCTTCATGCGCCAACATGCCTACTGCCCACACCCCTCACATCAACCGACACGTGCGCCAAGAAACGACCAGGACCTCGAGGCACGCAAGTCGTCGGCGACCGGCGCGCCGCCGGCCCACGTCAACTTCGAATGCCCGGACTGTGGCATCCCCGTCTACTGCTGCGAGGAGCACTGGGCCGACGACTACGAAGCGCATCTCGAAGTCTGCGACGTGCTGCGGCAGAGCAACGAAGATGACCACGATCTGCGCAGTGGGAGGTTCTTCAAGGAGTTCCAGTTCGCAGAGCCGCAGATGGAGGAGATTTTGGTCAACATGACGAGCTGGGACACATATCTCTACACACGAGATTTCGACGCGCTGAACAAGGATCGTGAGATGAGGCAGGCGACGAAGCTGCTGACGTACCCCATAACCATTGCCAGCATCATCAATGAGCTGAGTCCTTACAATATCCGAAAGAATGGCCGCATGACACCAGAGGGCTTGAAAAGCTTCAGCGGTATGCACCACTCCTCATACTTTCACCAACGCCGTCACTAACATCACCAGCCCTCCGACATACCCTCCATCCTCCTCGAACCGGCGGCGGCGACACCTGGAAGAATGCCCGCATCGCGCCCCCCTCCGTCCGCCTATTCATCCTCGGCGCCCGCGCTGAGTCTTCTCTACCCCGCGAGACCTGGATGCAACTGGCCTATCTCTTCCACCGTGTTCAATTCTCTGTGAACTTCATCGGCCCCGAGGCAATGGCAAACCGCGAATCTGAGCTTCCCCTTCCCGAGCGCACGCCCCTCAATCCCTTCGGCGCTGTCATCGAAGACCGCATCAGTAACGCCATGAAAATCAGCACCTATGTCGAGCACTACCACAACATTCATAAGACGGGATACTTTTACCCCTACGACCCATACTTTGACTGCTTTGTCGTGTTTCATCCCGGCTTTGGCAACGCAGCGAGCATGCATGAGTGGGAGGAAACGCTTCCGCTGCTGCTTGAGACCAAGGTCCCGATTATTGCGACAGGGTACTCGCCGTGGGACATGATGCAGGACGTGAACCACCTGCAAAAGAGATATGGTAATGAGATGGATATATTACTGGAGCCAGGCGAGAATTTGTTCAGGAGCCTCAGGTGGGACCTGAATGATTTGGATCCGCACGATGTGACGTGTAGTAACTGGGGCGTGTATGCCTTCCGTGGGAAGCGCTACGAGACAATGAAGAAGGAGGAGGACACCGAGGTCCACAGTGATCGGACCGCTTGAGCCGGGGGTGTATTATAGTCGTGTATCAACTATGTGCCAACGATACTTCAGTCTTGTCGGCGTGCTTTTCCTTGGCACACTGCCGGGTCTCTTGCCCTGTCGAGAGTCCCCTTCATTGGCTCCCAACAACGTGATCACAGCTTCGCATACTGCATGTCCAGTCGGGGCTTGGCTCGTTCCTCTCGACGAGCCTGCATTTATCCCATTCCAGATCATTGATATTCATGTAGAGTACGCCTGCTGTCAGCACTCCCGCAAGGGCAAACTCTAAGGTTACCCAAGTTGCCCCCGGATGTAGTCGAAGTAGCATTTAGGTGTGACAGTGTGTGGAGTTGGCTTGATACAACGACCATGCACCTGCTGTATCATTGTGACGTGTCTAGGCAGGCCATGGTAAACCCTAAAAAGCAGGCATATCCCATCTCCAAAATGCCCAAAATGCGTACTGCATACGCTGTTCTTATGGTCCTCGCTTTCACATTCTGGTTTCTAATGGGCATCTTCCTTCAATATCTGAAAGTGCAGAATACAGTCCGCTAGTATCTAACCCTAAGTCCGAAAATTGTTTTAGCTTGCAGGGCCATGTCTATTCCAACACAAACGTTTCAGCCGACCATCCGTATGCACGATTCAACCGCCTGCCGTATCTTCTCGTTGTTGCATGTGGTATCTTCCGATCAGGATGATGCTCATGAAAATTGATCGGACGCATAGTTGACAGCTCAACAGGGGTGAACTTCCATACAGAACCGTAGAGCTTTTCAAACATGGACCCAATAGTGGCCATGGCATATAGGATCCTGCCAAGGAACTTCACCGGGACGATCTGGAGACAATGGATCATGAAATAATGCGTTCTGAAAACTTTGCATGCCCACTCATTCACGGTGAATCGAGATGTCTCATTCAGTACGTGGGGAGCTTCATGCTATGGCTCATGATCCTCAGTGCTGATACCACAGGTTTTGGTTTTGGTCTTTGGCCTAGTGGGCTTCTTATCACCGTCAATAGTACGCTGCATTCGAAGCTCGAGCTCGAGCTCCATTTCTTTCACAGACATTGATCGTTGCTTGGCCGACATCAGTCTAGGTGCATGTAAAACGTCTACCCAAGGGTCTGTCCTTCGGAGGTCTCTCGGTGACTCGATCATAGTGGGATATAAGATATGAAGTGTTTTCCTCGGTCCATAGTTTCTCTTAGCCCGGGTGAGAACAGCTTGATCAACTCTATGCCAGAACTTGTTAAGGTTGGCTCCAGCAGTCCGCATCTGTTGGCCTGTCTGCTTTGTACGGCGAGTCTCCGCCGGGTATTCAAAACGGTTGCCGTTTAATTCTCCTACATCGGAGAGCTTCATCTCATCCATATGGCCGGCGATAGCCATGATCTGGCCGTACAGCTGAAGCATGCATTTGTTTACAGCGCCCTCATCAACAGCTTGGTTTAGCACACGGAAAGGCTCGTATAACCTCGGTGGGAATAGCTTCAGTAGGCGTTCCAGTTCGCCAATTAAAGCCAATTCCGAAAACATTTTTGCTACCATTGGGGAGATGCGCTGTTTGTCTTTCAGGTCTCGGCGGATTTGACGCTAATCTCGTCCATGATATTCTGCAAGCCCATGAGCTCTCTTCTATCATTGTCTTGAATGATAGTGAATAGCATCAAAAGGTAGTCATGCAGTACGGGTGATTTTGTCGTACAGTAACAAACATTGGGATTAGGATAATTAGCGTCTCGAATCCAGTAGGAACGAAGCTCCGGCGAACCGGGAACAGCAGACACTAGCTCTAGAAGTGGCGTGCTTGCCATAACCTTAATGAAGTTCTTGTAAGCGAGAAGCTCCAGTTCGAGGTCTGCAGGGAGAGGCTTGTCATAGGAAATTACGTGTGCATGTTGCTTGTGAAGTTCGCTAATACGTTGAATCTGATCTCGCACGGTGGTCCATGACATGAGATAACTGTATGCCTCGGCGACCATATTTGTCAGGATGCGATCCCAGAAAACGCGGGTTCCCTTGAAAGGATGGTGGTTTCCATGTTTGTCGAGCACGCTTTCCTGGCGATGTTCACCATGCGAAATCGCAGTCTCAAGAAAATAGCCTGGGTCCTCTCGCAGGGCCCACATGTGATCCTCGCTTTCGCTTCGTTTTGCTTCCACGAGATTCAGTAGGGCATCGAATTCCATGGCGCGCGGGACATGGTAAGGCCCTTCCTCTACTGAAGATGTGACAGTGATTGTCTCCGAATTATTGTCCAATGTAAGGGGTGCTAGAGGCCTACGAACGGGATACTGTTCATCTAGTATCTCATCGGGAGCGACATCATGCGATATGGCTTTGGCGCATTCAACAAGGAAGTGGAGTGTGCGGTCCTGAATGTCGAGAATGATCTGGCCGACATCCACACGAACATCGGCGGCATTGGTTTTCGAGGGAGGAAGATTCTTAGGCGTGGAAGATATGCTACCATACGTATTGGCTGAGCACTGCCCAATGATTCGCATGTAGTGTTCTCCTTCCTCTTTCACGAGGTTTGGAGTAATCCCTTGTGCCCGGATTCCAAGATGGGCCGATTGATAATCGCTAAACGCAAAAGTGCCTGGTTTGTTTCGACCACGAGAGTTGAGCAACACCAGCAAGGATTTTTGGCTGGTCAGATCCTCCAGGTTTAGATTGGGCAGCAGGAAAGCGTCCCTGAACTTCGGATCTGGGGGACGAATGGGTCCAAACAGGCCTCGTCCTTCTGCGGTAACTAACAATGCTTTCCACTCGGGGTGAGGCTCCTAGGAGATGTCGGGCCATGCAGCCTGAAAGACCTTTTTGCGCCCTTCCCGGCTCTTCTTCTCCCATCGCTTTCAGATGGCTTCTTCATGCCGATCCAGTATGCCTTGCAACATTTCGAAACTGGCGAAGGTAGAGCATGATCGCTGTTTAGCTGTATTTCTTTCCCCTTCAAGGGGAACGAACTTCGGCATAACGTATCCGCCTTGCTTCAGCAATCCTTCGGGATCTTGAGCGAAGGCCGCTGGGTTGCGGGCGATCACGTCGTCCAACGTCACGACATCTTCGGGATTTCGAACATAATGAAGGGCGAAAATGGGTATAGAGTTAGGATTTCGATTTTGGATTTTAGGGCCTCGCTTGAAAGAGCGCAGTTGCACAAGGAGAATGCGCGTACTAGCTAAGCTCTATAATATGTAGTAGTTAAGATATAGGGGTAAGAAAGTAGGAGTAGTTGTCAGATTGACGGAGTTATTACGATCGGAGCCGGAAGGACAGAGCCTCCGGCTCCCAGAGGGCTATGGCCCTCTATATCTAATAGAAAAACCGGGCACAGAGTGCGCTAGCGTACTCTATAACCTTTAAAATAAAACTAGCTTTCTAAACTACGTTTAGAGTATATATAATTAATTATTTTAATTATTATTAAAATTATTAATTTTTATATATTTTTAATTATAATATATATTTAATAGTTAGAAGTTTTACTACTAACTACTAGTTAGGCTTTTCTATTATACTATTACTTTATAATAAATAGTATTAATAAATAGTAATATTTAGAATACTACTATTATTCTCTATAATTTTATAGACTATACTAAATAGTATACTAAGCTCTAGTTCTATACTATAGTATATAAAATATAGAATAGAATTAAATCTAATTTAATATTATAGATTTTTATCTAGTTTAGGCTACTAGAGGCGCTAAATATTATAAACTATATACTAGTTTCTAATATTAAAAAAGCTATTTTTATTAGCTAATATACTCTAACTAGATAAAAAATATATAAAAAAAACTTTAATTTATATAAAACTATAATAGAATAATATAAGCTATATTTATATTTATATAAATAAACTAGAATCTAGAATATAATAGTATTTATTTATTTTATAGCTATTATAATAGCTTAAAAATATAAAGTGCTAAAAGGTATCTAAAATAGTTTAAAAGTATATAGAAATACGCGTAGATTAAAAAGCTAAATAAATTATATTTTTATAAACTTTATATAAAAAAATAAAAAAATTATATTTTTATAGTTTTATTAAAAAAGTAAGCTATATAGAGTAGAATTTAGTAGTAATTCTAGGCTTTTATAAAGTTTATTTTTTTTCTCTACTATATTAGCACGTAGGTAATAGTAAAGTAGAAATTCTAGTAGAATTTAGACTAGGTATAGTATAGAGGTAGTTTAAATAGAAATTAGTATAGTTTTCTATTTTTAATAAGCTTATATAGAGAAAAATAGAGGTAGTTTATAAAAAAGCCTCTATAGCTAAAAGTTATTATTATAATAGAATATAGCTTTATTATAGCTATATTTTATTTATTATATAACGTATTTAACTACTAAACTAGCTATACTACTAAACTAGCTACTTTTCTTTAGTATTATAAATACTATATTTTTAATTATTATTATTATTACTATTAATATCTAACTTTACTGCTATAGAGCTTATATCTAATTTAGAAGTACTTTCTAAACTTTTCTAGTACGTATAAGCGTTGTGCCTAGTCCTTTTATAATTACTATAGTATTAGATATCTAGTTAAGTAGGTATTTAACTACTACTACTATACGTATATTTTAATAGATTAGATACTATAGTTAAAGCTATAGCAGCTTATAACCTAGTATTATACTTAAAAGTATTTTTTTACTAGATTTTTTTTTTATACTTTTTTTTTTTATTATTTCTACTAATTGCTTTTTAACTTTATAGATATAGGCTTAAAAAAAAGCGTTTTAGTATAGTATTAGTTTAGCTTTTTTTATAAGCTATAAAAAGCTAGCTAATATAGTAATAGATAACTAAATAAAAAATTTATATATAAGCTTTAACTAAAACCTAAATTTATAAGTATTACTTAGAGTTTTAGATTACTATAAATTTACTAGTAGGGAAGGTTAAAGTAGAGTATATATCTAGAAATTAATATAATCTAGTACTACCTACGCGTTATTAAAAACTAGCTTTAACACTTTAAAAGCTTTTTAATAGTTATTAACTATAAATATATTAAAAAACGCGTTTTTAAAAGCTAAAATAAAGCTTTTTTTATTAATATAGAAAATATATTAGCGTGCTAAATTTTACACGCGCTAGAAGTATTTATACTTTAATAGTAAAAAATATACTATATTAAATAGCTAAAGAATATAGAATAAATAGATAAATATATAGAGTATTAGAATTTTATTCTCTATATAGTAGTTTTTAAACTTTTAGTTTAGATAGCTTTTATAGCTATTTAAAATTAGTAACTAGTATACTTTTACTTTTTACACTTTTATATACGCGTTAAAGTGCTTTAACTACTCTAGTCTAAATATATTATTTATTTAGCTATTTTTAAAGACTAATAGTTTTTAGTTATAAAAAATACTAGTTTTTTTATACTATATAGAGATATGTACACGTTTTTTATAGATAATAAAAAGTAAAGTTATATCTTTTAAAATATATATACTTTAGATAATAGTAATTTACTTATAATTACCTAGCTAAATAAAATCTAGCTAATTACGTTTTTTAAAATTTATAATAACTTTTATAAATCTAATTATATCTATCTAGAAGCTAGTTTTATTAAAGTTATAGACGTTATTATTCTAGATACTATACTTAGTTTTTATTTTATCTATAAATTTAAACTACGCGCTAATAATCTCTAGATTTTTCTATTTTATTCTCTACCTATTTTTTACTTAGTTAAAAGCTATTTTAAACTTATTTAAATATGTTATAAAGCGTTTAGCCTAGTATTTACCTACTAGTATTCTATTATATACTTTTAGTATTTTATTAGCTATATTTTCTACTTTATATAGCTAGAGCGTAAACTTTTATAAATTAAAATTAAAAATATATTAGATAATTATCTGCTTTTTAGTAGTAGTAAATTTCTAGTAATTAGATTAAATTTTAGCGCGTAGAGTAGTTCTGTTAATCTAATTAAAAAGCCTCTAATAATTAACTTTAAAGGCTATAGTAGTAGCCTGTTAGCTTTTAAATTAGCTAGCTTTAAAAGTAAAATAAATAAATTCTAATTAGCTTTTAGTTTAAATTAATATTACGTTATATTATTAGGGTATATTATATAGAGTATAGTATTTATAATACTAAAGAAAAGTAGCTAGCTTAGTAGTATAGCTAGCTTAGTAGTAGAATATATTATATACTATATACTTACTAAACTAATTTAAATATAGTTTATATAACTCTAGTAAGCTATAAAAATTAATAGTAATATAAAGCTAAAAAGATTTTAAAAATAGTACTATTAGACTTTTAAATTAATAAAAAGTTTAATATAGTAAAATATCTAGCTTATAAAGTATAACTAGGCTATAATAAAAGTAAAACTATAATATACTTTATAAATAAATTAGATATATAGAGAAATTAAATACTTTACTAAAACTCTACTAAACTTTTTATATCTATATAATACTTTAATACTAGTATAATTTATAGTTTTTAGATAAAAATAAAATATAGCTTACGCTATATAATAGTTTAAAAATATAAAGTACTAAATAGCGTTTAAATTAGTTAAAAAGTATATAGAAGTACATGTAAATTAAAAAACTAAATAAATTATATTTTTATAAGCTTTGTATAAAAGAATAAAAAAATTATACTTTTATAGTTCTATTAAAAAAGCAAGCTATATAGAGTAGAATTTAGTAGTAGTTCTAGGCCTTTATAAAATTCTTTTTTTCCCTCTACTATATTAGCACGTAGGTAATAGTAAAGTAGAAATTTTAGTAAAATCTAGGCTAGATATAGTATAGAGATAGTTTAAATAGAAATTAATATAGTTTTCTATTTTTAATAAATTTATATAAAGAAAAATAGAAGTAGTTTATAAAAAAGCTTTTATAGCTAAAAGTTATTATTATAATAGAATATAGCTTTATTATATTACTTTTTACTTTAAATTAAATAGTTTTATATCTAAGTGTACTCTATATTACTTTTATATAAAGTTTATTTTAAAATTATTATTTTATTAAAGTAAATATAACTTTTTATTTATTATTTATTAATAATTATTATAATAACTACTAAATCTAGTAGTTACTCTAGTAGAATATAATAATTTTTTAAATATTATAATTTTTTTTTACTTTTTATACTTTATACTTTCTTATATATACTTTATTACTATTTATTATTACTTTTAATACTAATACTAAATAGCTTTTATAAAAATACCTATATCTATAACTTTAGATATATATCTTTTAGTTTATTAGATTTTTTATTTATATTTTATCTAGGCCTAGTTTTATAATAAATTTAACTTTATATATTTATTTAAATTAGTAGATTTAAAAAAGTATACTTATTACACACTTTTAAATAAAAAGTATAAACTAGTAAATAGCTATTTTTTTCTACTAGTTTAGAGTTTTTTCTAATTTTTTTAAGTACCTATATATATAGAACTAGAATATAACTAAATTATAGTAGTACTTTATAATTTTAAAAGCTTTACTATATAAACTATACTAGCTAATTAAAATAGGCAGATTCTAAAGAGTAAATACTAAATAAATTAAAATAAATTAACTACTTTATAGTTTTATATAAAAGAAAGGAATTTTATAAAAGTTTATATAGAATACTTTAGCTACTTTTAGCGTAGCTCTAAAGCTTTATTACTAAAGCTCTAGACTAGGCTCTATCTATTATATTACTCCCTTTTTTACCTAAGCGTTTACTTTATAATCTCTAGGTAAAAAGTATATAATAGCGCGTAATTACATAACTTTTTATATTTTCTACTATATAAAAGCTACTTTTTTACTTTTATAATTCTTTTTTCTACTACTATACTTTCTTCTATTACTTTTACTATATTTAGGTTTTTTAATACCTCTATTTATAAAAGTAAGGCTTCTACTACCTCTACTAGTAATAAAAGCTTTTCTAGTAATTTTTTTTTAGTAGATAGCTTTATATTATTTACTATACTACAGCGTAACTTTAATACTAACTATTACTATATTAAGTACTTTAAAAAGCTTTATCTATACTACTATATTTTTATTAGCTTTTATATTTACTTTTATAATAACTACGTTAGAAAATTCTACTATATACTTGCTAGCGTTAGTTATATAGAATACTAGTAACTAGGTAGTTAGTAATATAAGTTACTAATTTACTACTTTTATTTTATAAAGCCTTTTTTTATGTATATAATAGCTAAAAAACTAGTAAAATACGTCTAGTATAGTAAGTAAAAATATGTATATTATATACACACTAAGTATCTCTAGTAGTAGTAAGTTAAAAAAAGTAGGTAATATAAAATATTTAAATTACTATAGATACTATAAGTACTATTTATACTATATATACTACCTATACTATATTTACTACGTATAATACTTATAATACGCTTATAAACTATATTATACTACTATAAACTACTACTATAAATTATTAAACTCTAGGCTTATAGATTATATACGTCTAGTAAAAAAACCTAGTAACTCTAGTATACTAAAAGGGTTAATGTATATTATTTAATATTATAACTTTAAAAATAGTTAGAAGCGCTATTTACTTTTTTAAATTTTTTTATATTATTTATATATATAGCTTTGTTTATTCTGCGTATATTAGCTATATTATTTAAAGTATAGACTTTAGTTATAGTAACTACTACGCTATTAGTTAGATATATTTTTTATAAATTTTATATAGGTAATACTATAGATAAAAAAAAATAGTACTACTATATATAGTATTAAAAAACTCTATTATAGTAGTAAATAAATAATAGTATTAATTAAATATTATAATTTAGTATAGGTAGTAGTATATAGTATTATATTTATAATATAGCCTAAATATAAAAAGTATTTATAGTAGCACTTATTATTCTATAATAGCTACTCTATTAGTAGGTTTAACTCCTCTAGAGCTAGGTTAAAATTATCTAAAAAGATTAGTAGGTTTAATTAAAAATAAAAGTTAGCTTTAAAAAGTTTACTTTACTAGTAAAACTTTATAAAAGTTATTTTTATTTTTTTTTACTTTACTATTATCTTCTTTACTATAGCACGTTACTCTAGAGGTAACTTTATAAGTTTATTAGCTTCTATACTATTAGATTGACTATCTAATTTAATTTTATTTACTACTACACTTTTTAGCCTAGTAGTTAAATAATCCTCTATTAGTTTTTTAATTACTAGCTATTTATTAGCCCTCTATACTATACCCTTTTTTAACTAAAATAACTAGGCTAATATAAAAAGCTTTATAGAATATTAGTATTATTTAGGTAACTAGTTTATAATCTACTAACTAGTTAAGTAAAGTCTGCTATAGCTAATAATTTAACTATATTTTTACTCTAATAGCTAATAGTAAAGTCTAGAGCTACTACTATAAAAGCTATTAATATTATACTAGGTATATTAAACTACTTTACAGCGCTATTTTTTACTACTAGCTTTTACTTTAATATAGATAAATACTAAATTTTAGTAAATATTTTAGCTATTATTTAATATTTAAATAGGGTGCTATAGTTAGTTAAATTACTATAGATAAATTTAAACTTTTTACGTAGTTTAGCTAGTAATATAGATGCTATTATACTAGTATAAAAGCTATACTAGCGCTTTACTATAAAGTAAACTATATTTATTATCTAATAATAGAAGCTAGTTAGAGTATTATATATCTAATGTTATTAGTTATATCTAATATAAATAGAAGTACGTACTTCTTTTATAAAGTTTTTATATAGGTTTTATTATAGTATTTCTATTTTAAATATTACTACTATCTATTTATCTAATAAAAGCGCTTTAAATTTACTTTTATAAAAGTCTATCTATAGAGTTACTATATAGGTATAGCTTATATTATCCTTTATAAATATAGTATATAATAAAAGCTTTATTACACGCTTTATTATTTTACTTTTTTTAGACTATAAATATTTAGTTTTTTATTTTTTAAATCTCTATATTTAAATTACCTAGTTAGACCTAGTATTTAACGCCTTACGCTTAAAATAGGTATTTTATAAAAAAGAAAAGTTTAAAGCTATATAAATATTAGTATATAAATACTAAAACGTATTACTATAGATATATACCTATATCTCTATTTAATTATATTTACTTAAATATACTAGGCGTAGATACTCTATCTATTTTCTATATATATTTAGTACTAGAGTGTATACTATAGATAAATAGTATAACCTATTTAGGCTTTTTATTACTCTAGACTTTTATAAATATTATTACTAAATTTTATTTTATATTAGAGTGCGCTAAGATAAAATAGTATTTACTAGATTTTTAAAGTTATAAAAGTAGTCTAGCTTATAGTTAGTAGTAAACTATATAAACTTACTATATTATAAATTTAAGTCTAAAAGTAATAGTAGTAGTAGTAGTAGAATAGACGTGCTAGTAGTATATAGCGTTCTATAACTCTAGTTAATATTTTTAGAGTTAGAGTATATATAAAATAGTTAGCTAGATATTAGTTATAGTTTTAAACCTAATTTTATTTAGTAAATTATAGTTAGTATATAAAGCGTGCTCTAATATAGTAGTTATATATATATAGTATTTATAGTTCTATTTTAAACTAATTATATATTCTATTATTATATATATTAGTTATAGGTATTAAGTATAGTTTAATTATTATATATATTTTAAATATACTAACTAGTACACGTTTTATAATATAATAGTATACTCTTTTTAAGCTTTATTAAACTTCTATATAAACTAAAAGTAGGTAATAGAAAAGCATTATATATATTCTAGATAGATAGTAGATATTTACTAAAACTTAGTATAGTTAATAAAAACTAAAAAAAAATAGGTATATAAAATGTTTAAAAGCTAAAAAAAAGTTATTATTTAATTTATACTATACTAAATTTAACTATTACTTAGCGTTACTCTCTATTACTATATATTAGTATAGAATATATACTATAATAAATAGACTTTATACGTACCTAAACTTTTCTCTCTATAATAAATATAAGTTAAGTTTTTTTATTAGTAAAAAAGTTTATAATAGTACTATACTATTAGAACGTAGCATTAACTTTTATCTAAGCTTATTAGTTATTTTACTTAATATAGTAAAATAAAATATCTACTACTAAATTAAATAGTAAGTTTTAATAGATTACTACTATAAACTTATTATATTCTATATTATCTACTAGCGTAGTATTTTCTATAGTAAAGCTATAAAGTAAATTTTTACTATAGATAAAAATAAATGCTATACGCTCTATATTATATACAAGTATTATTATAGGTATTTATATTAAAG
This sequence comes from Plenodomus lindquistii, assembly GCA_025504975.1. Classification (NCBI taxonomy): domain Eukaryota; kingdom Fungi; phylum Ascomycota; class Dothideomycetes; order Pleosporales; family Leptosphaeriaceae; genus Plenodomus; species Plenodomus lindquistii. The sequence continues at coordinate 1,168,010 of JANUWI010000014.1, forward strand.
TATATAGTATTATAGACGTAGTTACGCTATATACTTAAGTATTATATTAGAGAGAGGTAAAAAAAAATATAGATATTTATATTTAATTTTAACACGTTATATTATAGTTATAGCGCTTTACTATAAGTATAATAACTTTATATTATTAAATACTATTAAAAGTAGTATAACTACTACTATATCTAGATATAACTATAGAATCTAGTTATAGTAGTCTATTTTATACAAAACGCGTTTTTAAACTATAGCTAAAAAAACTCTATAATAGTATTACATTTTTAAAACTATAGTATATATAGTAGTATTTATTTTAGAATATATTAAATAAGCTATATAGATAAATTTATAAATTTAATATATTTAATATAGTATAAAAAGATATAGAGTAGTAGAATATATATAGTAAATTTATCTAGTACTATATATATAAAATGCTTAGCGCCTAATATAGCTATTTTTATATCTATAGCTAATAATAATTTAGATAATACCTATCTAGATACGCTTTTAATACGTATAAGTAGTATAGAATTATATAGTTTAAAGTCTAGTAAATAGTTCTATCTAATATTATACTATTATAGTTACTAGGTATATAATAGAAATTTTAATACTATTTTATATATTTAAGTTTTTATATAAATATACATTTAGCTTTATTTAAACTTTATATATACTATAACGTATATATATTATTATTAGTAGTATAAATTATATATAGAATACGCTTTTATAATAAATAGATAATATATTATTTAATCTATTCTATACCTACTTTTTCTTTTTATACGCTTATAATATACTTTTCTACTTTTTTATAAAGTTTAGAGAATACTAAGTATTATATTTATTCTAGTCTATATAATTATTTACTAAGTAAGTTACATCTCTATTTTTACTTTTATAGAGTAGTTCTTTTAGTATAAAGTTTATAGGCTGTAAAACAGACACTATATTATATATTTAAAAGGCTCTAAGCTTTTATAGATATACTATAGTATTATAAAATTAGTAGTAAACTATTATTATACTATTAACTTTATTAAATGTAGCTTTATTATTAAACTATATAGTTTTTATAAAAGTGTATTAGTACTGCTTTTTTAGTGCTTTTATAGTATTTTTTTTTCTAGTAGCGTAAAAACTAGATAAACTTAGCCTAGTAGGTAGCTAAATGCAAAGCAGTTATTTTTATTATCTAGCTTTATATACTTTTAAACCTAGATAAAGTTTTTCTATTCTTTTTTAAACGCGTAGTAATTAGTTAAATAATAGACTATAAGTTTTTTTTTAGTATCTAGATTATCTATACTTTTATCTATACCTATCTAGTATATAATAAATTAACTAATCTATATTTTTATACTCTATACCTATATATTATCTATTTTTTATTTATTTTTATTTTTATTTATAATTAGTATACAGTTGCGCCTTATTTATTAAACTATAATATAAATAGTAACTACTACTAGAAAGTCTAGATAAAATAGATAATCTACTACTTTACTAATAGTTATAGTTTTTATATAGTTAGAAGTAGACGTAATAAACTATCTAAATTTAAATATTATTACTAAAGTAGTAACTCTAACTATATAAACTTCTATATTATAATCTATTTAGGTTTATAGGCTACTATCTATATATATCTATTTATATTTAAAAGTAAAAAAAGTAGTATACTTTAAATTATAAATATAGATCTATTATAGAAAGTAATAATAGTTTATTATTTAATAGAACTATTTAATTATATTACTATAAAACGCCTCTCTATTAGTTCTAGTATCTAGTCTATCTAATAATCTAAAATACTTAATATTACTAATTATATAGAATAGAGCGTGCTATTTTAGAAAATAGAAGTGCCTATTTAAATAGTATAAGTAGAATTCCTTTTTATATACATCTATTTAGTTAATAGCGCTCTATATATAATTAAAAGTAGTAGTATTATAGTATTAGTAGAATATAATAGCTATAGAATTATATACAGTATAGATAAACTATATAGTATAAAAAGTATATAAGTATAATAGAAAAAATATAACTACTATAAACTATTAAATAATAACTTTTTACTTTTTTCTAGTCTACTATTTCTATTTACTATAATTTAGTATTATATTATTACCTATCTAATATAGTAGCTATTAGAAGCGTTTATCTAGCTATTCTAGTTCTAATACTTTTTAAATATAAGTATTATTTTTTACTTCCTTTTACCTAAAGACTTTCTCTCTAAAAAGCTTTTTAATCTAGCTTAGTATATACTATAGAAGACTTTTAAAAAGTAAATAAAGTATATTAGTTAGTATTCTCTAGTATATATTAAACCTAGCGTGTTTCTAGGTAAAGTAAACCTCTAGGTATACCTAGTTTAAATTACTTATTAGTATATTTTTATATATTTATAGTTTTTACTATATCTGCATCTATAGGTTATTACGCTATAGGTATTCTATATAAAAATTTTTTTAATTACTAGATAGAATACTATACTAAATACAGTACTATCTAGATTTAACTTTTAATATAAAAACTTACTTTTTATAGTCTATAAAAATATATAATAATATTAAATAGTAGTATTAGCTTTAATTATTAGCGTAATATAAAGTAAGTTTATAGATAGAGTAGTATTCTAAAACTAGAGTCTAGTAAAAATAATAATAAAATAGTAGATAGATAGAATATATACGTTTTAATATATAACCTATTATATACTAGTAAACTTTTTTTTTACTAATACTAGTAATAATAAGTACAAATTCTATAAAAATAGTACTAGGTATAAGTTTTCTATATTAGGCTTTATAACTAAAGTTACTAATAAAAAAATATACTAGCTATATAGTAACGTTACTAGAATAGTATAATAACTAGGTTTTATCTATAGATATAATAATAGAGACTACTATACTACTAGGTAGTAGTCTAGTCTATATTTTCTATTACTAATTAGCTAAGTAGATATTATAGTATACGTATACTTTTAGAGTATTTTCTTTATTATATATATATATAGAAGTATAAACTATCTCTAATATAAATAGTCTATACTCTAAAATAAAAGCTATTACTTTAATAATATTTTAGTATAGTATATAGTACTTAGACTTAGTATCTTTTATAATATCTATAGAAATTATTTTTTATATCTATACTTTGTTTTTTATACTACTATCTAGTAAAAATAGTCTACTCTTCTAATTTTTTATATTTAAAAATTTAAAAAGATTATATATTAGTTCTATATAAAAATCTTTTATAAAGTTATTTATATTACTTTCTATAGCTCTAATATAATTTAGCTATATTATAAATACATAGTTATAGTTAAACTAAAAGCTAGTAAATATAAACATTTTTTATCTATTAGTAAATGTTCTATAATACGCTACTTTATATACTTAAATAGTATTTAGTCTATAGATAGAATAATACTTCTAGTAGAAATACTATTATAGGTAAAGGTTTTATAGTATAACTAAAAAGTAGTAAACTATAGCTAAATTTTTACCTAGCTTACTACGCTAAAATTAAATATAAAAAAGCTATTTTTTATACTACTTTTTTTTTCTATATAGCTAATAGAGTTAGTGCTGTTCTAAATAGCTGTAAAAAAACTAATATCTAGTAAAATAGTATTACTTTTATTTATCTCTAATATATCTATTTCTAGAAATTCTATTACTATAGTATAGTTTTTACGTTTATTATAGTTTAGTATAAAACGTTTATTTTTATATAAAAAAGTTATAGTAATAGAATAAAAAAAAGCTATTTAGTATTTTAAGTATAATCTAGTAGTAACTCTAATATACTTTTACTAGAAGTTCTACTACTAGCTAGTTTAAAAAGGCCTATTAAGCGTGCAGCTATATTTTATAGTTAAATTAGATCTATTATATAAATAATAATAGATTAAGTATATTATAGAATATAGCTATTTTTTATAGACTTACTAGTATTTATATAAACTATTTATATAAAAAAAAACTTTATAGTACTAGTTATAGGTTTATAAAAAATCTATATTATATTAATATATATATAAATATATATTATAAGTTAAATTATAGTAGGTATTATATAGTTAGTAATATTTATAGTAAGTTATAAATAGAATTTACTATATAAGTACCTAAGTATAGTAAGTAATATATTATTTTTATAACTTTATATTATATAACGCGTATACTCTTTTTATACCTAGCGCTATAACTATTATAATAGCCTAATAAATAACCTATTATATATAAAAATTTATAATTAAAACTATTTATCTATAGTAAAGCTAGACGCACGTATAAATATAAAGTTTAAACTAGTAAAAGTAGTTTTTTATCTAAAATTATTATTTACACTATTTAACTTTTTTATCTACTTTTCTATATAACTATAGTTATATTTAATAGCTTTTTTAATAGCTATTTATAAACTAGTTACAGGCTATACTATTAATAAAACTTATATAAATACCTAGTTTTACTTAATAAAGCAATTCTAGTATAGTATAAAAGCTACTAGAAAGTCTATAGTATATAGTTATTATTAATTTCTAGCTAGACCTAGATATTAATACTATTTATATAAAGCAGCTAGCTAGGCTACTCTAATTAGACTTTTTTTACTTACTTCTTTTAGCACCTAATTGTTTTTTAAAACTTTAAAAGAAGTAGCAATAGAGATTTTATTACTTTTATACTTTAAATTAAATTAACTAAAATCTTTTTACTTTAAACCTCTAGAGTTATAAAGTATAAAAGTATATTCTTTAATACTTTTAAATAAAATTAATAGAAAGTAGCTGTAGGCTCTACTTTACCTATAATAGTTATAGTTAAACTTAAACGTTAAAAAAAAACTTTTTATAGTAATTTAGTAGATATAATTATACATAAGTATTAAAGTATTTTAAGTTAGTAGCCTATATTTAACTAGTTTTTAACTAGATTAACTACGTTTACTATAGTAACTTTACTCTATATATATAACTAAACACTTACCTATTATATACTAAGCTAAAAGTCTCTAATTCTATTTATCTACGCGTTCTATTTATATAAACTAATAATACTATATATTAATTATATTACTTAGATTCTACTTTTTCTAGTTATAAACTATATACTATACTAGTACTATATCTATTCTATACTTTATATACTAATATATAAGTTATAAATACTACTTACTAATACTAGGCTTACGCGTTATGTTTTTACTAATATATATTACTCTATATTAATTATATTACTAGTATTCTACTTAGTCTAGCTATAAATTATATACTGCACTAGTATACTATTTTTTCTATACTCTATTAAAACTACTATACTACACGCAGTTTTTTTAAAATACTATTATATTATTAGTATGTAGTAGTATCTCTATTAAAATAGGCTTTTAATATATAGCGCAGTAGTAAAAGTATATAAAAGTTATTAAAAGTTTTATATAGAGTAATTTTAAATAACCTCTACTAACTAACTCTACGCTATTCTAAAGCGGCTAAAAACACCTAGTAAATAAGCTACTAAAAAAGCAAAGTATAGTAGCTTATACTTTACTAGTACTAGCTCTAGAATAGCGTAGAGTAACTCTAAATAACCTATAGTACCTAGTTTTTTTTACTATAAATTTAAACTCTATTTTTTTTATCTACTTCTACTATAATTACTATATATCTTGCGTCTTTTTTTTTACTTTATATATAGTTTAAACTACTACTTTATATACTAAATAGTTAAAATAGTAGATAGTAGTAGTATAGTTAGCTAAAATTTATATATACTACTAATCTTTAATTACGCAGCACTCTACCTATAATATAAAAACTTCTAGATTAGAGATATATTAACGTAGATTAGTAAAAATACTAAATAATTAAGCTATCTAAGCTCTAGTATAGTAGTATAAACTTTAAAGTATAGTAGATATACATAGAGTAACTCTAAAAATCTTTTTTAATCTCTAAGCCTAGTAATAAATAGGCGTAGTGCTAGTAGCAGTAGCTAAAAAACTTATCTATTACTAAAATATAAGTAGCTTATAAAAGATATAAACTAGATTAAAATAGCTACTACTACTAGAAAAATACATCTATTAAAATAATAGGTGTAGCCTAGTTTTTTTACTATATATTAAGCTCTAGTAGTAGCGCTTAATACTAAAAAATAATTTATAATTATACTTTTTTTACTTTATAGTATAATTTAGCTTTGTATATATAGGTGTTTATATAATACGTAATATAATATTTTTAGAGCTTATTAATACCTATAACTACCTTTTTTTTATTAATACCTATAACTATTTACTTTTTACTAAAAGTAACTCTAGCTAAATCTTCTATACTAATAACTATAATATATTTTTTTCTAATAGCCTAGATAGCTACGTATATATTATTAACTTTAGTAAAAACCTATTATATATCTTTTAAAAAGATAATACTAGACTATAGAATATAGTTATTACTATACTATTTAGCTTATTACTAGATATATAATAATTTTTTATAAACCTAATAGTTTATAACTTTAAAGTTATTTTTAGTATAAGTAACGTAGGTGTACTCTATAGTACTACAATTTTTTATAAATCTAATAGTTTATAATTTTAAAGTTATCTTTAGTATAAGCAACGCAGGTATACTCTATAGTACTATTAACTTCTTTAACTTGCTTTTTATAGTAGCTAGGTAGCAGCTAATCTATAGTTATAGAGTTCTAGCTTTAATATAAATAACGCTAGTATACTTTATAGTACTATTAACCTTTCTAACTTATTTTTTATAGTAGCTAGAGCTTTAATATAAGTAACGTAGGTGTACTCTATAGTACTATTAACACTTTTAATTTATTTCTTAACCTTTTTATCTTCTCTCTAGCTATATATAGTAGTTTTAATATTTTTTAAAAAAATATAGAGCTTTAATATAAGTAACGCAGGTGTACTCTATAGTACTATTAACACCTTTAACTTATTTCTTAACTTTTCTATTCTTTCTCTAGCTGTATATAGTAGTTTTAATATCTTTTAAAAGAATATAGAGCTTTAATATAAGCAACGCAGGTGTACTCTATAGCACTATTAACGCCTCTAACTTGTTTTTTAACTCTTTTATCCCCTTTCTAGCTGTATATAGCAGTTTTAATATTTTTTAAAAGAATACTAAAACTTCTTTAGCTATATATAGTAGTTTTAATATCTTTTAAAAAAATACTAAAACTTCTCTAGCTGTATATAGCAGTTTTAATATTTTTTAAAAGAATACTAAAACTCCTCTAGCTAGTCTAATAGTTAAAGAGCTTAGTTAGTAAATTGTTTTTTTAGAGTATTAGAAAAAGACTAAAATTAGAGATTTAAAAGCGCAGCACGTATATAAAATAAAAGCTTTTAAACTTAAAAATAAAAAGTTAAAAGCTACTTTATAATAGTTTTTAATAGTACTAGCTTTAATTATAGTATCTACTCTAGTTTCTCTACTAGCTCTAATTACAGCACCTACTTTAGTCTTTTTACTAGTTTTAACGCTATAGGCCTCTTTTACTTACTAGTATTAAAGTTAAAAATAACTCTACGCACTTTAAAAAGCTCTATAATACTAGCTAGCTATAGGCTTTAAAAAGCTCTATAATACTAGCTATAGACTTTAATAAGCCCTATAATAATAGTTTTATATACTAGATTATATAGAATTGCTAGCTATTTTTATAATAGTATAGGTAGTAGTAATACGCTGCTAGTATATAGTTTTAATTTAACTTCTAATATAAATTACTACTCTAGGCATTTTATAAAATATTTAATTTAAAATAAAATTAAAAGATATATATATTTACGTTAAAGTTAGAATATAGTATATAAATTTAATAATAATTAAATACGTTAGCAGCTATATAGTTCTATTTAGTAGTTAAAAGCCTAGTACTATTACCTGTATATAAATAGTAGTAGTTTTTTAACCTTTTTATATAAAATATAGCTTAAAATAACTAAGTCCCTCTATATACGCGTAATTATTATTTTATTACTAGTATAATATATAACCTACTATATAGTTTACTTTTATTTTTACTATATTAAATAACCTATATATATAAATCTACTACCTCTCTACCTTTTTTTTTATATTCTTTTTTTTTTTTTCTCTACTTTTAAAAGGTACTATTACTACTAATATTCTATAGTTAATACTAACCTTTTTTTTTATTACCTACGCTACTAAAGCTATTTATTACTAGCGCTGCTAAAGCTGTTTATTACTAGTACTGCTAAAGCTATTTATTACTAAGCTATTTATTACTAGCGCTGCTAAAGCTATTTATTACTAGCGCTATTAAAGCTATTTATTACTAGCGCTACTAAAGCTATTTATTACTAGCGCTACTAAAGCTACTTATTACTAGCGCTATTAAAGCTGCTTATTACTAGTACTGCTAAAGCTACTTATTACTAGCGCTATTAATCTATTACGTATTATAGGCGTTATTCTAGTTTAATTATACTTTTAAAACTAAGCCTCTACTTTTTTTATATAGTCTATTTACTAATATATTTACTAGGTATATTGTCTATTACAAGCGTAACTTTATATTACTTATTAAAATATATTATAGTTAGAGCTATTTACTAGAGTAGTAATATATAGTAGATATATTAGGCTTTAGAGAGTACATAGCTTATCTACTCTAAAAGCTTTAAAAGTTTAAAAAATATATAGTATATTTAATCTAAAAGCTTTAAAAAATTAAAAGATATATAGTATATCTAATCTAAAAGCTTTAAAAAATTAAAGAATATACAGTATATCTAATCTAAAGGCTTTAAAAGCTTTAAAAAATATGTAGCTTATCTGCTCTAACGCTATTAAACTTAGTAATAGTTTTATTTTTAGATATATAATTAGCTCTATTATAGACTAGTTACGTTTTAAATATCTACAGTCTAACTAGCGTTTCTAATAGTATTAATTATATTTTTAGTAGAGAGTTAGTAGCCTATCTAATAATATAATAATAGTTCTATATTAGCTTTTCCTTTTTACTTTATATAGAAGCTAGCGACGTTTACTTTTATTAGCTGTATAATAGGCTAGAAAGTTATTAAAAACTTATAACTATCTAGTAGCTTTTTTTATATACTTAGTAATTATAACTATAATACTCTATATTTAGTATATACATTTTTATATTAGGTATAGCGTTTAGAACTTTAGTTTTTTAAATTATTACGCTTAGTACGTTTAGATATTACGCTTTCTATAAAGCTTAGTTTATCTAGTTTTATTAAATTTTATATATCTACTAAGCTTAATAAATTTACTATACTTACTAGATTAGTCTATAGCTATAGACTTTAAAAGCTTAGTATAGTAATAGTTAACTAGTATAGAGTATATAAATAGGTATATACTTATATTTTTTTAAAAACTAATTAGTAATTAATTTAGATAACGCTCTCTAGCTAGCTAAGTACTATTTTAATAATATTAACTAATTATTAGGCGTTATATTAGAAAACTTAGTAAAAAAAGTTTTTATTACTAGTAGATATTAACTATAGTTTAGCTAAAGTTATAACTTAGCTTACTATAATAGATAGAACCTAGATTTTAATCTTTAGACCTTTTATTAAACTTTATAGTACTCTCTTTTATAATAAAGCTTTAATAATATAGAGTTTTTAATAATATAGAGTTAGTAGTTTTAGTAGCAGCGCTAGTTATAAAACATAGAAATAGAGGTTTTAAATAACTTTAGATTTAACTATAACTATTATAGGTAAAGTAGAGCCTACAGCTATTTTCTATTAACTTTATTTAAAAGTATTAAAGAATATACTTTTATACTTTGTAACTCTAGAGGTTTAAAGTAGAAAGATTTTAGTTAATTTAATCTAAAGTATAAAAGTAATAAAATCCCTATTACTACTTCTTTTAGAGTTTTAAAAGAGAATTAGATACTAAAAGGAGCGAGTAAAAAAAGCCTAATTAGAGTAGCCTAGCTAGCTACTTTTTATAAATAGTATTAATATCTAGGTCTAGCTAGAGATTAATAATAACTATATACTATAGACTTTCTAGTAGCTTTTATACTATACTAGAATTACTTTATTAGGTAAAACTAAATATCTATATAGGTTTTATTAATAGTATAGCCTATAACTAGTTTATAGATAGCTATTAAAAAGACTATTAAATATAACTATAGTTATATAAAAAGGTGTATAAAAAAGTTAAATAGCGTAAATAATAACTTTAAATAAAAAACTACTTTTACTAGTCTAAACTTTATATCTATATATACGTCTAGCTTTACTATAGGTAAATAGTTTAAATTATAAGTCTTTATATATAATAGGTTATTTATTAGGCTATTATAATAGTTATAGCGCTAGGTATAGAAAGAGTATACGCGTTATATAATATAAAGTTATAAAAATAACGCGCTACTTACTATACTTAGGTACCTATATAGTAAATTCTACTTATAATTTACTATAGATATTACTAACTATATAATACCTACTATAATTTAACTTATAATATACGTTTATATACGTATTAATATAATATAGATTCTTTATAAACCTATAACTAGTGCTATAAAGTTTTTCTTTATATAAATAGTTTATATAAATACTAGTAAGCCTATAAAAAGTAGCTATATTCTATAATACATCTAACCTATTATTATCTATATAATAGGTCTAATTTAACTATAAAATACAGCTACGCGTCTAATAGGCCTTTTTAAACTAGCTAGTAGTAAAACTTCTAGTAAAAGTATATTAGAGTTACTACTAGGTTATATTTAAAATACTAAATAGCCTTTTTTTATTCTATTACTATAACCTTTTTATATAAAAATAAACGCTTTATACTAAGCTATAATAAATATAAAAACTATACTATAGTAATAGAATTTCTAGAGATAGATATATTAGAGATATATAAAAGTAATACTACTTTACTAGATATTAGTTTTTTTATAGCTACCTAGAACAGCACTAACTCTATTAGCTATATAAAAAAGAAAAGTAGTATAGAAAATAGCCTTTTTATATCTAACTTTAGTATAGTAAGCTAGATAAAAACTTAGCTATAGTTTACTATTTTTTAGTTATACTATAAAACTTTTACCTATAATAGTATTTCTACTAGAAGTATTATCCTATCTATAGCCTAAATACTATTTAGGTATATAAAGTAGCGTATTATAGAATATCTACTAATAAATAAAAAACGCCTATATTTACTAGCTTTTAGTCTAACTATAACTACGCGTTTATAATATAGCTAAATTATATTAGAGCTATAGAAAGTAATATAAATAACTTTATAAAAGATTTCTATATAGAACTAATATATAATCTTTTTAGATTTTTAAATATAAAAAATTAGAAAAGCAGACTATTTTTACTAGACAGCGGTGTAAAAAATAAAGTATAGATATAAAAAATAATTTTTATAGATATTATAAAAGATACTAAGTCTAAGCACTATATACTATACTAAAATATTATTAAAGTAATAGCTTTTATTTTAGAGTATAAACTATTTATATTAGAAATAGTTTATACTTCTATACGTATATATAATAAAAAAGATACTTTAAAAGTACATGTATACTATAATATCTACTTAGCTAATTAGTAGTAGAAAATATAGACTAGACTACTACCTAGTAGTATAGTAGTTCCTATTATTATATCTATAGATAAAACCTAGTTATTATACTATTCTAGTAATATTACTGCGTAGCTAGTATATTTCTCTATTAGTAACTTTATTTATAAAGTCTAATGTAAAAGATTTACGCCTAGCACTATTCTTATAGAATTCGTGCCTATTATTACTAGTATTAGTAAAAAAAGAGTTTACTAGTATATAATAGATTGTATATTAAAACGTGTATATTCTATTTATCTACTATTTTATTATTATTTTTACTAGACTCTAGCTCTAGAATACTACTCTATTTATAGACTTACTTTATATTATACTAATAATTAAAGCTAATACTACTATCTAATATTATTATATATTTTTATAGACTATAAAAAGTAAGTTTTTATATTAGAGGTTAAATCTAGATAGTACTATACTTAGTATAGTATTCTACCTAGTAATTAAAAAATTTTTTATATAAAACATCTATAGCGTAACAACCTATAGATATAAATATAGTAAAAACTATAAATATATAAAAATATACTAATAAATAATCTAAGCTAGGTATACCTAAAAATTTACTTTACTTAGAAATACGCTAGGTTTAATATATACTAGAGAATACTAACTAATATACTTATTATAGATTAAACGCGTAACTTCTAAATAATTAGAGGTTTAGTACTACTCTACTTTACCTACACTAAGCCTAAATAGATGCGTTTTAGTTAGTAGCTATATAATAGCTGCTTTATATATAAAAAACTAGCTCTCTATATAATATTTTACTATAGTAGTAATCTATTAATTAATTAACCTACTTTTAGTACAGCCTATATTTATGCCTTTACACTATATTATATTAACTACTATTTCTAGAATATATATTATTAGGCTTAGTTATTAAAAACTATACGCGTACGTAAGTTAAGTAAAAGTAGACTATAAATAGCTACTATAAAACGCGTAATATAGATTTAGTAGTTATACTAAGTAATATACGCCTACTATACTAGCTAGAGCTCTATTATTTTAACTATAGAGTAGAACCTAGTTACTAGAGGCAGCGCTGTAGATAACGTAACTAGCCGCCGCGCATAGTAGATTCTAATAATAAAAATAGTTACTTTTACTAGAAGCCTATAAATAGTTTAATACTAACGCTAGTAGAGGCCTAGTCTACCTAAAATAGGACAAGTAGATTATAGATAGAGTATAATAGATTAATTAGTATAAAATCTTTATTTAGAGCCTCTAGATATCTATAGCTACTACTAACGCAGTATACTAATTATAAATAATTACTAATATTTTTATTACACACTATACTAACTTTACTATAGCTTTCTCTATCTAAAATACTATATTCTAGAGAATAAGCCCTTTACTGCTACTACTAACTTATATATAATAGTCTAATTATTATAATAGTACTTTTACGTTAGCCTACTACCCTAAATTACTACATCTTTTACTTAGGCTAAATAATAAGGAAGATAATAACCCTACTATCTAAGTATTTATAGAGTTTAAAGATAACACTAGGCTAGAGGCAGCCTTTAATAGTAGATACCTATACTTCTACAAAACGTTTCTAAATAACTAATAGCTTAAGCTAAAAAATAATAATAAAAACCTAGCTTTTTTTACAATTATAACTAGCTTTAATTATATTAAAAGAAACGTACTACACCTAGTTAAGGTAGGCAAGATTACTAATACTAAAGAATTTAAGAAATAGGTTAACTAATAACTAGATTACTAGTAGAAAATAATACTAGACACTACTATTAACCTATAATAGGCTACTTTAGGTGTAAATAAACACCTAGGCTACTATAACTACACCTAATAAAAGTTTATAAAAGCTAAGTAGTTACTAGAGAAAATGTTAAGCATTAGAGACTATATATAACTCTTTACTATAAAAAATAAAATTAAAAAGCTTAAAAATACTATCTTATTATTAGAAGCTAACTATAATAATGTATAAAACTATGTTTTAGATTTGTATAACCTAGTACGTAGCTTTAGAAAGTAAATTACTAACTTAAATAAAGTTATTACTACACGTATAGACTAATCTAAAACTAGCTCTATATACGTAGAGTTTAGATAATAAATAAATAACCTAACTACCTAACTAGAGCTAGAGGCTACTAAAATAACCTAGTAGTTAAATAAAGTAAAGGCCTATTTAGCTAAAGTTAAAAAAAGCAAAGCTTATAAAACTTACCTATATAAAGAACTTAATACTACTATTAACTCCTTTTTATAAGTATACTACAAGAATAAAGCTATACTAGTAAAGATCTAGCTAACTAAATCTAACTACTAACCTATTATAATTCTATAGCGTAATTTACTACTACTACCGCCTATACTAGCACTGCTAAACTAATAATACTAATCTTTTTAGTAGGGTTTTATAAGCTTTATAGGAGAAGTTAGAGAAAGTAGTAGTAGTAATAGTAGTAGTAGTAGTAGTATACCTAGTAGCTATACTCTCTAGCTAGAGTTACTAGCACTAGCTAACACTTATAAATATAATTAACTTTAAACGCCTATAATAATAGCTAGCAGCAGATTTAACTTTAAACTCTCTAAGCTAAATAATTTTAAAGGTAGAGATAATAAAGACTATATGTAATAGAGAGAGCTTATAATTACAAAGTACTAAACTTATCTAGAAAACTATTAAAGTATAGACTACCTATAATTTTAGGTATAGAGATAAGTATTTAAGTATATTTAAAACCTACAAGCTAACTATTATATAGACTTTATTAAAGCTTTTAATACCTAGTATAAAATATATAATTAGAAAGTAGATATAGAAACTAAACTTACTTTAAACGCCTTTAAATAGAAAACTAGCTAGAAATTTATAAAGTAGAAGTCTAAATTTTAGGTAAATATACGTATATTAAAATATAAAAACACTACCTAAATTTACTACGCCTGTAAATTTATAAGGCCTAGTCTTGCTATAGCTATTATAAATAGTTTTTTTAAAAGTAAAACTATTAACTAGTTTTTTTAACGTGCGTAATTTATTAACTAGAGTTATTAATAGATTAACTTTAATAAAACTACTTTACTAGTAACTGCACAAACCTATAGTAGTACACTAGTAATAAAGAAGTTAGTTTTTTAGAAAAATAACTCTACTAATAACACTGTAAACTATACTTATAAAAAGCTTGCGTTTAAACGTTTAGAAGCTAATAAAAAGCGCTTAGCTAAACTCTACTTTTACTTTAAATATAGTAAAAAAAGCTATTAAATAAAATCTAATTATATGTTTTATTAAAGTAAACTATACACTCTTTTAAAATAAATTCTAGAATTAGCTGTAATTTATATAGAGACGTATAATAAAAGTAATCTAGCTGCTACTAGACTTATTAAAAAGAATAAAAAGTTTACTAATAATAACACTAGTATAGATAAAAATAGATATATTTATAGTACTACTAATAAACTTAACTAGTTAAACTAGACACTTCTGTGTAAAACTATATATAGAAGTTTAACTAGCGTACTATAAATAGGTAGCACTACTATTAATAAGCCTAGCACTTTTTATTTAAAGTAGTAGTAGCTTAACTTTTTAGTATAAAAGCCTATCTATTATACTATATCTCTACGCTTACTCTAAATTATTTATTTTATAAGTAACTTAAGTTTCCTAGACACGTTTAGACGTAACTAAAATTGAAAAAAGTAAAGATACTAGAAAATACTAGTGCTAGCACCTACTTTACCTATACTAACTATATTATAGATTATAGATATACTTTTATTCTATTAGTTAAACCTATTAAGCTTACTCTAGCTAATAGTAAACTAGTAGAGAAACTTATACACGTTATAGACTTTAAAATACGCTATGGTTTCTATACCTTTTATATTATCTGCTATATTATAGATATTAGAAACTATAATATTATTATAGAAATAAACTAGCTAGATTAATATTAACTAATACTATACTTTAGTATAGAATACGCTATAGAATTTTTAAGCCTTTACTATAAACTTAACTATTTACTCTATAGTCTACCTAATATTGTGTATAGTAATAGTACTATAGATAGTACTACTTAAAAAAAAAAGATAGATAAATAAGTTATAATAATATCTACTAAAGCAGCCTGCTTTATAGTAACCTATAATTCTAAATAGATTATATAGATAGAACTATATTACTAGAATATACTAAAGTAACTATCTAATAAAAATAATAAAGCAGAAGCGTTCTAGAAAATAATAAATTTAGTAGCTATTTTATAGTTAGACTTTAATAAATATATAGATAAGTTAGAGCGTCTACTATTTATAAAAAAAGAAACTGCGAAGCTAATACTAGAATAGGTACTATTAAAGTTTCTAGACCTATTTAACTTAAAGTTAGTATATTAACTACCTCTAAAGTAACTAGGTATAGACTACGCTATTAAACTTATTCTAAAAGCTACTACTCTAAAGCTTTACATCTATAAACTTACTAGAATAGAGTTAAAGATAGTAAAAACGTACTTTAATAATATACTAAATAAAAGCTTTATCTAGCTAAGTATTTCTTCTTTTACATTTCTAGTTTTTATTATAAAAAAGCCTAAAGGCAGCCTTTAGATTTGTATAGACTACTGTAGCCTAAATAGTATTATAAAATAGAACTATAACACGCTACTAGTTATTAAAAAAACTTTTACTTATATAGTAAAAACCTAGCTAATATTACTAGTTAACGTAGTAGCTACATTTAATAAAGTACAGCTTAAAAAGAGTAATAAAAAGAAAATAGCGTTTTTTACTAGATACAGGCTATATAAGTATTTTATTATACCTTTTAGCCTATATAATACTTCTAGCACGTTTTAAATATTTATTAATAAAACCTTTTAGAAAGACCTTAACGTTATCTGCAGCGTCTATTTAGATAATGTTTTTATCTATAGTAATAATAAAGAAGACTACTAGAAATACGTTTTTAAAATACTAGGCAAACTCTAGAAAGCAGAACTATTTTTTAACTTTATAAAATGCACGTTTAAAGTTAAACACGTTAAGTACTTAGAAATAATTCTAACTATAGATAGTATTAAAATAGATTCTAATAAAGTATCTATAGTATTTAATTAGTAGCTGCTATAGATAGTTAAAGATATACAATTGTTTCTAGAATTCTATAACTTCTATTAGCGTTTTATCTAGAGCTTTTTATACATTACTAAGGCTTTAATAGAACTTACTAAAGATAGTAGTTAAAAGTCTTTTCTATTATAAAAAAACTCTAACACTGCGCGTACTTTTAAAGCACTTAAAAATGCATTTAGCTCTGCTAGAGTCCTATTATACTTTAACCTAGACTTTAAAATATAGGTAGAGACTAACGCTTCTAACTTTATTACTACTATAGTTTTATTATAAATAGTAGACAGTATTTTAAAACTAGTTACCTTTCTATTCTATAAAATAACACCTATAGAGTACAATTACAAAATCTATAATAAAAAATTACTAGCTATTATTAAAGCATTTAAAAAATAGCAGTTTAAGCTTATAGGAACAGATATAGATAATTCTATTAAAGTTCTAAGTAATTATTTATTACTATAGACCTTTATAACTACTAAGTAACTAAACTATTAATAAGCCTAATAGGCAGAGTTTCTCTCTAAGTTTAACTTTTATATTATTTACTAACCTAGTAAGTAAAGTACTAAGCCTAACGCATTTACGCGCTAACTATAAAATCTTTTATATAATATTAAAAACGCCTACTAATAGTATTAGATATAGATAATATTAAAACTTTACTAGGTTAACCTAGAGTTGCGTATAGTATTAATACGTTTTTACTAAAATAGTAGTACTTATTATACAGTCTATCTAGCTAGGTGCTTTACTAGCTATCTACCTAAAAATCTTATTAGCTTAGCTTAGTTTACTACTTAAGCATGTAACACAGATAATTATAGTAATAAAAATATATTTAAAATATATAGCTTAAATATATAAAAAGTAAAGGCTATATAAAAAACTTAAGCTAATAATCTAGAAGAAGATAACATCCTCTAAATAATCTAAAAAGTTTATAACGCTAACGTAATAGCTTCTATAATCCTTAAAGCTAAAGCTATAGAAAAATAATAACTACTCTATAACTTTATCTATAGTAACTAGAAACTACGTATTAAACTTAGTAATTACTTAATATATAATAGACTTTTATATATATAAAGTAAAGTCTATATTTTTAACTCTAGTTAACTCTATACACGTATTATTAAATAAGTTTACTAAATATACTATAAAGGATATAGTAAAAAGCATAGAAGTTATAATAAAGTTAACTATTAGTACTACTAGCTATTTATAATTAATAATATTGCTAAGTACGTGCAAGTTTATTTTACTTACTAATAATTAAAATTATACTAAAAAGAAAAGTACAGCTTACTTTACTTACTACCTATACTAAATAAATACTAGTAGACTATCTCTATTAACTATATTACCTATTTTTTACTTTACGTAGATAATAGTTGCACCTATACTAGTATTTTTATAGCTATTAATAAACTTAGTAAAAAAAAGAAGTTTATTCTAGTTACTAACCTAAAGGTAGAAACTCTAGTATAAGCTTTTATAGAATTTATTTAGTAAAAAAAGGGCTACTCTAAAGCTATTATTAGTAATAGAGGTGCCTAGTTTATTTTACATTTCTAGTTAAAACTCTACTAATAACTAGGCACTAAGCTAAAACTATCTATAGAATATTACCTAGAGACTAATAGTTAGATAGAGATTGTAAATGCCTAGCTTAAGTAATACCTCTAAGCTTATATTAATTATAAATAGAATAACTAGGCCCTATTCTTGCCTATAGCTAAGTTTAAAGTAAATAACCTAATTAGCGCTAGTATAGGCACTAGCGCGTTCTATCTAACTAAAAAATACAATTCTAAGTGTAGATTTAAGCCTTTAACTCTACTACCTCTTTATTTAATAGTACCTGCTAAGAAAGACAGGCATAACGCTAATAAGTTTACTAAATAAATAAACTAACTATAGCAAGCTCTATAACTAGAACTTTAGTAGATATAAGCTAAATAAGCTAAGTTTATAAACTATAATAGACTCTCTACTTTTACTTTTAAAGTTAGTAACCGCGTTATATTAGATACCTATAACTTCTAAATAACGCAGCCTAATTAATTATTAGATTTTAAGAATTAAGGCCTATTTTTTATTACCTGCGCAATTAATAATATAGCATATAAACTAGAACTTTCTACTAAACTTAGTAGACTATATAATATATTCTACCTATAGCTTTTATATCTATACAATAAAACTCCCCTGCCTAAATAAATGTATAATAATAGTAACTACGCCTACCTTACTAATTCTAAAGTAGAAAATACTACTAACTATATAGTTAAAGCAGTTTTTAACTCCTATATAGTAATAAAACTAGTAGACTTTTAAATACAAAGAAAAGGATTACTCTAATACTAAATACAATAGGCTAACTACTCTAAAGAATCTAATAACCCTTTATAAAAACTTTATATAAATCTAATTAATTCTATAGACTTTATATCTAACTTTTATAAATTATAACCTAACGTAGCTAGACTATACAAGTTATTTATAATATTTAATAGTAAATAATAGTTATTACTAATATAGCTTACTAACTATTACAATTGTAACTAACTACTTACCTAAATAGTTCTGTAGTAAGTACTTACGTTTTACTTTATTATCTACTATCTCTAATAAAAATAAAGTACTACTACTACGCTTTTTACTAAAAACAGCGTGTAGACCTATAACTCTAATTAGTATATACTCTATTTAATAATATTATTAAAGCTACCTAGAGAGCTTTTAAAGTAGTAGATAGGGCTAGCTAAATAGACAGAGAGCTTTAGCTTTACTTAGTTAACGCAGCTAGTTTACTACGTTAACTATAAAAAATAGCCTAATAGTTAACTTTAGCTAAAATATACAAATTACTTACTATACCTAGCTTACTAACTTTCTAAGCCTTTATTATATAAAGCTTACTTTTATATAAGCTTTATTATAACAAGCTACCTAATTAACTAAAGCTATAACTTATTATAACAATCTAGAAAGAGATATATAGATAATAGCTATACGTATAGGTACTAAGCTAGAGATATAAAAGGTAGCTATAAAACAGCCTATATAGATAAACGTTACTTATTTTACTATAAAGCCTGCGCGTAGCTTTTACAAAACGTAGTATACTATACTTAATACTTTAAGTAATAGAACTACTTTTTTTAAAAGGGGGGATAGTGTTATAGATTAAACGCGTAACCTCTAAATAATTAGAGGTTTAGCACTATTCTACTTTACCTATACTAAGTCTAAATAGGTGCGTTTTAGTTAGTAGCTATATAATAGCTGCTTTATATATAAAAAACTAGCTCTCTATATAATATTTTACTATAGTAGCAATCTATTAATTAATTAACTTACTTTTAGTATAGCCTGTATTTGTGCCTTTATATATTTTATTTACTTTTTAAAGGTCTCTTATAGTATATACTAAGCTAGATTAAAAAGCTTTTTAGAAAAAAGGTTTTTAGGTAAAGGTAAGTAAAAAATAATATTTATATTTAAAAAATATTAGAACTAGAATAGCTAGATAAACACTTCTAATAGCTACTATATTAGATAGGCAATAACGTAATACTAAATTATAGTAAATAGAAATAGTAAACTAGAAAAAAGTAAAAAATTATTACCTAATAGTTTATAGTAGTTATATTCTCTCTATTATACTTATATACTTTTTATACTATATAGTTTATCTACACTATATATAATTTTATAGCTATTATATTCTACTAATACTATAATACTACTACCTTTAATTATATACAGAGCGCTATTAACTAAATAGATATATATAAAAAGGAATTCTACTTATACTATTTAAATAGGCACTTCTATTTTCTAAAATAGCACGCTCTATTCTATATAATTAGTAATATTAAGTATTTTAGATTATTAGATAGACTAGATACTAGAACTAATAGAGAGGCGTTTTATAGTAATATAATTAAATAGTTCTATTAAATAATAAACTATTATTACTTTCTATAATAGATCTATATTTATAACTTAAAGCGTACTACTTTTTTTACTTTTAAATATAAGTAGATATATGTAGATAGTAGCCTACAGATCTAAATAAATTATAATATAGAAGTTTATATAGTTAGAGTTACTATTTTAGTAATAATATCTAAACTTAAATAGTCTATTACGCCTACTTCTAACTATATAAAAACTATAACTATTAGTAAAGTAGTAAATTATCTATTTTATTTAAACTTTCTAGTAGTAGTTACTACTTATATTATAGTCTAATAGATAAAGCGTAACTATATACTAATTACAGATAAAAATAAAAATAAATAAAAAATAGATAATATATAGGTATAGAGTATAAAAATACAGATTAGTTAATCTATTATATACTAGGTAGGTATAGGTAAAAGCGTAGATAATCTAGATACTAAAGAAAAACTTATAGTCTATTATTTAACTAATTACTACGCGTCTAGAAAAGAATAAAAAAACTTTATCTAGGTTTAAAAGTATATAAAGCTAGATAATAAAAATAACTGCTTTGTATTTAGCTACCTACTAGGCTAAATTTATCTAGTTTTTACGCTACTAGAAAAAAAAGACACTATAAAAGCACTAAAAAAGTAGTACTAATACACTTTTATAGAGACTATATAGTTTAATAATAAAACTACATTTAATAAAGTTAATAGTATAATAATAGTTTACTACTAACTTTATAATACTATAGTATATCTACGTAAGTTTAAAGTCTTTTAAATATATAATATAGCGTCTGTTTTACAGCCTATAAACTTTATACTAAAAAAACTACTCTATAAAAGTAAAAATAAAAATATAACTTACTTAGTAAATAATTATATAGACTATAACAAATATAATACTTAGTATTCTCTAAACTTTATAAAAGAGTAGAGGAGTATAATATAAGCGTATAAAAAAAAAAGTAGATATAAAATAGATTAAATAATATATTATCTATTTATTATAAAAGCGTATTCTATATATAGTTTATACTACTAGTAATAGTATATATACGTTATAGTATATATAAAGTTTAAATAAAGCTAAATATATATTTATACAAAAATTTAAATATATAAAATAGTATTAAAATTCCTATTATACACCTAGTAACTATAATAGTATAATATTAAAGAGAACTATTTACTAGACTCTAAACTATATAATTCTATACTACTTATACGTATTAAAAGCGTATCTAGATAGGTATTATCTAAATTATTATTAGCTGCAGGTATAAAAATAGCTACGTTAGACGCTAAGTATTTTATATATATAGTACTAGATAAATTTACTATATATATTCTACTACTCTATACCTTTTTATACTAAAATATATTAAATTTATAAACCTATCTATATAGCTTATTTAATATATTCTAGAATAAGTACTACTATATATACTATAGTTTTAAAAACGTAATACTATTATAGAGTCTTTTTAGCTATAGTTTAAAAACGTGTTCTATATAAAATAGACTACTATAACTAGATTCTATAGTTATATCTAGATATAGTAGTAGTTACGCTACCTTTAATAGTATTTAATAATATAAAGTTATTATATTTATAGTAAAGCGCTATAACTATAATATAATATATTAAAGTTAAATATAAATACCTATATTCTCTTTTACTTTTTTTTAATATAATACTTAAGTATATAGCGTAACTACGTTTATAATACTATATACTTTAATATAGATATCTATAATAATATTTATATATAATATAGAGTGTATAGTATTTATTTTTATCTATAGTAAGAATTTACTTTATAGCTCTACTATAGAAAATACTACGCTAGTAAATAATATAAAATATAATAAATTTATAGTAGTAATCTATTAAAACTTACTATTTAACCTAGTAGTAGATATTTTATTTTACTACGTTAAGCAAAATAACTAATAGGCTTAGATAAAAGTTAATACTATATTCTAATAGCATAGTACTATTATAAACTCTTTTACTAATAAAAAAACTTAATCTATATTTATTATAAAAAGAAAAGCCTAGGTACGTATAAAGTCTATTTATTATAGTAAATATTCTATACTAATATATAGTAATAGAGAGTAACGCTAAGTAATAGTTAGATTTAGTATAGTATAAATTAAATAATAACTTTTTTTTAGCCTCTAAATATTTTATATACCTATTCTCTTTTAGTCTCTATTAACTATACTAAATTTTAGTAAACATTTACTATCTATCTAGAATATATATAATACCTTTCTATTACCTACTTTTAGTCTATATAAAAGTCTAATAAAGTTTAAAAAGAGTATACTATTATATTATAAAACGCGTACTAGTTAGTACATTTAAAATACACGTAATAATTAAACTATACTTAACGCCTATAACTAATGTATATAATAATAGAATATATAATTAGTTTAAAATAGAACTATAAATACTATATATATATAACTACTATATTAAAGCACGTTTTATATACTAACTATAATTTACTAAGTAAAGTTAAATTTAAAACTATAACTAATATCTAGCTAACTATTTTATATATACTCTAACTCTAAAAATATTAACTAGAGTTATAGAACGCTATATACTACTAGCATGTTTATTCTACTACTACTACTACTACTATTTTTAAATTTAAATTTATAACGTAGTAAGTTTATACAGTCTACTACTAACTATAAACTAAACTACTCTAATAACTTTAAAAATCTAGTAAGTACTATTTTATCTAAGCGTACTCTAATATAAAATAAAATTTAGTAATAATATCTATAAAGGTCTAGAGTAATAAAAAGCCTAAATAGGTTATACTATCTATTTATAGTATACACTCTAGTACTAAACGTATATAGAAAATAGATAAAGCATCTACGCCTAGTATATTTAAGTAAGTGTAATTAAATAGAGATATAGGTATATATCTATAGTAATATATTTTAATACTTATATACTAATATTTATATAGCTTTAAACTTTTTTTTTTTATAAAATATCTATTCTAAATATAAAGCGTTAAACACTAGGTCTAACTAGGCAATTTAGGTATAAAAATTTAAAAAATAAAAAACTAAATATTTATAGTCTAAAAGAGGTAAGATAATAAAGCGTGTAATAAAGCTTTTATTATATACTATATTTATAGAGAATAATATAAGCTATACCTATATAGTAACTCTATAGATAGACTTTTATAAAAGTAAGTTTAAAGCGCTTTTATTAAATAAGTAGATAGTAGTAACATTTAAAATAGAGATACTATAATAAAATCTATATAAAAACTTTATAAAAGAAGTACGTACCTCTATTTATATTAGATATAACTAATAACTTTAGATATATAACGCTTTAACTAGCTTTTATTATTATATAATAAACGTAGTTTACTTTATAGTAGAGCGCTAGTATAGCTTTTATACTAGTATAATAGCATTTATATTACTAGCTAAACTACGTAAAAAGTTTAAATTTATCTATAGTAATTTAACTAACTACAGTACTCTATTTAAATATTAAATAATAGCTAAAATATTTACTAAAACTTAGTATCTACCTATATTAAAATAGAGGCTAGTAGTAAGAAATAGTACTATAAAGTAGTTTAATATACCTAGTATAATATTAATAGCTTTTATAGTAGCAGCTCTAGACTTTACTATTAGCTATTAGAGTAAAAATATAGTTAAATTATTAGCTATAGCAGACTTTACTTAACTAGTTAGTAGGTTATAAGCTAGTTACCTAAATAATACTAATATTCTATAGGGCCTTTTATATTAGCCTAGTTATTTTAGTTAAAAAAGGGCATAGTATAGAGAGCTAATAAATAGCTAGTAATTAAAAAACTAATAGAGAATTACTTAACTACTAGGCTAGAAGGTGTAGTAGTAGATAAAATTAAATTAGATAGTAAATCTAATAGTATAGAAGCTAATAAACTTATAAAGTTACCTCTAGAGTAATATACTGTAGTAGAGAAAATAATAGTAGAGTAGAAAAAAGCAGAGGCAAGCTTTCTAAAACTAATCTTTATTTTTAATTAAGCCTACTAATTTTTTTAGATAATTTTAACCTAGCTCTAGAGGAGTTAAGCCTACTAATAGAGTAGCTAATATAGAATAATAAGTGCTACTACAAGCGCTTTCTATATTTAGACTATATTATAGATATAATACTATATACTACTGCCTATACTAAATTATAACATTTAATTAATACTATTATTTACTTACTACTATAATAAAGTTCTCTAATACTATATATAGTAGTACTATTTTTTTTTTATCTATAGTATTACCTATATAAAACTTATAAAAAACGTATCTAACTAATAGCGTAGTAGTTACTATAACTAAAGTCTATACTTTAAGTAATATAGCTAATATACGTAGAATAAGCAAAGCTACGTATATAAATAATATAAAAAAATCTAAAAAAGTAAATAGTACTTCTAACTATTTTTAAAGTTATAGTATTAAATAATATACGTTAACCCCTTTAGTATACTAGAGTTACTAGGTTCTTTTACTAGGCGTATATAATCTATAAGCCTAGAGTTTAATAATTTATAGTAGTAGTTTATAGTAGTATAATATACTTTATAAGCGTATTATAAATATTATACGTAGTAAGTATAGTATAGGTAGTATAGATAGTATAAATAGTACCTATAGTACTTATAGTAATTTAGATATTTTATATTACCTACTTTTTCTAATCTACTACTACTAGAAATACCTAGCGCGTATATAATATACGTGTTTTTACTTACTATACTAGATATGTTTTACTAGTCTTTTAGCTATTATATACATAAAAAAAGGCTTTATAAAGTAAAAGTAGTAAATTAGTAACTTATATTACTAACTATCTAGTTACTAGTATTCTATATAACTAACGCTAGCAAGCATATAGTAGAATTTCCTAACAAAGTTATCTAAAATCTCTATTTCTATATTTTATAACTAGCGCTGCTACTAGAACTACTAACTTTATATTATTAGAGACTTTGTATTATTAAAGCTTTATTATAAAAAAAAGTACTATAAAGTTTAATAAAAGGTTTAAAAATTAAAACCTAGGTTCTATTTACTATAGTAAACTAAGTTATAACTTTAGCTAAACTATAGTTAATGTCTACTAGTAATAAAAACTTTTTTTACTAAATTTTCTAATATAACGCCTAATAATTAGTTAATATTATTAAAATAGTACTTAGCTAGCTAGAAAGCGTTATCTAAATTAATTACTAATTAGCTTTTAAAAAAATATAAGTGTATATCTATTTATATACTCTATACTAGTTAACTATTACTATACTAAGCTTTTAAAGTTTTTAACTATAAACTAATCTAGTAAATATAGTAAATTTATTAAGCTTAGTAGATATATAAAATTTAATAAAACTAAATAGACTAAACTTTATAAAAAGCGTAATATCTAAATATACTAAACGTAATAACTTAGAAAACTAAAGTTTTAAACGCTATATTTAATATAGAAATGTATATATTAAATATAGAATATTATAGTTATAACTACTAAGTATATAAAAAAAGCTACTAGAAAGTTATAAGTTTTTAATAACTTTCTAGCTTATTATATAGCTAATAAAAGTAAATATTACTAGCTTCTATATAAAGTAAAAAAAAAAAGCTAATATAGAACTATTATTATATTATTAAATAGGCTACTAACTTTTTACTAAAAACGTAGTTAATACTATTAAAAGCGCTAGTTAAACTATAGATATTTAAAATATAACTAGTCTATAATAGAGCTAATTATATATCTAAAAATAAAACTATTACTAAATTTAATAGCGTTAAAGTAGATAAGCTATATATTTTTTAAAGCTTTTTAAACTTTTAGATTAGATATACTATATATTTTTTAATTCTTTAAAGCTTTTAGATTAGATATACTATATATTTTTTAAACTTTTAAAACTTTTAAAGTAGACAAGCTACGTACTTTTTAAAGCCTAATATATCTACTATATATTACTACTCTAGTAAATAGCTCTAACTATAATATACTCTAATAAATAATATAAAATTATATTTATAATAGGTAACGTGTCTAGTAAATATATTAGTAAATAGACTATATAAAATAAATAGAGGCTTAGTTTTAAAAGTATAATTAAACTAGAATAATACTAATAACACGTAATAGATTAATAGCGCTAGTAATAAACAGCTTTAGTAGTACTAGTAATAAATAGCTTTAGTAGCGCTAGTAATAAATAGCTTTAATAGCGCTAGTAATAAGTAGCTTTAGCAGCGCTAGTAATAAATAGCTTAGTAATAAATAGCTTTAGTAGTACTAGTAATAAATAGCTTTAGTAGTGCTAGTAATAAATAGCTTTAGTAGTATAGGTAATAAAAAAAAAGTTAGTATTAACTATAGAACGTTAGTAGTAATAGTACCTTTTAAAAATAAAAAAAAAAAAAAAATATAAAAAAAAAGGTAAAAAAGTAGTAGACTTATATATATAAATTGTTTAATATAGTAAAAGTAAAAATAAACTATATAGTAAATTATATATTATACTAGTAATAAAATAATAATTATATACGTATAGAGGAACTAAGTTATTTTAAACTATACTTTATATAAAAAGGTTAAAAAACTACTACTATTTATATATAAATAATAGTGCTAGGCTTCTAACTACTAGATAGAACTATATAGCTACTAATATATTTAATTATTATTAAGTTTATATACTATATTCTAACCTTAATATAAATATATATATCTTTTAATTTTATTTTAAATTAAACGTTTTATAAAATGCCTAGAGTAGTAATTTATATTAGAGGTTAAGTTAAAACTATATACTAGCAGCGTATTACTACTATTTATACTATTATAGAAATAGCTAGTAATTCTATATAATTTAGTATATAAAACTATTATTATAGAGTTTATTAAACTCTATAGCTAGTATTATAGGGCTTTTTAAAGCCTACAGCTAGCTAGTATTATAAAGCTTTTTAAAGCGTGTAGAGTTATTTTTAACTTTAACGCTAGTAAGTAAAAAAGGCCTATAGCGTTAAAACTAGTAAAAAAACTAGAGTAAGTACTATAATTAAAGCTAGTAGAGAGACTAGAGTAGGTACTATAATTAGAGCTAGTACTATTAAAAACTATTATAAAATAGCTTTTAACTTTTTATTTTTAAATTTAAAAGCTTTTATTTTATGTGCATACTGCGCTTTTAGATTTTTAATTTTAATCTCTTTTTAATACTCTAAAAAAACAATTTGCTAACTAAGCTTTTTAACTATTAAACTAGCTAGAGAAGTTTTAGTATTCTTTTAAAAGATATTAAAACTACTATATATAGCTAGAGAAGTTTTAGTATTCTTTTAAAAAATATTAAAACTGCTATATATAGCTAGAGAAGGGATAAAAAAGTTAAAAAATAAATTAGAAATATTAATAGTACTATAGAGTACACCTACGTTACTTATATTAAAGCTCTATATTCTTTTAAAAAATATTAAAACTACTATATATAGCTAGAGAGAGAATAGAGAGGTTAAAAAATAAGTTAGAGAGGTTAATAGTACTATATAGTACACCTACGTTGTTTATATTAAAGCTCTAGCTACTATAAAAAATAAATTAGAAAGGTTAATAGTACTATAGAGTATACTAGTGTTATTTATATTAAAGCTAGAACTTTATAACTATAAATTAGCTGCTACCTAGCTACTATATAAAGTAAATTAAAAAGGTTAATAGTACTATAGAGTATACCTGCGTTATTTATACTAAAAATAACTTTAAAGTTATAAACTATTAGGTTTATAAAAGATTATAGTACTATAAAGTACACCTACGTTATTTATACTAAAAATAACTTTAAAGTTATAAACTATTAAATTTATAAAAGATTATAGTATATTTAGTAATAGGCTAAATAGCGTAGTAATAACTATATTCTATAGTTTAGTATTACTTTTTTAAAAAATATATAATAGATTTTTACTAAAGTTAATAATATATATATAGCTGTCTAGACTATTAAAAAAAAGCGTATTATAGTTATTAGTATAGAAGATTTAGCTAGAGTTACTTTTAGTAAAAAGTAAATAGTTATAAGTATTAATAGAAAAAAGATAGTTATAAGTATTAATAAGCTCTAAAAATATTATATTATGTATTATATAAGTACCTATATATATAAAGCTAAATTATACTATAAAGTAAAAAAAGTATAATTATAAATTATTTTTTAGTATTAAACGCTACTACTAGAGCTTAATATATAGTAAAAAAACTAGGCTATACCTATTATTTTAATAGATATATTCTTCTAGTAGTAGTAGCTATTTTAATCTAGCTTATATTTTTTATAAGCTATCTATATTTTAGTAATAGATAAATTTTTTAGCTACTACTACTAGTACTACGCCTATTTATTACTAGGCTTAGAGATTAAAAAAGATTTTTAAAGTTACTCTATATATATCTGCTATACTTTAAAGTTTATACTACTATACTAGAGTTTAGATAGCTTAATTATTTAGCATTTTTACTAATTTACGTTAATATATCTCTAATCTAAAAGTTTTTATATTATAGATAGAATACTATATAATTAGAGATTAGTAGTATACGTAAACTTTAGCTAACTATACTACTACTATCTACTATATTAACTATTTAGTATATAAAGTAGTAGCTTAAACTATATATAAAGTAAAAAAAAAAACGTAAAATATATAGTAATTATAGTAAAAATAGGTAAAAAAAATAGAGTTTAAACTTATAGTAAAAGAAACTAGGTACTATAGATTATTTAGAGTTACTCTATACTATTCTAGAGCTAGCACTAGTAGAGTATAAGCTACTATACTTTACTTTTTTAGTAGTTTATTTACTAGGTATTTTTAGCCGCTCTAGAATAGTATAAAGTTAGTTAGTAGAGGTTATTTAGAGTTACTTTATATAAAACTTTTAATAACTTTTATATACTTTTACTACTACGCTATATATTAAAGGCTTATTTTAATAGAAATACTACTACTTACTAATAATATAATAGTATTTTAAAAAAACTACGTATAGTATAATAGTTTTAATAGAGTATAGAAAAAATAGTATACTAATACAGTATATAATTTATAGCTAGGCTAAATAGAATACTAGTAATATAATTAATATAGAGTAATATATATTAGTAAAAATATAACACGTAAATCTAGTACTAGTAAATAGTATTTATAACTTATATATTAGTATATAAAGTATAGAATAGATATAGTACTAGTATAGCGTATAGTTTATAACTAGAAAAAATAGAATTTAAGTAATATAATTAATATATAGTATTATTAGTTTATATAAATAGAATACATAGATAAATAGAATTAAAAACTTTTAGTTTAGTATATAATAGGTAAGTATTTAGTTATATATATAGAGTAAAGTTACTATAGTAAATATAGTTAATCTAGTTAAAAACTAGTTAAATATAGGGTACTAATTTAAAATACTTTAATACTTATATATAATTATACCTACTAAATTACTATAAAAAGTTTTTTTTTAATATACTACTTCTCTAATACTTACTATAAACTAGTAAGTTTTTTTTTATTTTTTATTTTTAGATTCTAATACCTATAGAATTTTTAATTATAGCTAGTAATTAGTAAAAATGTAGCCTAAGCGCCTACGCTAAAGTTTTAGAAAAAACTTAAAATCTATAGAAGTATTAGTATTTAAAGGTTTACTAGTAAAAAGTGTAATAATAAATATATAGAATCTATATTAGTTATATAATTATAATATTAAATAGCTACTAAAATTAATAAATAGAGCTATTTTAGTTTAAAGTACGTATAGACTAAGTATGTAATTATAATCTAATAGTTATACTAAAATTAGAAATTATAGAGTTTACTAACTATAAAATACTTATATAAAGAGAGTTTTATATAAAAAAAGCTTCTAGCTTTTTTTAAACTAAACTTTTTTTTATTTATTACCTCTCTATAATATGCCTATTAACGCCTTTATATATAATAACTAACTATAACTCTAGTACTATAGTATTATTATCTCTATTAGATAATAGCCTATTAATATTAGTATAATATAATATAAATAGATTAGAAACCTATTTTTTAAATAGCGCTAAAGAACGCGTTCTAACTAGATAATCTAGCTTTTTTAAAAACGTAAACTCTATAGGTAGCTTTAACTTCTCTATATAAACTAAAAATAATAGTTTTATATTATAAGCTTTTATTTATATATCTATATTATATTTTTTTACTATTATAGTCTACTATTCTATCTAAGCTTATAAAAGAGTTTTTTTAATTAAATTATTTATACTTTTTAGTAGTATACTAAAAATACTAATAGTACTAAAATACTATTTAAGTATATTCTACTATTTACTCTAATCTAAATACGTACTAAATATAATCTATTATTTAGAATTATTATTTTTAGTTAGTAAATGTTTTAGATTAGTTTAGTATATAGTTATAAATTAATACTTTTTTACTATTATTATATATTTATAACTGCGTATTCTAGTACCTATTTTTCTCTATTAGATTTCTAATTTAAAGTAACTAAACTCTTTATGTAACTTGTTTATTTTCAAGTAATATTATAGATAATCTATAATACTATTAATAGTAGTTTTTAGGGTTAGGGTTAGGGTTAGGGTTAGGGTTAGGGTTAGGGTTAAGGTTAGGGTTAAAGAGTGACAGAGCCACTGAAGAGGAACTCGATTGGATTTTATTCTTTCTGTAAAATGAAGACTCTAAATATCTCTTGTGAGGAGATACTTTTCGTTTCTTGTTGGATCTACAGAAAGAAACTCGTCAGGAGCGACAGGAGAGCAGTTTATATACATCGCCTCGGGGGGATTCCCCCGATGAGTCTGCCTTGCCTCCGAGATAAGCGCTGGGCTTGTCTCAGAATACCGGTTTTACAGTGGGACCGGCGGCAAGCAAAGGATATCGTTCGCTGGGCTTATCTGTAGAGATGTTGGCCCGAGGGGAGCGTGTTGGTATTCATAGTTCTGGTTAACCGATTAGGGTTAGGGTCAGGGTTAGCGCCTTGGCGCTTGCCCTTCTCCTATTCCGTCTGTTTCCAGAAACCGCAATGGTCGACCTTAATCGAAATAACACCGAAATGACTTACCAATCTCCTCTCGTTCTTTCCCCAATTGTCCTTCTTCCCCCAACGTCAAAATGGCTGTAAGAGAATTGGGCAAATGATCTCCCGACTCTTCGCACAGTACTTTGTGTCTTCGCCGAGGCTACTAGCACGTTTCGTGTGGTACTAAGAAGGGGCAAACCATTTTCCAGGTTCCTCTCAAAACAACCATGTTGATGCTCCTTGAAGTGTGAAAGCTAGGCATGGTGCGTCGCGATACACAGCAAGGGTCAGGAAAGGTTCCAAATACCACTATTCACCCCTATCCATCCCTTCGCAATGCGCTTCAGTATCCGGGTTGCCCCTTCAATATTCACGGCTGACAGGCGAAGAGGTTTCAGGCGGGCTTCAGGTGGTGTGAGGTTCCTGGAAGGGTGTCAACGGCTTCAAGCATTACGCAGGAAGCAGCGCTCTGGTTTGATAATAGATGGCGCTCAGGTCAGAGCTTGAGGGGGCTGGTAGGGCATTTCTGTGCTTAAGGAAGACACAGATACCGACAAATCCTCGATGTCGATTTCTTCGATTTCCTTGGTAAGGATATTTCGATTTACCGCTCGCACAGAGTCCCACATGGACTTTGTACGTTTCTTGGCAACAAGAACATTCGGTGGGTATGGCAGGTCCGTAAGCCCATGACGGAACCATGCTTTCCTCATGTTCTCCCAGATAGCGGTCGAAGAAACCTGATCCCATACGGGGTTATATTCGGACACGGCAATGATTGCTTTCGTCCTTTCCCTTTTCTCCAGCCCGGAGCCGGGAAAGTAAGATCGCCATTGGACTTGCCGTGCCCAGGAGTGTAACACCCGATTTGGCCAGCCGCGCGCTCGGAGCCACGACAAAAATGTCGCCTTCCATGTCAAAAAGTATGACTCCTTATAGCATATTGCGCGGACCCGGCTGAGCTCGCCTTTGATCATCCCCTTCTTGACCGACAGGGGATGGGCGCTTGCCCATGGGATATATTGGTGGTGGCTAAGCGCCTTGTGATAAGGCGCGAAGCACACCTCCGCCGACTCGGGGTGCGTGTGGAAGCGTACGTCGAGGAACGGGAGTTCGTGGGCGGAATGCGTCCATTGGATCGAAAGTCCGGGGACGCGTAATCGATCTAGCGCTTCGTCCGAAGGGTCAAGGGCGAAGATATCATCAATGTATCGTCTGTAAAACAGAGATGGTGACGCGTTGATGAATCCTTGTTCGTAGAAGGCCATGAAAGGTTTGCAAAGACTGGAGCGCAATGTAGCCCCATTGGCACTCCGTCTGTCTGACTAACCAAGTATGGTCCGAGCTGAAACAAGGCGCTAAACCAGATTCGTTCGGCAGCGTCTAAAATCCAGTTCCTGGTCTGCTCATCATACCAGTCGCCGGAAGATAAGATAAGCTGCAGGGCATCACGAAAATACCTCCATTGAATATTCGTGTACATGCCTTAGGGTTAGGAAAATAGGTTAGGGTTAGGGTTAGGGTTAGGGTTAGGGTTAGGGTTAGGGTTAGGGTTAGGGTTAGGGTTAGGGTTAGGGTTAGGGTTAGGGTTAGGGTTAGGGTTAGGGTTAGGGTTAGGGTTAGGGTTAGGGTTAGGGTTAGGGTTAGGGTTAAAGAGTGACAAAGCCACTGAAGAAGAACTCGATTGTATTTTTATTCTTTCTGTAAAATGAAGACTCTAAATATCTCTTGTGAGGAGATACTTTTCGTTTCTTGTTGGATCTACAGAAAGAAACTCGTCAGGAGCGACAGGAGAGCAGTTTATATACATCGCCTCGGGGGATTCCCCCGATGAGTCTGCCTTGCCTCCGAGATAAGCGCTGGGCTTGTCTCAGAATACCGGTTTTACAGTGGGACCGGCGGCAAGCAAAGGATATCGTTCGCTGGGCTTATCTGTAGAGATGTTGGCCCGAGGGGAGCGTGTTGGTATTCATAGTTCTGGTTAACCGATTAGGGTTAGGGTCAGGGTTAGCGCCTTGGCGCTTGCCCTTCTCCTATTCCGTCTGTTTCCAGAAACCGCAATGGTCGACCTTAATCGAAATAACACCGAAATGACTTACCAATCTCCTCTCGTTCTTTCCCCAATTGTCTTTCTTCCCCCAACGTCAAAATGGCTGTAAGAGAATTGGGCAAATGATCTCCCGACTCTTCGCACAGTACTTTGTGTCTTCGCCGAAGCTACTAGCACGTTTCGTGTGGTACTAAGAAGGGGCAAACCAGTTTCCAGGTTCCTCTCAAGACAGCCATGTTGATGCTCCTTGAGGTGTGAAAGCTAGGCATAGTGCGTCGCGATACACAGCAAGGGTCAGGAAAGGTTCCAGACACCACTATTCACCCCTATCCGTTCCTTCGCCATGCGCTTCAGCATCCGGGTTACCCCTTCAGTATTCACGGCTGACAGGCGAGGAGACTTCAGGCGGGCTTCAGGTGGTATGAGGTTCCTAGAAGGGTGTCAACGGCTTCAAGCATTACGCAGGAAGCAGCCTTTCTTTGAAACTCAAGGCTCAGGTCAGAGCTCGAGGGGACTGATAGGGCATTTCTGTGCTTAAGGATGACACAGATACCGACAAATCCTCGATGTCGATTTCTTCGATTTCCTTAAAAAGGATATTTCGATTTACCGCTCGCACAGAGTCCCACATGGACTTTG
The DNA here is from genome assembly GCA_025504975.1 of Plenodomus lindquistii. Classification (NCBI taxonomy): domain Eukaryota; kingdom Fungi; phylum Ascomycota; class Dothideomycetes; order Pleosporales; family Leptosphaeriaceae; genus Plenodomus; species Plenodomus lindquistii. The sequence goes on from JANUWI010000014.1 coordinate 1,202,683, forward strand.
TGCGTTTCTTGGCAACAAGAACATTTGGTGGGTATGGCAGGTCCGTAAGCCCATGACGGAACCATGCTTTCCTCATGTTCTCCCAGATAGCGGTCGAAGAAACCTGATCCCATACGGGGTTATATTCGGACACGGCAATGATTGCTTTCGTCCTTTCCCTTTTCTCCAGCCCGGAGCCGGGAAAGTAAGATCGCCATTGGACTTGCCGTGCCCAGGAGTGTAACACCCGATTTGGCCAGCCGCGCGCTCGGAGCCACGACAAAAATGTCGCCTTCCATGTCAAAAAGTATGACTCCTTATAGCATATTGCGCGGACCCGGCTGAGCTCGCCTTTGATCATCCCCTTCTTGACCGACAGGGGATGGGCGCTTGCCCATGGGATATATTGATGGTGGCTAAGCGCCTTGTGATAAGGTGCGAAGCACACCTCCGCCGACTCGGGGTGCGTGTGGAAGCGTACGTCGAGGAACGGGAGTTCGTGGGCGGAATGCGTCCATTGGATCGAAAGTCCGGGGACGCGTAATCGATCTAGCGCTTCGTCCGAAGGGTCAAGGGCGAAGATATCATCAATGTATCGTCTGTAAAACAGAGAGGGTGACGCATTGATGAATCCTTGTTCGTAGAAGGCCATGAAAAGGTTTGCAAAGACTGGAGCGCAATGTAGCCCCATTGGCACTCCGTCTGTCTGACTAACCAAGTATGGTCCGAGCTGAAACAAGGCGCTAAACCAGATTCGTTCGGCAGCGTCTAAAATCCAGTTCCTGGTCTGCTCATCATACCAGTCGCCGGAAGATAAGATAAGCTGCAGGGCATCACGAAAATACCTCCATTGAATATTCGTGTACATGCCCGTCACATCTCCAGAATGGAGACGTGGAGAAGTTTCCAATCTCTTATTAAAATCTGCGACTTCTGAACACAGATTCCGACTGCTTTCACATATCCATGGGAAAGATCGTTGAACCGGTAAGAGAAGGGCGTGCAGAATCCTGGCCAGCGGTCCTAACACATAGGAATGCATAGGGACTATTGGCCGAATCTTCCATGGATTTTTGTGAATCTTTGGGATACCATGGAAGACAGGGATTGTCGTATTGGAATACGCTGAACGCCAGAATTTTTGTACCTTTTTTGAAGAAAGGAACGGAAAAACTTCGCCGTTGGGCATCTTGAGCATTCTACCGTTCAGGTCATTGACGCAGCCCGTGAAGAAATCGGTAAAAGCTTCCTTTCCTTGATGCTGAACCTCAAACAGCGGACGGCGCTCCCTGGGAGGGAGGTGCGCTGTTGAAGGTGATGGTAGATCCAAAAAGGCTTGGATTTGTTCCTCGTACCATTCACGAGTGACGACGACAATCCCCAGGTTTTTGTCGGTGATGAAAGCCAGAAGCTGAGCTTCCGACAGCCATCTTTGCAGGTTTTTTGGATGGACGGTCACATGAAAGAGAGCATCGTCCTTTACATCTCGTCGGGGTATAGATCGCTCATGGAGCGCATGACGCAGAGTCTTCCTCCCGTCAAGAATACCATCTGCAAACCAGTCGTCGTCAATGCCAGGGTCCCAACCGGAAGCGAGATACGGGATTGATTTCGCCCAGTCGGGGGTAACGTCATCTTGATCGTTACCTTTTTTCCAAAAATAGGTGAGGAGTCTGGCCTTGCGGCAAAGTTCCTCGAACCAATCTTCAGCAACCTTTTCCGAATATCGAATAGGGAAGAGGTGTTTCAAGTTTACACTAAGGGTGTACTCGATGTCCGGGGGAAGTCTGACACCATCGAGTTTGTGTACACCTGGTTTCCATGACATGAGAGTCTCAAACCAATGAGACGGCCATGTACGCCAGATGTACATGTGTTGTGCAGTGTTACTTGAGAGTTGGTAGAACTCCAAAGGCAGCTTGCCTGATGCAAAGGGAGCCGGTGCATCTAAGGCTTCTTGGGCTGCCTTCTGGAGGAAGAACCGCGTTTTCCGTTTTTTTGTTGGCGGTTCTTCTTCCCAATTTTGTTGGGATTCTTCTGGTTTTTGGTCTTGGAGGGACCAGCCCCTCTCCGACCTTTTCCCGATTTTTTCTTGTTGGCTTTGGCCTTGTCTTGGGCAGACTGCCTTTGCCGTTTCGCGATTTCTTTGACGAACACTTCGAGACTTTTGGAGTCCGTTGGCATGACGGCTGTCCCGTCTCTACGTGCTCTTTTAACTGTGCTAGATTTCTTTGCCCTAAGGCTCATCTGTTTCTGCGCAGTATTCTCTCCAATTGATATGGCTGATTGTACCAGGGACAGGGAGCAGGCGGGGTCGAGCAGAATAGCCGAGGCCTCAAAGCTCACCCCTTCCATCTGGGCGATGGGTAACCAGCTTCTGTGTAGTAAATTCGCCTGCTGTGTCTGGTTGCATAGACCGGTCAGGGATTGCACCTCAAGGTCCTTGATTTCGATCATGCGGGTGAGTGACAGCTTTTTGGCTTCCTTGAGAGATTCATCGAAATTTCGCGGGATGCTACCGCCGTGTTCAGCAAGCTTGCTGACCTGAATGGACGGAGCACGAAGGGATTTAAGCTCCAGGATAGAGTCGAAGTTTTCTTTAGCGATGCAATCTCTCCATTCCGCGAGGAGGGAGACTGCAAGCGCTTTCTTGACGTGTGCTTGCACAATGTTGTCAAGATTGACTCGAGTTCTGTCCTGTGCTACGGCTGGAACGCTAGACACCAGTTGTGCAACGCTGCGCGAGTTGACGATTTTCTTCAGAAAAGCAGAAACGACTTCAAGCCCGAGGGCCATTCGTCGATTATGCAATTCCGAATTGACGCTGGATTGGGTTTCAACGGGAATGGTTGACGAGTCAACCTCCATATCGTCTTGGCGGGGTGAGGGGCCCGCCCTGGCGCGGTTCTGCTGTCCTCGTTGAGGAGTGTGTGGTGACGCGGACATGGTGACCAAAAGAGTTGTTGTTGAGGAGGGTTAGGGTTAAAGAGTGACAGAGCCACTGAAGAGGAACTCGATTGGATTTTATTCTTTCTGTAAACTGAAGACTCTAAATATCTCTTGTGAGGAGATACTTTTCGTTTCTTGTTGGATCTACAGAAAGAAACTCGTCAGGAGCGACAGGAGAGCAGTTTATATACATCGCCTCGGGGGGATTCCCCCGATGAGTCTGCCTTGCCTCCGAGATAAGCGCTGGGCTTGTCTCAGAATACCGGTTGTACAGTGGGACCGGCGGCAAGCAAAGGATATCGTTCGCTGGGCTTATCTGTAGAGATGTTGGCCCGAGGGGAGCGTGTTGGTATTCATAGTTCTGGTTAGCCGATTAGGGTTAGGGTCAGGGTTAGCGCCTTGGCGCTTGCCCTTCTCCTATTCCGTCTGTTTCCAGAAACCGCAATGGTCGACCTTAATCGAAATAACACCGAAATGACTTACCAATCTCCTCTCGTTCTTTCCCCAATTGTCCTTCTTCCCCCAACGTCAAAATGGCTGTAAGAGAATTGGGCAAATGATCTCCCGACTCTTCGCACAGTACTTTGTGTCTTCGCCGAGGCTACTAGCACGTTTCGTGTGGTACTAAGAAGGGGCAAACCATTTTCCAGGTTCCTCTCAAAACAACCATGTTGATGCTCCTTGAAGTGTGAAAGCTAGGCATGGTGCGTCGCGATACACAGCAAGGGTCAGGAAAGGTTCCAAATACCACTATTCACCCCTATCCATCCCTTCGCAATGCGCTTCAGTATCCGGGTTGCCCCTTCAATATTCACGGCTGACAGGCGAAGAGGTTTCAGGCGGGCTTCAGGTGGTGTGAGGTTCCTGGAAGGGTGTCAACGGCTTCAAGCATTACGCAGGAAGCAGCGCTCTGGTTTGATAATAGATGGCGCTCAGGTCAGAGCTTGAGGGGGCTGGTAGGGCATTTCTGTGCTTAAGGAAGACACAGATACCGACAAATCCTCGATGTCGATTTCTTCGATTTCCTTGGTAAGGATATTTCGATTTACCGCTCGCACAGAGTCCCACATGGACTTTGTACGTTTCTTGGCAACAAGAACATTCGGTGGGTATGGCAGGTCCGTAAGCCCATGACGGAACCATGCTTTCCTCATGTTCTCCCAGATAGCGGTCGAAGAAACCTGATCCCATACGGGGTTATATTCGGACACGGCAATGATTGCTTTCGTCCTTTCCCTTTTCTCCAGCCCGGAGCCGGGAAAGTAAGATCGCCATTGGACTTGCCGTGCCCAGGAGTGTAACACCCGATTTGGCCAGCCGCGCGCTCGGAGCCACGACAAAAATGTCGCCTTCCATGTCAAAAAGTATGACTCCTTATAGCATATTGCGCGGACCCGGCTGAGCTCGCCTTTGATCATCCCCTTCTTGACCGACAGGGGATGGGCGCTTGCCCATGGGATATATTGGTGGTGGCTAAGCGCCTTGTGATAAGGCGCGAAGCACACCTCCGCCGACTCGGGGTGCGTGTGGAAGCGTACGTCGAGGAACGGGAGTTCGTGGGCGGAATGCGTCCATTGGATCGAAAGTCCGGGGACGCGTAATCGATCTAGCGCTTCGTCCGAAGGGTCAAGGGCGAAGATATCATCAATGTATCGTCTGTAAAACAGAGATGGTGACGCGTTGATGAATCCTTGTTCGTAGAAGGCCATGAAAAGGTTTGCAAAGACTGGAGCGCAATGTAGCCCCATTGGCACTCCGTCTGTCTGACTAACCAAGTATGGTCCGAGCTGAAACAAGGCGCTAAACCAGATTCGTTCGGCAGCGTCTAAAATCCAGTTCCTGGTCTGCTCATCATACCAGTCGCCGGAAGATAAGATAAGCTGCAGGGCATCACGAAAATACCTCCATTGAATATTCGTGTACATGCCCGTCACATCTCCAGAATGGAGACGTGGAGAAGTTTCCAATCTCCTATTAAAATCTGCGACTTCTGAACACAGATTCCGACTGCTTTCACATATCCATGGGAAAGATCGTTGAACCGGTAAGAGAAGGGCGTGCAAAATCCTGGCCAGCGGTCCTAACACATAAGAATGCATAGGGACTATTGGCCGAATCGTCCATGGATTTTTGTGAATCTTTGGGATACCATGGAAGACAGGGATTGTCGTATTGGAATACGCTGAACGCCAGAATTTTTGTACCTTTTTTGAAGAAAGGAACGGAAAAACTTCGCCGTTGGGCATCTTGAGCATTCTACCGTTCAGGTCATTGACGCAACCCGTGAAGAAATCGGTAAAAGCTTCCTTTCCTTGATGCTGAACCTCAAACAGCGGACGGCGCTCCCTGGGAGGGAGATGCGCTGTTGAAGGTGATGGTAGATCCAAAAAGGCTTGGATTTGTTCCTCGTACCATTCACGAGTGACGACGACAATCCCCAGGTTTTTGTCGGTGATGAAAGCCAGAAGCTGAGCTTCCGACAGCCATCTTTGCAGGTTTTTTGGATGGACGGTCACATGAAAGAGAGCATCGTCCTTTACATCTCGTCGGGGTATAGATCGCTCATGGAGCGCATGACGCAGAGTCTTCCTCCCGTCAAGAATACCATCTGCAAACCAGTCGTCGTCAATGCCAGGGTCCCAACCGGAAGCGAGATACGGGATTGATTTCGCCCAGTCGGGGGCAACGTCATCTTGATCGTTACCTTTTTTCCAAAAATAGGTGAGGAGTTTGGCCTTGCGGCAAAGTTCCTCGAACCAATCTTCAGCAACCTTTTCCGAATATCGAATAGGGAAGAGGTGTTTCAAGTTTACACTAAGGGTGTACTCGATGTCCGGGGGAAGTCTGACACCATCGAGTTTGTGTACACCTGGTTTCCATGACATGAGAGTCTCAAACCAATGAGACGGCCATGTACGCCAGATGTACATATATTGTGCAGTGTTACTTGAGAGTTGGTAGAACTCCAGAGGCAGCTTGCCTGATGCGAAGGGAGCCGGCGCATCTAAGGCTTCTTGGGCTGCCTTTTGGAGGAAGAACCGCGTTTTCCGTTTTTTCGTTGGCGGTCCTTCTTCCCAATTTTGTTGGGATTCTTCTGGTTTTTGGTCTTGGAGGGACCAGCCCCTCTCCGACCTTTTCCCGATTTTTTCTTGTTGGCTTTGGCCTTGTCTTGGGCAGACTGCCTTTGCCGTTTCGCGATTTCTTTGACGAACACTTCGAGACTTTTGGAGTCCGTTGGCATGACGGCTGTCCCGTCTCTACGTGCTCTTTTAACTGTGCTAGATTTCTTTGCCCTAAGGCTCATCTGTTTCTGCGCAGTATTCTCTCCAATTGATATGGCTGATTGTACCAGGGACAGGGAGCAGGCGGGGTCGAGCAGAATAGCCGAGGCCTCAAAGCTCACCCCTTCCATCTGGGCGATGGGTAACCAGCTTCTGTGTAGTAAATTCGCCTGCTGTGTCTGGTTGCATAGACCGGTCAGGGATTGCACCTCAAGGTCCTTGATTTCGATCATGCGGGTGAGTGACAGCTTTTTGGCTTCCTTGAGAGATTCATCGAAATTTCGCGGGATGCTACCGCCGTGTTCAGCAAGCTTGCTGACCTGAATGGACGGAGCACGAAGGGATTTAAGCTCCAGGATAGAGTCGAAGTTTTCTTTAGCGATGCAATCTCTCCATTCCGCGAGGAGGGAGACTGCAAGCGCTTTCTTGACGTGTGCTTGCACAATGTTGTCAAGATTGACTCGAGTTCTGTCCTGTGCTACGGCTGGAACGCTAGACACCAGTTGTGCAACGCTGCGCGAGTTGACGATTTTCTTCAGAAAAGCAGAAACGACTTCAAGCCCGAGGGCCATTCGTCGATTATGCAATTCCGAATTGACGCTGGATTGGGTTTCAACGGGAATGGTTGACGAGTCAACCTCCATATCGTCTTGGCGGGGTGAGGGGCCCGCCCTGGCGCGGTTCTGCTGTCCTCGTTGAGGAGTGTGTGGTGAAGCGGACATGGTGACCAAAAGAGTTGTTGTTGAGGAGGGTTAGGGTTAAAGAGTGACAGAGCCACTGAAGAGGAACTCGATTGGATTTTATTCTTTCTGTAAAATGAAGACTCTAAATATCTCTTGTGAGGAGATACTTTTCGTTTCTTGTTGGATCTACAGAAAGAAACTCGTCAGGAGCGACAGGAGAGCAGTTTATATACATCGCCTCGGGGGGATTCCCCCGATGAGTCTGCCTTGCCTCCGAGATAAGCGCTGGGCTTGTCTCAGAATACCGGTTTTACAGTGGGACCGGCGGCAAGCAAAGGATATCGTTCGCTGGGCTTATCTGTAGAGATGTTGGCCCAAGGGGAGCGTGTTGGTATTCATAGTTCTGGTTAACCGATTAGGGTTAGGGTCAGGGT